>CM072518.1:20802595-20947595 GCA_036898135.1 Oncomelania hupensis
AAGAAAGAGATTTTTGGATAACTTCCTACATATATTATTGAGAGAGAGAGAGAGAGAGAGAGAGAGAGAGAGAGAGAGAGAGAGAGAGAGAGAGAGAGAGAGAGAGAGAGAGAGAGAGAGAGAGAGAGAGAGAGAGAGAGAGAGAGAGAGAGAGAGAGAGAGAGACAACAAAAAGAAGAAAAAATTATCATTTTCTTTTATCTCATTTTATTCTTTCCTCCTCTCTCATTTTTTTTGTCTCTCATTTTCTATGTTTCTATGTTTCTATGTGTTTTATTTTCTTGTGTCTATCTTTTTCTTTTCTTTCTGTCTTTCATTTTTCTTTATTTTTGGCTTTCTTTCCTTTTCTTTCTTCCTTTAATTTTAATTCTCTTTCTTCTTTCTTGCTCTATCAATTGATTATTTAATTTTTAAATTGTTTAATCTTTTTCTTTATTTCTCTTCTTCTTTTCTTTTTTTCTTCTTCTTCTTCCTCATTTCTTTCTTCTTTCTTCCTTAACTTCAATAATTCTTTCGTGTGTTCTCTCTTTTCTTATTCTCACTGAAACGTTCTTGCTATTTCGGTACGCGATGCATCTTTCCCTCGACTTTCATATTAATTAGTGTTATTCTTTCTCTCCCTCCTCTTGTCTTACAATCGATACAGCCCACTCCTGTCTGTCCTTGACCACTCGTCCTCTCTTGTCCACCCTCCAGCCCTCTTTTCCCTTTCTTCCACCATCTTTCATTTTCTAATTCCGCAATACCACCGCCCTCCACACTCTCTTTCACCCCGCCACGCCAATACGCTGTCTTTCTCTTACAACCCTTCCTCATTTCAATATTTACAACGCCTTGAATGATGATGATGATGATGGTGCTGCTGCTGCTGCTGCAGCTGATGATGATGATGATGATGATGATGATGATGATTCTTTTTCTTCTTGTTCTTGTTTTTGTTCTTGTTCTTCTTCTTGTTGTTGTTCTTCTACTTCTTCTTCTTGTTCTCTTCTTCTTCTTCTTGTTCTTCTAGTTCTTCTTTTTCTTGTTCTTCTTGCTGCTGGTGGTGGTGATGATGATGATGATGATGATGATGATGATGATGATGATGATGATGATGATGATGATGATGATGATGATGATGATGATGATTTCTTTTTCTTCTTCTTCTTGTTCTCTTCTTCTTCTTGTTCTCTTCTTTTTCTTCTTGTTCTTCTTGTTCTTCTTGTTCTTGTTCTTCTTCTTCTACCAGCAAGATGATGATGATGATGATGATGATGATGATGATGATGATGATGATTCTTTTTCTTCTTTTTCTTGTTCTTCTTCTTCTTGTTCTTCTTTTTCTTCTTGTTCTTGTTCTTGTTCTTCTTCTTCTTCTTCTTCTTCTTCTTATTATTATTATTATTATTATTATTAATATTATTATTATTATTATTATTATTATTATTATTATTATTATTATTATTACACTTTACGCACCAAATAGCAAAACAAGTTCTTCACATAAAGAGCATTTTCCAGCTGAAATAGCAAGACCAAGGCGCACAGAAAAGACTTTTGCTTATTGTTTAACAAGACGTTAGCTTATTGTTTTACATAACTTTTTTGCTTAATGTTTGACAAGAGCAAGACTTTTTGACTGGTGTTTATTCTTTAATTTAACGTCTCTTCACACAAATGATTTTAGACTTGATTGGAGAGAGAGTGTGGAGGAGGATATAGAGAACGACTATTGAGTAATGAACTGGGGAATGGCTATAATCAACATTTATTTTTTTTAAAATCCAAGGAACAAAACTAAATAAATAATCTATCCAAATTTTAAAACTAATGCTTCCTTATACAAACAAAACTTATGGGACATAAGGCAAAAAAAAAAATGTCGTCCTTGTGCAAATGATCTGTAGTATATCCCAAATAATATTCAATGTCCTGATTTTCTATTTCACCAAAACAAATACAACACAACTTTTGAAAATTTTGACAATTAAAGTGACCGATTAGAATAATCTAAATTTGCCTGCACTGCACACCTATTTTATTTATTTATTTATTTGCACTGCACACCTCTTTTATTTATTTATTTATTTATTTATCCTTACTTTAGCCTTCTTTGTCTGAATACGATTCAGTGAAAGGATCGCTCTTTTTTATCCGCACGTTTTCATGATGACTGACGACGACGACGATGATGATGATGATGATGATGATGATGATGATGATGATGATGATGATGATGATGATGATGATGATGATGATGATGATGATGATGAACAAGAAAGTGTAACGTTTTGTCTAACTAATAAACCTGGCCTTATTAATTAAAAAGAAGTTAATCCATTTTGGTCCTTCACTGCAGAAAGCAGTTTACCAGTTTTAGCCTCAGTGTTTGCTCGAGTCTCGCGCAGTCTCGTTAGCGCGAGATCAAACGGCGAGAGTTACACAAAAAACAAAAGTCTCGTCAGGGCGAGGCCGAAGACGAGATTTATGGCAATGCGAAAGTAGCAATTTGTGCGAGCTAATTGGTCATCATTGTGTCGCTGCCCTGTCGGACAATACCAATTCATCAAGCTTTGAAATGCTTCCGTCCGTTTAATTAAACCACGCTGCTTCCACGATCACAATATATATAATCTTCCAACTAAAGGAAGACAAGTAACATTAAGGATTGGGAGTACTTGGTGTACAGCAGATTATATTTATTATTAAACTGGGTTTCACCAACCTCCTCCTCCTCCTCTACCTCCTCATCATCATCACCAGCAGCAGCATTAGCAATAAAAACAACAACAGCAGATTGCCATGGATTGCCACCATCATCATAATCTTCTTCTTCTTGTTCTCATTATTATTATTATTATTATTATTATTATTATTATTATTATTATTATTATTATTATTATTATTATTATTATTGCGCGAGACTCAACCAAACACTGAGACTACAAATTATTATTATTATTATTATTATTATTATTATTATTATTATTGGCGGCAGGGATAGCTCAGTGGTCAGAGCGCACGACTTGTGTAAGTACGTCTTAAGCGACGTGTGTTCGAGTCCTGATTTCAGGAAACTATTGTGCGATTGCTGGATAGTACGGGCCAGCGCCTTGAGAATCTCTCTGAGCTTGTAAGTGCGCTATATAAGAGCAACATATTTTTCTCTTCTTCTTTTCCTCCTCTTTCTCTCTCTTTCTTTCTCTCGATTTACCATCATAATATCTTCTTCTTCCTCTCTCTCTCTCTCTCTCTCTCTCTCTCTCTCTCTCTCTCTCTCTCTTCTCTCTCTCTCAAATGTAGCATGTTCATGGACAACAACGATTACTACGATGATGTGGTGAAGAAGATGATGATAAAGAAGAGGGAGAAAAGAGGTGGGGTGGAGAGAGGAGGGTGGGGGTAATGGAATAAGAAAAGGGAGAAGGACGACAAGATGGACGAGAACAATGATGACGAGGGACGGCGTCTCCGATAATAACGGCAACGACGATATTGCCTGATTATTAGCCTAATAACAAGCCCGTTATTATGGATTTTGTTTTCCCTTGCCTCCTCACTACTGTATGTTTTTTCCTCCTGTCTTTCCCTAGTCCACTTCTTTCTTCCTCCGTCAATTTCATTACATCATCGTCATTACCCATAACGAACTCATCGGTGCGGTTAAGGCGGTAAAAGTGAGAAAATCAGGCGTGATGTTATTAAAGGCTCTCCCGGTTTTCATTTCAAAATGCCAGTTCCCCTTTATGAACAGGGTAAACGATCCGTCTAATGGAGAAAGCTTAGGTCCCGGATTTCCATTCAGAATATCTTCTTCCTTTGATGATTCCGCTAGACGACCGACCTCTCTGAAGAAGTATTAATGTCTTGAATTGACAGCATGAATTTAAGTTGTACAGTGCCCATCTCCATGCCAAGAAGAATTACTCATGGTGCGTGGATGGCTATGTATGCTACAGTAGGTCTATGAGCTTGGCAAAAGATCTTATCAGATAATCAATCTTAATAAACTCCTTTCCCCCACTACTCCCAGCTCCTCCCTGCCCCTTCCCCCAATTTTTTTTAAAGTTTTATATCGGTAGGAGAGAGAGAGAGAGAGAGAGAGAGAGAGAGAGAGAGAGAGAGAGAGAGAGAGAGAGAGAGAGAGAGAGAGAGAGAGAGAGTTAAGAATGGAATGGGCCGTTCTGCTGAGATTATGGTTCTTGATCGCTTGCCACTAGGGGTCGTGCGTGCAGTAGTCTAACTAGTGTTTATGAAGATGCCGAACAAATGTATTGTTTATCAGTGCGGTCACTCGAGAGGATTTAAGTTTCCAACTGATTCAAAGCTTCGGAAACAATGGATTCTTGCAGTTCGACGTGATCGCTGGCGCCGTACTACGTTTAGCAGTGTCTGCGAAAATCATTTTCGTCCGGAAGATTTTGTTGATGGCCCTACTGCAAGCGGTAAATAAAATTGTGAAAATAGGATTATGTTAAAATTACTAATATTCATTTATTGAAACTATATTAATTGCATTTGATTTTTATTTCGAATTCTCTCTCGCTCTCGCTAAAGCCAGATAATAAGACTGGAGGACCCCCGTTGGGGTGCCGGGGGTTTCAGTATAAATAGTATCCCCACTTTCTGTAAATTTAGTGCTTTAAATTCCCACTGTCGCTGTCTTTCTCATTTGCTCTTTCTCATTCCTGCTCTTTTCTATCAATCTGCTATACTATCGTCTTCTTCGCTAGACCAGTCTCCTACCTTTTTTCTTGAAAACTCTTCCGGGACAAGACTCCTTGTTTGTGTATAAGGTCAAGGTCTGTTGGATCAGCTTGGGAATATTGGACGCTTTCTGCCAGGTGGTCACTAGGGCCTCTTATGATGTTATTATTTAGCAATGTAGGCATTTTATATGTATGTGTTTTGTTGATAATTTATAATGTTTGTATTCTTTTTTTTTTTTTTTTTTTTTTTTGTAAACGGGGGTTTGATAAGTTGGGGTGAAGCCTCAGCTGTTCCCTGCGTGGGATGTCTTTATTGTGAAGTGACTGGCTGGTGGAGAGCTTTCGGTTTTACCACTAGGGTTGTTTCAGCAGATCTTTTATGCGGATCGGGGGTTGTCCGGTCCTGATTTGGCTCGGAAGAGTCCGCTGGACCTAAAGCAATAATAATGTAATGTAATGATCGAGTGAGAGGAATTGTAGTTACGCTTTCACCGGCTTCTATGATGCTGTGTTAAAAATCAATAATAATCCATCAAGGTTACATGTTGCTATTCTACAGAAAGAATTAAAGTTTGCGTGCATGGCAACTTGACTGGGGCTCATATATTTAAACAATATGAACATTTGTTCATAAATTTGGATCTTTGTTGTTTGTTTACATTATGTAGCTCGGTCAGTTTGATTTACCAGAGACGTAATGTCATGTGTGTAAATAACTCACGACAAGTAGATTAGTAGAGGTTTCTGATTTTGCTTCCATTGGTATAATTATCTTGCTTTCATTAAAGTACTAGTCACTATATCAGTGTTATATTTATAAAAGTACATTTTTGAATGTGATTTATTTGTCCCCCTGTACAGGTTTTTTGACACGGAAAAGAAAGACAATGAAAGCTAATGCTGTACCAAACATTTATCCATGTTTCGGTATATCAGCTCTTTGCCTGCTTGTCACTTGTGTCAGCCATCGAGACTAAGGTATGATGTCAGTGAGGTTCTAAATTTCATTAAAACATGTTATTTGTGTGATCATTTCATTTAATGTAACTTTAATTTCAGATAAGAGTCAAAATAGACTAAAACTTTAATAGAAAATAATTATGTTAAAATGTTTATGGATAATACATGAACATTTTCACAACCTGTGAAAACTAGCAAACCTGTTATTGATACTCGACCGAGGCCCAGTATTTTATTTTTGTGTTGCATAATCAGATCCGGTTAGAGACATATATATGGGTCCTTTTTGCATTCCCTTAGGTGTCTGGGCATGTTCGTCCTGAATTTTTTGTGTGCAGAAACTCTAACATTCTGCCTTTCATCAAATGACTAAATAGAGGCCACAAGTAAACACTATACAGTGTCCATCCTTTTTAATTTCAATATTTCTGCTTCAGGCTGGGACTGCTGTTGAACCCAACGATGCGTCAGCTTCATGTGCTGATCTGAAACGTCAGGTTAATGAAATCGACTGTGATGTTAATGACATTGAATGTGATGTTGTGGAAGTGGATGTTGCTGCTACAAGTACAAGGCATGAAACTGCATGGTGCTTGGATCTAGAAGACCAAGTAAGAGAATGTATTAAATTTGAGAAATAAATAAATATTATGTACGTATTTAACAATTTTAAAAAAAAATCTTTCTAGTTGTACACATGTAGTGACATTTAGGTTACTAGTTTGTTTTTCAACAGGAGGTACTTTATAAGTCATAAATGTATGTCATAATAAATTAATGTGCGTACATCACTATAAAATGTTCATTTGTCCTTAAAAAATAAAAATGTTAAAAATGAGTGTAACAACATGGCAACAAAAATATTTTAAAGGCTATTTTTTAGAAGGGTATGGTATGGCGTGCACACATACAATGATACACCCACCCCCATACTTTTTTTAAAGCAATGTCGGGTGGGCAGAAAATAGTGTGGATCGGGTTCACCTTACCTAATCCAATTTTTTTTTCAGTTTAATTTATTGTTTTTGTTTTTTTTGTGTGTGGAGGGGCTTGGTGGGGAATAGGGGGGGGGTGGAGGGTTTGGGGGATCTAATTCAGTAAATGTAAATAACATGTAAAAATATTTATTTATTATTTCGTCACTCTTATGTAGCGTTTTTCCAGTTCAAGTCCATTTCTTGCAGGACAATCTATGTTTCTGACCAACTGACCAAATGCTTCAGCTTGTATTACTTGAAATTTTTAATTACTTGTTCTTTATTTTCATCTTATTTTGTGTATGTGTTTTAGGAGGTTGCTGTTCCTCTACCACAATCACCTCAGACATACTGTGCTGGAACTCAGGCTGCACTGGATCCATGTGCCCAATACCTGTGCATCAAGACATTGCAGTGAGAGAACTTTTGCATTATTATATACTGGTTTGGAGTCATATGAGAAGTTTTCAGCTGTGTTTTTTTTCCACTCGGTCCAGCCGTAGACCATCTAAAATATTTAAGAACTAATGCTGTGGAGTGGTTCACCCGTCCCCTATACGCTTAATGTGTCCGGAGACGTAAATTTTACTTTTTTAAAAAAAAGTGCTTGTCACCCAAATATCAGTTTCTGTTGATGCTGGCAAATCTTCGGCAGGATCTTGATTATCTTCAAGGTGTCGATTGCAACAGTGGGGAACGTTTACCTAACATGGATACATTTTTGCGCAAGGCAGTGGGGGGAAGTAGATCTTTGGGTAAGTCGAGAACTGGTCAGGTACTATGCCCCATTGGATTTTGGCAGCAAGTTTCCCAGCACACGTGTTATTCTAGATAAGTACCAGTGGAAAAACCCTCCAATCCACTGGCACAAAGAGCATCCTTTTCTTCGTACAAAACCAAATATACAGTGAAAGCGATTGTTGGGGGTGCAGCTGGAGGATTGATTTCCTATGTATCGGATGTATATGGGGGCTCAACCTCAGACAGGCAGATTATTGAGAGGTGTGACCTGCCCAACATGTGCAGTCCAGGGGATTCGATCATGGCTGCTAAGGGTTTTAATGTCCAGGATCTGTTAGCTCCGAAGGATGTTCAAATCAATATTCCTGCTTTTTTCAGCAAGAAGAACCGACTGTCGGCGTATTAGGTTCTTCAGGACAGAAAAATATCTAGCAAGAGAGTTCACATTGAGCGCCTCATAGGCTTGGGCAAAACTTACAAAATCCTTGTTCATGGTCTTAGTGCTTCTGAAACAAAGCTGTCTAAGCACATCATCTTAATTTGCTACTTTTTTTTTTGCAATTTTAAGAACAATATTGTGTCCTATGATGCATAATTTTCTGTGGGCATGCCAAGGGATTTTTCCTGCGCATAGACCTTTCAAATGTATGTTGCATTTGGTATGTGCTCTAAATAAATGGCAGTTATTAATATTATACAGAGTATCATTACTTTCTAGATCTATGCAAAAACTCAGTGTGGCACCTAAGTGAAATGTATTTTAATAAGCTAGCCAACAAAGATTAAGGAACACTTGGGTCAGTTTGACGTGCAACTCAAACTGCTACTGCTATCGCAGCAAAGCCCTGCCACTATAGTATAAGATTATACTGTTGATTTTGGTTTCTATAGATAGGTGCGTTTTGTTATGAATGATTTTTAAAATTACAATGTATCACATATGAATATTTTGTAATTTTATTTTAACAAGATTTGTTTGTAATTGCAAGTCCAAGAATAAGTGAAATAAAATACATAATGTATGAGTTTTCATACTGTTTTGATGCTTCAGTTTAACGACTCTGTGTTAACACAACCAAGGAGATTATTCATTCAGCATTCAACATTCAGATTATTACAAAGACACAACATCATTAAGTCATAAACGTGTGCAATACATTTATTCGTAGCATTGTATATATTCTAAACATTCAAATGTAAGTGTAAGATTCACAACTTCAGATTCATAACATTAGGGATAAAGATTTTAGGCACATCTTAGTCTTCCAATCTGTTAAAAACGATTAATAATTTACTAGTCTTCCAATCTGTTAAAAATGATTAATAATTTACCCGATGACCCCTATCCAATATTTAAAAAGTAAAATAAATGTAAATGGGTCTGTCTACAAAGCTGGTTCACATTTTGTGACATGGGTGCCCCCCAAAAAAAGTTGTCAAATACATTTTGTGGTTTATTTGAAAGATATGTATGTGTGTGATCATGCCATGCAGGTTAGAAGATAAGTTATGACCTTATATGCATGTAGCCAGACCTTTACTGCTTTAGTGTACACACTCAATGAAATGTCCAATGTAACACGGAAACCAAATAGTACTTCAAAACCAACAATATATATAATAAAGTTGGCAAAGAATCTTTATTTATATTAAAGAGATTTGCTATCAAATAGATATAAGATTAAAAATAAATGTTTACATTAGTAAAGAAGCTTATCTATTGATACATTATCAAGTCAGTCAATTTACGACCAATTTTAATCGTTAAAAGTTTTTATACTTAAAATGAAACAACCTGAAACAGCTACTGCACATACAAATTGTGTATAATATTATAACATAATCACAAAATAAAAGTGAGATCTTACAGGTCTCTATTAAAAAAAATCTGGTTCTTATTTAAAAAATAATGTCCAATGTAACACGGAAACCAAATTAAGCTTGTAAAAATAATAATCAATCTTGTGAAAGCTTTTAGTCATATTTACTATTAAACATACTATTATATATGCACAGTAACAACATAAATAAGAACACAAAAGGCAAAACTAAATTAAGATAAATTTACCACTCATTTCTAACAATATTTCATGTCCAATGTAACAGAAACCAAAGACAACCCACTAGGTTTCTTCCACAACTCTCTTTTTGCTAGCTTATCAATTATAGGTACCAATGACAGAAAATAATGAGGCAATGGCAAACATTAATCTAAACAACATAGGTAATGAATTAATTTGAAAATACTTTAGGTATGTTGCAACACTAAAACAGGAAAAGGTTACACGCAGCACAGCGAACAAATCAGAAATTGGGCACTTAAAATAAAAACACTTGTTAAATATGGATTTTTACTAAATAGAATCACTGCAAAATAGTGTGTAGATTAAAAATGATGTAAAGAAATTCACTGTTCAGAACCATGAACTGATAAAAAAGGAATATTATTTAGAAATTTTTATGCCGTCTTTTTTTAATGTACAAATAAAAACTGCCTAAAATGCTTTAACAACTATTTTTATGAATAAATAAACATAAAATATTATATAAACATGAAGAATCTTACCGTAAAGAGTCTGTTTTCTTGGTGACACTGCGTGCGATGCCCAAAGTAACAACTACGTGATAATCGGAAACCACACACAATGAAAAAGATTACCCGCGTAAAATGAAACCGCGCGAGAAGGGAGCAATCCGCTAATGAGGCCTACTTTACATCATTAAAATAATTCTACTAGGTATGCTTTAAAATAAGCAAAATAAATTTGTGTGTAGTCCAACGTAACACGAAAATCCGGAAACGATGTCAACCGATGCTTTTCCGACCATCAAAGCATTTATATAACGACTAAATTGTTGTTTGTAAACATTGGAATTCATTCGTAACATAACAACGAAAGACAACTATAAATAAACATGTATTCTTGCGCTGAAGACAAAGATCAATTTTTGAAAACATTCTGCCTGTTTTGGATACCATGCGTTACGTTGGACATCCAAATTTACTCTGGCTATAATACACAAAATACAAAACAAATGTTGTTTTTTTAAGTATTGTGCATGTTTAACCTATAGCTAATGAGTTAGATTATAATAATTTTAAGTGTTCTATGACATCTTTATTTATGTAAACACTTAAAAGAAAACCCGGTCATTCCCATGTCACAAAATTAGGTCAAATTTTAGGCCACTTTCAGACATTTACAAAGCAAATACAAAGGTTCTATAGACATTTTCGTCTTGAAATTATTAATAATATCTCTCCGATCACTTTTAAATAAAATAATAGCAAAAGGAAAGGCAAATAAGCAGCTTTTTGTGATAAATATTATCTAGAAAAGCAGCACCCCTCACGGTGCTCAGCTTTGTAGACAGACCCAATTCTAAGACAAAAAATAGAAGAAAGAAAGCCACTCCCATTATATAAATTACAAAAAAATAATTATATTGCAAGAGAAAAACAACTGAAACTAGTGAAAGTGTTACAAATTATAACGTAACCAAAATAAATTACTTCTTAAGTGGAAAAGAGAAAAAAAAGACTGAATTTAATCAATAAAAAGGTCAACAACAAATCATGGTGTGACATGCACTCTAAAGTCAAAATCACACGAAGTTCTACTGCACAATGCAAAAGATTAAAGTCCCAGAGAAAGCGAGACCCAGTGATGTCTGGACATTTGCCACATCAACTATAAAAGCCCAGTTTATTTTCAGAAACTGCTGTACTTTCTGGTTTTTTCCTGTTGTGAGCATAAATCTATGAATATATATCTATGATTTAATATCATTTACACAGTACTGCAACCAAAATAAAACCACCGTACCACCACACACATAAAGATAAAAAGGCAGGATGCTCATCAAGAGACCAAAGTACATAATAATAACTACCCACTGTCGCTCAAAAGCATAGACAAGAGTAACACGTCAACATGCCCAAGAAAATTAAAAATAAGGTCAAATGATTTTTTTAAAATGTAAATTGCCATAATTGGGTTCCTTCACCACTCCCCCACCCACCCCCAATTTTTTTTTAAACGTTTTATCATTTGCATTTTATTTTTGTAACTTTCATTTAAAATGCTATTTTTACATTTTTATTGCATTTGAATTTTAAAAACAAAATCTTGGTTTGGGAAGAAAAATTATGGATTGATTATGGAACAGAAAACTTATTTTCATTCCTTTTTGGGTGGGTGGGTGGCGAAAAAGAGTCAGCATGTTGGGTTTAAGTGGGAGTACATATTCCTTGTTACTTCCTTAGTCTTTGTGAAATTGGTATGGTAGGCAAAATGTGCCAAATTATATTTTTTATTTAACTCAAGGCGTTTAAATTTTTATTTAACTCAAGGCGTTTACAGAGAATTTATTTTATTGAGGGAAGGACGCAGTCTTTGCATTTTTTCAAGGAGGGGGTCAATGAAAGGGGGGAGGAGGGAGGGGAGTTGGCCTCTTGTGACCTATTCGTTGATCAGCCAAACACGCTAATATAATAAGAACCTCAACAAAAGTAAGTGCTGTAGTTCTTGTAAAAATACTTCTCAAGCACAGCTGGCCTGTGGTAGTCCCTGTGGAAGTCCTGCAGTCTGGACAGCATGCTTTGTATGAAAGCATCATCCCTCTGGATGCGAATAACTTTCAGGTCCTTGAAGGTGAATATGACAAAGTCCACAGCTGTCACAGACTTTGTGCACAGCATTTGCCCCTGAACCTGATAAAAATAATCATGGTTTCTTTTCAGGCAGAGATCCCCGTTGCTGTTACACTCTAAGTATGGCACAGTGTCTTGACTGATGGTCATGTTCCTTGATGTGTATGGACACTTCACCTCCAGCAGAAGGTTGTCATTGACACGACGATCGGGTGTGCTACCCAGGTAGGGATGCGCCTCACAAATGTGAAGTCCACACACGGAGGTCATTCTGCCAGTCAAATGTTCATACTTGCGTACGGCCACTGGCTTATATGTCTTGCCGTGTGCAGTAGCCTTACTCCTAAAATTTTTATTTAAGATCAGTGTGTTAGCAAGAGCTGTGTGATCCGTTCTTTCCGTAGCTTTGCAGACTTTTCCAAAGGATGACGAACAGATCCTCTTGCACCTCTCTCTCTTCCACTTCTTTCCTCCATGTTGTGTCTCAATTTCCACAACTTGAATCTGAGCAGGCGTTACATCCACAAGACTAAAATCATGCAAGAAAATATCAGACTGCTGCAACTGCAGATAATCATGGTCCAGATTGAATGCATACGGGTTTGCAGGCATTATGGTATGCATAATGGGTGCTTTCTGGAACACACCCGAGTTCAAAATCACACTCCTGAAGAAAGAACCATATCCTTCTTGTTTACGAAACTTCGCTGGCCTTGGATCAAAGTCAATTTCCTCTTTTACATGAAGCTTTAAGAGCTCGGCTTTTACCGGTGAACCTAAGTGTTGCTTTGCTTGGTGGAATGTCTGAAGTTGTTGAGTACATGTTAACACCGTTTTGAAGCCTCTCGACACAACAAAATCTGTCAGACCATACAGTACACACCCCACATGCTTGCAATGTGCCTGCGGGCCCATCCCTGCAGCACATTCACATTGAGCTTCAATGACTACACTGTCAGATGAAATCAGGGTATCTACAATGTACACTACATGTGCCTTCCTCTCAGCACGCACTTCTGCCTTGAAAAAAGTTCCACGAGACTGCTCACTACAACGGATGAAATTGACGTAGTTGTTCTCATAGAGGCTGACAGCTTTAGCATCCAACTCCTTGTTCATGTCAGCAAAGTAGCTACTGATATCCATCCTGGTGAGAGGGGGCACCCTGCTGTAACAATATTGAATAATAATTGTAATAAAATCAATAATAAAAACTTAATTTGTATGGCATCTTTCAGTTATCTATTAAATGAAGACCAACGCGTACGCCTGCACCATGAACAAATGATATTTAACGAAGCAACACATCTGGACATGTGTATAAGTAGATATAATTAATAAGTTAAAAAGATTCATCCCCAAGTAAAACAGGAATGCAAAGGAGATTAAGATAAAGAACAGCAAATACATGTAATAGCAAATAAGCAACACAGGGCTGAGCTTTAATGTTCGCCAACTCGCCAATGGCCCCTAAAAATAGTGTGTGGCGAGCTCGATTTGGGGTACCATTTGCCCGGCTGGCGACTTGAAAGTACCGCCAGTGGTAGAGATTCTGTACCTGTACACGAACTTTTGACTTGCAATGTAAAACAAAACACGCGCCAACCGCTTCTGCAGTCAGCACCGGAGACCCGTTCCGATGCATGCTAGGAAGTTAGGTAACGCTAGCAAAGCGAGGGATTTGCGAAGTAAAAATAGCCTTTTCTCGCGAGACTTTCTTCTTTCCCTCGCCGCGAA
The DNA here is from genome assembly GCA_036898135.1 of Oncomelania hupensis. Classification (NCBI taxonomy): domain Eukaryota; kingdom Metazoa; phylum Mollusca; class Gastropoda; order Littorinimorpha; family Pomatiopsidae; genus Oncomelania; species Oncomelania hupensis. The sequence continues at coordinate 20,816,356 of CM072518.1, forward strand.
ACGCTACTGCCCTGCGAGATCCTAGCCTTCTTGCTTCCTTGCGTGTATCGGAACGAGTCTCTGACTTCCTTGATGAGTCACGCGAGACTTGCCGTACTTTCGATATTCCCCATTCTCAGTCTTTTGTCGATCTCGAACGATGTGGCGCTTTTTAAGCGGTGTCTCGGAGCCTCCAGCAAAAAAAATAAAGTCCGAAGAAGAAAAAAAAAAACAGCTGAAGAAGGTACACCCAAGCTCCTTCAAGTTAACAGCTGAAGAAGGCGCACCCAAGCTCCTTCAAGTTTTGGAACATGAGGAGGAGGATGTTGATGATGAATAAATTCTACAGTGCTTGTTTTAAAAAAATGAAACAGTGTTGTTGTTGAAATTTATCTTGTTTATTACCTGCAATAGCTATACAGTTTAAAAAAAAAGACCGTGCTTTCAATCAAGGGGTCTGGCAACCTGAGAAATATTTTGGCAACTTCAACTTCCCAGGTTAGGAGCCCGGCTGGCTCCTTAGCCTGGCTTGCTAAATCTCAGCCCTGCAACATCGGAAAAACAAGACTGAACAAAGTCAACATGTACATCTCCACAAGACAACTTACAAGACGGTACAAAAGACAAGACAGAACAAAGCAAACACATTACAATACCTATCTGAATGTAAATCCCTGTAGTCGGTACAGGCTGGCACTTCCATCTGATACTCTGGTCCTGACACATCAGCAGCACCAAAGTTAGTGTTGTGGTCATAAGCCTCCAACCTGTTAAACAAAAAGTCACATCAACATTTTTTTACAACATATGATATTGCCAAATGTGCAAATTGTTCTCAATGTGGCCATAAACTAGGCCTAAAATAAATTCTCAATTTATAACAATATTGAAATAATAATAATAATAGTAATAATAATAATAAAATAATAATAATAATAATAATAATAATAATAATAATATCATATCATATCATATATATATGCCTTTATTGCCTGCTCTAGGTCACTTGCGGGCGTTTTATGTGCTTTTACCCTCGCACTACAAATATGCTGCACAACTTCCAGTGCAACTGCAAAACATTAATTTGTGTTTCTACAAAAGTACTTCCACTTCCAGTTTCACTAGTTTTAGTTTTACATTTTAAAAGAAATGACTCCGAGCAATAAAGTCAGTAGCAATATATTCGAAGAGTAAAATACGTGACGTGTAACATCCATGTTAATTTTTGCAGTTGTAAACAGCAGAACTAGGCTTACTAAACTACTGTACAAGTACAATACACTATTATATCCTACAGTAACTTCAGTTTATACTAACTAGGCCTACGGAGATTGAGATTCGACATTGATCATCAGCCTCGGGATACCTGAAGGAAGAGATTATTGATTTGTATACGTTTTTGTTTTAACTTAATGATATTTTAGCGGACTGCACTTGTTTGCGCCAGTTGATGCATCAGCATGGATGAAACGTAAATTTTGTGCATGTACAAAGTAAGCTCAAAGCTGAACAAATCGACATACCTCTCGGCTCTCCACCAGTTCAGATTTTCGACCGCAAGTCTTGCATTTCTTCGACCAAGTTCGACTTTGAGCTGCTTTAATGTCCAGCAACCATAATCAGTTGCTATACTCCTTAATATACTCCTTAATGTGCGATGTGTTCTGACCTCAAATTGTTGAAAATGTGAGCTTACGAATCAGTGAACGTGTTCGTCCGTAGAATCAGTGCACGTGTTCGTCCGTAGTACTACTACGCCAGAGACACCTGGCGGTGGATAGTCTCCCTTGCGAAACGAAAAGTCACAGAATGGCCCATTGTTACGTGTAATTAATCATATTTATCATATCTGTTATTTATTCTCAGTCTCATTCGCTCCTGCCTTACTAATTAAGAAAGGAACTCGCCGAAGAACAACAAAACTATGAACTAAACAATTAAATCCATGAATTATTCAATTAACGTTTCCATAATGGAAGAACCCTCCTGAAAGCCTCTTGTGAGAGGAGGCAACCGCTTGAAAAAGGAACACTCCCTCTACTCCGAATGTTTGCGTCCCTTCTTAAGAAGATGGTCGAAAAAGAGACTAAGCAATGTAAGGGAGACAATTGGTACTGGAAACAAATTTGCTCGTTGTCTCCCTTTAACTATAAGCTTGGGTTTTGTGTTTTTATAAATATAAAGAAAGAAAGAAAAAAAGAAAGAAAGAAAAAAAGAAAGAAATATAATGAACAGAAATTTTTAAAGAAAAATGACAGGGCCAGTGTCCAAAGATCACAGAAGTTATTATTATTATTATTATTATTATTATTATTATTATTATTATTATTATTATTATTATTATTATTATTATAGGTAAAGGTAGTCCCATAGTCTTGTGGCCGTAGGGGAGCGTGATGTTGGAGATCACACTTATCTTGGGCCAGCGTAATGAGGGTGATGCCCATCTCTCTCCCTCGCTGCTTTACCTTCCCCACCCTTAAAAGAGTAGGTACTCAGTCACAGTGGAGTCAACTGGGGGCGTTGTTATTTGTCGCTTCACGTTTTGCGGTCACCCGTCCAAGTGCTAACCGCACTGGACGGTGCTTAACTTGTGACACAGTAGCGAGTGCTCCAACCACTGCGCTATCCGACACCCCTATTTTTATTATTTATGAATTTATTATTATATTATTATTTTATTATTATTTTATTATTATTTATTTATTTATTATTAGTTTTCTTCTTCTTCTTCTTCTTCTTCTTCTTCTTCTTCTTCTTATTATTATTATTATTATTATTATTATTATTATTATTATCATTATTATTATTATTATTATTATTATTATTATTATTATTATTGCAGACCGTCTGGAAAAATGTAAAAGAGAGGTAACTTATTGTGATGTGAATTTATATACTCATCTATTTTATTGATTAGTGTAATTTATTTATCAGAAGAACAGATAGAAGGGAAGGGAGGGTTGGGGTGGGTGGGTGGGTGGGGGTGAAACAGCGTCCAAAAGCTGGTAACGTTTACAACAAAAGATTTTAAAGTGAGTACATACACGGATTCGAGAATGAGTCTTGGTATTTATTGATTGATTTATTAATCTCTAAATTGATTGAGTTATTTATGCAGGGTGGCGACGTAGTCTTGCAGCACTTTCCTCCATCCCAGGTGCAGCTTCTGGGACAGCTGGCGAACCAGATCAGCGTGGGAGGCGTCGTCCACGACATTGGTGAACTCCTCTGGGTCAGTATCGTGGAGATACAACTCGCGAGCCGCAACGTGGTTGAAGTTTACGCTGTAAGAAAAGAATAAAAGGGAAAAAAAGAATGAGTAAATCATGCCATGAATGAATGATGGATTGATGGATAGGTCATGAAATGGATAGATGGATTAGCCAGAAGATGGATGTATGGATACATGGATGGATATGTATGTATACTTATGTTAATCTGATGAATGAAATTTGATACAACAACAACAAAAGGATGTATGGATAGGCCAGGATATGCATGGACGGAGGGGTGAATGATAAAATAAATAAATTTATCAGGATCAGTAGAAGCGACGGAGTGGAACATTCCGTTTTAATGAAAGAATGATATGAGAGGATGTGTCATGAACCAATTGGCGGAAGGCGCACAAACAAATATACTTAAACCAACTTTAAAATGTATCAAAATGAAAATGACATTTTTTGTTCATCGAAAACAATTTAATTTTTAAATATCAATATAACTTAAGTTGAATTTAAATTATGAAACTGAAGTCTAATTTCGATATGTTAAAAATCTCAAGATGAAACTATTTTCTGAAGGTCACAATTTCTTTAGGTTAAATTCTTTCTTTAAAAATGATACTAATAAAAATAACACGCTTTCTTACAGTAAAGATCAGCCTTTAAACCCAATTTGGTCATTAAAACGCCAAGCACATTTTCAAATCTCAATGTCAAATTATTTTTGAAGTTCAAGGGTATTTTTGAAGGTCAAGGTCATACTGACGTGTGGTGCACTAAGTCATACGATGCCCACTCAGTGTATCGGACGTTGGCGGTTCGCATGCTGACTCCAAGAATAGGACGATTGGAGTGTTCGTGCCTTTGGTAGACACTGAACGCTGCGTCTTTCCACTGGAACCCGTCCCCGCCGCGTAAGCCTCGCACCTACCCGGACAGACAGATAGAAAGACAGACTGGGATACAGAGACAGGCGGGTAGACAAATAAACAGGCAACGGAAGGCAGACAATCAAACAAAGATTCCAGCACACCTATAGACCTACACATTGTATACTCATGCACACAGATGCGCGCACTACTCACAAATAACCATATACCACATAAGCTTCACTTCAGGTAGGCTATCATTCATTCATTCATTGATTTATCCATCCATCCATCATCATCATCATCATCATCATCATCATCATCACCACAGCGCGGAAAGTAAGAAATTGTGACATGCCTACCAGATAATATAGTGTGACTTTACCAAGTCAGGAGTCTGCCTCAGCTCACACAGAATAAACCGGTGTAATATCTTCAAAGTTCCGAGTACCGAATAGTGGCCGGGCGCCTTTGCGCATGCGCCAGCCCAAGTCGGACCGGCCATTTCACGATGTTCTTATGGATCGTGACCCTAACCCAACCCCTAACTCTAACCCTAATCCTTACTAAGACTACGATAGCACTGTGCGCATGCGTCGAATTTTGTAATGCGTCGACCAATCAGAATGCTCCCAGTCGCTCCCAGTTAAAATAAGATACTAGGAACTTTGACGATGTCACACCGGTTTACATTCACACAAAATGAAACTCAAATCTTTTTCTGTGAATGATGAAAAAAGCCGTTCGATTCAGTGAAATTTAAAATAAGAGTCGCCAGCAATGGAAACAAAAAAAAGGGGGACGAGGGATGAAGTGCATGGGGATGAGAGCAGAGGGTAACGAAAATCAGTATGGTGTTTTGGCTCGTATCTGACGAACAAAGCAGTCCTATCAGCACTCCTGAACTCATCATCATAGCCTTCATCGTCATCATCATCATTATCATCACCATCAACACCATCATCATCATCATCCTTCTCCTCCTCCTCCTCCTTCTTCTCATCATCATCATCACCACCACCATCATCATCATCATCATCATCATCATCATCATCATCATCATCATCATCATCATCACTGACCTTTCTAATAAGCGGGAGGAGACTGGTTCCCTCTACACAAGATTCCACGTGCTGGGAGTTTTCGGGACAGGTGGGAGGCACAGGCAGGCCTGCCAGCTCCGCTATGGTTGGGTACAGGTCTATTGCCTCTACCAACTCTGCAACAATGCATTGCGTTAATCTAAGTCAGTGAGTCGTTAGTTATGCTCACCTCTATCTTTTATTTCCCCAGTTTGCATTTGCCCGTGTCCATGCCGCTCTGCTGAATCGTTCATGCATATTCAGTGAATCCTGCTATTTCACCCTCCCCCACCCCCACCCCCACCCCTTAGATTTTTCTTTTTACGCGGTGACCATGCCTTGTCTCATAGCAGACCTACGACGAAGAAAACAAAGCACCGAGATGAGCTGCTACAGAAGATTTCTGGGCATTTCCTATACCCAGCACACCACCAATGATGATGTCCGATAGACAATCACACAAGTCATTGGACAACACAATGACCTGCTCACAGTGGTGAAGAAACGGAAACTCCGACGGTATGACCATATCCTCTCTCTACCCAGCACATCTCAGCCCAACCCAGGATAGCACAAACAACAGCTGCCCTAATAAGGTTGAAGCCCATTTGGAAAGATAGGGCGATCAATCTACACTCCGAGGTGAGGTTGCTGCGCCCCTTAGTCATCTCCATCTTCCTATACTCTTGCGAAACATGGACCCTCGCAAGAGACCTACAACGAAGAATACAAAGAATGGAGTTGGGGTGCTACAGAAGACTTCTGGGCATTTCCTATACCCAGCACACCACCAATGATGATGTCCGACAGACAATCACACAAGTCATTGGACAACACAATGATCTGCTCACAGTGGTGAAGAAACGGAAACTTTATCCTGCAAGGCACGGTGCAAGGAGGCAAAAGAAGAGGAAAACAGAAAAAGAGGTGGGAAGGCAACATTTGAGAATGGACTGGCTTGACATTGAGTAAAGCTTTGAAGGCTGCTGAGGACAGAGGAAGATGGGAAGGTAGGATAAAAGATCTTCTGTGGTGCCCCAATGACTCTCGAGTTACGGGACAGGATAGGACAGGATAGGATCGGATAGGATAGGAATGAATCTATTGAGTGTTGTTGTAGAATGGGTATTTTGGTTTTTAACAATGCAGTGTGCATCCAGCTGAACCAGCAACAATGTAGACTTATGTTAGTTATTCATTGCCTACAGGGTCTAGCGGACAGCAAAGAGCCGAATCAGACCAAAAAATCAAGACCACAACTTGGCTGAAGGAATACTCACCCCTGATCCGCATAAAAGATCTGCCGAAACAACCCCAATGTGGGGCCGGGTAGCTCAGTTGGTAAGAGCGTCTTGCTAGTAACCGAAAGGTCGCTGGTTCGAATCCCGGATTGGTCAACGTGTGATCATATTATTTTCCCCTTTACCAACAACTGGCCCGCTGGTGTCAGTATAAATCGGTCCAGTAGTCACCTATATGCGAAAGTGTAGTGTGACTATAATCTACAAACAACAACAACCCCAATGGTAAATACAATCCAATACAATTATTACAGAAACAAACACTATACAATACTCTTTTCTTTTTATATACAGACCAGAAGTGGCGTGTTGGTTTCCATGAAAAATCGGTGCAGAAACGTTAAAGCCGGGAGCAAGGGCATCGATAAACTGGAACCCATGACCGTGAGACGTCACTTCCGGGATGTAGAGGATCATGGGAATGCGAGTGGCCATGTCATAGTTGGTGTGTTTGCACCACTCGTTGTTGTCCCCCAGATGCCAACCTGTAATGTAATGAATGGTTCAGATTGTGCAATTACCACCTCACAGAGCTGCTCAAGGCGCTAAAAGAAATAAGGATCGAGCTCAACACACTTAATTATAAGAAGAGTAACTGTAGAGTAAAGTAAGAAGAGTATAAACAAATGCTCTTATATAGCGGACTTCCCAGCTCAAGAAAGGACTTTATGTGCTGCAGCCGCCCCAAAATCGCCAACTTCCTTTATTTAAGCGCACTGTGTAATGCCATGAAACACTGATCTATTCCCAAATAGTTCTGATTGTGTACACGTTTAGGCTAATTCAGACTGTCACTATCCCTTTTAATAGAATAACCCTCGGGCTTTTTGGCATACCGCTGAAGCTACACCAGGGGAAGCGGAATACCATGCAAAGAAACATTAAACACAGCCAAGAACAAAATCTCCTAAAGCTTATTCATTTATTTATTTATTTGATCGTTTTTATATAACGCTTTTGCAGCTCAAGAGCTGCTCAAGGCGCTGGCCGACACAGGATCTTATTTCCTATTTGGCGGCTATTCACACTTTTCTGCTATCCTATGCACCAACGGGAATTCCCTCAATGAAACATACTTCCGGTTTTTTTCTCCGCGTGTTTTAGTGAGTTATTTCCAAATATTCAAGAATAATAACATGTGTCACTGGCCACCTTTATCGTACCCTCACATATTTTTATTTTTTTTGCTGCAGTTTATTATCCCTTTCTATCGCCAGTGGCGCGCCTAAACCCTACCTACCTAACATTATTTGTGAATTTTTGAAAAATATTCGGAAAAACATAACGCCCAGATGATGGCTCGAACCCACACCTGTCAGGCGCCATTGGTTTTTGGCTTGTGGACAAGGCAAGTTAGTCCCGCCTTAGCCCACTTGGCCACAACGCTCGCCTCACATTTACAGTTACTTCGTGTTTTGTGAAGGTTGCGACGGCGAAGCTATGGAAAACTACAAGAGTCTTCAGGTCCTGTTTCACTTTCTGTCGATGATCGACGCACCTCCGAAGTCGCCACAAATTAATACAGGTCTCTACGATTGTTTTTTGCATCCTTTCACTGAGCATGTACTTCCTCCACCGTTTTTATACTTATCCCACTCGTTTTCTGGCTCTAACAATCGTCGTTTTCGGCAATTTGCCATATTTAAAAGTCACGCATCAAGCTTTGATAAAAGCAAAACAAGCTAGACCGGAACTTGGTTTCATGCTAACCTCGTTTTAATTTATAATGGCGATACCCACGAGTTTTTATGAGAGGTGCCGGAAAGTTGAGAATTAGCTGCCGTAGGCGCATCATCTGACGACCAGACAACTGGGCACAAGCCTGAGCGACCGCGGATGGGGGAGAAGGGACTTAGTGCTTGCTGGCTGCATTTATGTAGCTTGGCGCACAAACCGACTAGGGCATGGGAGTCAGGATCTTTCAAGTCCGTGCTATGGAATGCCTGCGTGCACAGAGTAGGCCTCCGTTCATATTCTCTGGCGAAAGGACGGAGTATTGCAACATGATCCATCATACCACCCCTATCAAAAGCAACAACATCAACGTCGGGGACGGCGACAACAACGTCGACGACGACGATGATGATGATGATAGTCATGATGACGATGATGATGATGATGATGATAACGACGATGATGATGGTGATGGTGATGATGATGATGATGATGATGATGATGATGATGATGATGATGATGATGATGATGATGATGATGATGATGATGATGATGATGATGATGAAAATGAGGAGGAGGAGGAAGGCGAAGAAAAGGAGGAGGAGGAAGGCGAAGAAAAGGAGTAGAAGGAGGTGGTGGTGGGTGAGGAGGAGGATGACCATGGTGCCGCTGCTGACGATGAAGACGACAATAACGACGATGATGATGCAGCTATTGCACAGCACAAACAACTGACCGTGGTCACCGAGGAAGGAGATGATGGTGTTGCCAGCAAACTCGTTGTCTTTCAGCGCCTGCAGCACCCTGCCCACCTGAGCGTCCATGTAGCTCACGGCTGCTGAATAGGCCTGTCGCATTTTGTACTGAAAAGATCGTCATGTTACATGGTTGTACTAGACATACGAAAACAAGTTGGCAAACAATTCCAATGTATTCAAACACTTAGCCAAAAGGTAAGCATTTTCACAAGTGTTTATTTTCTTGGCGGGGTTGTGGCTCGGGCTTATCCTAAAGATGGAAAAAGAAAATATGGCCATTATATGAAATTACTGCAAGCAAACGCTCATCAAAATGGGATCAGCCAATTTTTAGGTACCGCGAAAAACGTGTTTAGAAAATGGTGAAGAACAATGACCTTGACCTTCGAGAAAGTTCAAAATACGAAAATCCAGTAGTGAAAGTACTCACACAATAAAAATGTCGAATTTTGGTTCAGTTATTTGGGTGTCGGAAAGCGCAGTGGTTGGAGCACTCGCTACTGTGTCGCAAGTTAAGCACCGTCCAGTGCGGTTAGCACTTGGATGGGTGACCGCAAACCGTGAAGCGACAAATAACAACGCCCCCAGTTGACTCAACTGTGACCGAGTACCTACTCTCTTAAAGGTGGGGAAGGTAAAGCAGCGAGGGAGAGAGATGGGCATCATCCTCATTACGCTGGCCCAAGATAGATCTACGTGTGAGCTCCAACATCACGCTCCCCTACGGCCACAAGGCTATGGGACCACCTTTACCTTTTACCTTTTACCTTATCATTGACCGACCGACCGTCCGACAACAGGACTGCTACTTACTAATGGCTCATGCATACCAAATCTCAACAAAATCGCTTTAGGCGTTTTTGAGATATTGAACAAAACGTGTTTAGCAACAAAATGACTCCAGTGACCTTGGCCTTTGCGGTAGAGCAAATACGATGGCACAGGAGGCGGGCCATTAATGTAGGTAATATTCCTATAAAGTTTGGTCAAAATCCGTTCAGTGGTTCGTGAGATATGGATTCCAACAGACCAGCAGACCGATCGACCAACATTTGACTCGCTCTGATTCCCGACTTTTTCAAGGATTCTCCTAGGTCTGGCAATAGAAAACGCAATTTACAGATATAGTAGGCATAGCTAAGCATCCAATTTACACGCAACAACAACAACAACAACAATAATAATAATAATAATAATAATAATAATAATAATAATAATAATAATAATAATAATAATAATAATAATGGATGGCTGTGTTGGCGCTTTTCTCCTATATCGGACACAAAGCGCGGCTATCAATACCGAGCATACACTTTCACATGTTACTCCCATTTTTACATAACTGTGGAGTATAAAAAGCAGTGAGCTCGCCAATGTTAGAAGCCTCAAAGGAAATGAGGTTTTGTAGTTGTAATATTTTTTTGGTTTGTTTGACTGCTTGCAGTACCATTATGAAGGTAAATGAAGAAACCGGAGTACCTGGAAAAATACATCTCAGTGACCTGATAAATCTAATTCCTTGGATGCAAAGACGAGAAAAAATATAAATGAAAAACGTCTAGACGCCAAAGAAGCTTTAAAAAATGATCAATATTTCGATTAATAAAATCTTTGTCAAGACACAACTCGCCCAAGAAATCTTTGTCAAGACACAACTCGCCCAAGAACAGTCAAATCAGTTTTCTGGTGAAGCATATTGACTCATTCCTACGTGAGATCCTTTAAGTCGTCCCCGGTGGGAACCTTTTCAACAATGAAAACCTCGGTATAGGGCTATAATATGCATGTAGAGTGCAGACGATTATTTTTTGTATAGGCAGGTTACTTAGCTGGAAAGTCTAGAACTCAGTTCCTTCTACCTGATAAGAGTCTGGCACATAGTCACCAGGATGGGAAGCATTAACCGCGATGATGTCGAGAAAGCCGCGAATCTCTCCACTGGGACTCCAGGCGATGTCTGGGACCGTGGGAGGCTTGGTGCGATGCTTCGCGAGATGAATGTTGGACAATGGGTACAAACCTACAAAAACAGACCGGTGAAGGCACACAGCTTCAAGATCTTCGTCATTGATGAGATTATTATCATCATAAGACGCAGTTGAGTCATCATCATCATCACCATTATCATCATCAGCAGCAGCAGCAGAATTATCATTACATAATCTTTCATTATCATCACTATCATCATCATCATCATCATCAACAACAACAATATCATCATCATAATCACGCACTGTTCAATTATCGCCGTCATCATCACCACGTCCAGCTCCTCCAACACCACCACCAGCAGTAGCAAAAGCAACAACTACAACATAATGTTGCGCTCAGTGGCCCAATGTAGATGAAGGTTATGGATGCCAACAACAATACCGAATACAACTTAAAGGAAATAACACATCATCATCATTACTACTACCACCACCACCACCATCAGCAGCAGCAGCAGAAGCATCAATTTCTTCGTCATCATCATCATCATCACTACCACCACCACCATCAGCAGCAGCAGCAGCAGCATTTTCGTCATCATGATCATCATCATCATAATCAACATCATCATCACCACAAACCACTAACATTACCACCCCAATCACCGTTAGCACTACCACCACCAACCCCACCACCATCACCACCAACAAAAACAATCGCAGTATCACCATGGTATCACCACCACCAACAACAGCATACTCATATATTGCTCAGGGATGGTCCAGGGCAGATGGGGTTTGTGAAAGCCCACGGCTAGGAAAAAAGGCTGGTCGCTGCCCTTAGCTTGATGCAAAAAGTTGATGGCGAAGTCAGCGATGGTCGTGTCCTCAAGCTTGCCCAAATGGGTCTCGTTCACTGGCTGGACTGTGGCGAGTTTGTGCTGGACACGTTGGACAAAATAGGTTATATAGGTCTATCCAAGATTGTTTCCTAACCTCTGGTCCACGAGATTTTGGATTTCATGGATTAAATCTACTTTAACTTGTAGTCTCCAAGATCTTTTAGGTACCTGCCATATACGAGATGCCATCCTCACTTACGCGGTCCATTTTGTATAGCGTGATTTTCCACTGCAGATATTCCCTAACAATGCCGTGTCACTAATTCTTCGGTGTAGTGTTTTTTAAAGCGCGCTTTCTGTCTTTATGTGCAGTACTCACCTATTTACACCTGCCTGTACAACTCAGGAAAAAGGAATGTTTTACTTTTAGCAATTGCCACATGCTAACAGTAATCAGGTTAATTATATAGCAATAATAGTTATAGCTGTAATTGTGACTATTAAACTATTCTTGCACGCTATCAACATTAGGCATAACTTGCAAACGCCATTACAATATCTGCATGGTACTATTGTAATATACCGTCTGTAAGGACCTGTGGAAGGGAAGAGAGAGAGAGGGAGGGAAATGCAGACGGATTACGGGCTGATGCCAAATCAACGGACTACCTTTTAGAGAAACATTCGCTAGCAAACCCTTGACCTATCAACACCTTAACCCACTGAAGGACTTTTCTCTGAAGGCCAGGTTTTATCTACTTTCATCAAGCCGTTTAACTACATGAAAACATTTTAAAGGAACGACTTTACTTTCTTTAGAGAAACCCAGCTTTAGCACACGACAGAGATACGTAAGTGAAACAACGTGTGCCTCATAGCTCATCTGTGTGTGTGTGTGTGTGTGTGTGTGTGTGTGCGTGCGCGTGTGTGTGTGGTGTGGGTGTGTGTGTGTGTGTGTGAGTGCGCGCGCGCACGCGTCACAATGACCAAGAATTACTTATCACACATCAAAATACATCAAATGACGATTCACAGACACACACACACACACACCCACACACACACCATCGCACTTATATAATATATATATATATATACGATACGCTATGCATATATGCTATGCTTAATTTCAAAGAGAAACATGAGAAATCACGTTAAAACTGATGATGACCTAGGTGATGTTGATATTTTTAGCTTTGTCATTCTTTCCCGTTTTTTATTCTGTAATAAAAGTGCATGTTTCCCGAATCAGTGGAGCACACACCCACACACCCACACACGCACACACACGCAATGTTCGCTTGTTTTGCGGATTAAAGGACAGTAATGGCTTGACCCTAGAACCCAATCCGAGGTTAAGGGACCAAGGCAAGACAGCACAAGGAAAGGCAAGGCAGGACTATGTATGTATTGATGATAATAATGATGATGATGATGATAATGATGATGATGATGATGATGATGATGATGATGATGATGATGATGATGATGATGATGATGATGATGATGATGATGATTGTTACGTTGAAACGCGAACGAAAGTATGTCGGAAACGCGCACGATAGATCTAATCGTTTCGTTTTGCAAAGTATTCAATAATGGAGTTTATTTACCTTTGATTTGAGTTTGCATTGTTGTTAGGAGAGGCTTTGTATAACGTTGATGATTTGCGTTAGTCGATATTACTGGAGAATTTTCTGGATCTGCGTGTTTACTCTCGATAGAAATTTCCCGATACATGTCGAAGCAAGAGGACGTTCCGGAAGGAGAAGAAATATGTATGACGTAAGACAGTAATGACGAAGTTAGAAGCGATTGGTTAAATTGCGTCATACGAGATTGATCCAGGTTATTCGGGAGTATCAAGAGACTATTTAAGTGCCGCGCTGTTTCAAAAATAGTATAGTTGTTGTTGATAGTGAATTGGAAAGTAAATTTGAGAGTGGAAAGGCGATTGAGCGATTGTATGCAGTTGTTGATGTGTGCTGAATAAAAGTGGAAAACTTCATAAGTCGACTCTGTGACTTGTATGCTGTTTGGACGGGTTGCGTGGATAAACGAATCTGAGCTACACTCATCAGTACTTCAGCATTGGGGCTGAATCAGATACTGATAAAGAAAACACCAACATCAAACCGAGTGTAACAATGATGTTGTTGATGATGATGATGATGATGATGATGATGATGATGATGATGATGATGATGATGATGATGATGATGATGATGATGATGATGATGATGATGAAAACGACGACGTTGACGTTGACGTTGACGACGACGACGACGATGATGATGACGATGATGATGATGATGATGACGATGATGGTAATAGTTGCAGTCTTGATCAACTCAGGTTTCTACAAATATATCATGCTTAGTTTGAACGAAAAAACATCAACAGGGTTTACAAAAATATGGCGTTATAATTATGTTGACTTTGCGTTGGGATTTTAACTGATTGTTGAAAATAATATTTTAAAGGTACCTGATGATTGGTTTGTGGATCAACGCCAGCATAAACCTTTTCTGACCAGCTGTAGGGGTATTCATACTGTCCTCCGGAGGCCACACCTGTTCAACACCACAACGCAAGAAAGAATTAGTTCCAGTTCAACCAATTCAATACCAGTTGCAACATTTTGGGGTAGCATTTTGGGTACTAAACCTTTCGATGAACATAGTTATAGGACTTGAGCTGTTAAAAATAAACAACCAAAAAAAAAACACATTGAGCTAGCTTTTTTATTTCTTTTTTTTGAGTTGTGAATTTTATGTTTAGATTTTTTTTTAATCTTTTTGTGTTTTATCTCCTTGAAACCTTGCTTTTTTCTAATTAAATAAATTAAAGTCCGAGGTCGAAATGGATGTCAATGTGAAGTAAAAGGCAAACCTGGGTGGAAGACCTTGCCCACACCCTGCGAAAGGTAACCGTGCTGCTTGAAGTACTGTGGCAGAGTGGTAAAGTTGCCGGCAACCGTCCTGAAGTAAGTTTGCAGGTCAAAAACGCGAGTTGTCTCCGCTCGTCTACCTGTCAGAAATGAAGTCCTGCTCGGCGAACACAAAGCCACCTGTCAAGATATTTTTAAAAGGTCACGGCCAGTTAATGTCAAAGACACTTGCCACGTCATTTAAAAAGGCTAAGGCCGTGTAATGTCATTGAGGTTTAAAAAAAATTATTTGAAAGGTCATGTTATGGTCCATTTCAAAGTCAAGGTTCCATCTGCTCTTGTGACTGTCGGGAACGATCAATTTGTGTAGTGTACATGTAAACACCGAACGTGTCACGAAATTGAACAAGTCAAGGTCACGATAAGGTCTATATAAACAAGTCATCTCTGCGTAGCTCTCCTGCATGTTTGTTAGGAAAGATCCCGAGGCGACTGGACACCTACGGCATTTGAAAGTCAAAGTCATGATCAACTAACTAAATAATTAACTAGGTTACCAATTACCTTCATGAGATGATAAGACAATTAAACTGAAGACGAACTGGAAACTTACTTGCGCAAAAGCCTGGTCAAATTTCACGCCCTTGAAAGCCAGAAAATCAAGGTTAGGGGTAACCATGTTCTCGTCGCCATAGCTACGGAGCATGGGACGTAAGTCATCAGCTATGAGGAAGAGAACGTTGGGCCTTGTCTTTGATGCCGCTGCCAGCCATTGATCCAGGGGGTCGCCTGAGGTCGGGCCGCTGGTGGGAGCAGGTGTGTTGTGGATCTGTCGCTTGAATCCTGAAGAGAGGGGAGAGGGTAAGTGGTTGAAATCCAGGCAGGCTTACAGAAGATTTAAAGTGCCGATTCCGCATTCAAGGGCAGTAACTTTTCTGACTAGAGGTTTTACCCTTTGCACTTCCTTCTTCAGTATCACAGTCTGCATCAGTCAATTGCACTGCAGTCTGTTTGCATAATTATGCCTACGTCTCTTGCCATAGTTGAGAAGTGCAGAAACTGCGCTGGAAGTGAGTTGTGGGTCCAGAATATCCAAGTTCATGGTAGCGCTTTGGATTTTTATAAATCACAGTCAATGTAATCTCTGTGCACGTCCCGTTTATGCACATAGACCTATTTATTTATGAAAAAAATCGTAAACTAATTTCTTTATAACTCCTTAAATTATTTAATTTATTATTGAATTACTTTCTTTATTTAATTATTTACATACTTATTCATTTCATGTTAGTTGTAATTCATTATTGAATTCTTTCCTTAATTCGATCATTTAGCATAACGGCATGTCAGTCGGCATTATATGTTCTGGTCCCCACAACACAATCTAGCTTTTGTTTGTATTGTAAGTTGCATTTAAATTAGGTCATCGCTAGGATCAGCCTATATATTGGACCAAGATTAAAAAATTTTTTTTAATGAATATGATAGATTGTTGAGGTACACGTCTAGCCTGAATCATACTAGATAAGTCTTAAACCTGCCTCGGCAGTCTCTGACAACTCAGGAGGACCCGAATTAACTGGTTGGCCGCTAGTTAGAATGTTGTATAATAAGTCTACGTTACTGCGCTGGCTTTAACTGTACGACGGATCCACGAACGGTTGAGGCGTACAGTAGCTATGGCTTCTTTTTCTCTTCTTGTTTTTTTAACAAATGTCCAGATTCAAGATTTAAGATTAATCCCATTGCTCGCCCATTTTGGGGCGTGGAGGTTATTAAAACATAAGCATAACAAACATAATTCATTTGCGTAAATAACATTAACTTTACTAACGTTCCAACTTTAATATTCAGTACAACAAACAATACCGTTTGACCAATATTGTTAATATAGTTAGAGTACGCCCTTTCCCAAGTTTATAAACTTACTCAATTTTAACAACACTTGTTTTCCTTTCCTATTAAAAAAATTACAAAAATTAAACATTGATGTCCAAGATACTAATTTTCTAGCATTAATGGTCGAATTTGGACACTCAAAAATAAAGTGAAAAAAGTGTGTGTTCATGCATGAGTGTATTTATGAGCGTGTGTGAGTTTGTATGCGTTGGAGATGGTAGTTATACATGTGTGTGTGTGTGGGTGGGTGTGTGTGTGCGTGTGTAGGTGTGTGTGTGTGTAGGTGTATGAACGGGTTTGTGTGTAAAACCTAGTTGTCTTTTTTAACTTCATTATTTTAAAACTCAAATTATTTCAAATGATCGTGGTACGCTTACTGCAAAACTAGAGATATCACCAAATGGTATCCTAAATGGAATGCTTCGATCTGAAAACGCAGATGTAACATCTATGCTACTATTCCCAGATAAACAGCAAAATGCTAAGTCGTTTTGTGTCATTTGTTTCTGGAAAGTAAACATGTGTTACTAAAATTAAGCAAATTTATAACATTAGGAAAGGGCGTATACTAATAATATTAACAATATTAGCAAACTTTTATTGTTGTGAATGTTAAATTTGGAATGTTAGTAATGTTGCTGTTATTTTTTTTAACAACCTGCTTTATGACTGTTATGCTAATGTTTTTGTATCCTCCACACCCCAAAAGGGGTGAATAATGGGATTAAATCTTGAATCTTAAAAACGAATACAAATGCGAATAAATGCATTGACCTCATCTTGATAACATAATGATACATTCTTGCGATGAACATCAGAGAATATAAAATGAACTATAACATATAACAACTGAACTGAACAAGTGTACAGTACATTGACACCAAAAACTCACCTTCTCCGGCTGAATTCACAACAGTGATCAGCGCCAAAAGAAACACGACTGTATGGACGTCAACAAGACACGCCATGTTGATGTGTCATAAGTTCAAAACTTCAAACTGAACAAACGATATGAAAGAAAACAACTGACTGCCGGGAAGACTGAAAATTAGTAAAGAGATAAGCCCAAACGGTAAAACAACTCTAATAATATAATCAACTAAAACTACAAAGGAGGTTACTGCGGAGAAGACGATGAGCTACTGCAATAAGCTTATATCCTTCTAGCAATGAATATTTTAACAGACTATTCATTATCGTTAAAATTATGCTAGTATTCTTTTGCTACCGCTATTAATTTAAATTTAATTTTAATTTTAAGCGGGCAGACCTGACCAGACATACCTGGTTTGTACCAGTCTTATCGTCTTAACTTTTGTTTTATCTTGGTTGCAATATTGTAAGTATGCCGACATCAGCGTCGCCGTAACAACAAGTTAAATCACACAAACGCACACACGCGCGCGCGTACACACACACACACACACACACACACACACACACACACACACACACACACCTACACACCACACACACACACACACACAGTAATAAAATGAACCCTGTTTGTTTTGTGCATTGTACACAAGTTTGCAAGGAAATTGCGCCCACCGTCACGAACATTCGGGTTCAGGGACATAGCCCATTAACAAAGAATATTTTGCAATTATGAATATGTTTGACCCTTGTCAATCATGTTATAAATACAGGTGTAGGACCACTGTACCCTCATTTGGTCTTATCAATGGAATGCCTGTGCTGCAAAGAGATTAGACCTATGACATCGATGGCGCTTGTTGGGATGAGATGCATCACTCAGCATCTTGGATTAAATTCACTATGCTTGAAGCTAGATGTCATACAAACTGCCTATTACCATTAAAGACAGCTGGAGTTACGGACTCGTGACAAACGAGAAGGAGAATAATTTTTTTTGCTTGTTTATTTAGTTTACATTGATGACACGGGCTCTTGTTTATCTTTATTATTTGCCTATCGTTTCCAATAAGTATGGAAATGCATTTATCCAAAAGTAACATTTTTACGATAGAAATAAAACGAATGCAGAAAGTAGTGACCGTTTTGGAAATGGGTTATAAGAAGACCGTGTTGTGAAGTATGGGCAGTCTTTGATTGTATACTACATGAATAATCACTTTTGACCGTGCTTAAAACAGTTATTTGACTGAAGCTGCGTTTTAGTAATAGGAAACTGAATATAATAATTTGAGAACATTTGCACCCCACGCATCCTGACACACAACACAAACTCCTCTTTTTCTCTTATTCCATTACGTGCGCCATGAGAATGGTGCTAGTATGGAATTGTTCGCGATACATACCTACATCTTCATCATTATCATCATCATCATTGTTATCATCTTCACCGCAGCCATCATCACCCATACATTTTACACGACTCTTATACGGATCTGGGGTGAGTTCTCTTTCAACCAAGTTGTGGTTCTGATTCGGCTTTTTGCAGTCCTCTGGACCCTATAAACGATGACTAACTAACTAACATGTTGGCGCACGTTTTCAAAATTTAAATTGTAAAACATATTTATTTTTCCCATAAATCATTAAAACAATTCAGCATGTGTGACAATTTTCAATCAAATGGGTAATAATTAACAACCATCACTCATAAGCGCGCGCGCGCACACCCACACACACACACACACACACACACACACACACACACACATGTGATAAGCCTTTCTGACCATACGCCCAAAGGCTAACAAAAATCGCTCCCGAAACAGTCATCGCGGGGTTTAGTCCTGATTTGGCTCGGAAGAGTCCGCTGGTAAAAAAAAAAGGGTAAAGGTAGTCCCATAGCCTTGTGGCCGTAGGGGAGCGTGATGTTGGAGATCACACTTATCTTGGGCCAGCGTAATGAGGGTGATGCCCAACTCTCTCCCTCGCTGCTTTACCTTCCCCACCCTCAAGAGAGTAGGTACTCAATCACAGTTGAGTCAACTGGGGGCGTTGTTGTTTGTCGCTTCACACCTTAGCGGTCACCCATCCAAGTGCTAACCGCACCGGACGGTGCTTCACTTTCGACACAGTAGCGAGTGCTCCAACCACTGCACTATCCGACACCCCGCTCCGCTGGACCTAAAGCAATAACCATGTAATGTAATTTATCGCGGGGCTGACGTTGAAAAAGGATTTGTGTGTTATGGCCTGTCTTAATTGAAAAGTTCGTGGAAGATTAGGGGAGGTTCGAAAACTTTTTTTCGATCCCGAACCTAGTTCCTGAAAAATTTTTTAATTCAAAAGATTCAGCAATCTAGGTTCGGGATCTGAGAACCTCCAAAAAAAAGTTTTTGATCCTCCCCAAGACCTCCAAATAAGATAGGCCATTAGAGAATGTATCCGTTGGGACTTGATCAAGACTACCGAAGTGACAAGTATGTAGGCCTGTTTGCTCTCTACAGCACGGTTATTTAGAAGGAGCAAAACTGTAAATTCCATCACTACAATACCTACTGAAGAAGCATGTAGATCGTAATGAGAAAGGCTGCATTTTTATTTTATAATCTAAACATCTGCCAAGTGAACGTGAAAGTAGGCATGGCGTTCTGCACTTGTATGTTTATTATTAGATAATATTGTGCGAATCCTACAGATCATACAGGTGATCGACTATGTGTTGTGTTCACACTTTGAATCAAAGTCTGACAAATGTGTTGTGTTCCCAGCCTTAGTTCAGAATACTTTCACAAAAATACAGATTTTTCTTTTGCCTTTTGAAGTTGCATCTGGGGCAAGGAACCAAGGCTATGTTTTTTTTAAAAAAAGCGTCTGCTACAGGGACACAACGTTTAGAATCCTATATATATATATATATATATATATATATATATATATATATATATATATATATATATATATATATATATATATATATATATATATATTGTAAGCCCCTTTCACCCCCCCCCACCCCATGGCGCACCCCACAAAGAGAGATCACACCAAACGGCAAGGGTTCGGTCAGGAATGGCTTCATAAGGGCTCACAAGAGGTTGCCGGGTTAAATAAAATATCAGTTCTGACACCATCCCCGACAAACCGATCTTTCCACAGGTATAGGCTCGTCGAGGCATCCCAAATCCACCCAAAAAGAAACAACACCTCCCGCCCACAGCGGAGAGAATTGCGTTTCCCAAAATATTAATAGGATGGATGCCTCCCCAAAAGCCACAACCTGAGGAAACAAAGGTCTGTCAGAGAAAAATTTATTTACTTTCATTATTGAAAGTTATGTGTTGAATATAATAAATTTTATTTTAAACTCTGTTTGTAAAAATTATACAAATGTGTTTGAGATGCATGAAATGAAAATGCACAGTGACTGGTTAACTTCAAATAGAGATAGAATCAGAATTCTTGTCTTAGACTAAACAGTTAGAGTATTTAGAAAGAAAAAGAAATACTAACTAAACACACATTTTATTTAAACGACACTTCACAAAACATTTAATACAAAACGGAGACCACACACAGAATGATGGGGAAATAAAAGAAATAATTTATTCTTTTCTTTCGGGTTTAGTTTCTGGATTTTTCTCACATCACATTCATGCAAAACTTTAACAGTTGTCTTTCTTGCAAAACATAGCTTTCGATTCATACAAGGTTTGCACTTCTAGAAAATTTCATATTATAAAAACTAGTATTATTTGAATTCTGTTAAATATTTCGTTCTATAATTATAACAAAATAATAACTGATTACAGATTTCAGGTTGTTGCATATTTTCTAGCGTTCTAAAAATTATTATTTAGGTTAATACATAAAGAAAAAGGAAATTCCTGGTATTTCATTGGAAACCAAAAATCGTTGAAAATCACATAGATTCAAAACATAAAAATTCCAGGCTACCACCGTGAATCAAAACTAGTAAAATAAAATATTGTGAAGTCACAGAAACACAGAAATTCTAGTATACAAATTCATTCACAACCTCAGAGAATAACGGTCAGAATTTAGAAATTTCATATTTTCACAATAAAATGTTTACCGGGTTAGGAGAATTTAGTTAGAAATTTTGTTCTTTACGTGGACTTAGGGGCTATTGTAATTCTAAAATTCCGAAAAGGCTCAAAACAGCGTTGAAAAGAAGGGAGGAAAAAAAAACTAAGTCCACGGACGCGCAAACCCACCGAAATTTACTTTCACATTCAAGCTGTCATCATCTTCGATCTCTATCAGCGTAAAAGTTGTTGGCCGCCATTGCAATCCGTTTTATAAGCCAAACAAGGCGTAAAACAGCCAATCAACATCCATGTTTCACAACACGTGATCTATACTAGCAAATCAAGTCGTGGTGCTATCATTTATGTGTCAAAGAGAGGATGAAAAAGTCTAGTGGATACAGATTCTAATCAAATGTATTGGTTTTTGGAAAATAACAGGGTCTACCATAATCATAGGTAAGAAGTTTATTGGTCATACTTTATTAGGAACCATCGAGGAGTAGAATCTGATAATTCTTAAAGAAAATACACGAACTCAAACATGTTGAACCGGCCTAGCACCAACGTGGTGACAAATTTGAGGTATAATTAATCGACCCGGTTCCCACCCGGTTCGAACATATTTATAATCAGTGCAGAAAAATGAGAGTCGGTTTTTTAGCAACCCGAAACGCTTAAGATCAGCGCTCCCTATGAGTCGGACAGCTGCACCGGGTTAGCAACATTTTCTCTGACCTTTCCAAACTGTCAACAAAAATCTCTGTGTAATTTTCCCATTCAACTTTTTCTTCCATGTTTACGCCCGGTGCAGACATACGGTAATCAATGCATAAAAATTTGGGTCTGTGCATTAACAACCCTAAACACTTAGGAATAGTGCTCCAAGTGACTCGGATAGCTGCACCAATTTAGCACAATTTTCCATTAACTTCTTCAAACTATAAATGTAAGGGCCTAGGCAATTCTTCCATTGAACTGTTTCTTTTGTCTTTATAATGGAAATTCCCAATCTAAAACTTCTCCTCCACACTACATTTTATTTACAATTCTATTTGCTATAAAAGACTAACAAAAATACAGACAGCGGAAGAGCTAGAATTAATTCTTCATAAGAAAACTAAACATACTGTCTAGATCTAGAATCCCGCTAAAATTCTCAATCAGGTTACCTTGACAACATACGGCAACCGGAAATTCTTTTTCACAGTCAACCGATCAATCACATTTTTCTTCACAAAACGATCCTAGCAACTCTGAACAAATCTATTAACCACTCAAATTTCACTACACAACACATCCAAGAATTCGTTAAAAATAGTTCTCAATTGGTATGCCATTTTCACTGCACACACAAAACTCAGTTTCGATATTTAGATCCAGCACCAAAACTATCCCTAGATAAAATAAGAATATTTTTCCTCACACACATCCACAGAAATCAATCTCAGATACAATTCGACGATCAAAATTTTACACCACTAGAAAAACACACAGTTCACAATAATAATATCACTAGTACCTGCATGCTTACTGTTGTCGTCTGCTCAAGCTCAAAAGGCACAAATTCCTATAGGCCAAGGTACATGTATAACCAAAACAACCATAGGCACATGCAACCTAGCTATTAATTAATAATCAAGTTATAAATTTACAACAAAAGGTTTTCTAGCCTTCCAAAGACTCGAAAGAGGCTTACAATTTTACTAATTTATTATTTTTTTTAAAATTAAATATTTGATAAGCCAACCGGAGGGGCTTACATCCTTCCCTGCTAAGAAAAAAAAATGCTCCTGCATTCACTTATTGCAAAAGATATTCATAACATTATGAAAAGTTATATAAATTTTATTTATTTATTTTACAGGTGAAAACAGTTAAAGAATTAAATCCATTTCCTGGCGGACTTCAGTACGCAAATGGCAAAACATTTTTACAGGTCCAGAGGACAACCGTTTTTACAGGTCCAGAGGACAGTCAGAGAGAGACCGGATCAACTCCCTTTGACCTAAATAAAGGAAAATACCCTGTCTGTTCACAACAAAACTTGTTGTAGAATGTTTCATCGCAAACCGGGCATTCAGAATTCATCTTGTTCTGCAATACAAGAACGTTCCGGTCTATATCTCTACTTGTTGACCAGAAGTAATTATGAATTAAAATATAAATACTTCTTTCCCCATAGCCAATCAAGGCATCCAGTACCATCAAGGGAAAGGTCCTTCAGTTATTTCCACAGTAAACTCAGTGTTTACTAACTGGAAATAAGTGATAGAACGAACAAAATTCCGTGCCCTAAGTTTCAAACGGAGAACCTATGGACACTAAAATCCATTCTACAACCAGCTTTACCAATCTATCGCACACCTTAGCCCGCGACCTGAAAGTGAGCGTCGTCAATTGCAGAAATGGTCAATGGCTAAATCACCCAATTGGTTTTTCTAATATCTTGTCGACGGTCCATCAGACACCAACTAAGCGAGAAGCCAAAGTTTGAGATTATCGATAAATCCCGAAACAAATAATAAGCCGACTGGGCTTCGGTCAATCGGAAATAAAAATATACCGTGGAGACACCCTGATCATGCCCCAAACACGGAACTAAAAGAAAGAAACTGAACTTCTCCATATTCTTAAGGTCAACAATTTTCTTGTTATGCAGAACTGACGATTGGTTATTTACACAGCTAAGCTGCACTTAATATAATATTTATTTAAATTACTAGTTTATTTATTTATTTATTTATTTATTTCATCTTGTTGCTAATTTTATTTTATTTCATTTTTTTTATTATTATTTTTTTAATTTTATTATTATTATTATTATTATTATTATTATTATTATTATTATTATTATTATTATTATTATTATTATTATTATTCAACCAGTTTGTGTAGCATAATTTATAGTAAACATAAATAAGAAGTGTTCATGTTTTGGTTGTCCAGTCCATGTTCATATAGCTTAACCATCTTGTTACATTCCCAGAAACTGTATGACGTAATTTGTCTTCACAGTAGAAAAGAAAAAAAAATATTTTCAAGGCCATCACAGAGTCAAGAAAGTTTCCAGCACAGTGGTAGACTATAGATCTACTCACAAAACACTAAACTGTGACTGTCAGAGCATTAGGTAGGCATCAGTTATGTAGAAGAATAAGTTTTTGATTGTATATTCTTTTATAGTGTTCTGTTGATCTTCTGTTTAATTCAAGTCACAATATTTAGTTTCGCCTTGTTACTAAATACACACATACTCAATAATCAATCCAGCTGAAAAATTATAAGCTTGAAGTACACAAAGTCTGTAGTATCAATGAAAGCTTGTATGTTTATTAGTTGTTCATCCACCTGGGTATATTAATACCCTTATATGGCATTAATCTGTCAATGTGATAAGCTTTAGGAATTGACTTTGCAGTTTTCTTCAACATATATGTCAGATCATCCACTTTCTTTGTTACAAGGTATGGACCTTTCCAACGGCGAACTAACTTCTGGCAAATTCCCACTGAACGACTGGGTTCAAACAACCACACCAATTGTCCTGGAGTAAAGGCGCGTTTCCTGGCATGAAGGTCATAATATCGTTTCTGGTAAGTTGATCTTTTCTTGATGTTTTTCCTGGCTATTTCATGAGCTTCTGACAATTTTGACTGTAGATTCTGGACATACTCAGGTATTGATTGATCTGGCTGGATCTCCTTTGGGCGCTGGATAACAGCTTCCACAGGTAACGTAATTTCACGGCCAAACACCATCATATTGGGTGTAAGTTGTGTAGTACTATGCTCTGAAGCACGATAAGCCATGAGAACTTGAGGTAAGTAGATGTCCCACAACTTTTGCTTTTGTTCACAATACATCCTTAGCATGTTAGCAAGTGTTCTCATAAACCTTTCCACACCTCCATTCGCTTGTGGATGATAGCTTGTTGTTCTAGTTTTATCAATGTGTAATAGATGACACATTTCTTTGAAGATGCTACTTTCAAAATTACTCCCTTGGTCGGTAATAATTTGTAGTGGCGTTCCAAAACGACAGACGAACTCGTTGACAAAAATGTTAGCAATTGTCCGGGCCTCTTGATCAGGCATAGCAAATGCTTCTGTCCACTTTGTAAATAAATCTGTGACGACTAGCACATATTTGTTGCCTTTATGAGTGATAGGTAGAGGACCCATAATGTCTAATGCAACACGTTCCATAGGTTCACCAACAGCATAACAACCCAACGGAGCATGAGACTTGCTTTTAGGAGTCTTTTTAGATGCACAACAATCACATTGCTGTACATAATGTTCCAGATTTTCACGCATTTTTGGCCAATAAAATGTCTTTTTCATCTGTTTCAGAACTTTATCAGCACAAAAGTGACCAGCAGTGGGAATATCATGGCAGTATTTCATCACTGACTTCCGAAGCGTTGCGGGAACGACTATCTGTAGAAATTCTAGACCGTTGTCTATACAGCGTCTATATAACACACCGTGGTGTAATATTAATCGATCCCATGCAGCCCACAATGCTTTAAGTTCAGCACATTGATGCGAAATTGAATTCCAAGTCGGTCGTTCATCATTCTGTTCTTTAGCTTGATAAATAGGAGAAATATTTTCATCCAACAGCTGAGCATTTTTTAATGTTTCAGAGTCCCAACCTTCCATAATTGATTCAGGAACAGTATATTGTTTTGTTGTATCATCCTTTAGTTGCAAGTCCAAGGAAGAAATTTCTTTACTTGGACCTTGACCCAAATCAGGTTGCTGTGTTTCTTCAGAGTCATTAGGTTTGTCATTTCCAGCTTGATTCAGTTCTCCATTAGCCTTTCTTTTACTATTTGCCATATAGCACTGTACATCTGTCTCAACATTTGGAGATGAAAATGCGTTCAAAGATGAAGTCTCCACTTTTATAACATCTAACTCGGCCACCGGTATTTCGTCATCTGGTTGTCTCCCTTCCTCCTCCTTGCATTGTATTCTTGTACATGTAGAACAAGGGTGTCGTGACGAGGCATCAGCATTTCTATGTTGTGTTCCAGCCGTGTACATCGTTTAGGTTATACATTTTTAATTGCCCAACTCATCATTTGAGCCAAGGGATTTTTCAGATTTTCCCAACTCAATTAATGACATTGAATTTGAAAGTATACATTTTGCTATATTATTCCTCAACATAACCAGCCTGAAATTTTGTGTTTCTTTGTACACGTCATAACCTATGCCTACTATGTTAAAACATGGAATATTATTAATTTATTTTCCTTTGCAAAATTAAATGTCTTAAGTTTTGAGAAATAAAAATTGTTTAATTGTATTCATTCTTGATTTTCATTGCAAATCAATGTATGTGTTACACAAACGACACAACACCAGACAACATTTCTTCACAGCTAACAATATTTTTCTCAACCTAACTTCATACACTAATAATAATAAGGAGAATATTATTGATTTCTTTCTTATTACATATTTCTGAATAAATTCTGGCTAAAGCTAATAAACATTCGCATAAGCTGAAGCAGATATTTAGCTTCATTCAATCTATCCATCTTCTAAACACAATTTCTTATAAAGAAATGGTGTAATTCTTCAACAGGGGTTTTCAACATGGGCTGAGGCAGCAATTAGCCTCATTTAATCTAATCCCTCTCTTGACACCAATTCTTGTAAAGAACTGGTGTCATTCTTCAATTAATATAACATGGGCTGAGGCAGCAATTAGCCTCATTTAATCGCATCCCATTTCTTGTAAAGAAATGGTGTAATTCTACAACTAAAATAACATGGGCTGAGGCAGCAATTGCCTCATTTAATCTAATCCCACATCTGACACCAATTCTTGTAAGCCCCTTTCACCCCCCCACCCCATGGCGCACCCCACAAAGAGAGATCACACCATACGGCAAGGGTTCTGTCAGGAATGGCTTCATAAGGGCTCACAAGAGGTTGCCGGGTTAAATAAAATATCAGTTCTGACACCATCCCCGACAAACCGATCTTTCCACAGGTATAGGCTCGTCGAGGCATCCCAAATCCACCCAAAAAGAAACAACACCTCCCGCCCACAGCGGAGAGAATTGCGTTTCCCAAAATATTAATAGGATGGATGCCTCCCCAAAAGCCACAACCTGAGGAAACAAAGGTCTGTCAGAGAAAAATTTATTTACTTTCATTATTGAAAGTTATGTGTTGAATATAATAAATTTTATTTTAAACTCTGTTTGTAAAAATTATACAAATGTGTTTGAGATGCATGAAATGAAAATGCACAGTGACTGGTTAACTTCAAATAGAGATAGAATCAGAATTCTTGTCTTAGACTAAACAGTTAGAGTATTTAGAAAGAAAAAGAAATACTAACTAAACACACATTTTATTTAAACGACACTTCACAAAACATTTCATACAAAACGTAGACCACACACAGAATGATGGGGAAATAAAAGAAATAATTTATTCTTTTCTTTCGGGTTTAGTTTCTGGATTTTTCTCACATCACATTCATGCAAAACTTTAACAGTTGTCTTTCTTGCAAAACATAGCTTTTGATTCATACAAGGTTTGCACTTCTAGAAAATTTCATATTATAAAAACTAGTATTATTTGAATTCTGTTAAATATTTCGTTCTATAATTATAACAAAATAATAACTGATTACAGATTTCAGGTTGTTGCATATTTTCTAGCGTTCTAAAAATTATTATTTAGGTTAATACATAAAGAAAAAGGAAATTCCTGGTATTTCATTGGAAACCAAAAATCGTTGAAAATCACATAGATTCAAAACATAAAAATTCCAGGCTACCACCGTGAATCAAAACTAGTAAAATAAAATATTGTGAAGTCACAGAAACACAGAAATTCTAGTATACAAATTCATTCACAACCTCAGAGAATAACGGTCAGAATTTAGAAATTTCATATTTTCACAATAAAATGTTTACCGGGTTAGGAGAATTTAGTTAGAAATTTTGTTCTTTACGTGGACTTAGGGGCTATTGGAATTCTAAAATTCCGAAAAGGCTCAAAACAGCGTTGAAAAGAAGGGAGGAAAAAAAAACTAAGTCCACGGACGCGCAAACCCACCGAAATTTACTTTCACATTCAAGCTGTCATCATCTTCGATCTCTATCAGCGTAAAAGTTGTTGGCCGCCATTGCAATCCGTTTTATAAGCCAAACAAGGCGTAAAACAGCCAATCAACATCCATGTTTCACAACACGTGATCTATACTAGCAAATCAAGTCGTGGTGCTATCATTTATGTGTCAAAGAGAGGATGAAAAAGTCTAGTGGATACAGATTCTAATCAAATGTATTGGTTTTTGGAAAATAACAGGGTCTACCATAATCATAGGTAAGAAGTTTATTGGTCATACTTTATTAGGAACCATCGAGGAGTAGAATCTGATAATTCTTAAAGAAAATACACGAACTCAAACATGTTGAACCGGCCTAGCACCAACGTGGTGACAAATTTGAGGTATAATTAATCGACCCGGTTCCCACCCGGTTCGAACATATTTATAATCAGTGCAGAAAAATGAGAGTCGGTTTTTTAGCAACCCGAAACGCTTAAGATCAGCGCTCCCTATGAGTCGGACAGCTGCACCGGGTTAGCAACATTTTCTCTGACCTTTCCAAACTGTCAACAAAAATCTCTGTGTAATTTTCCCATTCAACTTTTTCTTCCATGTTTACGCCCGGTGCAGACATACGGTAATCAATGCATAAAAATTTGGGTCTGTGCATTAACAACCCTAAACACTTAGGAATAGTGCTCCAAGTGACTCGGATAGCTGCACCAATTTAGCACAATTTTCCATTAACTTCTTCAAACTATAAATGTAAGGGCCTAGGCAATTCTTCCATTGAACTGTTTCTTTTGTCTTTATAATGGAAATTCCCAATCTAAAACTTCTCCTCCACACTACATTTTATTTACAATTCTATTTGCTATAAAAGACTAACAAAAATACAGACAGCGGAAGAGCTAGAATTAATTCTTCATAAGAAAACTAAACATACTGTCTAGATCTAGAATCCCGCTAAAATTCTCAATCAGGTTACCTTGACAACATACGGCAACCGGAAATTCTTTTTCACAGTCAACCGATCAATCACATTTTTCTTCACAAAACGATCCTAGCAACTCTGAACAAATCTATTAACCACTCAAATTTCACTACACAACACATCCAAGAATTCGTTAAAAATAGTTCTCAATTGGTATGCCATTTTCACTGCACACACAAAACTCAGTTTCGATATTTAGATCCAGCACCAAAACTATCCCTAGATAAAATAAGAATATTTTTCCTCACACACATCCACAGAAATCAATCTCAGATACAATTCGACGATCAAAATTTTACACCACTAGAAAAACACACAGTTCACAATAATAATATCACTAGTACCTGCATGCTTACTGTTGTCGTCTGCTCAAGCTCAAAAGGCACAAATTCCTATAGGCCAAGGTACATGTATAACCAAAACAACCATAGGCCCATGCAACCTAGCTATTAATTAATAATCAAGTTATAAATTTACAACAAAAGGTTTTCTAGCCTTCCAAAGACTCGAAAGAGGCTTACAATTTTACTAATTTATTATTTTTTTTAAAATTAAATATTTGATAAGCCAACCGGAGGGGCTTACAATATATATATATATATATATATATATATATATATATATATATATATATATATATATATATATATATATATATATATATATATATATATATATATATATATATATATATATATATATATATATATATATATATATATATATATTGTCGGGCACTACTTGGATAAGGACGTCTGTTGTGGTGTAACAGTGCTTCGTTCGAGAGGGAGGTAGGGAAGGACGAAGAAAGAGAGACAGAGAGAGGATGAGTGAGAGATTGTGTGTGTGTTGTTGTTGTTGTTGTTGATTTTTATTGTCTTAATTCATCAAGATGATAAGACACAAAAAAATGTGTGTGTGGGTGGGTGGGTGTGTGTGTGTGTTTGTCTGTGTGTGTGTTCCTCCTTTGACTTAGGTGATAGGTGGAGAGAAATAGACATACAGAGACTGAGGCGAAGACGCAAAGAGAGAGAGAGAGAGAGAGAGAGAGAGAGAGAGAGAGAGAGAGGGAGAGAGAGAGAGAGAGAGAGAGAAAGAGAGAGAGAGAGAGAGAGGGTATGTTTCCTCCATAATTATATTCCTAAGGCAGTGTGTTCCCACATGTGCCTATACAACTTTAGGAACACGGAAATGTGGAAACATTATTGCCATAATGTTCCTATCGTTCTGTGTTCACACATAACAGCTGGGTAAACATACAGCCGCCGGAAGATAAGTATTCTAATATAGAACATGCTCCCGCGTTTATGCCCTCCACACGATCTAGATTCTTGGGCCTGTGTCGCCAGGGTCCCACCAAGATGCTCTGACCTGAACCGAACGGTCTTTGGAGACAGGGTTTGAACTCCCATCGTCTCTACCCATACCTCCCGCTCATCCCAACACATGCATGTATTGTTTTCCTCCTTTATTTGTCCAGATCCAGGCCCTGCGACCTCGTTGAAGGATGCCCGTTTTCGTCTTGCTCCTCACGATATAATCTCTTAAACTAGACCCTGTAAGAGTACATATGACCTCCGCGCTGCCTTTTTTTCGACTTAAAACTCTATTTCTCTGTTTTAAGTAATATGCTTGCTAAGTGACGGCATAAGATTGTGCAATCATGCCCATGTTATGTGATGATATAGCTGTGGAATTTTGGCCCTTTACTTAAAACAAGATGGTAAGCCAGTTAAAAACAACCACATGCCACAATCGTTACATTAGAGGTGCGGTCATCATCTTCAATGTGACCAATACTTGCATCTAACAAACATGGTTAAATCTACTGGTTTAATTTGATTTTTTGTTTATAGGGTCCAAAATCTACTGGTTTTGACAGTCCAAGAACAACAAGAATAAGAACAACTACAATATCAATAATAATAATAATAATAATAATAATAATAATAATAATAATAATAATAATAATAATAATAATAATAATAATAATAATAATAATAAGCCTAATGTTGTTTTTTCTTTTAAAAAAAACACCCACTTCCCTCGCAAGGCAACACCAGGAATTTTTACGTCAAAATGGTTTTCTAAAATTTCAGTCATAAAGCAGCATGGAATTATACCAATTTGATAGTTTGGATGTAGTAAATCCGCGTTAAGATCCTAAACTTACAGTATCATGCGTGGCATATTAATTTTTACAAAAGTTCTACGCAAGATTGTTCTTTACTAATATTATAACAGTGGCAATCAGGGTTGTGGAGAGTAGGGTTGTTTATTCAGAAGGAGTCGAGTCTACCTTTGAAGCTGTTGACTGATGGAGCTGTAACAACACTTATAAGCAGACTGTTCCAAGTGTTTACAATTCTATGCGAGAAAACGTTGCTGCAGATGTTCGATGTTCAGTATATATTGTCTTTTTGCAAGCCTCAAATGACCCTGCCGCTGGCAAGCTGGAAGGGAAGCAAGGTCTTCCGGAGCCGTACTACCCATGGTTGTACTTACAGGCGTCGATCTCGCATTCGTCGGTGTTCCAAGTTTGGAAACTTTCATATTTTAAGTCTTTCACGGCATGGTTTGTACATAGGCTACAACACAGCACGCATAGATTCGTCATTGCTATTAAGCGAAATAACAACAAAAGAACAAACATGTTATTGTTGTTTGGTCACAGCGATAGTTATATAATATTATGATAAATAAGGCCTAATTATAACTCCGCAAAACGGAGTTTTGAGATTGTTCTACTCCCTATGCTGACTGTGCCTTCGTGATCTGCAAGGATATTTGACATGATGCGCTCTAGGAAGATATTGAAGAGTGTTGGAGAGAGTAGGCATCCTTGGCGCATACCGATCGTTGTTCTGAACCAGTTCCCGATGGCGCTGTTGTGGAGGACTGCACTGATAACCTTGTCATATAGGCTTTTATGATGACTTCAATAATTTTAGGGCTGATGTTGTACACTCTCATGGTTACCCACAGAGCTGAATGCCAGACTCGGTCAAACGCTTTCTTGAAGTCTACAAACACATGATATAGATGTTGGTGCTGTAGGTATTTCTCGCAGATTATTCTGTGGTTGAAAATCTGTTTAGTGGTAATTCGCCCTGCCCTGAATCCTACTTGTTCTTCAGTTATGATATGTTCAGCTTGGGGTTTCAACCTGTTGAGTATTATTTTCAGTAGGACCTTGTTGGGATGGTTGATGAGGCTGATGGTGCAGTAATTTTCACACTCCTGAAGGTTACCCTTTTTGGGAATAGTGATGACAAGTGACTGGGCCCATGGTAAAGACCATTCCCCACTGTGCCAGATTTTGTTACAGATAATGGTGAGGGCGTCAATCATCGCTTCACCTCCGGCTTACAGCAATTCCGCGGGAATGTTGTCCACTCCCGCTGATTTCCCCTTCTTTAGTGATTGCACTGCAGCCTCAACGTCTTCTTCGATAATTGGGAAAGTTTCTTCCTCTTCTCTGTTCTGGGGACATGCTAGAACTAATGAGTCTCCGTTTGGTGTGAGGTTCTAAAGGTCAGAGCAGTACTCTGTCAATCTATCCAAAAATTCTTGTTCTTCTGTAAGGCATATGCCAGACTTGCTTTAAATCTGGGGCTGTTTAGCACGTGTCAGCAGCTTCACAGTCTTGCTGTTGTTCTTGTTCAGACTGTTCTCTATTTTCTGGCATTTCTCTTCTATGCAGTTCTCCTTTGCTGTGTGCATGCCTTTTCGGATGTCATTGTTGGTTTTTCGGTAGGCATTAGCTACATGTGAGGTGTTCTTTTTCTTTTTCTTCTTTCTTCGTTTATCACACAGGATTGGCTGGAGAGGAACAAGAACAGCTGGTACAGAGGCTTGACACCACCTCCAGAGCCTATGGAAAGGAAATAAGTGCAGAGAAAACCAAAATGATGACCAACAACACCAAATGCATCAACATAGACATCAACGTCCAAGGCCAATCCCTCAACACAGTGCATAGCTTCAAATATTTAGGAGCCGTTGTATAAGACAATGGGTCCGGACAGGAAGTCCTCTCCAGGATCACACAAACAACTGCAGCCCTGACAAGGTTGAAGCCCATTTGAAAAGACAGGACCATCAGTCTACATTCCAATATAAGTCTGCTGCGCTCCCTTGTTATCCCCATCTTCATATACGCTTGCGAAACATGGACCCTCACAGCAGATCTACAACGAAGAATACAAAGCATGGAGATGAGGTGTTACAGAAGACTTCTGGTCATTTCTCATACCCAGCACATCACCAACAACGAGGTCCGACAGACCATCATACAAGCCATTGGACAACACGATGACCTGCTCACAGTGGTGAAGAAACGGAAACTCCGATGGTATGGCCACGTCACCAGAGCATCAGGCCTTGCAAAAACCATCCGCCAAGGCACGGTGCAAGAAGGCAGAAGAAGAGTGAGACAGAAAAAGAGATGGGAGGACAACATTCGAGAATGGACTGCTTTGACACTGAACGAAGCCATGAGGGTTGCTGAAAAAAGAGAAAGATGGAGTACGCTGGTTAAACGATCATCTGGGGTGCCCCAACGATCTTTGAGTTACGGGATAGAATAGGATAGGAATTATAACTCATTTTTTTAAGTTCTATTAGCAAAGAGGCATAGTGACGATTAGGTAATAAATTCAAATTTGACATTACACATTAAAGGCAATGCGCACACGCACTAGCTATGTACTGAAGACTGGGGACATAAAACGTTTGATGTCCCTACTCTTGGTGTCATTATTGGGGCAGTAGTCGAGACATTATTATTCGAGACATATGGTTAAAGTGCGTCTGAGGTCAAGATAAAGATTTCTCATTGGTGTACGTAATGGCAAAATAGTTTAAAGTATTGAATGTTAAAGCGATAACATTGCAGCTTGTACAGGCAGTGTTTCGGAGTCCGTTGACTGAAGTGCCGAAACAAAAATGACAAGTCCCTGAGAAACAGGTGGGTGTACTCAAAGGGGCGCCCAACAGATTAACGCAACATGCACTGCGTGACGGACATGCTCCGAGACTTTGATCTAAATTAACCAATCGGGAGTATTATGTGCCTGTGGTATTGAGTGGCGCGTAATGACTGCATCAAGGAGTCCTTTGCAAGACTCGCAAGGTGACGTTGTCGAGGAACCAAAAATGTCTTCTGAAGCTGTTTACACGCTTATTTGAGAGCTTTTACCTCAATAATATGAATTAATAAACCCTTCTATGATCATACCATCTAGTGTAAAAGTTTGATTGTAAAAAACTAAGACCTCAGACTCTCTTTAATGATTTGAACTCTATACCAACACATCATATTCACGAGGCCAGAGACACGAAACGCAAATGTGGGGTTGGATATAACGGTGTTTTTTTTTTGTTCTATTTCTTCTTCTCCTTCTCTTCCTCCCCACGCCCTCACCACTCTCACCCGTCCTCCTCCTTTCTTCTTCTTCTTCTTCTTCTTCTCCTTCTTCTAAGAACAATCCCGCAGTTAGCATGGGCGAAGTTGCTTGCATATCATTTACACTAATTTCACCAAACCAGAGCTCTTAAAAAATGTTATTAACAAATAAACAACTCCACTCTTTGCTATTAAAAGCATATTTACCATAATCTCATTCCAAACTGATAACTGAAATTATATGGATTTCTCCATTTCTAATTATTTATGACACATGACTTTAATTTTTTTTAATATTTTAAACATATACATTATTTATTAATTTTATTCGTTTCTAACATTATGTCTGTCCTCCCAGTCTTTCGTTTTGTTTTTGTTGGTCTATCTCTTTCTTACTACTTTCCTTTGTTTTCTTCCATTCTTTCTTTCTTCTGGCTTCACATGGGTCAATTTTACACTTCTTATTGTGGCTTTTAGCGACCCTTGCCAAAGAACTCAAATGGGGCGACATACATTTGCTGCATACTTGGGCTTGGTTTTTGTCCGGAGCATTATTTTCCACTGCCTAATGTAGACCCACAAGGCAACACCTGGCAAACAAAATCGGGTTTTACAATAAATTTACTGCAAAGTCGTGCTCTCCTCTCCGCCATCTCACTCTTTGAAAGGTGTTGAGGTCAAAGCTCGTCGTTTAAAAGCCAACCAGGTCGCCATTACATTAAGCAATTACAAAGAAGAAATACGACGAGAAGGAGGAATGTGGCAAAGAAAGGAGGAGGGGAGGTGAGACGGAAGACGATGGTACATAGATGGGGTGGTTGATGGTGAAAAAGAAGATGAGGAGAAGGAGGAGGAGAATGAGAAGAAGAAGAAGAAGAAGAAGAAGAAGAAGAAGAAGAAGAAGAAGAAGAAGAAGAAGAAGAAGAAGAAGAAGAAGAAGGGAGACAGACAGACACAGAATCAGAATCTTTAAGGCAAAAAAGTAAGTAAGAAAGCAAGAATGAAAGATAGAAACAAAGAATGGAAGGGGGGGGAGAAGAAGAAGAAGAAGAAGAAGAAGAAGAAGAAGAAGAAGAAGAAGAAGAAGAATTTATTGTCCACGAGCACACTTCTACTGCACAAAAAGTATGCAAAACAAGGCAATGATGCCAACTACAAAACGAAAGAAGAAGTAGGAGTATATTTTTTATTAACGTCTACTAAAAACCAAAGGTCACTTGAGAAGAAGAAGAAGAAGAAGAAGAAGAAGATGAAGAAGAAGAGTCCACCCAATTGTGAGAAAATGCGCGGACAGACAGACGGACGGACACGAACAAAGTGATAGACCATCACCATTACGAGTATCGTAGGTTTCCCGAGCAGCCCGGAAGCATGAGGTTATGGAAAACATACGTAAGGAATTAAACTAAAAAAAAAAAAAAAAAAAAAAAAAGAATTCCTCAAACTTGAATGCTGTGGAATAAATCTTACAAATTTTGTGCAACCACAAAATGTCTTCAATTTAACCTCCTTTCCTCCTCCCTCCCAAATTTTTGTTTTGTTTTGATTTTTCAAGTAAGTGTGTCAGTTTAGGCCAAATTCAAATACTTCCATGTTGCACCACACCAGACTTAACTTAACAGTCGCAAGTCAATTGTTTGTAAGGAGTCATGCACACAACAAGCTTTGCAGGAAACCCCACAATACATGTACGTAGACTCACACTGCTGTATGCATGAAAATTAAAAACGAACCAAAAACAAAAACAAAAACAAAACAAAACAAAAACTGGCGAGCGCAATAGGTTTTTAAGAAGTAATTAGTTTTTGTACATCAGCCATATTGGTAAAACTTCGGATTCCGTGGCAGGAAACCTTTAAGGATCATGTAAGTATATAACAGTGAGGATCTTCGCCTAGTATGCGAAGTTAAATTGCGTTTTGATGGATGATTGTGGGGCAGGTGGTTGAGGTGAGGTGAGGTGAGGTGATGTGTGTGTGTGGTTTGGTGTGTGTGTGTGTGTTTGTGTGTGTGTGTGTGTGTGTTGGTGTGAGTGTGTGGCAATGTAGAAACGTCGTTATTGTTACAAACTCTTTATACTCTACCTATGTTCTTTTGACGGCCCCCTAATTTTTACCTAAAAACAGTGTTCAGTTAGGGTTAGGGCTGTGTTAGGTTTAGGTTAAAGGTTAGAGTTAGGGTTAATGCTTGCTTTAAAAATGGACACATTTTTAAAAATGTCAAAACAACGGATGTGGCTTTTTTTAAAAATAAAAGTCTTAACAACGGTGTTTTTACACGGTTGTGTGTGGATGTATGTGTGGATGCGTGTTTAGAGAGAAAGTTTGTGTGGTGTGTGTGTGTGTGTGTATGCGTGTGAGAAGTCTCGAAAAGCTTAAGACTAGTGGTTGTAAAGGTCACACTACCGCGCCCTCTCTCGATTAGTATTCATCAGTACTTTGAGGTCCCTCGGCACCGCCGAGTTTACGGGAGCGTGTCTCTTATAGGCACCGGGCTCGCAATAACAGACGCAAGAAACCGTGACGAGGTTCCCTCCCCTCCACCTCCCTACTGAGTCCACGAATTTCGACGCTAAACGGAGTTTTCCAAGCTGCATTGGATGTTCTGCATTATAATCACAAACGATGAAATGGTCTACGAATAATCTGGAATACGGAGGCCGTGACACACTTTAAAGACAGAATATATGTGGCTGTGTGGTCTGTTCCCATCCCTTGCTTAATGATGAGGAGGAGCTTGAAAGTGAGGTTCAAAGAGTGTAAGGAAGATGCTTCAGTTTACACCTGAGTCGCTGACTGTGTGACCCCATCTCCTCTTCTACTTCCCTCCTATTTCTACAGCGCGCTTACCAGCTCAAAGAGTTGTTCAAGGATTGGTCAATCAGTCTCTCTCTATATATATATCCTTTTATAGTGCGCTTACAGATTCAAACAATAGCTACTCCTGCCGCAGGTCATCTGGTCCCGTTTGAATTACTATGTAATAATCGTGACAGACAATATAGCCTCTCAGTCCAACATGCGCAAACTTGTTTGTTATAGTCAAGATTGAACTCAAACATGCCGCCATGTCGAGGGCGACGACGACGACGATGATGGTGATGATGATGATAATAGGTTGCTCAGGGCATACATAAAAAGAGGAAAGTGGTGAATTTAAGAGCAAGATTTCAGGAAGAGTCGAGCCAGGTGCCAAAGGATTAAAACATGCAGATCCATTTATCAAGTCCATTTAGGCTCTATCCAACTTGATAGGCATATTGATAACATTACCTCAATGCTGAGATAGCGCAGTGCCCCTACTATTTCGGACAGATTAAGGTCTTCTTTGTGCACGCAAGCATTCCCTCCCACGAACTTTCAAGATCTTGGCGCTCATGATCTAAACAGGTGAGTGACAAAGCAACAACAACAAAACAGCAATGGGTGCAGCGCTTTCGCTTAGAAGAGACCCAGAATTCCCCTTTCCCTTCCCCCCACCCCATCCGCACCCCTATCCAACCTTACCCTCCCCCTTCCTGTATGGGCGACAAAACTTATCTAAAATCAATCTTAGCACAATCGTCTGCATCCCAAAAAAAATAAAAAAAAAAATCGTGCAAACACGTCTCATTCAAAATTTTCGGCTTCCCGGGCTTTGTATAAATTATTATGTTATTGTCTTATTCAGATGCCAGCAGATGCGTTTGTTGCCCTCACTGACCTGGATAAATGCTTAGACATCGGAATAATTTGACCCATTTGACCGTTTATGCGCGTTTTACGACCCGCTGCTAAAAGGTGTCATAAAACGGGAAGAGGGGCGAAGAGCAGACTTTTGAAATGAAAATAAATTTTAAGTGCGGCTGGTCTAGGGAGATATAAGTAGCCCCGTCCACTTTGGAGCAGCAAGACCTCGACTTCCTCAGCTCACCGACTCCTCGTCCTCGTGCGAATCCGGAAGCCACACACATCTCTAGCACTATGGTAAGTGCTGCTTCTCTTCTTCAATTTTGGGCAGCACTGCCTATTTGTAAGACGAGAAGCCTCTTGTTTCTTAGTTCTTCAATTTTGTCCCTAAAATTACTTTTTCATCATCATCGTCTTCATCATCATCATCAACTTCATCATCATCATCAACATCTTCTTCTTCTTCTTCTTCAATTTCGTTCAGCAAAATGGAGGCTTATTTCTAGTTCTATTTTTCTTCTTCAGTTTTCGTTCAGCAACAAAAGACTAAACCCCGGTCAGACCTATCGATTCTCTTAAGATTTACCCCGTCACACGCTGCAATAACATACCTGTCAAGTGTTACTGATTTTTGCGTAGCGCTACGCATTTTAAACATTTTCCCATTGCTACGGCGTATCACAAAGCTGCTACGCAATTTTTCAAAAGTGACGATAATATTTTTAACCAAGGGGGTTTTCGCGCGAAAGTAGTCTGTTCCGGTCGAGTCCGGTTTAAAGACACTTAGTAAAAGCACCGCACTTCCGCAACACGTGTTCGTTCAGAACTTCAGTCTACGATCAGTCTTTGTGAGGGAGAGACAGACGGAGTTGAACAAAGAAAATGGCAAAGCCTCCACCTAAAAAAACTCAAACGACCAGGAAGGCACCTGCCTGAATGGGAAACCAATAAGGATTTTGAAGGCCTTGTGGAGAAGTCCAAAGAAAGTAGACTCATCTACATGGAAGCCATGTAAATGATGTGATGCTGAACCTGGTCTTGAGACAAAATAGGAGATTTTCCTACCGATTTCTTTTCTCTTCTTCTTTTTTTTTTTTTGCATTTTCACTTTTATTTTGAAAAACGTACATGAAATTTGAAAATTTTTATAATGATAATGGTAATAGCTAAAGTGTTGTGCATTAACAAGATTTTACAATAAATTTGTAAACACATTGGATGTGTGTGTTTAGATTGGATGCAGAAGTTTCCAGTTTTGTTGCGAATCGCGTGATTCACATTAGTGCTACACCAAACCTCCATTTGCTATGGTTTTTCTGATAAATTGCTACACCACAACCCCAAAAACCCTTGACAGGTATGCAATAAGTTTACGATAAAATACATCTCAAGCTTACGATACAATCCCAAGCGAATTCAGAGGATAGAGCATGCTCTAATTCCTGCGATGAAATCGTAAGTCCGGACCAATGTGAACGAGCTGTGGCATCCTTGACATTGCGACTTAAGAAAATGACCGACACCACAACACAAAGGTGTCAATCGGATTAAAGAGCAGAATAATTCCAGAGTGTCTCCCTCCTCCCGATCTATGGCAGTATCCACTATCGACAGAAGTTTCCTTTTCATCTGTCACTAAATATGGTAAACAATCTTCTCTCTCACTTTCCCAACTGCTCGAAATCAAACTGTTGGCCATAGCTTTTACAACATACAGCCTTCATAGCAACAAGGGAAAGTTTTTAGATTTATGTCCCCGGACACAGAAGTATAGATGGGCAAGGGAGAGCATTACAGTAACAAAGAAATGGGCCTATGAGCGAGGCACAACAAAAAACGAAACTTCCGCCTCTGTTGTATGGAATTAATTTTAGCGTGTGACTAAGATGATTAAACGATATTAAAACACATAGGACAAATTGTATGATTTATACGGTAGGCCTTACCGGGCCTTAAACATTAAGAACTGTCATTTGTCTTCGCCATTTTCGTCAGCATCATAGTAAAACTCCGTCGCAGCATCCTATAAAGCAGTATAGTACTATTTGAGAAATTTCCCTTTTTTTTTTCTCAAAGACTAACTTACTAATATTGTTTCAAGAAAATGACAAAACAATGATGAAATTAGTTTGCCAATGGTTTACAATGCCATGTAATGCATTATTGCTTTCCTTTAGTTTGCAAATATTTATAGGCTTATTTACTTTCAGATGATTGAAAATCTATGCGCTTAGTCCTACAGTTTGCTTTTTCATTTACAGAAGGCCACAATTGTCGTCCTCGTTGCCCTGATCGCTGGCGCCATGGCCGGTGACCTCCTCTACGGAGATGGCTACTATGGCAAGGTAATGACAACAGTATCGTCATCAACATCGTCATCATCTGATGTTGTATACTCTCATGGTTGCCCACAGAGCTGCATGCCAGACTCGGTCAAATGCTTTCATGAAGTCTACAAACACATAATATAGATGTTGTTGGTGCTGTATGTATTTCTCGCAGATTATTCTGTGGTTGAAAATCTGTTCAGTGGTACTTAGCCCTGCCCCGAATCCTGCTTATTCTTCAGCTATGATTTGTTCAGCTTGGGGTTTCAATCTACATGTATTGAGAATTTTTTTACGGTTGGGCAACACAATAACAGTTTGGCTTGCAGCTCTGTGGGCAACCATGAGAGTGTACAACATCAGCCCTAAAATTATTGAAGTCATCAAAAGCCTGTATGATAATGCTACCAGCGCAGTCCTCCACAACAGCGCAATCGGAAACTGGTTCAGAACAACAATCGGTGTGCGTCAAGGATGCCTACTCTCTCCAACACTCTTCAACATCTTCCTAGAGCGCATCATGTCAGATGCACTTGCAGATCACGAAGGCACAGTCGGCATAGGAGGTAGAGCAATCTCCAACCTCCGTTTTGCGGATGACATTGATGGATTTGTTAAAGAGGAATAAGAACTTGAACAGCTGGTACAGAGGCTTGACACCACTTACACTGGGATTGAAAAAAGTGCAGAGCAGACCAAAACGATGACCAATAACACTAATGGCATCAACACGGACATCAAAGTCCAAGGCCAATCCCTAAACAAAATGCATAGCTTCAAATATCTAGGAGCCATTGTATAAGACAGTGTGTCACGACAGGAAGTCCTCTCCAGGATCGCACAAACAACTTCTGCCCTGACAAGGCTGAAGCCCATTTGCAAAGACAGGACCATCAGTCTGCATTCCAAGGTAAGGCTGCTGCGCTCCCTTGTCATCCCCATCTTCCTATACGTTTGCGAAACATGGACCCTCGCGGCAGACCTAAAACGAAGAATACCAAGCATGGAGAGGTGCTACAGAAGACGTCTGGGCATTTCCTATACCAAGCACATCACCTGCGATGAAGTCCGACAGACCATTACACAAGCCATTGGACCACAAGATGACTTGCTCATCGTGGTGAAGAAACGGAAGCTCCCATGGTATGGCAACGTCACCAGAGCATCAGGCCTTGCAAAGACCATCCTGCAAGGCACGGAGCAAGGAGGCAGAAGAAGAGGGAGACAGAAAAAGCGGTGGGCGGACAGCATTCGAGAATGGACTGGTTTGACACTGAGCGAAGCCATGAGGGTTGTTGAGGACAGAGAAAGATGAAGTAAAGCTGGTTAAACGAGCACCTGTGGTGCCCCAGCGACCTTCGTGTTACGGTATAGGATAGGATCGACATCATTACCATTGTTTGTGTCATCATCATCATCATCGTTTGCGCCATCGAGGCCTTGCCTACTGTTGGAAATATACAAGTCGTTTGGTGATCAATGATGTCGTTAAATAATAAATCGCCATCGTCGTCGTTAGCTTCAGCATCATAATAGCATACTCGCACAATAATGACACTTAGCTGATATAAAGGTATAATCTTGTTCAAATGCACTGTTTCAGTCACAATTTTAAAGAAGCTGAACATTTGTATTTTACCCTTGGTGAGTGGGTGCGTGTGTGTTTGTCTGTCTGTGTACTTTGCGTGCGAACGCCGGAGCGTGTGTGTTAAAATCTGCTTTAATTTAATATATGTGTGCTATGCATTATTAAACTGGAGTGGGAATATGAACTCTTTTAAAATGTGTATTTGGTCTATCGGGGTGTCGGATAGCGCAGTGGTTGAAGCACTCGCTACTGTGTCGCAAGTTAAGCACCGTCCAGTGCGGTTAGCACTTGGATGGGTGACCGCAAAACGTGAAGCGACAAATAACAACGCCCCCAGTTGACTCAACTGTGATTGAGTACCTACTCTCTTAAGGGTGGGGAAGGTAATGCAGCGAGGGAGAGAGATGGGCATCACCTTCATTACGCTGGCCCAAGATAAGTGTGATCTCCAACATCACGCTCCCCTACGGCCACAAGGCTATGCGACCACCTTTACCTTTTACCTTTACCTTGGTCTATGGTGTTCAGGGCTACGGTATTGGTGTTGGCTTCCCCTTCGGTGGACTGTACGGAAAGGGCTATGGCGGGTATGGCTACGGCGGATATCCCGGCTATGGATACGGCTACGGCAAGGGAGGTTACGGCTACGGCGATGGCTACGGATACCCTGGCTACGGTTACGGCGGCTACGGCAAGGTGAGTAATGTACAATAAAGCACGTACTAAAGCAAAGTTAAGCAAAGCAATTGACTGTAGGCCTATATGCCGCACTTACTCAGTTATTGAAACCAACTCAAAGAACTACTCAAGCGCACAGCCCACGTGGTTATTATTATTTCTTCTTCGGGAGTATAATTATAAACCTCGGCCTAGTCTGAACATGCAAGTATTGTTAATGTTCTTTACGAGCGATATATGAACACGCCCGGCAAGCACAAGGTCCTATAGGCTTAATCCCCGTCGGTCGTTCAGTTGTCCGAGGCGTTAAAGGATGCTCATCAAGCAGCCAGTCGACGCCTTGGTCGGATTGGGTTAGATCCTGTGTTCGGCCACCTCCTTGAGCTGGTCAAGTCAGAGCTACAGCAACAATTCATTACAATAGGAAATGTTGCAGTTTGGGAAGATGTCATCAAGGATTGATTCAGGAGTTTTACTACATCAAAGTTACGTATACACCGTCCGATGTTGGTCACTTTATTTGTCCGTGTGACAGATTGTTTCATTTTCTGCATTTTAGGCTTACTTCTAATTAATTTTTTTTTCTTCTGTTTGGTTCTACAGGGTTACGGAGGATACTATCCCTGGTAAGAAGCTGTGCCCTACGCTGTTGCGTTCCTTGTGAAGTGCTGCTCAGTGCCTAATATTGTGTAATAATAATAAATTACGGAGAGGTTAACAAAAATAACCCATTTTGCCTTGAGACTTTTCGGTTCGTCGAAGGATGCGAGATGTGACATAACATAGTTTTGACTGGTGAAAGTATGCTTGAGGCTCTCTCTCTCTCTTAAGCTTGATGCTCTCTCTCTCTTATGTGTTTGCTTCTCCGTTCTCTCTGTATGTACTCACACTCGCCTAGTACATGCATATGCTATTTCTATATTGTTCATTGTTGTGTTCTTTTCTCTAAAACTTCTGTTCTTTAAGATCTTTTCGATCTGGCATAGTAACTATATAAGCCCAAGTGCATGCATTTAAAATGCCATTGTGCAAAATGGGAGAATATGTTGAACACACATGCTATGTACAATATACACATATCATAGTATTAGATTGCCATATGCATAGCAAAGATAAGAAGACAGAAAATCGTATCTACAGACAAACACACATTTGCAAATAGCATTTACAATAACTCACAAACTCACACAC
This sequence comes from Oncomelania hupensis, assembly GCA_036898135.1. NCBI lineage: Eukaryota > Metazoa > Mollusca > Gastropoda > Littorinimorpha > Pomatiopsidae > Oncomelania > Oncomelania hupensis. Next base: position 20,860,672 of record CM072518.1, read on the forward strand.
AAGCAAAGAAACACACACACGCGAACAATCTCTCTCTCTCAACAAGCTACAAATAATGTTGAAGTTTTGTCAGCAGACAACAGACCTAAAAAACAAATGAGTTTTCAAGAAAAAAGGTCGGTGACTGGTCTAGCGAAGAAGAAGATAGTATAGTAGATTGATAGAACAGAGTAGGAATGAGAAAATGAGAGACAGCGGCAGTGGGAATTTAAAGCACTACATTTCCAGAAAGTGGGGATACTATTTATACATAAACCCCTGTTACCACCACAGGGAGTTGATTCAGGTGCTGCTATTGGTTGTTACTAAAATGTGCTGACCGGTCTGATGAAAAACTGTAGTGGCTGTGAAACTGCTGTCATTATTGACAAGTTTTTACATGAAATATATTATCTCTACAACACACTTATAAATGAACTTTTTTTTTGGTCACATGAGAGTAGTTTACTATTTAACACAGCGCAGCTACTGGATGCCTATATTGGAAGACAAGACAAAGGTTAAAATGTTCCCTGCATGTATTTCGCTAAAAGCATCTTCAGCTAGGGGAATCGAACTCACTTAAAAAACATTTCTGCGAGTTCTCTCACACATTTTCGTGCGAAAATGCATCTGTGATGATGATTTATGAACATTTGTTGTGAATACTGTCACGCGACCAACGTTTAAATGGGTTAGAAGGGTAAACCTACATTCTCTTTAAGAATTCCATGAAAATGAACGAGTCCTTAGATTACTTTAATTTTTACAAGACTATATCAAAATAAACTTTTTTTTAAAGTCGTATTTTTTCAACATAATACGACTTTTAAAAAAGATTATTTTTGATCATATACAAAGCTGTTGCAATATCATTGGTCTCTTCCATCAAGACATTAGCAAAACAAAAGCCAACCCTGAAAGTTGTTGTCAGCTGTCCTATTCCAACTCGTCAGCCTGACTTGGAACAGAAACGAGTGGCTTTCAATGCCATTCTGCTTGCAGACCTGTTCGACATGACCAATGTATCTGTGGTGAGCCATGACAACTTGCGCCTTTCCAACCTTCGTGATGGTTTACATCCCACCCAGACAGGCAGTAGTGTTCTGGCTCGTAACCTGGGTCGACACCTGAGGGACTTGCTTTGGTCCAGGCCAAAAACAAGGAAACCAGGCAGAGATGCGTACAAGAACAACTGGTGGAACAAGAATTGGATGTGGTATTAGATCCAGCTGAAAAAAAATATTAACATTGATAGAAACACATTCTTTATGGTTTGCATTTTCATATGCAATGATAATGAATCATTTTGAAATGTAAAAAACATAACATAAAGATACATTCATTTAAAGTTTTAATTTTATAATGAAAAACACTACACAAGCAAGATTGTTACAATGGAAATATCGTTCTATATCTACCAACTTACTATCTTTTAAACATTTTATTGAACACGAAACATGTTGTGTGTTGGCACTGCAGTCATTGGATGTTCAGAAATTTAAATTACCTAAACTGGATAATTACTACTATCCTCCATTATTTAGTTTTAATCCTGAAAATATGAAAATTCAGTCTGCAATTTATATCAGGTGTGATTTATCATATTCATCAATTGAATCGTTTCCTGTTGAAAAAGACACTAAAGATGTATACGCTACTGGAGCATGTGTTAAGATAAGCGATAGTTGTATAATTAATGTATTATCAGTTTATTTCCCAAATGGTCCTAAAAATGACAATTCTGACTGGATTAAGAACTTTGATTTTTCTAAAGGTAATTGGGCCATTTTAGGAGATTTTAATGCTCACTCACCATTATGGGAAAAAGATTGCAAGATCGTTACTTGTAATCGTTTAGTTGAAAATATTGTTGATTCAAAATTAGTATTATTAAATGATGGTAATGTGACAAGAATACCAGACATTTCGTCTCATAGACCTACAGCAATAGATTTGTCTCTTTTGTCAGGTAATATTGCATTAAATTGTAAATGGCATATTGAGGAAGACTGTTTAGGTAGTGACCATTTACCGATTTTGATTGATTTAAATCAAATTGTAAGTACTAATGAAACTGATGTTGAAGACAAAATTCCAAAATTTTTATATAATCGTGCAAACTGGGAAATGTTTTATAATTATTTAAATGTTTTTCCATGTAGTGAAATTTTACAAGAGGATATAAACATATTTTATGAAAAATTTAGAGAAGTAATTTTACAAGCTGCTGATCATTTCATTCCGAAAGTTCAAACAAAGAAACATATTGAACGGCATGGAAATTCATGGTGGAATGGTGATTGTAAAAACGCAGTAAAAAAGAAAAAAGAAAAATTTAAAAACTGGATTAAAAATAAGACAGAAGCAAATTTTTCAGAAATGAAACTGGCTAAAATTCAATGTAGCAGAGTAATAGCAAAAGCTAAAAAGGACCACTGGATTGAATTTTGTGAAAAAGAAGTATTAGAATCTAAAGATTTGCACAAAGTATGGAAAAAAGTAAGAGATATTAAAAATATTTATAGATCACAACTATATCCGGTAAAATTAGAAAATAACTTATTTCCTTCTTCGACAGATAAGGCAGAAGCATTTGTAAACTTTTTCTCAGAAAATAGTTTAACAAATAATTTAAGTGAAAACATTGTAAAATTTAGAATTGATAGTGAAAATAAGGAGGAATATAAAGACCCTTTACCCGACAATAATTTATATATAAATAGTCCCATTACTTTTGAAGAAGTATTAGATACATTAGATTCATTTGTAAATAATAATTCCGCAGTTGGTATTGATGGCATTTCATATCAAATGTTAAATCATTTACCTTTAAAATGGAAAAAATTATTGCATTCACTTTTCCAAAAATGTTGGGAAAGTGGAACTGTACCGTATTATTGGAAACAGTCAGTAATAATTCCCATTTTAAAACAAGGTAAAACATCAAAATCTATAAATAATTATAGACCAATTGCATTAACATCACACGTTTGCAAATTAATGGAAAAAATAATAAATCAGAGATTGTTATATTTCTGTAACAAAAATAATATTATTCCTGTTCATCAAGCAGGATTTCGAAAAGGTCGTAGCACAACTGATCATTTAGTCAAACTTTCTTTAAATATTAAAAAACAATTCTCAAAAAGAAAGAGTTTATTAGCAACATTTTTTGATGTAAAGAAAGCGTATGATAGTGTTTGGCATGCCAGATTATTATACAAATTAAATTCAATAGGTCTTAATAAATGGGCACATTTATTATTATATAAAAAGCTTACTTTCAGAAAGATGTATTTGTACGAAAGTTGAAAAAACATATTCATCTAACAGACGTATAAACATGGGCATTCCACAAGGTTCTATTATTGCACCATTACTTTTTAATATTCTAATTTATGACCTTCCTTCTGCATTATCAAAAAACACACATGTTGTGCAATATGCAGATGATATTGCAATTTGGTTAAATACAAAAATTAGAAAACATACAAATAAAACAAATATTAGATATATTGAGAAAATATATCAAAAGGAAATTAACAGTTTAGTTGATTATATGTCAAAAAATGGTTTAGAGCTTTCTGGAGAAAAGACAAGTCTAATGTTTAATAACGTGGAAAATCCTAAAATATTGCCTGAAATAAAACTTAATGGTCAAAATTTATCATACAAACAAAATATAAAATTTTTAGGTGTTTATTTTACACCTAAATTAAATTGGAAATATCATATTGAATATTTAATTATTAAAGCAAGGCAAAGATTAAATTTATTAAAAATCATAAGTACACAGCCGTTTAGCCATGACACAAAAACTTTACTGCATTTGGCTACATCATTAGTGAGATCCAAATTAATTTACGGACAAGAGGTATATTTTTCTGCGCCTTTATATCTTCTCAACAAATTACAAAGCATTGACAGCAAATCGATCAAATTGGCTTTGGGTGTACCAATTCATACTAATACTCAAAATACATATAAAGAATCAGGTATATTATCTTTAGCTGAGCAGCGTAAATTAGCCACTTCAAAATATGTAATTAGATGTTTGTCTGTAAAAAATTCAGTAACGGACGAAGTTTTGAATGTGAGCAGTGTGGATTATCCTAAAAGAGCTCAAACTATTCCCTATATTCAAACAATTAAAGATTATACACAAGATATTATGGCAGCCTGCAATATTGATATTACTTCAATTTCAGTATTACCAGATATTCCAAAATTTCCACCGTGGGAACATTTAAATGCACATTTTGACATAGATTATACTGATTTAACGAAAAATGAGTATTGTCAAATTTTAAAATGTGAAGTTACAGAACATTTAAATAATAATTATTCTAATCATTTAAAAGCATTCACTGATGGTAGTGTTTTGGATTCATCAAACTGTGGCGCAGGAGTTTTCATACCTGATCTAAATATTCAAAAGTCTTACTATCTTGGTCAAGGGTTGTCAATATTTACGTGTGAATTATAGGCACTAATGATGGTACTAGAATACATCCTCAGCATTCCTTCTAAAATATTTAATATATTAATTTGTGTTGACTCTAAATCAGTGCTTTATGCTTTAAAAAATTGGAAATGTAGAAAGAGAACAGATATAATGTTTGAAGTAAGATATCTTATTCATAGTATTAGAATTAGAGGTATTGGAATTACCTTTTGTTGGGTCCCATCACATTTAGAGATTTATGGTAATGACATTTCAGATAAATTGGCCAAAAAAGGTGCAATGAAAAGTGAGCATACAGTCTTTAATTCTAATGTAAAATTAGCTCAATTTGAATATTATTCGTTATTAGAACAACACTTTACTAATATAACACCCAAAGTAAATATTGTTAGTTGTTCCAGAACTATTGCTAGATTAGTATATAAGCTACGCTTGAATTCATGGTGTACAAAATATTTGAAAAATGTTACTTGTTTATGTGCTGGAACTATTTCCTTACACCACATCTTATTTGATTGTCCTGTTTTAACAGCACTGTACAAAGAAAATGGAATTATTTTATGTGCACAAGACGATATTAGAGTCATCTTACATAGTTCGATGTTACAGGACATCGCGCGTATCATTGTCGGAACAGATTTATTTAAGTTACTATAATTAACAATTTCTATGTGTTTGTTTCCTTCTTTTCTTTTTTTTTTTTTTTTTTTTTTTAATGGTTGTCTAAAATCACATTGTTGTGAAAAGACGTTAAATTAAAATATTGAATTGAAATATTGAATTGAACAAGTGTTTACACGTAACAGTCTTGTAAAAATCAAGGTAATCTAAGGACTCGTTCATTTTCATGGAAAATGCGAATAGCTTTCTTAAAGAGAATGCGAGTCATGTGAGCTTTACCCTTCTAACGCATTTAAACTTTGGTCCCATGACAGTATTCACAACAAATGTTAATAAATAATCATCACATGCGTTTCCGCACGAAAATGTGTGAGAGAACTCACATAAATGGTTTTTTAGTGTAATAATAATTATGAATAATATCCATCAAAAAAAAAATGATAGGAATAAAACCACACAGGTGCACACATTTTAATGTGAGAGATGACCAAGCCCAATAGCCTCTCTAAATATATACACTAGTACACTGGTAAACTATATTATTTTTAATTTCTCTACAGAACATAAATTTTATAATGCCACCTTTGTAACATATATTACACACTAATAAAATTAATTATATATTTAGTTATACTACTAGATATAGAAAAATGGTTTTATAAATACACACTACGTTTAGGACGATATACAAGAGGAACAGCATAATTTTAGTAAATATATACAGAAAAACGTTCCTATGTGTACACACTTTATTTTATAATTTATGTTATATTCACATAATTCATTTTATAAGTCTAGAATTCATTTTATGTGTACACACTTTATTTTATCAGTTTCAAATTCATTTTATAACCACACAAATTATTTCGTGTGTCCAGGACTCATTCGACATCTACACAACTCATTTGTGTACACACTTCATTTTATAAGTTTTTAATTAACTTTAAACACACTTAATCTTAGAAAAAAAATTCAAATGTCCTCACTCCTTATTTGGTCTATATACATATAGAATGCAAAATAAAACATGCTTTAAAATTAAATGACTTTCAAGGATTTATTTTGCAGTCTCACAGCCTAATCAAATCTTTTGGCATTGTTTAACAGCTGCTCTCCCTTTCCTGCTGACAATTCTAGTAACCATTCAGCAGCAGCGTAGGGTATGTCGTATCATCGACAATCTGTATTCTTACGTTTTGGAATAACCAGAGGCAATTCGTAACCACAAATATATAGGTACAGCTCGTCTGTTCGGCCACCATGATCAACATCTTGTAATGCTGTACATGTAGTTATTTTGTTTCACAGCACAGGCTTACTCAGTCCTCTCTACACCCGCCCCTCCCCTCCTGCAGAATATTAGTGATTTTATAGATCTCTGGCAACCTGTTTTGAGCTGCTGTGATGTTGCCATCGCTGTAATCACATTTATCAGAATCACTCAATTCATCAAAACAATACCACCAGTAACTTTGGCAGGTACCCCCTTTCCCCTCAGCTGTGGACATTTTTTGATCAGAGCCGTTCAAAGTGGTTTGAAGCAGATGACAAAATGTGTAGCCTACGCGCACACACCTCAAATATATTTACCAGCAAAAGAAAAGCAGCTACACCATACAAAAATGAAATTATAATAGTTTATACTGAAGCAAAGTCATCAACAGTGACAAACCTTTGCACTATGTCAGATCATGTAATTCAGTTGCCTTGTCTTAAAATCCATTAACTAGCAGTTTACCAGTGCATGCTCGGGAATATGTGGCAGGATGTAGCACTTCACTACAAAGAGCCCTACCTTAAGTATAAATTTAAAACTATGTATTAATGATTTTTAAATCTGTGCAGCTTTGATAATCTGCCATGTAGTGCCATTGGCACACATTTAAAACCAGACAGGTCATTACAAATTCACACAGAGCTAAATTCCATAAATAATCTTTCAACGAACAGCACACGTTGCTCTTCCATCAAACACCACACACCCCCAAGAAAAAGACACACACAGAGAAAAACACTCAAAATTTAAGATTCCCTTGACTTTTTTTAATTGTACATTTGAACATCACAAATTTTTAAGTTTAATCGTCAGGGATGATTGTGGTCTTCTCCGAGACGTAGATGCCGTCCAAGAATTTACGGATATCCTTCCTCTTCACTGTGGTCGACTGCTGGATCAGGGCAGCTGCAACAACAATAAACAGATCTCACTGCAATTCAAAACTAAACCTAGGTCATTTTATCATGCAGCAAATCATACTGCAATTTGTGCATGCAGCATTTATTTTAACCACATTTTACCACTTGTTACCGACGTAAGATAAGACATCTATTCTCCAAAAATTTACTTTAGAAAAGTTTGTTTCCAGGAATGCAAAACAAAATAATAACGGCGATTGTTCCTTATCTTATTCTTATCACCCCATTGTTGTAATTACTATTTGCTTATTTCAGTAACTTTATGATTTCAGTTCGGTTGAAAATGTGTCAACCAAGTAAAGTATTGATGCTATCAATACAGGAACATGCACACTTCATCATCTTCCAAATTACCAACAATTATTTTGAAAGTTTAATTTCGGATTCCAGTGTCCGTCCATCTGAATTCGAGTTTTCAGTTTGCAGACTGAGTTTTCACACAAGTATATCAACTAACAAGTTAGTATCTCGTATTGCCCCCAGTCGACGTGCGGTGGTCCCGTTGCCCTTGGTTTTATCCACAAGCTATCCCAAACCTAAAAATAGAATAGAGAATTCTGGGAAATCTGTTCAAGGGAAGTAACTGATAACTAGCTACGGTTGAAGTAATGGTCGCCATTTTTCGCGAAGATGTGCTGGCTGAAATTAAACGAAAGTTGGGAGAGGAACTGCATAGTTTTGGTAGTGAACAAAGGCTTTGCTCAATTATCGAAGGAGAACACGATGGATTTATAGAAACATGCACACATATATGTGAGCTCAGTGCAGGCGATCGTGAGTCGCTTCGATGTGATGGTTCATTTATCGCTTGCATCACACTCTATAATGCACATGCAAGTTCTGTCAAAGATATGATGATTTGAGCATATGCTCGATTCCGTACCGATTGGAAGGTGGGGTGGAAAAATTCAATCATGGTGATGATCAATCCTATTTTGCAATGGTGGTTAGGCCTACTTTATTGACTGTATGGTCACGGGTACTTACCTCTTGTATTTTGTGTGCTTTTTGTTCTGTCGGCCTTGAGTGTTTGCGTCGCCTTGGCTCGTTGTACTTTGTTGTGGTCTCGCTCTCTTTTGATTTGTGAAAGCAAATTCAAATTACATTGTTTTTTAGCAGCATGCGAGGTCAAATTAGACGAATTCAGATCTAACCAATCTTCTTGTGACGCCATTTTGCGTGTGTCTCGTATGCCATGCACTAATCGCGAAGAGTCCTGCCGACGTCATTTCAGAAAATGATTTCCCTACCCATAACTCCCCTGGGTTTTGAAGTTTCTAAAAAAAATATTTTAGGCCGACGACGCTATGGAGCGCAAAGCATGTAAAGGGAAGCAACCGGTTGTACGCGCACGTCGACAGAGACATAGAAGGGAGATGCTAACTTGTTAGTTGATATACTTGTGGTTTTCAGTATTACCTCAAAATATGACATTACCAATTGTTAGAAGTTCTACTATGTAGATACAAACTTCTGCACAGCATTTTATGTATATTATACTACTATACTATATTAGACATGCTCAGAAATAAAAGGGGAAACAACTTTGGCCGGCGTGCCCTTATGTTGCGCCAGAGTTGTCTAATGTTGGGGCAGACTTTCTTTGCAAACGAACACAGTTTCTCGCCTACAAATTCTGCTCTGTCCTCCATCAAACCTTTCGGATCAACTGAAAGGTTGATTCAGTTGCAATCCTAGCTAGCTAGATAGGCCTTGAACTGCCAGGGAACCACCACCCTCATTTCCCAAAAAGAAGTTTGCAGCTCAGGGTAGCTTTCATAGAGTTCTGAAGACAAGATGTCTGCCCAGATAACTCTAGGTAACTAAAAGCAAAACAAAAAGACAAGTTACCTCCCATTTCCGAATAAGGCCTATTCATATTTGCACTTTTTTTTAAAGGTCAAGGTCGCCGAGGTTCATTTTGTAAACAAACATTTTATCTCGAAATCGATTTTTTTTAAAACTTACATAGTTCAAGGTGTGATGAATAGTTTCACTTTTAATTTCGATTCTTTATGATAAAAAAAACAAGACGGAACAATTCTGAAAACGCCTTTGTTTTGGCTATGTGCATGGATGGCTGGCAATCTTTTTTTTCATTTTTATTTCTAATTTAGTTTCTAATTTTTTCAGAATATTAAAACCCAAATGGTGGTGTACTAAAAAAAAAACAACAACTGAATTTGGACATTCTCTCCATTCTCCGGCTTACCTGATCTGGACACCAGCTCGATGTCATTGCCCTGGATGAGGAACTCGTCCTTGTTTCCGGAAGCAGTGCATGTCACACCGTTCAGCATGCAAACACGACGGGTGTATTTTTCACCCAAGAAGTTGCGGACTTCAACCACGGTGCCACCGTCACTGATGGCCACGTTGATGGGGAAATGAGCATACACTGCGCGCATCTTGTACATGAACCCCTGCAAAGCAAACATTCCAATCAGAAAACTTTAAATGCAAAACATGATGTGTTGTTTGTTTTTTATTTTCAAAAAAATTGTTAAAATGATCGATTTTATTGCTGCACATGAAAGCTTTGATTGATCATATTTTATTACAAGATAACACTCCATACTGGAAGGGTGATGAAAACCGTCGCCAATTGGAAAAAGAATGTTGGGGAAACTAAATTACATAGCTGACTTCGCCTGAAATGCAACCTCATTATGCTGCTGTCCGATTCCTCCACTCAGTGATTTTCAAAGTTTAAGTTATACCTTGCAAAATACACGCTCATGAGTAAGTTTAGGTTATTACCAAATGGGTTCATACAGATTTACAAGTCTAGATTTCCATGACTTTTCATGCCCAAATAAAAAAATTTTTCAGGAACAGTGAACTGCTCAACACACCCACAAACAAAAAACATTCTACAAATACCTCAAGGCCATTCATTTTAGTTTTGCCTTCTAGTTTCACATGTTTAGCATCAACATTCTTTGAATTCCAAGGTCTTCCTTCTCCTTTGCCGACTTTCTCATAGCATGTGATTTGGTTAGGAAGTTCATACAAGTTTTGTTCATGAAAGTTTTTCTATCTCCTTTGTTTTCCAATTCTTCATCAACACTTCGTTTTAAACTGAAACTCTGGTCGTAAAGTAGTGGCCACATTTGGCTGACATTTTATGGCTTATGCATTGGGTTATGAGATTTTTCACTAGTTCATTGCATTGTTGCCCAAGTTTGAAGAGCTGTTTCTTTCAGATCACTATCACAATAGTCTGGAAAAAAAATAAGGCTGGTTCTCTAATCACTGAGAATGACTGATGCAAAATTGAAGATCCTGTGTGCTTTATTTAACCCTTTCCCTGCGCTACGTACATACGCCGTTCATCCTCTCTGACTGCCTTGCAATGCTTATGGGACATATAAGGCCCGTCAAATTGCAACGCTATGTTGCTTTCGGTTCGAATAGCAGAAAAACAAGGAAAAGAGCAATTCAGTTACTTCCCTTGAATCTGGAATATTGCGAGACTGTGATAGCAGAGAAGAAGATTTTGATGGAAATGGAAACTATAATTCTGATTTTGAACCTGCAAATTCTGAAGTTACAGTGATTCAATCCCTTACCAAGAGATTCTTTTGGTAGAATTAGTAGTACAATTGGCGTCTTTCTTTTCTTTTAATTTTGTTTGATGTCCAATCAGGCATGCTACAGGCAAAATTAAGATTTCTCTGAAATTCTGCCGAGTGGCGCAATGATAGGGGGGGAGAGAGGGGGGTGGAGGGGAGAGTCCGGAAAATTTTTGAAAAGATGGTTAAAATCTATGCATTCTGAGCCTGATTTTATGGGGTCAGATCAGTCGCTTTTTTGGTACTAAAATGCTGTTGTTAGCTCTCCACAGCTCAACACATAATGAATTTATTTCAAACACCGGTTAAGCCTTGTATTAATCAAACATTCCTATTGACTGCAGACAAGAATGGTTTTAATACAATGACGAGACAAGGCTTTACTAATGCACATATTGTCCAAAACAGAGTTGTACCTTTACTACTTGATAGTCAAAAGGGTAGACTGGAAAAATGCATGTTTACTTTTTCTAACTGAAAGCATATTTGTGTGAGACAAGCCTCAGGAAAAAAAATGAAACCAATAAACATTTAGTTGTGTTTGTTCTTGGTAGGTTTATTTCAGTAGTAGTCAGCAATCATTAAAGTAAATCAAACTGTTTATGCAACAAAATAAAAATGAACATGGGCCATTTCATGGTAATTGATATTTGGACACATTGAAAAAAAAAAGGCACATTTCAGTATTAAAAAAAAATATTCTTATGTGGTAACTGACATGACATCAGAGGATTGCATTAAACAACTTTATTGGCAAGGGAATGCTTCAAATAGGTAGTCAAAGCCCTTCATTGGCTCTTGTCCGCTCGCCAGTTTTGACTTCACTTTCAACACTTATTATTAATGTAAAACTGCATTAAAAAACAGTGGCTGTATTCAAATAAAAATTGAAAGCTTTATCTTTACATCTGTGTGGTTTTTAATGCATGTTTATGCGAAAGATTCCGAGAAAACAGCTTTTGAATACGCCCCTATCCGAGCGCTGAATGGCGGTGCTGAAAAAGTTGTCAGCGTCGTTTGCTGAGAGGGGCTCGTTTCAAAGTCTAAGCGCTTTGCGATACTTCATTGGATGGCCTAAAAATAAGAACCAATGAGAAGTTCGGATACTTAGCTTCATTTACATATAAATATGGTGGGCTCTCGTGTGTAAATCTTTTGTTACGAGCCGAACAAAGTGGATAAACCGATTTTGATGTAAGTTTGACTTTAACTAGAAGTTTAAAAATTAGCAAGGAATAAAGAGCAGACTTTCCTTTATAAAACTAGGGTATTTATTAATTTGTGCATTGCTGTATCGCGGAGCGCTTTGCCGTAGAAAAGTGTAACCAAACGGTGTTCAGGAATTCTTGCGGCCTTGACGAACTCGTAGGCCTATTCAGTGACACGAGTGCTGAGCGTAGTAGCACACTAGTAGGCCTATAATTTGCCGGCGCGCACTGCGAATTTGATGATTTCCCAACTTTGAAGCACCAAAACGGCTGAACATTACATGGGATAGGCCTGAAGAAAATTGGGCTTGGAGTATAACATATGAAGGGGTTACCTGTCAAAAATCAGCTTTCTGGTATCAATATTGGCTTCACTTTGAGACTCCAAAGTTGTCAATTTCTTCAATTCCAAAACGTTGCCAAAAAACCACCAACATTCGGCATTTTTAAACATTAATAACTTTTTATCTATTTGTCCTATGGGGAAAAAAATATACCACTGTGTTCAGAATGAAAAGCTCTTTAAATCTATGTCAGTTTTGTGATGAGGACATCATTTTTTTAAAATGGCTTTTGACTACCTACTTCAAAAACAAAAAATGATCATAACTTGGTTTCTAATAAAATAAAAAAATAAAAAGCAGTGAAAAACTTCTTTATACTTCAGTTCTTAGAATGCAAAAACGCTGATTTGTAATTTAATTCGCATTGGCAGAGCATGCAGTAGGCCTTTCCAGGGTGTTTGATTTTGCAGATGTACGTTCCGTACTCGACATCCTCGTGTTTTCTCTCAAGCCATTTCCAGAGCCACTGGTTTTTTTCTCCCTTATCCCAGTCTCCAAGACTGCCCCTCTCCACAATGTCATTGCGATGCATTTCGAGGCGAATGCAAGCGGAGTCTAAACGAACATATTCTTACTATGGCGGTACGGAAAAGAATGCGGAAGTCGAATATCGTGACGCGCATGCGCATTGATTAAACTGGATCCGCGGTATCTCACAGGGACTAGCTCAAGGTTGACTGGCTCACAAATGCATTGCGCGATTTTAAAATCTGATCTCGATTTTTTTTTTCATTGAAAATGTTTAACTTTCTCTTAAAACTTTTAACTTTAGCGAAAACCAAAAGTGACTGTCGCAGAAATCCGCGATATCGCGAAAAAAGTAGCATGCCTGCCAATGAAGTAATCCATGGAGTGTTAAAACATTGTAACTTTGTTGAGTTTGTAAATCAGCTGAACATGCATGAATGCGATAATGGGAATGTATTTTAGTTTGCCAGTCCAAAACAGTATTGAAAAATAAAAGTTTTTTGCAAAAACTGAATTTCACACTTACTTATACACACAAATCCTATTTTATTTTATTTACTTAAATCAGGATGGCTATTTGGCACAACTTTTGTTTCGGTCATAGGACTGCCAAACAGAAATGCGATTTAAAAAAAAAAAAGGAAAAGAAGTAGAAGAGATGCCCTTTCCAATTACTTATTGAACAAGGTATCTTCACGTCACAGAAACTTGTGCGGGCTTGTGAATGGCAGTACCTTAAATGTTTATAGTAGTTCATAAAAAACTCGTTGGGGAATATAAAATAATAACCTCAACATACTCGCGTGTGCTTACTGGGGGAACATAGTTATGCAGAGGTGCCAACCCCCTAATCTTCTTGTCAGTATTTACGGTGTCAGTATTTTTTAACACTTGTCAGTATTTTTTTCTCTCGCAAAAACCTAGCCTATGACACTATAAAGTAACGACAGGCTTCCCTCTGAAACAGAAGGCTATTTTCAATCCTCTAAAATCACGATAAAAATCAGCTTGTTGAATACCACACTTGTTTTACTCTAAAATCACCATGAAAATCAGCTTGTTGAACACAGCGACGTTCAGTGAGTGCAGGAGCAGTGTTCCCGATTACGCACAATAGTGCGTCTATTACGCACAAAATATGAAAAATGACGCATGAAAATTTGCATGTGTGCGTCCTGAGGACGCACACATTTTTTTCGAATCGCTGAAGTCAAAACTACGACCAACGAGTGGCGAACTAATTCACGGCATAATCAGAATCAGAACCCAACTGAGACTGCCATTGCAGACGATTAAATATTGTGTCGTGAGTTGTCGTCCTTAAAAATCGCACGCGCGCGCATTGTAAACTTACTCCAAGCAATACATTCACTGAACAGAAGAAATCTTCGTTAATCCATTCTTTGATAAAACTATCATACACGATCATGTCACTTCTGACTTGGTTGACTGGGCCCAAAACCCGTTCATCCACCGATTTGGGGACTCCCAAAATTTGCATAAGGACTCTTAAAATTTTATACCTGGGAGTCCCAAGGACTCTCATTTTTTGTGTGTGGAGGGAACACTGAGGAGTACTATTATGAGACCAGAAACCGGTACAAAAGCACCGCTGGCAAAGATAAACGATCGGCAACTTTTCCTCCGTATTTGTATAAAAGCTACCGTATTTCCGTATTTAATTCACTTCGCCAGAATTAAATACGGTCAATCCGTACTGGTTGGCACCTCTGGTTATGCCTTCATAATTTTATGTAAAAACACTTTTGACTTTATCTGAATAAAAAAGGAAATGTCAACACTTCTTACATAATGAACACAAAACAAACATTTTGTATTGTAATTTGAAAAGAAGTGTTTACACACCTGGGTGACGCCCTTCTGCATGTTCTCAACGTGGGAGCAGACAGTGTTGACAGCAGCCAGCTCACTGCGGTTGCCAAACCACTTCTCCACCTTCAAAGTCTCTGGGGTCACCATCTTCATGTCAACAGGCATGTGACGAAAGCAGCGGGTCAGGGTTCCACGAGGTCCCTTCACCGTCACCTTGCGTGCCCTCACGGAGAGGGTCACTGCAATCACACGGAAACAAATATATTGTTCCACAAAACAACAATCGGACAGAAAACATTTAAACAAATTAAAGGAAATTAAATGGCTCAAAATAGCTTAATAAAGTCGAATAAAATAGGCCGTGGCTGCTCGTACGGGACCGTACGACAAGAAAAAATTCTATTCGTACGGCACCCTACGAAACGCCCTTGCTTATAAGTTATGGGAACCCCCTCTATAATTCCATGTAATTCAATCACTTGTAGACGGACCGCTAGCCCTAACCCTAACCCGTTTCGAGCGGTATATGTGTAGCACTGCCTTACCCTACCCGTCGAGGCACTGCCTTACCCTACCCGTCGTTCCCAGATCCTTTTTTTGGGCCTTTTTTGGGAGCCGCCTTGGATCCGAGAACCGAGCCGGGTTCCCGGATCCAAAGGCCGGGTCCTCAGATAAACGTAGGGAAAACTGTTAACCGGTTATGTAGGAACATTTTATAAGCCTATATATATTCCTCAAACTCTTTAACTTTTGCTAAAAATTCATCATAGCTACAGAAAGTTTCGCCGCGCTGACAGCGCAGCGTGCTGTTGGCAGCCATTTTGACTTTTTTCACCAAGGCCCGTAACCGAGATTTCCCAAGTACCGCAACCGAACCGAGATTTCCCGTACGAATAGAATTTTTTCTTGTCGTACGGTCCCGTACGAGCAGCCACTTCGAATAAAATAAATACCTTTGCTTCGGGAGTTGACTGTCTGTGATGAGTTGATTACCTTCATTGTGCCTGAAACAAACTAGAAGTAATTAGATGCCCACAATGACAATCACTGAGAGTGAGAGAATCAGAATCCCTCAAAATTGAAAAAGCAAGTTCTTGTACAGTGGAAAAACAAAACCATTCTTTTATGTTTGATGCAATTTCGTCAATTCTTTCGTTTGTTCCAATTTTGTACAATTCAATATTATTTGCATAGTTCAATACTGCGTGAGTCGACTCATTCCATAAAGATTAATATATAGTTAAATCACCAAATAAAATTAAATTGTAAACGTACAGAATGAAGCGTTCAAATTCCATGATTTAGTAACAACACTCCTCAACCAATAATCAAATAACAGATAAATCAACTATCAAGGCCCACATAAACAGCAAAATCAAACAAGATTAGATATTCGCTTAAATATTTTTAAATGATGGGACAAATAATTATTTAACTGAGAAGATATCCAAAGATTTACAAGCGAAAATAAACTTTCTAGACATACCACTTCAGGCAGGACCGGAAAAAGGAAGTTGAAAGTGTAAGGGACACAACTCTGTGTATGTTTTTATCCATTTCCTGTCAACTTGTTTCTTTTTGTTGAGGTAATTAACAGCAGCTAATACTTATTTTATATTTTAATAATGACTTACTATATATCAGGGTTTAATCAATGTATCTTTTCTGAAAATTATAATTATAGTAATTCGATTACATCATTATCGTTTTTACTTACTTTCATTCTTGTCAACGTCAACAGTAGCAGACGAACAGTTGAAGTGAAAGTTTCTTGATGATACAGAGGCCTACGTTTAAGTTCATAAGTAAGGCTATAAATGGCTCACTCACACGCACTCAGTATTTTACTTGACAGTTGTCTTTGGAGGTTGTTCTAGCTTGATTTCTGTATAAATTAATTAATAAAGCAGTAAACTCTCTCTCTCTCTCTCTCTCTCTCTCTCTCTCTCTCTCTCTCTCTCATATCTCCTTTCCCCATCCACCTTCCCCCTCCCCCGTTCTCTCTCCCTCATTCTCTCTCTGTCTTTATTGGTTTAAGTGTTAACTTATATAAGCTAGAAGATTATTATAACCAAGACACAGATTTATGTATGTGACTCTAAGGGTGCCACTGGGTGTGTTACTGTGTGTGTTTCAGTATTGTATATCCATATTTCGTGTTCAAATTCTTCATGCTGGTGGCACTTTACGTGTGTGTGTGTGTGTGTGTGTGTGTGTGTGTTTGTCTAAGGAAGAAGTGTGTGTATGTGGTGTCAATGGGAGCAGTGTGCGAGTGTGTGTAAATATTTGAGGAAAAATGTGTTTATATTGTTCCTATCAACAAAATGCACCAGTTACATTTGTAGCAAAATTATACCTATATATTGGATGCAGACCTGTAAAGTGCACAACTCCATATTGGTGGCATGCTAGGTGTTCTCTCCGATCCCCCTTCACTGATTCAGTTGAATAGAAACGTATTCAAGCGCTTTCTAAAATTGTGTGATTTGTGGAACATTATTTCTCAGCTATTGTGGGAGATCATAGATGCAGACAGTTTTATGACAGGGATGCAAAACCAAAAGTGCTAGCGCTATCTTTTTGGTCTGGAATTTATAAGATATCATGTTTATTTTATCTGAAACACTTCTAATTTTTTTTATTACAGAAATACTGCAACCTGTCACTCAAATCATTGTACTCCAAGAATGGCGGCTTTCAACCAAGACGATGGGTTCTTTCAAGGTGGATATGACAACCAGGGCACTGACCAGCAGTATGCTGGTTATGATTACAGTAGTCAGCAATACGGCCAGATTGGACAAGAGCAGTACGTTGGTTTAATTTTTGTTTTCTTTCATACCATTTGGATTCACTTACATCATAGACTGCCTATTCATTGATTGCAGGGACTGTGCTGATCATGCATTAACCGTGGTGAAATTTTAAGTGAATATTAGTTATGAAAAGGACAACCAATAGGTGTATCAAATATCTGTTTTCAGACATTCCAGTTTTTTTTATAAAGCACCGAATTTTTTCAAAGCAATCTGTGAATTGTAACATTTATGTTTGCGCCTTGCAATATTTCCAATGAAATTGTCTTGAGTCAGAAGAATATATTTTGCTAGTTCACAATATTAGGGACTATCAAATCAACAATGTTGTCTTATAATAATATTTATTATCAAAAAAAGAAAAACAAAAACAGAAATAAATTAAATAAAAAATGATAGACCCGGACCTCCCCCCCCCCCCCCCCCCCCCCCCAAACCCCCAACAAAAAAAACAAAACAAAAAAAGTACAAAAAAAGCAAAAGAACCCCAACACAAACACAAAACCATTTCTGCAACTATTTTGGCCAAGTTGACCATGTTCGTTAATTTCTTGTGCATTTTCATTCCAGGCAATTTGGCCAGTTTGACTACAGTCAAGGCTATGGCCAAGGAGGTGACGTTTATGGTTCTCAGTATGCTGGATCTATCATGACGCCAGCGACACCTTATGTTCCTGCCCCTGGGGTTGTTGGGGAGAACTTTGAGGATGAACCACCATTGATGGAAGGCGAGTTTAAAGCTATTTTGATATGATTCCCTTTGGTTTGAATTATTATATAAAAATTTTGGTAATATTACTTAAAGGTCAACATCATTGAAATATAAAATTGAGCACAAAATATCTACATAATAAAAGAAGTCACATGCCAAACAACTTTTTTCCGAAAAATACTGCCTTTTTTTAATATTTAATAAAATCTACTTCGAATAAACTTTTGCACCTTCGAAAAGCCCGCTCACGTGACCACATGGCTTGTGACGTCAACTGCTGGAGACAATATAGAGTCCGATAGTGCCCCTTCTCTACCAGGGGCCGGGTAGCTCAGTTGGTAAGAGCGTCTTGCTAGTAACCGAAAGGTCGGTGGTTCGAATCCCGTATTGGTCAACGTGTGATCATATTATTTTCCCCTTTACCAACAACTAGTGTCAGTATAAATCGGTCCAGTAGTCACCTATATGCGAAAGTGTCGTGTGACTATACAAACAAAAAACTTCTCTACCAAAACGCATGAAAACAAAGAGCAGTGGCCTATATTGTGCCGTTGGAGGTTGTACAAACAAACAAGCGGATGGGATAACATTGCATAGGTTTCCAAAAAACGAAGAAGTGCGAAATAAGTGGGTGAGATTTGTGCGTCGTCAGCAATTTGCGCAAAACACTTCGCTGAAGACTGCTACCCCCCAAGTGCCACTTTTATGCGGAGCTTTGGGATGAAAACAATACAGACATTAAAGCCTATCTCTGTTCCAATGATCCAAAGCCTCAACAACAGCAACAGTGATTCAAGTTACTAGTAGTAGGCCTACTAGTACTGCTTCAACTTCAACTACAGTCACAGTGGCTACTACACATCCATCGTCTGCTATCACTTGCCGGGTGTCAGGAAAGTCAGAGGAACTTTTCAGAAAAGGGAACGCAAGAGGTTATGTATTCACGGGTCTAGCTCGTATAATTATTTGTTTATTATTACAATTAGTACTCGGGGGTCGAATTCGTTTCTAACAGAAGAGAGCACTGCTGTAACACGACAGATCGAGTGAAGAAACACTGCTTGTCTCGCTTGTAACTTCTTCGCAATCGGCCATTGTCTACAGCTGCTGACGTCACTGCGAGGGGAGATCAGCGATAGCTGCGTTTTAGAGTATTACTTCCCTTACCCTTAATTACAGGTAGGAAATCCCACTTTCAGTGATCGATATCTATTAAACGATAGAGCTTTGCTTACCGAATTTTTTGCATCTGGTATTATTTAGTAAAGTTCTTTCAGCAGAAACTTTTTGACCGAGCACTGTGGTTGACCTTTAAGCTAACAACTAAGGAAGTGGAAATGCAGAACGAAAAACCATGGTCTTTTGAGATGGAAGTGATCACCCTAGAGATTTTGCCAGCTGGTACTGCCCATGAATGTCACAGATGGTTTAAAAGAGAACTGATACTCGCGCATATTTTCCTGGTAAAAACACGTAGCATACATGCAAAGCCAGACGTAAGAACTGATTCAGTAAAACATCTGTTTGAAAGAACAGAGGATGGATCGATTGGCACTCAGAGGACATGTTTCCTGTAAACAGTACAGTCATAGTTGGCCTTTTTTGCTGATTGAAGTGACGTACTATTAAGCAATATTGAGATATGGCATTATGGCCATGCGGCAATATAGTAAAGTCTGTGTTTTGGAACAAAACCTGTATAACTATATAGGTAATTCTAGACTGTATCAGAAATTGAACTAGAGATAAATGACTAAATCTGATTGTGACATAAAACTGTCAACTTATCCCATAATGTGGTGTTCACTACATCAAAGGGCCTATATATTATATAGCACTTTGGCCACATGAGGTCCAACTTTTCACTGGATTGTTTCCCTTTGATATTGCTCTCTCTCTCTCTCTCTCTCTCTCTCTCTCTCTCTCTCTCTCTCTCTCTCTCTCTCTCTCTTTTTTTTTTCTCTCTCTCTCTCTCTCTCTCTCTCTCTCTCTCTCTCTCTCTCTCTCTCTCTCTCTCTCTCTCTCTCTCTCTCTCTCTCTCTCTCTCTCTCTAACAGCTGCAATCATGTCCCTTTGCCCCGGTTACATTCCCTCACAATGGCACTCACTACATAAAGTCCAACTTTCAAAGGATTATGTCCCATCCAAATGTGACTCATCGTTTAAAAAAAAGGTAAAGATTATGTTACGTTGAAACGCGAATGATAGTATGGCTGAAGCATGTACGATAGATCTAATCGTTTCGATTTGCAAAGTATTCAATAATGGAGTTTATTTACCTTTGATTTGAGTTTGCATTGTTGTTAGGAAAGGCTTTGTATAACGTTGATAATTTCCGTTAGTCGATATTGTTGTAGAATCTTCTGGATCGGCTTGTTTACTATCGATCGAAGATTCGGGATAATTGTAGAAATTTGAAGGAACGATCCGGAAGGAGAAGAAATGTGTAATGACGTAAGTCAGTGATGACGATCTTTAGTTCGATTGGTGGCAGTACGTCATTTCTACCATGTACCCAATTGTTCCAGAAAAGAGAGAGGTTATTTAATCGTGTGCCGAGATTGTTGTAGAGAGAGAAAAGTTGTTGATAGTGATTTGGAAAGTTGCTGTGAAAGTTGTTGAGTTGAATTGAGAATTGTAAGCAGTTGTTGGTGTGTGCTGAATAAAAGTGGAAAACTTCATACGTCGACTTTGTGACTTGTATGCTGTTTGGACGGGCTGTGTGAATAAACGAATCTGAGTTACACAACTATCAGGAATTCAAGCATCGGGGCTGAATCAGATACTGATAGAAAACACCAACATCAAACTGAGTGTAACATTTTGGGGGCCAAGCCGGGATTCACGCCATAG
Source organism: Oncomelania hupensis (assembly GCA_036898135.1). NCBI lineage: Eukaryota > Metazoa > Mollusca > Gastropoda > Littorinimorpha > Pomatiopsidae > Oncomelania > Oncomelania hupensis. The sequence continues at coordinate 20,881,745 of CM072518.1, forward strand.
CCAAGGGTTCAACTGCTACAACAAGCGAGTCAACGTTACGAGAGGCAGTCATCGAGGGTAGCCGCCAACGAGTTGCGTCGAGAGGGGCCAACATACTGGGACTACATCCGATAGGTTCGGGTTGACTGCAAGGGCGTGTAGTCGCTGAAGAGTTGCTTCGTGAGCGAACAACAGGTCAGGACTACGTGGCTGCCGCAGGACTACGTCGAGGGACAGTCTCGGAGCTACATCGCCAGTGTTACAGAGAGCGGCGAACGGACGTCGCGTCTACTTCAGCACAGGAGCGTGTACATCAACACCAGCGTGGTGCAGCGTCGCATACGACGAGGACAGCGGGGCCTGCGTCAGCGAAGGCGACTAGTGACAAGCATCAGCGCTACTGCAGAAAGCGTGCTGTTCTAGAACAGTCTAGAAAGGTACAGCACAGTCAAGAACTTTCCAGAAAAAAAGAACTCTACAGTCAAGAACTTTCTAGAAAATTTTCCAGACAAGAACTTTCCAGAAGCATCAAGATGGCTGACTTCTGGCAGAAAGGGATTGCACTGAATCTCAAAGGCAAACAGCTGACGGAGTACGTCAAGTCCCAGGAGAGAATAGAAGAAAGAGAATTAGAAGAGCAGCGTCGCCGAGAAGACAGAGAAGAGCGGCGTCAAGAAAGAGAAGAGCAGCGACGGCGTGAAGAAAGAGAATTAGAGGAACAGCGTCGGCGTGACGAGATGGAAGAGAAACGACTAGAAGCTGATCGTCAATACCAGCTAGAGTTGGCGCGTATCCAAAACAATCAGCATGCGCCACAAGTCGTCAGCGACCACATGGCTCCAAAATTGCCAGCCTTCGTCGACGGGAAGGACCAGATCGACAGTTATTTGGCGAGATTTGAAAGGTTTGCCAAAAGCTCTAACTGGCAACCTCAAGACTGGGCGATTCGACTAAGTGCACTTCTGACGGGAGAAGCACTCGACGTCTACACCAGATTGTCGGACGATGACGCTAAAGACTACGACGTCTTGAAAAAGGCCCTATTGCAGTGCTACAACTTTACAGAGAAGGGCTACCGTAAACGCTTCCGTGAATGCCGGCCCAAGTCAGACGAGACGCCAAAGCAGTTTGTGGAGCGCCTGTCGTCATATCTACACAAGTGGGTGGAGTTATCAGGCGAAACGAAGTCTTACGACAGTCTCCATGACCTGATCGTGAAGGAACAATTTCTCAATGCCTGTCACAAGGACCTAGCGACCCACTTAGAAGAACAAAAGCTGCAGACGCTTAAAGATGTGACTGAGGCTGCTGAAAGATATCTTATCGCTCATGGGAAAACCCTGGGGCCACCCAGCGCGACGAAACATTTTCAGAAGACTGCAAACCATGGGAACCAGGTCCAAGGGAGCCAGACGAGCCAGAGACAGACGGACTCCACGCCTCCTCCCAGGGAAGGGCATTCAAGAGGCTGTTTCATCTGCAACGCTACAGACCACAGGGCGGCTAATTGTCCTCAAAACAAAAGTAGCGGACAGCGGAGCAGTACGGACAACGCAGCGGCGGGCAACCGGCAGAGGCGGTTTTCCAATCAACGGCAAACCAGTAGATCTGACCATCAAGTGTGCGGCGGGAGCGTCATTCTTCCGAGTGAGACCGAGCGCACAGCTACCCCTGCGGACGTGCAAGAGTGCATGACTGATGGCCAACTCCTCCTTGCCAACGGAAAATCCATCCCTGTCGTCGCCAGCGCAGCTGTGACCGTCCAGAACATGCCAGTTTCCAAGGGACGCGTCGGAAATCATGAAGTGACTGTTTTAAGAGACTCTGGCTGCAGTGGGGTCATCGTCAGAGAAGACTTAATCGCTAAAGAACAGTTCACTGGCGATTCAAAATGGACACTTATGGCCGACAGCAAATGTGTGAAAGCGCCAGTTGCAAAAATTCATGTCAACACCCCTTTCTACATAGGCGAAGTCGAAGCGGTTTGCCTGAAGAAGCCGCTGTATGATTTGATGATCGGGAACATCGACGGCGCGAGACGACCCGACGACCCCGATCCAGAATGGAGTCCTGCCTCAACCCAACACGTCGAAGTTGTGGAGGAGGATCCATTGCCGTTTCCCGATGGAGACCTTACAGAGCTGCTACGGGACAATGTGGTTACTCCGGCTCAGCCCTGCCGACCAGAGATCGTCGGTGCTGTTACTACCAGGGCCCAGGCCAAGAGAGACAAGACGTCTACGCCACTGAAGGTCGCCGACAACTCTAAAGCTGCCATCGTGGACAGAGATAAGCTGATCCAGCTCCAGGAAGCTGATAGTACTTTAAACAAGTACAGGAACCGCCAAGACCACGTGACCAAAGGCAGTGGTACGGTCTATTTTGAGGTGAAGGCCAAGATCCTGTATCGAATCTTCCAGCACCCGAGGGTCAACGGAGGGAAACCACTACGTCAAGTCTTGGTACCGTTACCCCTAAGGCGCCAGGTGATGGAAGTAGCGCATGACTCAATCATGGGAGGTCACCTAGGCATCAAGAAGACGTCAGACAGAATCCAGGCGGTGTTCTACTGGCCAGGACTTCATGCGGACGTCAGCCGTTTCTGCCGATCATGTGACATTTGCCAGAAGACCATACCTCGAGGAAGGGTCCCGAAAGTGCCCATGCAGAGGATGCCTCTGATCGACCGACCTTTCAAGAGGGTGGCCTTAGACTTAATCGGCGAAATAAGACCTCCGAGTGAAGAAGGTCATCGGTGGGTACTGACTTTAGTGGACTATGCGACTCGGTACCCAGAAGCAGTGCCACTGAAGAAGATTGACACTGAAACTGTAGCAGAGGCACTAGTGGACATGTTCAGTAGACTTGGAGTGCCTGAAGAAATTCTGACAGACCTCGGGACGCAGTTCGTCTCTGACTGCATGAAGGAGGTGAACAGACTGCTGAGCATCCGGCATTTGACTACGACACCCTACCATCCAATGTGCAACGGGCTTGTCGAAAAGTTCAATGCTACGCTGAAGTCCACCTTGAAGAAACTGTGCAGCGAGCAGCCCAGACAATGGCATCGCTACATCAACGCCTTACTTTTCGCCTACAGAGAAGTACCGCAGGAGTCCACCGGCTTTTCTCCGTTCGAGCTGCTGTACGGAAGAACCATCCGCGGGCCGATGCACATCCTAAAAGAACTGTGGACGAAAGAAGTAGACACCCCAGAGGTGAAGAACAGCTACCAGTACGTGTTTGAGCTACGGGAGAAGCTGGAGCAGACTCTCGAGATAGCCAGAGAAAACCTGAAGAAGTCCCAGGACTGTGGAAAGCACTACTATGATCGTAGGGCTGTGAACAGGAAGTTTAAACCTGGCAACAAAGTGCTGGTGCTGCTACCTACCGATCATAATAAGTTGCTGATGCAGTGGAAAGGCCCGTACGAAGTGGAGACCGTGGTGGGGATCAACGACTACAAGGTGAAGGTCGGCCAGCATTCCAAGATATACCACGCCAACCTCCTTAAGCTGTACGTGGAAAGGCCGTCAGAGACTGTACGCGCAGCAACAGCGGCTGTGATAGACGACAGCTTTGACAGCGAAGAACTGTTGGAACTGGGAGACTTCCACAGCAAAGAAGGCATCGATGATGTTAAGCTAGGACCGAGCTTGACAGAAGGTCAAACGTTGGAGCTCGAGGATCTTATGGGCGAGTTTCCCCCTAACTTCAATGATGTCCCAGGCTCTACGACTTTGGTCGAACATGAAGTCCACACCCAGACCTGGAAGGAGCATCTGCAGACCTTGAGGGAGCTGTTCCACCGTCCCGCAGAAGCCAACCTGACCGTGAGACCCAGCGAATGCATTCGGGGAGCTGACAACGTCGACTGCGTCGGGCATCCGACGGAAGAAGGAGACAACGGAGGACGCACTGATTCCAGGGAAGCCCACGTGATCACCGTCTTCGACCCTGGGCCGATGACGACCGCAACTGACGAGGGCGTCGTTTCCTTGCGAATGAAAGAACATTGACTGTGTGGATGAACTAAGAATATTGGTAATGACAGACTTGAAAATGAAAAACGTTTGGACTGGGTGAATGAACTGTGAACATTGACAATATCCAGGCAGATTTGAAGATGAAAACCATTGACTCTGTGTAGATAAGCTGAGCGCAATTATAGTATTCAGAAAGTCTTAAATTAGTTTCAATTGAGGATTTTGTTTGTGCATTACGTTTCAACGTTGTTGAAAGAAATTGGGTAAATTTCTTCTTGAGTGGGGGGTTATGTTACGTTGAAACGCGAATGATAGTATGGCTGAAGCATGTACGATAGATCTAATCGTTTCGATTTGCAAAGTATTCAATAATGGAGTTTATTTACCTTTGATTTGAGTTTGCATTGTTGTTAGGAAAGGCTTTGTATAACGTTGATAATTTCCGTTAGTCGATATTGTTGTAGAATCTTCTGGATCGGCTTGTTTACTATCGATCGAAGATTCGGGATAATTGTAGAAATTTGAAGGAACGATCCGGAAGGAGAAGAAATGTGTAATGACGTAAGTCAGTGATGACGATCTTTAGTTCGATTGGTGGCAGTACGTCATTTCTACCATGTACCCAATTGTTCCAGAAAAGAGAGAGGTTATTTAATCGTGTGCCGAGATTGTTGTAGAGAGAGAAAAGTTGTTGATAGTGATTTGGAAAGTTGCTGTGAAAGTTGTTGAGTTGAATTGAGAATTGTAAGCAGTTGTTGGTGTGTGCTGAATAAAAGTGGAAAACTTCATACGTCGACTTTGTGACTTGTATGCTGTTTGGACGGGCTGTGTGAATAAACGAATCTGAGTTACACAACTATCAGGAATTCAAGCATCGGGGCTGAATCAGATACTGATAGAAAACACCAACATCAAACTGAGTGTAACAGATAGTCCCATAGCCGGTGGACGTAGATACGCGTGATGTTGGAGATCACACTTATCTTGGGTCAGCGTAATGAGGGTGATGCCCATCTCTCTCCTTCGCTGCTTTACCTTCCCCACCCTTAATTAAGAGAGCAGGTACTCAGTCACAGTTGTGTCAACTGGGGGCATTGTTATTTGTCGCTTCACGTTTTGTGGTCACCCATCCAAGTGCTAACCGCACTGGAAGATGCTTAACTTGTGACACAGTAGCGAGTGCTCCAACCACTGCGCTATCCGACACCGACTCATTGTTTATGCTGTAATAACTGAAAAATAAGAAAAATATTTTGCTACAGGGTTGATAAATTATTCCCCTTTAGAAGATATAATTTGCTGCAGTTGTGGATAAATTATTCCCCTTTCATCTCTGAATTTCGCACATACTGTAAACATCAAATGATTTTCACATCAGGAATAGATACGGAAGAAGTTGCTGACATGTATTTATTTTATGTGTAAGTACATTTATTATCTAGTACACTATACATTTATAAAAGTAATTAATTGTATTTGATTTTTAAACACAGTGATTTTCACATATATATTTATTATAGATATTGATTTATGTTGGTGTATTTTAATGAGTCATATCATATGTTTTGGATTAAGTAATAAACTAATTAATGATAATCATTTAAGCAATCTTCTTTAACAGTTACGTTTATAATGAATGATATTCTGTCTACTGAGAGCGAGACTGTTTTGGACACCCTCTGGGTAGGACAACTGAGCCCAGCTTTGTTGCAAAGAGTTCTGTAGCGCTGTTATCTCCCTTGTTCTACATATCACTTATCGATTGATAAAAGATCCATTTCTACTGATACTACATATGTGTATGCTTTTAATGTTTTTCCGAATCTAAAACGCTACTTTATTTATTATGCTGTTGATGTTTCGCCAGCCACGCTGTTATATTGATTATATTCTCTGCAACATAAAACACTTACCTTTGTATGTTTGCAGAGCTCGGCATCAATTTTGATCACATTAGGCAGAAGGTAAGCTCAGTTTTTTAAAACATTTATTGTAAAAGTGTATGCTTCGTGCTGAACTTGCTGTATTGTGTGTTTTGCATCTGACAGTTTGGTCATTTTTGTTTGTTGTGTAATGCTGAATTTGTAGGTATTTTGCTGTTTGTTGTGTAATGCTGATTTTTATTGACGCTTCGAGTGTCCCCAATGGTTAAGTTGCTGGATTACATAACAGCATCATCCATTTTGTAAGTGTAAAATTAATATGTTTAATTATTTGTTTGTAGTTTAATGTTTGTGTACTAAACATTGCAATTACAAAACGATTTTCATGGGTGTGGCTTTATATTCTGTGACATCATGTATTATTTTTGTCCTAGTTTATTAGTGTATGTTTTAAGTGGCTTTTTAAAAAAAAAATGTTTTGAGTGTGCAAGTGGAAACTAGGAAAATATGTCATTGTAATTTTAAGTAATGCAAGATTTTCAGTACTTGTTTGTAATGCTTGAGCTTTGTGATAATCTAGTGCACGTACTTGCTGCTACATTATTATACTTACACACTCACACACACCTGCACATGCCTCCAGACTCACAAACACACACAGGATAAGAGAGAGAGAGAGAGAGAGAGAGAGAGAGAGAGAGAGAGAGAGAGAGAGAGAGAGAAGAGAGAGAGAGAGAGAGAGAGCTGTGTGTGTGTGAAGGACGCCATAAAAAAGCAGATTAACACACATTTGCACAGACATTGTGATTTTTTATTGTACATGTAATATAATTCAGTCACTCCTGATCTTTTTACATTTATTCTGCCCATTTTAAATCGTGATTACTGACAAATTATTAAAGTGAATTACACAATTCTCCTCCTCTAACCTGCACATTATATAAATAACTAAATTTAAAAAATCTTATCAGCTGCACTTAGATTTATTGAAGAGGGATTCTTCAATTCAAAAGCTATGGCATTTACAACTAGTCCTCCTCCATCTATAAAAATATTAATATTATTTTAAATATTTCATCCACGAGCATAACCACTTTGCCTTTATGTCAGCATTGGCATCAGTTCTGGATTACATGGCCATGAAGAGTCGATCTATAGGCAAACGGACTGAGAATGATAATAATGAAACAAAAGGAAGAATCAATCAAACTTGTACTTTAATACTATACCTGTTCCTGATGTAATTTAATCAGCAGAAATAAATCCTTAACAAAAGAAAAACCAACAAAGTCAATTCCCACAAAAAACATCAACAAAGAAAATCTCTCTCTCTCTCTCTCTCTCTCTCTCTCTCTCTTTCTCTCCTTTCTCTGGATATACAAAGTTAAATTAACGGCATAAGAACAAGCAGTGCCGATCTTATCAATTTTAACATACTTATTTGATAAAGCTTATCCCGAATCACCCACTTTTTTAAAACAAAAATCTTTGAAGTTGATGATGATGATGATGATGATGTCCACTTGTATGGCGCACATATCCATGCTGGCAGCATGCTCAGGGCGCAGGGGGTTGGGGAAAAAGGATGAAAAAAAAAAGAACTTCTCTATGTATACACTCAAAAATAGTCAGATGCCTCTTGAAAGAATCCAGTATCTTTACGAGTTGAGGGGGGTGAACTAGTGGAGTTTTCAAAGAACATATAATTACAATAAAATTATGTCACTCATAAAAAGATACATCCTTATAATGTACAAATGAACATGAATACTCAGAACTGTTGAAAACAAATAATTGTTCGATCCCAAATGCAGCTACATCACACTTGCAAAACTATACTAGGAAAATGATACGTTTATGAAAGTTTATTCAAAGCAAGTTGTTTTCTGTTTATGATCTCTCTGAGCAACACTGTCCTTCAGACTCAGAAGCACACATGTATACATTTAAACATAAGCCCCCAGGCATGAGCGTGCACACACACACACACACACACACACACACACACACACACACACACACACACACGCACGCACTCATATATTACTTGCACCTTCCACTCCCACCATAGCAGGCACACATACAGTCATATGACCCACCTTATGTTTCATTCACTTTTGAGATCAGTTTTGTTTTTCAGTGACGCGTTAAAATAATAACAACAATAAATCTATAATGAGACTGACATAAATAATGAAACAAATAAATACATAACAAATAAATATATAAATGCATTAATTAATTAGTTAATTAATTACAGCATTAATATGGTCTACACAAAGTTTTTCACCAATTTGGATGACCATTACTTAGTACAAAGCTGTTTGTGCATCCACTGAAATCACTGGAGGAAGAAAAATAGTTTCACTAAAATAGCAAGGAATAATTCTCGCAGGTGACAATTTATTCAGTATCTGCGTACATAATAGTGCCAACTAGTAAAAGATAGCATAAAGTGATTGAATTTGAAGTTGGACAATAATAAGGCTTTCAAAATATTTTCTTACTTCCTGTCTTTGAAAGGACATTAGGATAGAACAGACGAACAATAGTTTTGCAATTCATCAGTCCTTTTTATGAAACACTTTGAAATAAACCTTACAAACATAATTTTTAAAGAAGAACAATATAATCTGTTCACTCTGTGATGTATTAATTGAATTAATCTTTAGTGACTGGCATTTTTCAAAATGTCTGATTTTTGACATTTATGTTCTTATGAATGATTATGAAGAACTGTAAATTCTATCTTCAGCGATGAATCTGTGCTGAATTTTTAAAAATAAATTAATAATTAATCGATAAGGACTAAGTGTTTTTTTTTAAATACATGATTGATTTTTTATTCTTCATAGGGTTACATAGGTAGATGCAGCATACTACTGTTCTTTTGAGTGTAAAAAAAATGTAATGTAAAGCTGAATCTTATACAAAAGTACATCCAGAATGTTTTGTAACTTACATTGCCACATAATGCAGCATCTTTTAAAAAAAATTTTTATTACACATGACCCGATTTTGAGCAAATGCATTTTCCTTTTGTTTTTGTTTGATTGGCTGGTGTGTAAAATCTTTATAAAATTATGGACAGGCTAGCGACATTTAGAAATTATATTACAGCGTTTAAATATTTGTATTAGTACATTTAAGGTCTAATTTGCACAGTACATTTGAAATGTGTGTAACAAGTACTAGACAAAACAATGCTCACATTTTGTGTTGAAAGATAACACATACAAATATAATACTTAATGCAGTGCAATGCACTGTTTCTGTTGCAAGCATGAATTGATTAAATGTTAAAATATACAAAATTTAAAAAAAAAAATTTTTTAAGTGTCTTAAGTTATTTATTTAAATTGAAATTAGTTTGAAGTGTGATTCTACCGATCGGCAATAACGACTTTTATTGCAATGTTTATCACACTGCTTAGAAAATGTAGATCTGTACTTTGCCAAATTAATCAGGAAGCTAACTAAGCAAAACTGTTAGTTTATATTATATTGATTAAAAATACTGTTAATTAACTCAGTAATTAAAACACAAAAAATCAGTATACTTTAAAAATATTTGTCATTAATTTTAAAAAAATAAATCAAAAGGAAACAATGATTGCCATAATTATTATAAATTATATATATACATGAGAAGGAACTAAACATACTTTCAAAATGTGTACATTTTTAAAAAAATTTATTGACACAGTGTCAGCCATTACACAGACAAGAGCCACTCATTTTAGGCACAGTACCACCACCTCAGGAACCTCACAACAAACAAAATAATTTGTATTGGTCATCATGGCAAATCCACTCAAAACTCCATCCATTTCTCTTTTATTCAAATCAATAGTGTTATGTAAAAGCATTGTTCACTTAAATGTGATCAGACCACATTGACTCATTCTCATGTTAATATGATATAGACTCATTTTCATAATTTTTTTAACGAAGTTAGAACATACTATGACACATTTCAATCATTCATCAGTTTAAAATTCATTCATAAAATAGATTCTGTACAGCACAACCCTATAATATGCCTGAAGAAAAAAAACAACCACATGTACATTATTAAATTCTTTCTTATTGAAATATAGCACAACCGTAGACCTGAATATACTGGATATAAATGTGCATGTAAGTATTGTCAGGTGTGGCATCAAATGTAAAAAGCGAGTGCAGATAAAAGGTCCATTCATTCAAGTATTCAAACAATGAGTCCATACACAGACAATATATTCATAATTTTGCATTCTTTCCATCCAACTCTCAGAGAGAAACAGAATTTCATTCTTTTCAAAGTTACACTCATGATTCAGCTGCTTCTGAAAATTCTGTTTCACAATCAGTTACAAAATTGACACCATTCCGTTCTTTACTGTATTTTTGTATTTCACACAAAATGTGAATCATCTATTTTCCATTATTCTTATGCTTAATTTTCATCAAGCTCTCCAAGGCCTAACGTAGTTTACAATACATAATTGGCATACAGGCACATTATCATTTATGCTGTTCACAAATGGAAAACATATACATAGGATGTGTAGTTTAAGGTCATTTTCATTCATGTAAGAAGAGGGTGTTGACACATCCCATTCATATTTTTGTGTGGGTAATGGGTTATATAGAACCACTGATCAATTGTTTATAATGGTCTATGTCTAGTCGGAGTCCTAATTTAAACTCACACATTTGTTTCAAAGCATCCTTTTACATATAAACATACAAACTGATTAATTCTGTTTCTTTCAGTCACCATTAGAACAATTCTGGCAATCAGTCTCTCATCCTAAAAAAACCAAACAAGCCAGTTAATGAGTTATACTATTTTCGGTATTAAATACTGTGAGTTATACAATTTTCTATTACTTTGTGAAAACAAAATGACAGCACGGTGTTTTGTGTGAATGAATAAAACTAAATAGTCACATTATTTGTTTCTTTGCAAAAGTGAAGTCACTTTTAAAGCACACTGATGTTAAACCACTTAAGCATGTTCAATGAGACTTGACTGATCTTGTACTCAACACAAAAATTAAAATGAAATCCTTTCACATTTGTCTTCAGAATATGTCTTCATAGAAATCTGCGTTGGTGTTACTAGCTTTGCCTCAACATGCATTCCCATACTTTGTCTTAGGAGTTTGCGATTCAACAGTATCCTCTTTGAGTTCAGGACTTGTAGAGTTACTGTCACACTGGTGTGCCAGGTTTGATCCCATAGTAAGAGCCAGGAGGAGGCGGTGGAAGGGTAGCATAGTCACTTGCACTGCCGCTAGTATCATGGGGGCTCATCTCCACATACTCTTTGGAATGCGAATGGAACACCCTGGGAGGTTTCTTAGGTGGAGGGTGGTAGCCCAAGTTACCCACTGACTGGCTTTTCTTGGTTCCCAGTATGGGTTGCTGTGGGGTAGAATTGTACGGGTATTTCAGTTCCCGATAATCCTGATAATCTGGGTGCCTTACTGAGGCAGGAATGAAATTGGTGGAACGGGTACTTGAGCGTGTGCTCCCTGGAGTCAGAGGGGGCACATTACCATTCACACCCGGAAAATGGTTCCGCCTTGGGTGGTACATGGTGGCGGACTCGTACATGTGGTGGTGGTGGGACATGGAATCATCAAACGGATCACCGTCTGAATCGAACACTGAAGGTGTGTATCTGTCTAATAGTGGTGTAGTGGACTCTGCGACTGACCCGTCGAACCTGCTTGTGTTAATATTGCCTTGAGGGTAGGGTAACAGCTCTGGGTCCGTCTCACTGCCAAACGACACGTAGGTATTACCATTGGCAAATGGAGAACTAGGTTGCTGGAACGTGTACATCGGGTCTCCCTCTCTCGGGCGAATGTGCTCCCCTTCTAACGGGGGTTTCATAATAATTGGATTGGTGTCATTTGTCCTTGTAGATTCTGAATTTGTGTCTTCGTTGAACTGCTCCAGTTTGGTCTTGCTGTCAATTTCTGCAGAATTAATCTGTGGCACATCTCCATTGGCCTCAAGGAAATGTTTCTTCACATTTTCAACTACCGCGTCTCGCTTTTCTCTGTTCTTTTTTCGGATGTGGCTGACACAGCAATAAATGAGAACAGTGAGAGCGACCATAACAATGACACCACAGACAACTGCCACGCCTATCACGATACTCCTGGAATCTACGCCAGCAGAGGCAGAGTCAGGTCTGGGTGCCTGGGACACAGATTCATAGGGCACTCCTATCAGTGACACTTTGAACACTGTGGAATCTGATCCTCGCACATTCTGTGCCAAGCATTCATACTCTGTGATGTCTGAATACTGAAAATCCCGCACGTAGAGCCTTGTGGTGGTGAGAGGGGCTCCTTCTTTGGTCATGGCATACTTTCCGTCCGAGTCTTGGAAGTTGATAGGGCGCCCATTGCATTGCCAAATAGGATTAGCAGTGGGAATAGAAAAGTAGATGCATTCCATCATAGCCTCATCACCTTTCTGCACATATTGTGTGATGCCTGAGGTGCGCATATTCACCTTGCAGGCCAGCTCATCCAGTGGGATGTTGAATACTTCCCGGCCTTTGGTAATGGAGGGTCCATCACAGAGAATGGCCTTGTCAGTGCCTGGGTGCTGCCAGATGTCTACTGTTCCGTTGGCCATCCACTCTCTGAGCCAGCGCACCTTACAGTCGCACACCCAGGGGTTGTTGTATAGGTGGACCTTCTGCAGGCTGAGGGAAAGGTTTTCTATAGTATCATGGTGGAGAGAGGATAAGGCGTTGCTCTCAAGCTTCAGAACCTGTTGACAAAGGAGAAGGAATTATAGCTTGTTCTAGTAGTAGCACATCAAGTAACTAAGTATGTTTGGAAATTTCTTTTTTTTTGATAAAATAATCTAGCTGTTGTAGAACTCATTATTTGTATTTAAAAAAAAAAACTGATTTGTTGCTTCTTTCCATTTACTATTACCTACACCAGCTGTTAATATAATAATAATAATAATGGACATTTATATAGCGCTATTACTTGTCTTTTTATAGACAAGCGCATAGCGCTTTACATGAAAGGAAAGAAACAAACATGAAACAACTTCCAATTACCAATACCAGTTACCAATACTTCTTCATCAAACTTCTTCACTGTCCATTTTAGCAGTATGATTGCTCTTGTGGTTCAGTGTTGATTTAGGTCCCTACCCCTTGTTCCCTGTAATGGTGATCCCTTGCCAATGGTGGGTGTAGATGTTAAACCTCAATGTTCATTCATTCATCAAACATCAGTCATATAACAGTTACCTGCAGTTTTGGCAGACCAAACAGTCCATTAGGCTCTATTTCACCGATCCTGTTACCACTGAGATCCAAGGACCTGAGATTATCCAGACCCACAAAGGCATCTGCAGAGATAATCGTAAAGCTGTTACCAGCCAGGTTGAGGTTGAGCAAGCTGGTCATATTCTTCAAAGCTTCAGTGGGAACATTGGTCAGCTGGTTGCTGGAAAGATCCAAAGTCTGCAGCATGTTTAAGTTGTAGAAAGCTCTGTTGTGTATGCTGGTAATTAAGTTTCTACGCAACGTAAGCATGTGTATTTTGATGTATCCACGGAACTCCACCTCGTCTAGGTAGACGAATCTGTTGACAAAGCAATCAGTGTTAAAAGTGGAGCAAAACTTGATCCGGAAAACTAAAACAATGCCTCTGGATGTTTTGATTAAACTATTTCAAGCGTATATTTTATAGTGTATACATTGTTATAGGATTTCGAAATCTACCTGTGTCAGTAACATTAAGGATTGCTAAGAAAGAGATTCCAAGTTAACAATACATGGATTATCTGTTTGTTTCATCATTATCATACCTGTTTGTTACACCATTGTTATCAACTGACAAGACTCGATGAAGAAGAAAATGAAGAGGGCAAAATGAAACATGTAAATTACTACTAGCTGAAATGCATGTATTGAATTTTAATAGCAAGCACTAGTTAATAGTATGGTTGGGACACGAGGACTTGGGGTAGGGGATTGTAGGGGGAAGAACAGCAGGGCTTGACACTCACTTGTTATAACTAAGATCCAGAGTCTGGATGTTGTGGTGCAGGCAACATGGCACTCGTGTGAATCCCTTGTAACTGCAGTTGGCAGTTGTGTGCTGCAGGTTGTGGGGGCACACTTCTGATGACCTTCCTCCACTGATCATCATCAGCAACAGTAGCACCACAAGCAGGGCGTCCACTTGCAACGATACTCCTGAACTTTTTGCGTACATCGTTGATGGTTGGTTTAAAAAGCAAGAGGATTAAAAAGTCGAGCAATTTGGGCTGAGGCAAAAGTGTCGCACTTTGGTTTCATTCTTCAAGTTCACCTTTGTTCATACTCCAGTGAAGTTTGAGCTTTGAGAGTCAAGTATGGTGTCCAGAAATTTACGCTTTAGCATAGGATTCTTCTGTAATACTGGTCGATTGGTTATAAAACGGCACACATAATTACTTGGCAGCTTTTCTTTGGCACAGGAGCACCATTTGCACGAAAGTCAATACTGATTGTTCATAATGGTATACGAAAATGAGACAGTTTTGTCGTTTCCTGGTTGATTCAAAGCACAACATGAACACACAGTAGTGCACGCAGACTTTCCTTACAATCACCGTTTTTACTTGCGACTATTATTACAATGGCCAGTCATATCCACAGGAAGCAGGATGAGCAATATCTTGAGGAAATTTAATATATACGATGACAATGTTTAAATCCGTCAAACAAGGAAGAAACGATGACTATCATGATTGTCTGCGAAGCACATTGTTCTTGATGAAGTTTATGTGACTTGTGAACCTGCTGGGTAGAGTTGTCGGCAGCACAGATGTGGTAACAGCATCGTTGGTTGACGCGACACACTCATACTCCAGCAGTACACACTCTCTCATCTGGAACAAACAAAAGAAATACGCATGTAGCAAAATTGCTGTTTAACAGTTAATGTGGGAAAAATCTGTAGACTAATCAATACATCATTCAGGATTCTAACTCATTTTATGTCGGTGCCACACAAAGTGGCTCTTCCATAGCATGGCTTATATTTAATGCAACCCAACACGTGATCACCCATATGCTGGCTTGATTCAGTTCAACAACAGTTTCCGTTTCACTTGCATTTAACTGTCCAGAATAATTAATACAACATTTATTACTAGTTCCTGAGTTAACTACTGTGACGGTGGGTTCTATTGTTGCTGGGCTCTGCACAATGGAATGCTATTACCCACTCGTCTTCTGTCTGCGGGGATCGGCTAGTTAAATCGCACTATGACTAATCTTAATATATAAAAAAAATTTATATGTTTAGTCCGGTCTGTGTGTGGATAGGGTTACAGAGATAGGGAGAAACGTGGAAAAGATTCACTGACACACTAGCTCTCGCATGACTATGAAACATAGGTAGTCCAGCCACTTGTTAACAGTAAATATCACACATTTATTTCCTCTACTCTATATCTAATTATCTAAACACTACCATTAACTTAAATGTCCAAAACGTAATATAGCTAGGATTAACTTAACAGTCCAAAAGTCACTTCGAGTGGTTCGGAGAATGGGTAGATCTTTGATGGATCTATTCTGCTACTGTTCTCGATATTTGCTACTGAGTCATCCTTGGGCTTTATTCTGGATTTGCCTAATGTTCGTTTTCAGGAAGAGTGGACTATCGCCCAGTCCTTATAGATCAGTGTTCGTGCGCTTCTTCTAGAGCACTTAGCTGTATCGTTGAGGTGCGGTGCTGTTGTCTCCTCGTCTTGTTTGTTGAATATTGGGCTATCGGAGCTCAGTGCTCGATGCTCCGTATTTGCAGGCCGCGTGTCTGGGATGACTCTCAATGGGGTCTATCTCCTGCCACGGGACCAAGCCTGCTCGTCTTTTTGACAATGTCAGGCTATGGCTATACTGCGATTGATTGGATTTTACCCGTCACCATACATGTCAAGTCTTACGTTTTTTCCGTAATTCTTACGTATTTTCAACTTTTTTTTTCACCTTACGGCGTAAGATTAAAATCTTACGTATTTTTTCTTTTCCCCGACCCTTTTTTTTTTAATCCGAAATTTTTATTTTATTTTAAACCGAAAAACAGCCTAGAGAACAATTCTGAGTCACGCTTGCTCGCGATCGTGATCTCGGAGGAAGTACGGGCCTTGCGCATGCCCATAGCATTTCTATACACTGTTTCCGTCTTGGAGGAAAGGTTTCTGTTCATTCAGCTCCAGTGTCAGAATGCTGGAGAAGGGGAAGTAATGCACTGATGACTATAACAAAGATCACCAGTGACATAATTGTGTGCAATGCAGTGTATTTCTTTTTTCTATTAAGTAATTTGGATTGGTTTTTGTTTGTTTGTTTGGTGTTATTTTGAGGGGGGGGGGGGGGGGGGAGAGAGGGGTGTTTTTTATTTTCTGCAATAGATAAAGCACAGTAAATAAACGATAAAGCACAGTATGAAAGTTTTTTTTTTTTTTTTTGTGTGTGTGTTTTTTAAATCTTATTAAGTTGCTTGTTTGTATGGTACAGTGTTTGTTATTTTAAAAAATGCAGGTGAATTTGCATGTGTTTGCTAAAATTATTATTATTATTGTTTTTTTTTTTTAATTATTTGTATGTGCGTGTTTACCGTTTCACGCATTTCTTATGGTTTTCGATAGAAAATTATGGTCTCTCGGGGCGAAAATTATGGTCAGAAGCTCCAAGAGCTTGACATGTATGCGTCACATGCGTAGTCTTCTGAAAGAGATCTTTCAGCGTGTACGTCCTTCTCGGGTGAGATTTAACACAGCCTGACGTATCTTAACACTGTGGTCAGCTAAAGCGCGCGATATCCGATATCTGGTGATACCTTAGCGCCCTCGCGTGGGGGTGACAGATATAGGTCAGCTGGATGATGTCACTGCCTACCTAGTGAGCATCTTCCCTACATATGCTTAGAACAAACCTGACTTTCTAGGCATCGTCTTTAAGTTACAAAGGCCAAAGCATGATGAACTTTTAGAGGCTTGAAGCCTTAGTGCAGTGTCCAAACGAGCCTCTTGTGACAACTACCTATTCGTTAAATTAGACTTAGTTTAATAAACAATTAGTCTTATATTCATCACACAATATTGTAATGTAATGGAGACATGTCTGCATTATTTGTCATGAAAGCGCATATTCGTTTTTCACAGTTTCAGCTAGGATTGCGTCATGTTGGAGGAATTTCAAATAGCTACAACATCTGCTGTTATGGATAGTTTTATGTTGTACCTATAAATTTGCCCATCTTGCTGAGTCATTGTTTTTTCCTCAGTCTTTTGAGTTTTGTTTTATTGATAAATTCTTTTGTAACGTACATTATTACAGATAAAGTGATATTTGACAGTTCGCGAGTCAGTATTTTAAGTTAGAGGTTTCAAAATTAAATAATATGCTCTTGATCGAATGCAAATTCATTATAAACTATGTATCTTAAAAGTAAACTTTATTTGTGAAGAAACGAACCCTAATGATGTGTTTAGTGCAATATTCTCAAATAAATCCGACCATAGTTATAATGTCAAATGAACAGAAACTTCTTATCTACACTTGAATATGTGTGTAACGCTATCATTCTAATCAAACATGCAGTATGTAGATTGTAGTACATTATTGTTGTACTGAGGTGATTAAACTGTTATCTACCCACATATTAATTCAGTGCAATTTCATTGATTAACGAGCCTAATATCTCTATCTGCATTCTTAATTAGTGCACCGGGAGGGGGAAGGAGGGCCTCCTTCCCCCTCCCGGTGCACTAATCAGGGGGTCATTAACTAGCTTTAACTGCTTTTAGTTGTCTGTGCATACCTCAGACGCTATGCACTGCCATTATCTATAATAGTACTTGCTTGAAGTTGTCATCTTTGCAATCTGCTCTATGATGGGTAACAACGAAAACTTTCACTCACTGGAGTGTGCCGTTTGGTCAAACCACACTGTCCTCGTTTTGAATAATGAAATAAGATTGGGTCAAACTACCCTAGGACTGAACAGAAATATTCCTCTCCCTTTAATGTTTGATTAAATAGGGAGTTAACAGTAATACAGGTGCAAGTACTCGGGATGCACACCAGTTTGCACTAGGAATTTACTACAGCTAAAACTTAGCAAATTTCATGGAGCTTGTTGCATTTAGGACAAAAACATAGGTCATTTGTTAACAATACCTACACGGGTCCTATGTTTGATTTTTTGGTGTTGTATACAATTTTGGGAATTGGTAGGATTGTTGTGTGTGACTTTATTCTTCACCCATGCGGGCGACACTCGGGTTGCCTTCTCAGCGAAAGCGCGTCAGCAGGTGCAGCGCCAACCAGGACAGGGGGCGAGGAGACAGGTCCTATAGTACATGCTGGGTGTATTAATGTTTATGCAGTTCGACCTTTGAAAGCAAGATTATGTGTCAAGCGTTTTCATAATTATTCTGGAAAAAGTTCTACAGGTCAAATAATAACAAAGTAACAATATACGCTGATTTAGAAACATTATATCGACATGTGTAACTGCATACACTAGACAATCACATGCATAGTGTGTTTAAGAGGAGAAAATAACAGAACGCACACAGGCAAATTATATTCTATTAAATAATGTACTCTAACAATATCCACCAATGTGCACACTCAAATTAAGAAGAAAACAAAAACAGTGGGAAGAATCTATAGAATTAGGATTAGCGCAGACTATCCCATAATTATAATAATCAAAACACACTTACCTAAACTGAACGAACACACTAGCATGCACACTAAGATTATGAATGGTGGAGATAACCGCGTGCAAGAACCAGCAATAACACAGCCACTGTCGATCAAACAAGCCCATAGTGACAAGTGACAATGATCGGTAGTTGAGCGTTAAGAGCCTCAAGAACCGACAGTGCATGTGACTCATCCCCTGCTCAAGGTTAAACGGAAAAGCCCGCACCTTGAGCCTCCTTTCCTCATGTCCAAACTGACCTACACTCTGCTTCTCGGTCTTTCCCCTCCCCACCATTCCAACAATAAATCAACCCCTAATAACGTCATAAAAAGTGTAAACTCACCAATCAAAATAGCTAAAAGCAGATTAATTGCACTTGTTTCAACTTTCAAAATTTCCCTCCTTATTTTATTTATTTATTTTTTTGCAGTCATCCAGTTTTTCTTATTCTCATCTCTGTCTGCCCGATAACTTTTTTCTATCTTATAGAATTGAGAATCTGATCAGGATGGCTAACCAATACACTTGAGACAAATTTCCAAAACCGTAGTGCGCGCTAGTTAGAGCTTGGTACTGTGAAATGTACGGTTTTGAATGGCGGTGTGCTGCTGCAAACAATCTTCATCTTCACACTACAGTTGCTCTGTTATTAAAGGTTGGGATCTATCGGGTGACATTTAAACATCTGTTCGTTATCTTTTCACACTTTATTTTTGTTTATATCTTTGTATTAGTCATAAGGTCGTAAATCAACTTCTGGGGAGTTAGCGTCTGCTCAGAATGAAGTATTTGACATTCTATGAAGACAAGACTGAATGAATGACGATGTTTTACAGTAGTTGGTGAAGTGATACACTTGAAACACGCACAATAGACTCGTTCTTACAAGAATGAATGTATTGACCACTGTATACACAGCAGTCATAGACAAGTATTTCAATTGTTCACTTCACAAGATTTGGGTGCATTGACAATGGTAATGTACCCAACCCAACAAGTGTTTCAATTGTACAGTCATGTAAACACAATGGCCTGAAAAGTTGAAAACTAAGGCAGACTTGGAGAGCGCTTTGAAGTACTCGAAACACAATAGAGTTTAAAATATAAAAGGTGTGATTTTCAACAAGTAGACTAGTAAAACACTGATCTGCTTGTCTAGGAAGTTATTCACAACAACAGCGCACAATGGGATTAATTCCTAGCTTTTATAAATAGCCAGAATTGTTTCACTGTGTCTTCACCCCTTTCCCCGTTATCTTCCACAATTCTAGTATCGCCACTTAGTACCTAATCTCTTTGTCAGTGATTCTATGCTATCCAGTATGCCTTGTATTATTGAAGGTCATTTTAACTCACGATAATCTTAGCGTTGCAGTTATTTTGACAATAATTATGATATAGTCGTATCAGATATCAGTCAGCTTAATTTCACTGAGACTGAAACGAGCTCAAAATACTGTGAATTGTAGAGAAAGTCTTCCGAGTTAAAACCGTCTCCCGATTTTTCACCGTTTCAGTGCTATCATGTCACAAACTTTCTACCGGTACTACAACCTGCAAGCAATCCAGTAGGGAACGGTGTATGACTCTCTATACTGTGATCTATAAACAAAAGTTTTAATAATTATTGCAAGCTTTCTACTTCTTCCTTCATAACCATTACCACCATTTTGGATGCTGACATATGTCTTATTTATTTAGCTGCTACTGAGACACTATGACCTACTCACACTGTTGCTGTTTGACTACTTAGCTAGGCATTATCATCTCAATCAGCACGGCGTTCAATTCCAGTCTCTGTGGGCTTTGCCTCAGCTGAAAGATTTTGCAGTACTGTTGTGCGACTTCTAATAATAGTCTTATTATTGTTTTCCCAAAACCAAGAAGGGTCTAGACCAATACTAAACAGCCTTCGGCACAAATGGCTGAGAGAGAGAGAGAGAGAGAGAGAGAGAGAGAGAGAGAGGAGAGATCTGCTGGACCTGCCAACTGTTCACAATTTGTGGAGAAATCAAATTGCGAAGTGTTAAATTACAAACTGTCGAACTATAAATTTGCAAAGCAAACTGCGACTTCGTAGTTGGTGATTATATACTACTGTCTTAGAACAGAGTAGATTTTAAAAAGGATGAGACGGAGGGAGGGAGAGAGTGTGTGTGTTTATATGTGTGTGTAGGAGACTTGCTGAGCTTTCCATAAACTGGTCAGGAGCGAAGCGGGACAGAAATAGGAGGGGGGGGGGGGTAGTAGCTGAGGGGTGGTGGTGGCATGCTAGCAACATGAAAGACAGGCGCGTGCAACCGCGTCCCAACATGTCTGCAACAGATGTTAGTCCCCAGTGCCAACTTGCTCTGTTCTGTCTTGGTGTACTCTGCTATTCGCGTCTTTCTAGAGAATCTAGGGTTTTGCTGCAGAAAGCGGCCAGGGATCATGTTACGAGTTACGACGGATCGTTCTGCAATTCATTTTCTGTCTTTAGGGATATGATTGACATTGTTCAATACTGAGAGTATGGGAATATAGTTCTACTCTGCAATTCATCATTAAGAATAAAATACAATTATTATGGTACATTCAAATAAGGAATGCATTATGGTTCATTTTACTATTGTGGTTCTTTCTTGTGAATATAGGAGTCTTGGAATAATGGTTCTTGCAATTCAAATTGTCCTGGGAGTATGGGGCACACTGCAGTATCAATTTGTTTTGTAGTTTGCGAGTATAATAATTATATACTTTACGGTTCTCTGTACAATATTCACGATCTATTTTGGGGATATGTGAGTATTGAGACAGATACGCGTGTCTCACGAGGGTTTCTATTCTGGAAAATCGGCTATCTATGAAGATATATGAATATTATATTGATGAATATCGTCCACTGTACGACGAGAAGGAAATATGGCTGCTATCTCAGGCTGACAACTCCCTGCTGATCATTGCGATATATTTCAGTATGAGCTACAGATCTATGAAGATATTTCACTCTCTGAACGCACATCTCCTGCAATCTGTGTGCAACAAACCTACATAAACTCAGGTGAATTGAAACAGATTGGATCCACTTACTTGACAGATTTTGATTTGTTGATACACGTAAGGCATGGTTCTTTTCTTCAACTTCTGTTTGATAATATTGAAATAATTATTGAATCTGTTAAGGCGTATACAGACCAGTGCATAAAAGGTATTAAAAACTTACATTAATACTAAATGCTGTCAGTTCAAAGTGGCCCAAACCCACGCATTTCGCATATAAAGCACAGGAACTGTGCAACAGTAATAGTAAACAAGCACAAACTGCAGGAGAGTCCTGCAGGTGCTTTGATCTCTTAATTTATTAAGTCTTTGTTCCCCCAATACGCAATGAGCAATTGACAATATTAATTTACGTCGTGGGAGAAAATTATTGTATGGCAGTAGTACTTAGACCTCTCTTCAGAAAAGTAATTATCTTTTCATTCAACCCTCTTACAAAACGTCTCTACAAGTAACCTGAGTACTAATGATGATGATGATGGTGATTATAATGATGATGATGATGATGATGATGATGATGATGATGATGATGATGATGATGATGATGATGATGATGATTATGATGATAATTATATGGAGGACGCCAATGTAATAACCATTTATTTTTCTTCCAAGCAAATAGACCAGGCAGGGAAATCTGTTAATGTACATCCCCAATAAACCTAGCGTTTATATATATATATATATATATATATATATATATATATATATATAGAGAGAGAGAGAGAGAGAGAGAGAGAGAGAGAGAGAGAGAGAGAGAGAGAGAGAGAGAGAGAGGGGGGGGGGGAGAGAGAGAGAGAGAGAGAGGTCTGCATCTAAAATGTGCTGAACAATGCTTACAATCCCACTCATGCGCCTTTAAACTTCCTATAAAACCCACACTCTGTTCTCGCCTCCCCCACAATAACATTACTTCCAAGTACTTTACCGGCAGTTCACCGGCGTCGAAATCAATAATTTTGTTCTATATGGGAGGACAAATACATAACAACAATTCTTAACAATCTTCATTATCAACAAACTTTTCAGAACAGCTATTCAGCGCTTTTATAATAATTATGTTTTCTTCTTATTTGGAGATGTCATTAAAATATATTGATTCGTCGCGTCTTTTCTTATGTTATTTAGGTCTTGTTGTATAAACCAAGGCCAGTGCTGCAACGAGTATTAATTCTTTTTACATTTAATTTCCGTCGCCTACTTTTATCAAGAGACGTTAACGGTGTAGGCTGTAATAATTTTTTGTTCAGCAAATGCGTCGACGAGTGGGGAGGGAAGGGGGGGTAAGGGGAAATAAGAAATTGTAAAAGTGGAGACTATATATATATATATATATATGAAAGTTTATATATGTAATACCAAGGAGTTGAGAGAGAGAGAGAGAGAGAGAGAGAGAGAGAGAGAGGTTGGGTGCCTGGGTTCGTGGGTAGGCGCGCATGCTTCTGTGTGTATACCTGCCGAAGGGAAGAAAACCCAGCCGTCTTCCTTAAAAGCGAAACATTTCTTTGAAGATCGAGTCCCTAATCTCGCATATAAACAGAAAATAACGACCAATCACCCTATCTGCTTTCTATTATAAATGGGTTGATAAGACTACTTTGATGAAAGCGATTGCGTAAGTTGTTCTATAGAAAAGTTCAATGCATCAAAGGTATCGCGTTACCGTAGCGCAGGAAATGCAGTATGAAACCCTTTCTGAGGCCCAAATGAAAAGCTTTCTCACGTAGGAATAGGAGAACCACACAGAACCACAGAATGTCTAGTCTCTTTGGTAAATATCCGTTCAGGATTTTTTTTTTTGATCAGTCTACAACATAACTATATAATTGTTTACAGTATTAGTACTAGCTTTTAACGAAAGTCTCGTTGAACGCTAACACACGAGATTCAATTTGCCCAAGGAAGAAGAAAAACAAAAATCCAGTATGATATATATTGGATTATTATTACCACAAACCTTATGAACCACAACCACAGTTGATTTAAGAAACCCCAGACGATTCTTATGGCACACACCAGTAATTGAATTTGAATGTCGTTCGCTGTGCTAGCGGTAAATCATTTAACTACGACATAAAAGAGAACTCCAGTCTGCCTATCCAGATTAAATTACCCACCCTTACCCATTCCACATACTTCCTCTTCTATCTTCACCTATCCCTCTCTTTCCTAGTCGTTTTGCTCTCTGTCCTGTTGTTGTCTTGCTGCTGGCGGAACGCATTGATTTTTGTCTTGTCGATGTGAAGAGTGTAAATAGGTTATTTAATTAAATAGCTTTACGTTTCGGGATACAATTAAACCACCATTAAGAGACTGTATTGACAGACTGTATTGACAAAAAACATGTGCAAACCATCAATATATCTTTATTTGATAAAAGTGGGAAAAAGCACCAAGCCTTTTTTTTAATAGTGTTTTTTTGTTTGTTTGTTTGTTTTGTTGATACCATAATTAATTCTACTGTTGTAATTTCATTATAAATTCTTACTTTCCAATAAAATTGACAGGAAGCATTAAATCAGATAAATTTAATTAATCCAGCGTTCTTCAATACGAAGCTCCCTTACGTTTCGGCACGCACAAAAGTCGGCTCCCCAGATCAGAGAACATTTGCTTCACCACCTACAACGAAGAATACAAGGCATGGAGATGAGGTGCTACAGAAAACTTCTTGACTTTTCCTATACCCAAGCACATCACCAAAGACGAAGCCCGACAGACCATCACAAAAGCCATTGGACAACACGTTGACATGCTCACAGTGGTAAAGAAACGGAAAATCCGATGGCATGGCCACGTCAACAGAGCATCATACCTTGCAAAATGCATTCTGCAAGGCACAGTACAAGGAGGCAGAAGAGGGAGACCGAAAAAGTGGTGGGAGGACAACATTCAAGAATGAACTGGCTTGACACTGAGTGAAACCATGAGGGTTGCTGAGGGCGGTGCCCCAACGACTTTCGAGTTACGGGATAGGATAGGATATATGGTAGGACCTACCACACGGTTCAGTATACGATTTTTTACTCGAGTCAAACTTAGACGGATGGATAGGAAGAAAAAGGTAGGGAGCAAAACCAGCTTTTTTTTTTTAAATTAAATTTTTTTTTTTAATTTCTTGTATTTCTATCAATGTTTTGTTGTTGTTTCCTGTCGTCCGCCAGTGATATTTTGACACATTATTATGATTTGGGTAGTACTTATTTAAGCCTTGTGCTTTTGTGCGCCCTGATGTTTTGCCTTGTAATAATATCTGGTTTGTTTGTTGAATAAATTTATGTTAAAACAAAACCAGCTTGTTGAATCAAACAAATATTACTTCATTTTGCTCTGTGCAGAGAACATCGCCATGGTCAGTGTACATGTATACATAGCTTTCTTGCCTAAATGTCGCCTTGCAAACACAGCATTAGATAACAAAAGAAAAAGCGCTTCACCTTTTCGTAGGCTATTCAAACGAATGTGAATCTAAACTGCAGAAGTTCAAATAGTCAGCCACCTTGAAAAGGATGTTACCAGATCCCATGCCGATAGTTGAAGGCCTGGATGGGATGGGCGCGGAGTTTTATTGGTCCATTAATGGAGGTACCCTGTACTTACAACCATGTTATGAGAGGCTGAATCTCTATAGATCATATAGCATACTACTGGTTGGTACACTGGATGTATAAAAGCCTTTTTTTATTGGTTTCTCCTCAAAGAGGTGACCTTTGAGTGAGGAGGACATGTTTTTGAATTCATGGAACATTTTCCTGTTTTAAACCTGTGATAAATTTTAATAGTGCGTTTTGCTTGGTGCTGGTGTGACTTGGACGGTCTTTGTGACTTTATACATACCGAAAACTGGTGTCAGTGGTTTATTTCAAATGGTTTTATACTGAAAACCACTGTTCTGGTGTGCGTGAGGCCTGTCGCCATTTTGGATTCTTGTGTTGTGACTTTGCTGGCCGGTTTGTGCTTTGACTTTGCCATTGGATTTTATTCTGCTTTTTAATGGATATGTACTGTGAAGATTCTCCGGTGTGTGGTGAACGTTTTTGACCGGATATATGTGGTGAACAGTGTAAATAATTTTCGAACATTCGTGACTGGATATATGTGTTGAACTGTGTAAACAGCTTGGTGAACTTCGACTTGGCCGCCATTCTGGTCCTTTGACCTCCCTTGCCTATCTGTGCCTACTGAAATTTCATTAGAGACACCTTGTGATAGTGCAATCGTGATTCGATACTTGGATTTTAATTTGTGGTGCCTACTGTTTTGCATTAGTGACACTTTGAGATACTGTGACTGATATTCATCTAACCTGTGAACTATTCTTGCTTGAACCTTGTGGTGCACGTGTCGCCGTCTCAGTGTCCTTGCTGCAGCCTTGGCGGGCGTGGACCCTTTCCGATAGTGCAGCCTGGTTGACTTTCTTCCTGCTAATTAACTGCAGGGACACTGTTCAAGAAACGCACTGCTGACCAGGACACAGACCAGGATCCTCCTTGCCCTCCCACAGTCCTCAGGACGCTGCTGTCCGCTGCCTCACAGCTGCTCTGGTAGGCACTCACCTTCCTTGCCTGGCCATTTGGCCCTTTCCTTTCTCGGTGATTTGTCACTCCCCATGGGAGGGATCACATAGCCAACGTGCTTGTTCCTTCCCAGTGGGTTTACCGCAGGCGTGGCCTCCCTGGGAGGCGCCCTTGAAGCGTGATAGTGTAGCTCGGAGCCCTGGGCTCCTTGGTTGGCCGGTTGGTTTTAAGCTTTTAACATTTTCCCCCAGAGACTTGTCTCACCCATAGGTCTGGAACTCATAGCCATCAGTTGCTATCCTGACCTAGTGGGCTAGGACCTGATCTCCACCCTGGGTGGTCTTCTCCTGGTCCTCCTGCCCGAGTCCTGGACTTAGTGGCTGCCCCTAGCACTCCTTATTCGTTATCCCCACTCCTGGTAATTTTTAGCATTTAACTTTTAATAATACAACCCATTTAAGTATTCACCTTATTGGGAAGTTATTGTCCAATCCCTGCCAGCTTTTAAATACGCATTGTCTTTTGTAGGTTTTTTTTTTTTTTTTTTTTTTTTTTTTTTTTTTTAAACCATGTCTAACTCAGATTGTGACACTGAAGATGAGGTGGAGGACACCGACGATTGGTCAGAGGTCCCCCCTAGTTCACCGGCGACATGTTCGCCTCCTCCTGTCCGACTCAGAGGACAAAAGAAGAAAAAATCGAGTATAGTTCTTAGTGCCATCCTCAAATCTCATGACAAATGCCCGAGTGTGACTGCCGGTGGCAGAAAGGCACTCAAGAGAGCTCGACTATTGGCTGATCAAAAAAAGAAGACATTTATTCCCTCAGATGTGGTTGGGCAGTGTACTCGGCCCACCTTTTCTCCCTCAGTTGTCGGAGCCCTGGGTGGGCGGGAGACGACGGGGTCCATTGGCTCCTATGCCTCTGGCTCCTTTTTACAGGATGCCAACTCTCCTTCAAGAAAACGCTCTTCGTCTCAGGCTGCTCCCTTACCGAGCGCCAAGCGGAGCATTACATATACAAACACGTCACTCAGCCCAGAAAACATTCAAATTGATCCGCCAACCGACAAGAACACCCCAGAAAGGCTTCCTCATGCTCCCAGTCCTTCTTCCGCGAAGCGGAACACCGATGGTAAAGATGAGAACTCCATGGCCAATAAATCTGGGCGTCCAACTGCACAAAACTCTCCATTTCAGGAGTCGTTGTCGCAGTCTAGTATCAACACTGACCCTCAGTCCATGTCCCCAGCTGCCCGCTCTACCAGTGATGGCGCTGATCCGTTATCCTTGCCGGCCTCTCGGCGGGACGGCATTCTGGGCTCTCCACCTGTCCGAGACCCTGCTTCTCCGATCGGACGGCACTCTACTGCCCCGGGGGGAGGGGCCCCCTCCCGGCCAACCTCCTCTGCACAGACAGGCAAAATTTCTTATGCCTCTGCAGCGCGCATAGGCGCTGCTGTTCCCGAACCCAAAAGGCCTTTTCGGCCTCCCTCATCTAGACTTAGAGTGGAACCGGTGGACTTTCCGGTCATCCTTCATGACAAGGGTGGTGGCCCGGCCACTTTTTCCGGTCTAAACCCCTTGCTACAAGCCAACACTCTTCGTTCCCTGGTGGGTGAGGTCCTTTCAATTCGTCCAACGCCTAACGGCGACTGGCTTATAGCCTGTTCATCCAAAGAGCAACAGGGTAAACTGTTTCGCATGACCAATATCAGCTCCATACCTGTTTCCACCTATATACCTAAGACTACTACAGTCGGTGTCATCAGGGGCCTACCGGTGGTCCAGGCTGACAGCAGGTTTCTGACTGATGTCAAGGAGGACCTGGGCAGGCAGGGCCTACCGGTCCTCTCCGTGGTAAGGTTACCTCTCACCGGTGGGCTCCCTTCGGCAGCTATAAAGGTCACATTTGGTCTGCGCGTACTTCCCGCAGAGGTGACGTTGGGTAAGACGCGTTTCAGAGTCGACCCCTTTGTGGCACCGGTGCTGAGGTGTACAAAATGCCAGCTACTAGGTCACACCAAGGCACACTGCAGACGGAGAGATTTCCGCTGTGCACGCTGTGGCAAAAATCACCTCACCAAGGACTGTACGTCAGAGACTAGACTGTGTGTTAATTGCAGTGGGTCGCACTCATCCGCCTGGGAAGGCTGCCCAGAAATCGAAATTCGACGCAGAGCAAATCGCCTGCGGGGCTCTTGTTACCTCCCTCACAGCACTGCTGTTGCTCAGGCAAGGGCAGGTGTAGGTCTTGATGACCTTCCTCCGACCCTCACTCCCCATGTACGGGCCACTGGCTCTACTACGACATGGGCCCCGCGCACGCGGGAACACTCAGATAGGCGTGGCGCCTTGGGACGTCACGCACATCCTGACTTTCCCGCTGACTCCGCGAAGACCCTCCTTTCGGACTCTGCTCCGCCGGATGCCTCTCTTGATGCATACCCTACATTAACCTCTCCCCCCGCGGGCGCTGGCCCTGCACCACTGGCCTCTAGCACTCGACCCTCCGGTCGTCAGCCCGCGGTGGTACCTCGGGATAGGCCAGCTGGTCCCTCCCAAGCTCACTCACGTTCCTCAGTGTCAGCTGATGGACGACGGAAGGTTGTGGCGGCTGCCCCCTCCGAGCCATCAGACCTTGGGATACGTGTGACTCTCTCCCCGTCGACAGCATCTCTAAACACCTCTGCAACAGTGAACCCCCTCTCTCAACTGGCTGACCTTGAGGGTGTCATTTTGGCCGGGATGAGTGCGCTCCCTCCGGAGCTTGCAGCCACCCGCATTATCTTCTCAACACTTTTTGCAATACTAAAAACCATCTGTGAACATCTAACAAATAATGCACTATAAAAACAATTGCATTCAATCTAAACATTCTTTCCTTTATTTCCTATTGATCACCCAGATCATGAGTACCTTGCAAATCTATCAATATAATGTCCGCTCTCGGGGAACCCTCATTAATTCCCTCCCCATTCTTTCTGAAGAAATAGGACGCAGCCATATTCTTTGCCTACAGTCCTTGAACTGCAAACCATTCGAACTTCCAGTTATTCAGGGGTTTCACTACCGCCAATATTTACCACCGGCGAAAACGATAAAGTTTACGTTTCAACTTATATCCGTCTGGGGTTGGCTGCGAACGACCTGGGCCCCGTCGACGAGGGAGACGGGGGGGGTTTTACCTCCGTAGTCGAGGTCACCTTGGAGGAACATGGCCTCGGCGGCCCGTTACATATACTAAACTATTATAACCCCACCGGCTGTCGTGACTTCTCCTGGCTGTCACAGGTGGTTTCGGAAGGTGATTGGGTGGTAGTGGGAGATTTCAATAAACGAGACGGCCGGTGGGAGGATGACTTTCCCACGTTCTCCAGAGATGTAGGTGAGGCCCTAGCTGAGGCCTCCCTGACAGTGCTAAATGATGGTACTTTTACCAGAATCCCGGACGTTAACAACCATAGTAGAACAGCTATTGACCTCTGCCTCGCCACCCCAGATATTGTGCCACTACTCGAGTGGGCAGTAACAACCGAGCCGGGGTTCTCGGATCACCTGCCCGTCCTCATCACTCTTGACGGCCGCCCGGTGTCGGCTCCCCGCTCTGCACGCATTAACTGGGGGAAAGTAAACTGGGACACATATGCCTCCCAGTTGACCTCAGTTGTTGTGCCTGATGGCCTGACCATTGACGAGACAGAAACTTTCTTGCGTGAGGCGATGCTTTCTGCTTTGGCCGCCTCCGCTCCCGCCTCTTCCGGTAGATCGGCAGGTGTCCCCAAACCCTGGTGGTCCGAGGCCTGCAGAGAGGCGGTGCGAGCCAAGAGGACAGCGTTCAAAAGATATAAGAATCTTAATAGCCCAGACACGTATAACCAAATGCGGAACGCAAGAGTGACAGCTAAGCGCGTTATTGCTATGGCTAAAAAAGATCATGCCCTTTCCAAAATAACATCTAACCTACCACTTGGCACGATCTGGGACAGTGTCAGAAAACTGCGCGGACTTTACCGCCCCATGAACCGAAACCTTTCCGACGGTCGGCGGGAGTTCGCTACGGCGGAGGACAAGGCCAATGCCTTCCTTGACCAATTCGTTTCCGCTGGGGACGGATCTCGCCTATCCCCGGATGAGGTGGAGCGTCGGAGAGCTTACGAGGCTGCTCTTCCCGCAGTTCCTCCTGTCTCACCCCCTGCCAAACCCTTCTCCTTCTGCGAATTGGCACGTGCCATGAGATCAGCCCCAACTAAAAAGAATGCTGGTCCCGATGGAGTACACAGTCTCATGCTGGCTAAGGCCCCGGTGGCCTTTAAGGGGTTTATCCTCTCACACTTCAACCGCTGCTACGCCGCGGGTTCAATCCCTGATACTTGGCGTGAAGCCACGGTGGTACCTGTGCCTAAGCAGGGCAAACCTAAGGGTCTTATAGGAAACTATAGACCTATAGCACTCACCTCGCACACATGCAAACTCTACGAGCGCCTAGTCAAAGTGCGCCTGGAGTTTTTCTGCTCACAACACGGTGTGATCCCGGTGGCCCAGGCTGGATTCCGTAGGGGCCGCGGCATCTCCGATCATCTGGTCCGTATCAATGAGCACGTCAGGAAGGCCATACAACGACGTAGGACTGTCCTGGCGTGCTTCTTTGACGTAGAGCGGGCCTTCGACTCCGTATGGCACGCGGGTCTTCTCGGCCGCCTCAGCACGCTGGGTGTGGATTCATCCACCAGATCCTTTGTTGCTGACTTTCTTCGACAGAGGAGAATCCGTGTCCGCTGGAATGGCACTCTCTCTCGGGTGGGCCTCCTGTCTATGGGGGTCCCACAGGGCTCGGTTGTAGCCCCCCTTCTTTTCTCAATAGCCCTGTCCACGGTGGGAGTTCACCTCCCTCACTCATCTACACTTACTATGTATGCAGATGATATTGCTTTATGGAGGACCACCAGCAGTCGCTCCCTAAAACTCAAACATCATATCTTCCGTCGCGATATGGAGGCCTTTCAGGGCGACATCGACTCCATCTCGAACGATCTCCGCGAGGTCGGTCTTACACTATCTCCCACTAAAACTATATTTATTCCCTTCCACACTCATTGGCATTATTCTTTCAACTCTTTGACTGTGCAGGTGGCTGGGGCCGCCGTTCGCGCTTCGAAACAAGTAAGATACTTGGGTTTTATCCTGCAGCAGAACGGGAGATACGGGGCGCACGTAGAAAGAAACTGCTCTAGCGCGGCCCGAGCACTTTCTCTCATTAAATCCGTTCGCCGGGAACCTTGGGGCTCAGACCCCAAGACCTTGGTGTCCCTGGTGGTGTCACTCGTGCGTTCTCGTCTTGCCTTTGGAGCCGAGCTCCTGTATGATCTTCCAAAACATCTCATTACCAGACTGGAGGGGGTGGAATGTAAGGCCCTGCGGGTGGCCCTCTCTGTTTCCCGAACTACACCTTGCCACCTGGTTTATAGGTTAGCAGGTCTTTTGCCCCTTAGACACATCCTTACTCAGAGCTGTGCATCCTACATAGTTAGGGCACGGAGAGTTCCTAATTCTACCGAGGCCGAGTTAGACCCGCATTACATGTGGCCAATGACAAAGTGCCCCAAAGTAGGGCTGGCAGAACATGTCTCCACCTCCCTGGGGGAGCCTTTTAACAGAGGAGTTAGAGTGGAACCCTTCCCTCCTCCTCGTCCTCCATGGGAGTCCCCTCCCGTGACCACGGTCATCGGTGGTGGACTACTTCTGCGAACAGAAGACCTATCTGTTCTCACTTCAATGGCCCAAGAATTGATCTCCTCATTGGCCAACACTGATCGCATCTATACAGATGGTTCCGTCCTGCTGGACGGTTCTGCTGGATTCGGAGTATACTTCGATGGGGGCGACTCCATATCTGGAGGTCTCCCCCCCGGCTCCTCTATCCTTACGTGTGAGTTGGTGGCAGTGGGAGAGGCACTGTCCATAACCCTGGAAAAGACTCCTCCGGATTCTCCGCCGGGGCAAATTTCCGTCTTCACAGACTCCCGAGCTGCCCTCCAGTGCATTGAGAGCATGTATTGTCACTCTCGTCCCAGTTTGTTACATACAATTCTGGACAGTGTTTCCGCGCTGGCTAGCAGGGGAAAGACCGTCTGTTTCTATTGGATCCCCTCCCATGTAGGTCTGCGGGGAAATGAAAGGGCCGATAGGGCGGCTGCCCTTGGTTCAGCTGGACGGTCAGGTTCATCTAAACGGATTCCTCACTCTTCCTCCGAGGTTATTTCCACCGTCAAATTAAAATTATATTCAACCTGGGAGACCGCTTACACCACTTGGTGTGAGGACAAAACGGAGCTCTCGCTGATACGGGCTGTTCGACCCATCCCCTTACACCTGGACTGTCCATCTCACCTAAAAACGATTGCTCTGCGCTTATGCTCAGGGCGAACCATTGCCCCGTTTTACGCGAAATACTGTGTTTGTGGTAGTCTAGTTAATCTAGACCATTGTATCTTTCATTGTGCCTCTCTGGCGGAAGACTTTGCCGAGGTGAGGACAGCCTGTCGAGAGGCATGTCTGGAGGGCTCGGTCTCTGACCTGATAA
Organism: Oncomelania hupensis; assembly: GCA_036898135.1. Lineage (NCBI taxonomy): Eukaryota > Metazoa > Mollusca > Gastropoda > Littorinimorpha > Pomatiopsidae > Oncomelania > Oncomelania hupensis. Next base: position 20,914,474 of record CM072518.1, read on the forward strand.
TGTTTGCCCTCTCTTCTGATATTGGTCTTCTTCTCAAGACCGCAGCATGTATATATCACTCACAGGTGGCGGCTTACCTGTAATTCTCGGCCACCGGGGGACGACTCACATTGATTTAATTCATATTGATTGGTCGTACTTAAAAATCTAGGACTATACTGTACTCTCGGTTGCATTCTTCCTGTTGACCTTAAGACATGACGCTACCTATATTAGCTGATTCCCGAAGTTGACCCTTAGGGTCCCGGGAGTCAGTTCCCAAGGACTAACTACTTACCATAATAATAGCCACAGTTGATCTCGATCCTGGCTGAACACCCCTGTTGATCCTTTGGGTCCAGAGGCTCAGTTATAATTGGCTAATCATTGACGAAGACCAACACAAGAAGGTTGCACCAGATGATGACCCTTTGGGTCCCTGGTGTCGACTCCTAAGGACTGACCCCAGACCATTATACTGTTATTACGGTAGATATATATATATCCCGATAACCCTTCCCAATTAATGTCAAACAAGCCCATGGCTGGAACTAGGTCCCAAGAACCTGGGTAACCCTGCAAATGGTCATCAGATCGTTTTTCCTCCATTCCCCCGTATTGGGTGGAAACAATTGTATTTTAATTGTTGTTTCTAGTATAATTTTTAACATTTGTCCCGTATGGGTCCTGATTTTATTGGTCCTGAAAGGATTTTTAACCGGACCATTTGGTCTTTCTTGGGGTGAAGTTTTTAAACATTAGTAATCCATATTGGATATCCTCATAATTTTTGTAGATTAGACCTATTCAACCCCGGCCATAGCCAGTTAGATCTGGTCTGCCCAAATAAAAATTATTATAAGTACCCTGATAATTTACGTCCAATACCTACCATCTCCTTGGCTCCTTCCTTCCCTGCCCTGCTTGCTGCAATGTGCCTGCCGTCCTTCCTGGCTCCCTTGCCTACAGCTACCTCTCCTGTCAGCCACTCAACGCTTCGTCCGAGCTGGTGTGTTCAGCAGCTTCGAGCGCTCCCCTTCAACCTGTCAACACTCATCTTGAAGACATTTTATTACTACAAGAACTCAACTTATCCTTGTCCCCTATACACAACGTGTCCGGGGACGTTAATTCACCCAACTAAACTAACTAAACTCTATAGATCTCTTTCGTCTCATGACAGCGAGGGGTCGCTGGGCATGTTCAGAATTTACTGTCTGTTACGATTGAGACGCACACGATAGATCCGATCATTTTGTTTTGCAAAGCATGCAATGATAGCGTGTATTTACCTTTGATTTGATTTTGCGCTGTTGCTAGAAGAAGCTGGGTATAATGTTGATCATTTTCGTCTGTCGATATTGTTGAGAATTTTCTGGAATTGTTTATTATCGATGGAAGCTTCTACATTTTATGGGTATAAGCTGATCGAATCTGAACTTTATATGACATAAGGCAGTGCATAGTTCCGGTGACGAGTTTTATTTTGATTGGGTGTTATTGCGTAATGCTGGAGTGTTCGAATTTTTTCTCGATTGCAGAGAGACTATACAAGTAATGCACCGTCTGCTTGTGTGGATAGCTGTTATAGTGATTTTCGGAAAGCGATCTTGTATGCAGTTGTTGATGTTTGTTAAATAAAGTTGGAAAACTAAATACGACGTCTCCTTACTGTGAACAGGCTGCGTGGATAAACGAATTCGAGTTACGCATATCAATAGAGTTACACACATTAAGATTCAAGCATCAGGGCTGAATCGACTATTGATAAACATTGTGTAATACTGTCACAAACATTGCAATAGCTGCCGATGTTACCTTGACTATCGTGTTTAAAGACAGTGTTATTCACTTTGATCCACTGTAGATTGTTCAAACCTATAAAGGGAACAGTGAAAGCCACAGTTGAAAACCTGTCTTTCCTTTATAGGCAAGACGCTTCACTGCGGCAACAGTACCCCCGTTGGAGTGCCGGGGGTTTTCAGTATAAATAGTATCCCCACTTTATGGAAATTTAGTGCTTTAAATTCCCACTGTCGCTGTCTTCCTCATTTACTCTTTCCTATTCCTGCTCTGTCCTTCACTCTGCTATACTATCTTCTTCTTCGCTAGATCAATGACCTACCTTTTTTCTTGAAAACTCTTCCTGAACAAGACTCCTTGTTTGTGTATGAGGTCTGTTGGATCAGCTTGGGAGTGTTGGACGCTTTCTGCCGGGTGGTCACTAGGGCTTCCTATGATTGTACTATTTAGCACTATAGGCATTTTATATGTATGTGTTTGGTTGATGATTTATAATGATGTTTGTATTCTATTTTGTTTTTGTAACCGGGGTGTTCGCGTAGTTGAGGTCAACCCTCAGCCGTCCCCCGCGTGGGATGTCTTTATTGTAAAGTGACTGGCCGGTGGAGGGCATTCAATTTTCCCACTGGGGTTGTTTCAGCAGATCTTTTATGCGGATCGGGGGTTGTCCGGTCCTGATTTGGCTCGGAAGAGTCCGCTGGACCTAAAGCAACAATAAATCAATCAATCAATCAATTCACTTTGATCCTGTCACCCCCTGTAGTGGAAGAAATTTGGTAAAGGAGGATATTGTTAGTTAATGCCTAATACATTTTCAATACAGGTTAAAGGAATCTCAAAGTTAAAAATGTGACATGTCTTATTTTGATAAGTATCTTTAGAGCTTTTAAAAGTAAATGCATGTAGTTTCAAAACTGAAAACAACAACAAAAGAGTTGGAAGTAAATATTCCACTTCATTGTAAAAACAGAACAACAGACTCTTGGTAAAGGAAGTATACCAAAATAAGAGCAATCAGAATGTTTGATATAGTGCTGCAAACTTTTCATATGCCAAAATAATAGTAATCAGATTGTTTAAAATAGTGCTGCAAACTTTTCATACTGGAAGTTAGTCAAATGAATGTTAACGTGCCCTTTAGTCAAATGAATGTTAACGTGCCCCTACCTTGATGTTCACATCATTCAGGCTAGATAGAAAATTGAGAGAGAGAGAGAGAGAGAGAGAGAGAGAGAGAGAGAGAGAGGGAGAGAGAGAGAATTTCTCCTCACAACAGGATATTTGGTGTCAGTGACCTCGGGTATATGAAAACCCCCTGGAGCAGATGGTCAATCATGTCACCTGTCACAACCGTCCTAGGCTAAAGTGCCGCGATAACTGCTGAAACAGACATGTTACAGGTGGCTTCCTGGGTCCACCATTTACAGAGTGAAGGTAAACTGTCCTATTATCAATGAGCTAAGCCCAGTGGGCATATTAGTCTACTGCGATACTGTACAGAGCCAGTTTTTGAATACATGCAGCAAATAGGCTGTGATAGTAAAGAGAAGAAAGAAGAAAAGGTAGTAAGGTGCATCATTTTCTGAAGAAGGAAGAATAATATAATTTATAAGTCAGAATGAATATAGAATGAATGTTAGCAGCAGAAATTCGTAGTCTATTCATATGAATGAAGGAAATTTAAGTAAGTGTAGTCTTTCTTCCCTCGCTCTTTCTCTTTTTACTGACGTACTTTTAAAAAAAAAACAAAGAAAGCCCTCCCCCAAAAAAACAAACCTTAATTGAATTTGGAGGGACAAATTATTGTTAAAATTCGGCTTCCAAACGGATTGGCGAAGAAAGAATAATAGATCAAAGATTCAAAAGATGCACTGTTGGCTTTCTTCCTCAGAAACATGCTAACGGTTAAGAAAGAAGAAAAGAAAAAGGAGAAGAAGAAGAAGAAGAAGAAGAAGTTCTAAAAGGAAGAAGACGAAGAAGATGAAAATGGTCAGAAAAATTGATAGAACGGGAAGAAGAATTGGTAAAATGACGAGGAAGAAGAAGAAGAAGAAGAAGAAGAAGAAGAAGAAGAAGAAGAAGAAGAAGAAGAAGAAGAAGAAAATTGGTAAAGGAAGATGAAGATAAAGACAAAGTAGAAAGAGTAAGAAAGAGAAGGGAGGACATTTCTCCTTGTTATAATGACACATTCGCCTGAAGGAGAACCTGCATCACGCAGGCAACTGGAGCGGTCCAAATTATCGCCTCTTTTCTTTCTTGTTCTTAGGGTGAAAAAATACCCGGCAGGCAGCATGACAGACACTGCACGTGTATCTCGAAATTCCTAAAGGTATAATGTTCTATAACATAGGATATATAGAAAGAAATTGGTGTATTTAAATAAGGAGATACATTTAAATTTTTGGGATATGGAGAAAAATTAGATTGTGAGAAATTGGGATAGGAAGAAAAATTTGGATTGTAAAAAATTGGGTCTGTTTAATACGAACATAAATTGGCAGTAGTTGAATAGGAACAGAGATACATACACACTGTATGTTTGGACAGGGAGAGAAATTTGATGTATAGGTATAGCTAGCTTACAGAGAATTTAGTGTGTTGGTTATATTTATGAGCAAAATACAGATTTGTTGAATTGTTGAATGGAACTCAAAAGAAACGCTTCACGAAAGCAAGGTGTAGAACATAGAACACCAGGATAGACGCAAAAAAAGCCTTTGAGCCTGAAACTGTAGAACCGAATGATAAATTGCTGTATAGAGGACAAAAAGCCTTTGAGCCTGAAACTGTAGAACCGAATGATAAATTGTTGTACAGAGCAGAACAAGAAAGAAAATTTACAACACACAAAAAAAAAAGACAGCGAGAAAGAAAACGAAGAAACTGTGTTTGAGGATCAAAGAGAGATAGAGCCTACAGTAATTAATGGGTTTCCACCAAGGAAATGATAGAAAAATAAAATATCATCTTGACATGGTTGTGAAAGCGAACAAACAAAAACAGAAAACAAAGAGAGAGAACAAAAGAATTGTCGGCATTAGACGATAGGCGGAGATGTCAAAGACAGTACTAAAGGAGAAAATGGTTTGTGTTTTCCTGACGAGTTGATGTGGATTTTAGAAGAAACCTATGGAGGAAAAGTCCAGAAAGGGATGATTGCTGAAAGTTCTGAGAAAGGCAGACACGAGGGAAGGGAACGGAGGGTTAGAAGAAAGGAAGGAAAAACGTAAGACCCTGGAGGTTTGCTGCAGCTTGGAAGCAGGAAGGGGGTGTGTGCGTTAGCTGGAGGGAGGATGATGAGGGATCAATACAAGCCTGACAGCAGCATTAGTTGCTGCACGCGCCCGACCGCCGTTGCATGCTGCCTCCAGCCCCCTCGTGTTTACGCCGACTACCTGAGGCCCGTTTCTCCCTACCCACCGTGGGTGGATCTGCGGCAAACACAATTCCATACCTGTCTGTTTGCTTTGCCGCTGTAGTATTGCGACGGCTGGCGTTTGGCCCGAGCGTACAAACGAGGCACAAATAGCATTATGAATAATTGATCACCCTCCCTTCCTGTTTCCCCTGTTGTAAGCTATTCTGCTGACTCGGTAAAAATAAAAATCTATAACTTCACTGTTCGCTTATTTCATTGTTCTACTCTACTTTTAGTTTGATAAAAAAAAAGAAGAGAGAAAGAAAATCGATTGATTTACTTTTATAAGCCTGCTAAACAGTTATTTTAATGGTAGAGATATTTAGTTGTTAGTGCTTTTCAGTTCTTTCACTTGCGATCCAGTCTAGATGGCTTCATGTAAAACCAAGAAGCTCTCGTCAGCAGGGTCTTTTGTGTATACATACATGTTTAAAATTTCTTTCATTATTGTAAATTATGGAATGTTATAATAAATATGCTTATTTTGTTAAAAATTCTAATCGGGTAAAGACAGCGGCAAGCTTTTCCATTGTTAATAAAACGTAAGTTTTACTTTTGAAAGGACAGTTTTGATTAAGCAAGTAATTAACTCAAACATCATGTTTCTTTTCTATAGACTTGGTGACTTCGAATTCAAATCAAATCATCCTATGATAATTATTATTTAGCAATGTAGACATTTTATATATATGTGTTTTGATGATATTTTATAATGAATGTTTATATTATATTTTGTTTTTGTAAAGGGGATTTTGCTAAATTAGAGTATAGCCTCAGCGTCCCCTGCGTGGGATGCCTTTATTGTAAAGTGACCGGCTGGTGGAGTGCCTTCAGTGTTGCCACTAGGGTTGTTTCAGCAGGTCTTTTATAATTATGGATCAGGAGTGAATCCTCTTTCAACAAAGTTGTGGTCCTGATTTTGTGGTCCTGATTCGGCTCTTTGCAGTCCGCTGGACCCTGAAGGCAATGAATAACTAACTAAGTAGTTCATCGCTCCCGCTGTGCTCGCCTTTCAAACGATTTCCCTCTTGAAACCATCAATGTGACAAATCGGCTTTGTTCGTAAAAACGAAGAGACCACGCTGCTAATGTCTTTTGTTGGTAAAACAAAAAGTTAAGTTAAAAGCTTTTTCCTGAAAACACAAAGTCTTAAAAAAATAGTCTAGTTTAAAGCACATGCCTGTGATAATTTTAAGACACCACAGTCAAGTTCTTTATCTTCGTGCTTGAATCAATGAATATTTTCTTACTGCAATCTTCAAATTGGTTTTCACTTTTTCACTTGCACTTTAGAATCTCCTGCCTCTTCTGTTGATTGCATGTGCGTGCGTATTTCTTGACTTTATATGAATGCATGCTGCGTAAAGTTTCTCTAGTGTTCCCAAGACATTTATCTGGCAACCCTACAACCCATTACGATTGTAAACCTGCCAGTACTACACTTCATTCAAGCTGAATGTGTACCTAAAATTATTGCGGTCTCCAGTAGTGTCTACCTGTGCAACCCCTTAACACATACCAAGCTAATTAGTGTGCACCTGTAATAGCTCTGATAGACAAATTGAGTTTTGGTTGGTGAGGTTGGGTTCCTCTTCGTTTGCGCTAGACTAAATGTTTACCGCATTCGCAATACCGTAAGCTATGATGCAATTAAGTGATACCATCTAACAGAGTGTCTCTTTACTAACAAACTGCAAAGGAACATTTAGAATTAGAACACTATGTTCACTCGGAGGAGTAAAAATATGTCATTAGATAATGAAAGTGCAGATTGCAACTGCAGTTCAGTAATTAAAGTATATAGGGTCCATTTGAATGTTACACATGTTCGAGAAAAATGTTTGCTAAATCAGCACGATGTGAAGTCAAACTGTAATTGAACCTATCCCTAATATACACATCTGTTTCCGAGTAATCCTAACTAATTTAAATCCAAATTAATTAACATAATTCGGTAGATACAATTTTGTGTGTAACATGAGAAAAAATAGGGGTTGTCAGCAACAATGAAAGGAATTACTATTAAGTAGTTTTCTGGTTGTCAATTATTTAAATTATAAATTGAATAGAATCAAACTTTAGTATCTTCTGTTATCCATCATTCTTTCTCTAGACATTTAAACAAAAAAAACAATTAGCGCCTAATTCAAAGGTGATCATTCCGACCACAGCTGGGTAGTTGTATCTTCGGTACACAGAAATTACCACAGCAGTCAGGAGCCCCTAAATATGTTATTAACATCATCTCACACTGCATCTCTTTATTAGCATTCCTTGCTAGTCTGAAGTCAGGACACTGCCGCTTAATTTCTGCCTTGCCATCTGGCATCTAGGCTGACATGGGAGTAACTTTAAAGGCGGTACTGTTTCAGTGTTTACAAATGTACAAGTTCCCGCACACACATCATACACACACACTGCAAGTAAGTTTCGGCCATCTATACATGTGGTAATAGTAATATTTGCAAAACTGTGTAAACGCAGCATCGTTCCATTAAACAGAACCAGATGTTAGTTGATTCAACAAAACTTAAAGAGCACTAGAGTCTTTCTCTCCTGACGACATGTCTGAAATGATTATGTCCAACTATGCAGTAACTGTGATTGCCACAGTCTCAGAGGACTTTCCACTAATTTTAAGAGCGGTTATACTCAATCACTGGGTGAACTGATGACCACAGAGACACACACTGCAATTTTACAGTAACTGCTCTATACTAAAACACTAGAGCAGAAAGAACCATTGCTGTAAGCAACTTTATGAGACTAGCTGACAAGATGACGACTACAGAGACCTTGGAAAAGCACCGCACTCATTTTCATTAACTGTGGCTCGTTTCTTTACCTGCGTACGCTCCCTCACAACCTCCTGAAGCTCGCGGTGGCAGAAACTAATACCGCTGCCAGTCACGCTCGCGTTATCCGGAAACTTCCCACAGAGTCTGCTAGAGATGGCTTTTGATCAATGGCGAAATGACGTGGGGAGGTCTCGCACACTGCGAGTAACACAGATGAGATGAAGAGGCATGGCTCGGTGTCATTTGATATTCATAGTGGAAACCACCTCTTCGCATTGGCGATATATGGGTCATGAGAGCTACAATGTTGTCTCAGACCAGGTTGCTGGACATCAAAGAACGAAGGGCTACTCATAAGCAGTGCCATCCGAATTAGATTGAAAAACAACTTATTATTATTATTAAATAACATATGTATCATAATATAAAATAACATATGTAGCACTAGCAGAATAAAAATTGACATTCAAACATTTTCTTACTCTTTATCAACACAGTACAGAGACTGACCTTCAGTACAGAGACTGACCTTCAGACAGACCCCCAACGTATTCTAGCCTCCGATGGTGAGAAAAACAATATGACCGTTGCTTTGGGCTTTATTTTTTTAATTTCTCGTTACCCTCCATCTCCCTTCCATAATATACACTCATTGCCTTAGAACTGACAATCTTATCTCATTTCAGCACCTAATATCTCTTGTCTCCCCAGTGGGCAATTTCCTCTAATAGAAGGCAGCCACCTACAGCCCTGAGCACATTCGTTCTCTGGCCTCCTACTCTTAGGCTCTTTTGGTGAGACTCTTAAAGCCCTTTCCAGCAAGGTGTGGGGCTGAATTCGTCCTCCAGTCTCAAGAGTTACCTCATGCCATTCCACGAATGTCTATAGCCTGGAACTCTTGGACATCCGCTCCTATCAAAAGATGTAAACTGCCAGTGTACTTTTATCGTTGTAATCGATTAAGTGTTCACACTATCCAGCAGAGATCTCGTTTGTATGTGTGTGTGTATTATTTTTCATACTCTAAGACGTTAATACTGTTGGTCTAAATGTGAGGAATAATTCCTCGGGGGTGGGGAAAGGGGGGGAAAGTGGAGACAGGGAGGAAATGAGAATGTCGAAAGACCTAAGCTGTATGTTTAGGTTTGTTGTCCTTTTATAATATAATATAATATAATATAATATAATATAATATAATATAATATAATATAATATAATATAATATAATATAATATAATATAATATATGAGTGAAACTATGAAGAATTATTTTCTTTTGGCGTTTGCGGTCTCACAGAAGCACCTGATTCCCATGACTGCTGTCTTTCTCTAAGCAGTGGATCATTTATTGTTGCTTTTCTTGACGTAGGCTATCTGACAGTACCTGCACTATCTGTTTTGCAAACTAAAGGGTGCGGAGTACACCTAAAAGCAACTTTATAGCCAGGGGAAACAGGAAAGAAAGCAAGCAGGGCAAAATAATTGTGAGTGTTTTAATACAACGAAGCTTTGTTCTGTCCCATCTATGCTATAAAGAGCCGTGGTTTCACAAAAAGATTGCGTAAAGCATCCAAGATTGGCCGAGAAAAAGAAAAAGTGTGTGAGGGTTAAAACACACACCCATGCCCCCTTTAATATTTTGCTCGTGCTGACAGCTGTGTGTGTAGCTCGTGCGTGACCTAGTTTCTCGCACGGGCTGTTTTATTCATATGGGGTTTCTCACGCATTTCCAGACAGAGCAAATCTTACTACACAACCCCAAACATCAAACGGGTTTTCTTTTCCCTCGACGCCACTGAAAGTATTCCGTAAACTTCCATTATTCCAGCAGACACCATTAAATGTATTTTGTTTGCATGGATTCGCGTATTGGTTTGTTTTAATTTCCTAGACCGATGCTTAGAATTTGCACTGGACCAATGATCTTCACTGATTTTCTTTCTATAAAAAAATAAACGCAACACTTGCAGCATAAGTGTTTCACAACTCCGAAAATAACTAAAAGTTACTTCTAAAACTTGTAGAATATAGTTTTATTGATATATTTGAGTGAGTTAATTCATTTTTCATTATCTCGTCCCACCATCTGGGAGACGGTAGCGTGTCACACAGCTTGAGATAAAGTACGTCCAAGTCAGATTTGAGAATGAAGTGCGTCTACTTCAGATTTGTGTGACTAGATCCTAATACCGTATACACTCAAACATGACTGACGTAGCTAGATAGTAAATTTGGTAAGCTGACAAAGATTTAGCAGACGCGTACTGACAAATACTAGTACTGGTACTGTATATATAGTCACAGCTGCAGACCAAACATCATGACCAACATGCGCATGGCACATAAAACAGCCGTTATGAACACATGCCATTATGCTTTACAGCTCACGGGAATTTAAACGCAAATGACAGTTACAAGCGTATGGTTGTAGTTCGGCCTTCATCTGCTGAGGTGTAGGTTAACCAAACAGAAGCAGCACATCCAAAATATACCACTTGACGGTATGCTTAAAAACTTCTAAAGGCTACAGTTGTAATGTTGTCAAACAATCCAATCAACCTAATGTTTGCTATCGTGAATTATCAAAAGTTTGATTACGCTTCAATGAAAAGCAATCGTCATGATAAATAAACTGACAGATCCAACAAACAAGTAGGCTGTGTTAGTGTGCATCTCCTTTACCCAGCTTTCAGTTTGGACATTTTAACTTATTAAGATGTATTGAGTTCACTTCCTAATCCTCCTGTTTCAGTTCAGTACATCTAATCGTTGTAGCGGTTAGTTTTATTATTGACGTGAGTAATAGATGATGGAGCTCTTTGTTGCTTTCACTTCTGAAACAAGTAGAGAATGCAGCTTTGTCTGCTGTGACAAATACAAACTTTTATTCACAGCTGCAGCTGTCTTAAGTAAAACAACACCAACACAAAGACACACCTCTCTGTTCAGCACGCCCCAGGGAAACTTCGCAAGCTCATAATGATGAAAGATGCAGGCGAGACCTTGGGAATGACTGATTTACGCTCGTAGCAGTTGTACTGCCGACACTGTCGCAGTCAAGTGATCTTCTTTTTCGCTTAGTTTTGGGGTCACCAAGAATTACATAGCTGCTCTTTCCTTTCAATGTCACAGTATCTTTTCGTTTTGTGGAATTGATTTACATAAGAGTGACTACTTTGAACTTGAAGAAATTTTTCTGTTCTGAAGTCTCGTTGCTCATCTTTTAGTCATGCAAAAACACAACCATGGTCACTGTTATCTTCTCACGTTGCAGTCCAAAGAATGGAAATTCCGAAAAGCTGATGGAATTTCTCCTGAAAGCCTTTGTCCAGTCAGATTCAATGTAATTGTGCACTTCCAATGGACAGCATAGAAAATACTCGTAAATGAACTTTAGCGATCTTTTTGTTTTCCTTGCCCACATCCTTCTTCATAGTTGTTTAGCCTGTCACCGTAAGAGAGGGCCTTGGGCTTCTGTCTCTGTAAAGGAACGAAGAGTTTCTGTCTCCATAGAAAAGAGAGAGAGAGAGGGAGAGAGAAGGGCCTCTGTCGCTATGAGGGAGGGAGGCAGGAGGGTGAAACGCAGGCAGTGTCCTGCAATGCCGAGATATTCAAGGACGACTGGGTTTGTTCCTTGTGTGGGGCCGCGATCGAACATAACGAAGCTAGCGGCAGCTGCCACCGACCAACCTTTATGACACAGGGAGAAGGAGACAACGTTCCAAAGCGTTATTGAAAGGGGGAGGAAGGGGGAGGGGGGAAAGAGTGTGTGTTTTTAACACCTACGGAGAGAAACATGTAGCAGAAATAAAGGTGGTGGTGATTTAAAACGTGAAAATGGAAGTAAGGACAGAAATATTATTAAACAAGATTTACTTTAATGAGTTTAACCCAGTTGGGGAGACCAGTTAAGGGAACTGGCCACAGTCTTAAGTCCACAATGACCCCCCTAGAAAGACATTGACCAACGTTCCACTGATTAGTAAAGCTTCCTCTCATGGAACCTAGTCTGTAGGAGACCTTGTCATTATGGTTGATCAATAGTCACGCTACCTATAACGCCAGTCTCTTACTGTAGATGCTAGTACTCAAACAAGTTTCGTTGTTTTCCTTCACGCATCGAAGGTTTCATAGAACATTTCCAAAGAAGAATGCATCAAAGGTTGTAAAGAACAGTTCACAAGAAGTAGGCGGATACAAGCACAAGCCCAGCTAATATATTGTTATTAGTGGCGGATGGTGAACTGGAACTACTATTGGTAAGGTGATGATGGATGATGACAAAAATGGCTGCTTGGAAAATAAACAGCTTGCATGAAGACTGGCGGTTCCGCAATGTCAATCAATACGTCTGTACATCACTGTAATACCGACATTAATCCACCAACAAGTCCGATATAACCATACAAGCATGCTCACACAGTCTAAAAGGTGATGCCATCAGTACAACGATTTATGGTTATAATATTGACCGGCTAACAATAGGACGTCGCTGGTGATGGAAGAACAAATGTCGATCAGCTCTCTGGTGGATCAATAAATACTGCCAGAAATAAAAGTGAAAGCGAAGGCGGCATGCATATCTTTTGATGTTTTTTTTTTAACGGGCAGCGAAAGCTGTAGCTTGTGACTAGGAAAAATGGTCAAGTTTGACCGGCCACTGTCCTCACCATCTAGCGAATAAATGATAAGCAAGGGAAGTCAGAAAGCACAGCAAGAAATAATACGTAAATTTATGAGAAAATGGACTCACCGTAATGTACATTATTGGCATGTATGATGATAAATGATAAGGCAAATTAGACCCCAAAAAGTCACATGAGAGAGAGAGAGAGAGAGAGAGAGAGAGAGAGAGAGAGAGAGAGAGAGAGAGAGAGAGAGACAGACAGACAGACAGACAGACAGAGACAGACAGACAGAAACAAAGAAACAGAGACAGAGTTTTCATGATTTAGTTTATAATCCAGCGCATTAATCATAAGTATATTAGAAATTTACAAATGGCTATATCTCTGCACTGTATGTTGCGCATTTATCGTCTTAGAGAGGAAACATGCAAACAAGAGAGACTCGCTCAAGCCTCAAGCTGGTCTCTATTACGTTGATCCCAGCTTGCCATCAATCAAGTGTCCTCCTACTAGACTGGTCACTTAACTTTCAATGGCCGAGGTCCAGGCTGTGGGGGACGGGTAAGAGATAAAATCAGTTCTCCCTTATCACTAGGCCTAGCCTGCTCTTGACTTTAAGCCAGCGACACGAGAAAGGAGAGCACTAGTTCTTTAAGCTCGTGTCACTATTAGTAAAACCAAATCTTTTCTTGGTGAACTGTCATAACATTGTCGAGACGAGTCGTTTTGGGGGGTAATTTATGAATTATGGATTCCCCTTGTCCTGTTTCTTGACTGTTTTTCTGATAACTTTATGCATTTCCTCCCATCCTTTAACTCCCCTCGCCATAGAAACGTATGCTCCACGGATTATCTGTGTAGATAATACTTCATATTCATTTAATAGCTGAGAATGTTGAATCGTATTCTGAGAACCCATATTGCCTTATACATTTTCTTCTTGTTGCCCGTACTTAGCAGTTTCATCACTGAGAAACTTCAGAAGCCGGACGCCTTAGTTTTTCGTATTCATAGAGCCGGTGAGTGTTTTTAACTTAAAGTTCGCAAATAAAAAAATGTGACCACTGAGAATTTAATTTGCAAAAGTTTTTCGTTTTCGTAGGTGGGTGTTTTCCACTTAAAAGTGCACACATTAAAAAGTGACCACTCAGAATTTAATATGCAAAGAAACGTAGACGTCTGTATTGTATGCTGAAATATTCGCGAAATATTCGCTTTTTAATATGAAATTGGTGGAGAAAAACATTTAATTGGACAGAAAGAATTAATGAGTGAAAGCATACATGTATATGGAAGGAGACTCGCACTCTAGTAAACTAGAACACTGCCACTATATATCTTAGCTGTTGTTGGGAATTGCTAGTGTAACCTGAGACATCTATCACATTCACAGTGGGACAAAGACCAATGACACATTACGGTGCTTAATTACGCTCAACTTGAAACAAAGGCACCTTGATACAACCTCTATATGTTTCTTGTTATTTGCAAATTCCAATGTATGCACGCTTTATTTGTTTATTTATGTATTTATTTATATTGTGTTTTTGTACATATAATTTTTTGTTCAGGAAATACAATGTCTATGAGTGTTGTCAATGTAAGTTTATAAATAGCTCTTTTTATGTATGAAACGTGTAAATTTAGGCCTACTCTGTACTCGATGTCACTGTTTTACTGTTGTTTCTTTATTGATATTTTATTCACACTTTTAAATCCCAAGGCCTTCTGTATATGTCGTTTCGAATGACCTTTGGTTTTAGCAGACGTTAATAAAATATACTACTTAACTACTACTTTATTATCAGTTTGAGTTGTAAGCCCACCGCCGTGGCTCACCAGTGGTAGAGCGTTTGCCTGGCACACCAATGATCCAGGTTCGAATCCCGTTGTAAGCAAAATAAAAGGTGGCCATTTTCACAGTTTATTTTAGCAGTGTGATTGCTCTGGTGGGTCAGTGTTTTTAGGTCCCTACCCCCTTTTTCCCTGATAGGGTTTTCCACCTCTGCCATGTCGCCAACGGTGCAGACGTTAACTATCAGTGTTCATTCAGTTGTAAGCCATGTTTTAATTTGGTGTTGTAATAAATTGACGAAATGTTAAATTGTAATAATAACAATAATAATAATAATAATAATAATAATAATAATAATAATAATAATAATAATAATAATAATAACTACAACAACAACAATAATAATAATAATAATAATAATAATAATAATAATAATAATAATAATAATAATAATAATAATAACAACAATAACAACAACAATAACAGAATTGAAACAAACTACTTTACCTTTAAACCGAACCCACACATGTTCAACAACCATACAATAGTCCCTAATATATTACTTTATATAAGCGTGATAACGTTGTAAACTTTGACTTGGAATAGTAGTAGTTGCAGTAGTGGAATCATGTTTAGGGCACATCTTTCGTATTAACTTAGCGTTACCTACATGATGTGCTAGAAATAGGTGAACACTCAATAACAACAGTTGATTTATTACTTTCTCTATGCGTTGACACATCTTAAATTTTAAACTTACAACCAACAACTACCTCAGAGGAAATACAAGGCTTGTTTTAAATATATTCATGTTCAAGATGACACTAATCGTAGGGTAAAGTTAACCGTTGCCAAGTTTGAGACCTTTGTGAAACGAAAAACTGTGTGGGTATGATGTGAGAAGGTAAACATAACACTGTATGTGAAAATGTTTTTCTCCCATAGCATAGGTTAGGCTTTGCCTTTGGTGCTTAACCTACTTTCTGTAGTGGCAATAAACACTGTTTCACTACTGTTTGTCACTGTCGTGAGCACTGTGCAGTAAAATATCACATATCGACTATCGCGAACCATGAAGAAAACATACCTGTGCTGTTTTACACTATCTACATATAGTTAGCCAATGTCACCTAATGGAACTCTTCAGGCCGCTGAGTTTTTATAGTTTCTTAAATAGGTGTCATGTGTACTTTGCTAATTTTTGTTTTCATTGCAAGCAGTAATTTTCTCTGAAACTCCGCTTTTATTTCACAGTGTTGGGAAACTTAATGGGACTTCCAACGCTGGGTGAAGTGTTGAACTAACACATTGAAAGCGTAAAAAGAACGCCTTGTTTACCCAACTAACCTGCTGCACAGGGGCTGAATGGTAAAATCGGGTCGAGTTACACCATAAGCTCAGATGACGTAATGATATAGTCTCGATCTCAAGCGAAAACAACTGTCCTGTTGAACGTTCTCCACTCGCGCTCGCTATTTAAGGGCAGAATGGGTACGGCAGATAAAATGCATTGAAAACCAAGGCGGTGACACTTGGAGACCCAGCGCAATGTTTCATAACGAATTGATAACAAGTAGCTGCCTTTATTGTGAGTCCCGCAGGAACGTTGAAAATGGATCTGGATACTGTGGCAACGTTCTCTCTGACCCACTAGCATTTGTGCTCAGCAGAGAATATTTCGTATTGCTCAGGATGGATTCAATACATGTATTGGAAAGGCAGTCAGGGGGAAAGTCACATTGGCAAAAGAATGAGGAAAAAAACAGAATGAATAAGGAAGGATTTGCCGATGGTAGTCAGATACTCTAGTTTCTGAGGGGAGGTTGTGATAAATTTTATCCACCTGTCGAGTTGGAAGTGCTGAGTCTTAGTTTGACAAAGTACTCAGGAACATGGATGTAATACTGAAACCAATGACAGGCCTGCAAGTAGCGGAGTTGCGATTTCTCGGACCCATCACCGTTAACCTGCTCTTGACGCCACCTGAAACGCTGGTGTGGGAAGATAAACTCGCACTGGGAAGCCACAGCCAAAGATGGAATGTCGGCAGAAGTGCTGAAAAGTTTGATGGAGAGCTCGCCTATTAAGAGTTTGCACCGTCGTGGAACATCAGAGACTGCTCAAAGCATGCATGCAAGAAGAGGGGAAGTACTTCTAAGTCACTTCTGATACTCAGTTTTGATTACAATCCGTGTTGCTTGCACTGGAAGTCCCGTGCAAGCTTAGACAAACAACTTGACGTCATCTTGTCTGTCTGAATGGTGTAACTGTTTCAGGACACTGCTCCAGCCATTTCTCACGTCCTCCATGTTGTCAGCCTCGATTTCAATACTCTGACCTCCCTATTCTGCGAAAGCCAAGCCTAGCCATTCTACCAAAATTCTGCTTGCAGAAAGAAATCTGGGCTGCATAAAACGGATGCTTTGTGCAACTTGCCTTTCTGTTGGTTTTGTTGCGAGTTGCTTTGGATACTCTTCTGATACTCAGCCTGTGGCGTTTTCTAAGTTGTGGTCAGATGAGGAGGAGCAGCGCCGCTGGCCAGCTTTTCATGTGTGGGTCATGTCAACAGGTAAACATTGACCAGCGTTTCACTGTCCACACACGAGGCAAGTGGGGAAAGACAAGCCACAAGCGTAGATGGTGAACGGCGATGAAGGGACAGTACACTACTGCAGTCGGAAAGGAAAATAAATGTCACCGAGGGAGGAGGAGTTGAGGCTGTGGGTCGAGACACGGGAGATTGTCGCGATAATAAATGTCAAGCTTTGACGGAATACGCGTAAGAACATTACACAAACAGTAGCAGTCCTGTGGCTGGCGATCGTTCGTTTTATATATTGCATGCATTTAAAGTGCATGCATGCAGCTTATTGCCTATTATACATTTGAAATGCACCTGTCTATTGCTTATTACACATTTAAAACATGTATTTATTGCCTGTTGTATGTTTAAAGTACACGCAACTAAGGCCTGCTGTACATTTTAAGTGCATATCCTTGAGGTCTAAAATTATTGACAGGCAAACTAAGGAGCGAACAGCAGGTGAAATCAAAATAATAAAGAAAACAACAGTCCGGTAAAAATCATCACCTGACAAGCTAACAACGGAGATCCACGTTTTACTCATACTTAAAAGGGAGAGAAACCAACATAGTTGACTATTTTAATATTGAATAACCTAATACAGTACAATAGGCCCTGTCAGACCCGAGATTAAACAGAGCCAGGGACAGTGTGTTGGTTTGTTCTTGAAGATTTGCACAAACGACATTCCTATCCATTTACCTTCAGCCTTTCCTTCCCCTCTGCGGTCAAAAGACCACCTGCTTTTACCAATGTATACAACAAAGGTACAATGAAAGTCAATAGGTTTTAGTGCCAAGTAAAACACAAACCACCACGCTCGTCGGATGGTTAAGACAGAAAACATGACAAGTGTAGGACAGGTACAAGGTCGTTCTCTTTGACACAACTTGGAGCTTTTACTGTGAAGGTTTTTTTTTGTTGTTGTGACGAAGTCCACGAAGCTTTCCCATTAATACATGTCTGTCATGTTTGGCATAAAGAAAGGTTGTTTGGTCCGCATCTTTGCGGAGAAAAAGAAAGGAAAATATAAGCGGACAGAAAGAAAGGAAAATGTAAGAGAACAGAAGAGGGATAAGGCAAGAATATGGAAAACAAAAAGATGACGGAAGAGTGACGTCAAAGCGGCGTTTTCATCGTTGGATGCCGAGGTGGGATGCTGTCAAGAAAAATAAGAACCCCTCTTGTCACTCTCAGCGAAGCATAGAATAATTTGGTCGTAATACAATAATAGTTTAGCGTTCCTCCCTTCGACCTCCCACATTGTAATATAAAATGGTGTGTGTTCATATGCGCTGTAATTGGAAAGTGTGTGTGTGTGGGGGGTGGGGGTGGGTGGGATGTGAGGTTATAATAATTTGCTTATTTACGCATCAGCTGTGTTGCAGCATGATTGTGACATTTTGTAATAAATATTAATTATTTTAAGGCATTCAAATCAAGATTTACATAAATCTATTGGGACAATGAAAACATTTATTACAATGCCATTGCTGAATTTTAAATGCCTCTCAATACTGTCCACCCATTTGTAAAAATGTATTCGTCAATTCAACATTCATTTTAGTTTCCCTGAAAATAAAATGCTTTGTATTTTTGCCCACTCAGCACTCATTTGCGTCAATAATTCCTTAACATTTCTAAATATTTCTTGTGCCCAAACAGCTCTGTAATATTCTTGAAATGCTACGAAGCAAAGGTTTATCTTCAGCCTGGACCAAGGCAACTCTAAAACTGTAGCCTCCTTCTACAGATGGCGTCGCCAGATATTCATCGTATTCTGTTGCTTCTTTTATTCGCTGTTTTCTTGTTGCATTTTGCTGCCCAGATTGGCACCGCAGTGTGAATTTGGTGTGTCTGTAAAAACCTTTGTTAAGTTACTGTTTGGGGAGTGAAAGCAAAGCTAAGTGCATTAGGGTTCGCTCAGGATGGGCAAAATAAGGAAAATATTAGCATTGTTGTTATGCTCGGTGTCTCCTTGTTTTTACAAGTGCTGGACATATTTTCTGTAATGGATTGGACATAGCTTGTCACGCTTTGGTTGTTTGTCTTGCTAGTACGATGGTGTTGTTGGTCCAAGCTACCGTCGGTGATTTAATCAAATGCGAATTTCATGCACTACGCTGAACCAAATTCCCTAACCTAAATGAAACTGTAACTTTCATTTTAAAAAGACTAGTACATTTTTAAGCCACCCGCAGAGATTTGGTCATAGAAAAATAATCCCAACCTGGATTGAACTCAAGTCTCAGATATAAAGCACTTATAGTAGATACTATAATTAGGCCTACTTTGACCGTAGGCAGAAAAGAAGCTTTTATATGTTCAGACAAGCGTTTATTCCCTGAAGCTGGAATGTACTCTTTTTATTAAAGCTGTTGAACCATTACTTCTTTCTCTGACGTTAATTTTCAGTGCAGTGGAATGCGACTAGCGCAATACATCCCGTACCGAATGACCAAACATGGATGGTTGATGGTTGTGTGTGTGGGTGAGTGCGCGCGCGCGTGCATGTGTGTTTATGTGCGTGTGTGTGCATAGTGATTTGACAGATTGCAAGAGAGGGGGGAAGGGGGAAACCATTCACTGCTGTACCCACCGAATTAGTACACAGTGTATAAGAATCGAACGCATTTAGCCACAAAACCGCCATGCAATCAATACCACCTTCATCGACTGTGGAAGTACAATTAGTGTCAAGATTAACGAGCTATGCGATATGTACAGAGGCAGCCTTATCAAAGGCATGTCAGTGGTAATACTTACATGACTGGCTTACTGATTGCTTAGAAGAAGTCATTACTTGACCACTGTGGCAGTAGTATTACTTAGTATCGTTGTACTACTTACAGCTCGTATCTTTACTTAATACACTATTGACTAAGACAGTTCGATATAGACCCAAGTTCTGAGACTAATTATATCCACAACGGTAGTGCATAAAAATAATTACCTTCTATTTATAGAGCAGTAGTGAAGTAGAACAAGTATTTTTGCGCAGTCTACCTAACAAGTATCAAACTCAATCAGTTGTTTTCAGTCCCAATTAAGTACTGATACGCGCGAAACAGAGAGCTAGGAAAGTCAGATCTTTTCCTATTCTTCTTCTTCATGGCCAGTCAGCTCGGGAAAAATTCCACCAAGGAGCATGCTCACAAACCAACTGAGATTAGAGAAGTTGAACTAGATCAGCATTTTTATTAACAGCATATTCACAATAAGTTTTTTTCTTCTTCTCAAATGTGCTGTATTGAAGCTATATTTGACTTTCTTCGTCGATGGAAGATATTTTAGTTGTAGATTTTACGCTGTGTTAGCTTTTAGAAGGATTTACTACTTTACCCATAACAAAAACTATCGGGCTTTGCTTCAAAAAGAAGGAACCAGTCAGTCTTTCGTGTCTCAGATTGTCAGAGTGGTCCACATTCCTCGGGCAGCATCTAATTAATTAGCTGTGGGCCTAACACGTATTAGGCGGGGAACTAGGTGTGAAAGGGATATGTGGTTGTTGACTGCGTGGCAGAGGAAGGAAGAGGAGGATCGGGGAGATAAGAAGAAGAAGAAGAAGTCGCTGTGGAAGAGACTGGATGTATTTTTGCCCAGAACAGAAACGAAATAAATATTATTACTTAATTACCCCGCGAAGACGCTTGATGGCCTAGAAATTGCTTGGGGGGTGGAGGGAGGGAGAAAGAGAGAGGGAGTGAGGGAGGGAGAGTGACATACACACAGAGAAAGAGAGAGAGAAAGAGAGATTCTGTAGAGCAAACCGTGTAAAATTAAATTAAATAAATACATTTTGATTATTTAAGAAAACGTTATATAACCGCCAGATAAACCTGGCACAAGGTTGATGACCAACTTTATATGAAAATGATAATGCAAGACAGGCGAATGTGTTCATAATGATAACGTGCTTCGTAACAGTATTATGAAGTACCTAAACTAAAATCAATTTACATAAAGGAATCGGCCATATGTGTGTGGGATCACGGGAGGACATTTCTAGCCTTCAGGGGATAGAGAGTTCATAAGGGGACTAAACAAAGCCTATTATGGCTTGGGTACCATGCGCCACACAGCCACACAAAGCCTAGACTGTTTTGTCACTTCATGCCTTATTACCTCCGATTTTCCATGCACTTGCCTGTTTGCCAGCTTGTGCCTAAACATTTTCTAGTGGGCTCTATTGACTGCTGCACTGGTAAAAACGGAGGCCCATTACGTTCTAAACAAGATAATGAATTTTCACAATACTTGAATTACACAATGCTTTAAGCTAGAAGGTATGTTATTTACTAATTTAGTGTTAGTTTTGTTCTAGGTAGAATCCATATTATATGGTATGTACCGGAATGGAATGTTTTCGAACCCTACCGTATTCAATATATCGCATTCATACTTTGATCATATATAAAACATTCCATATATATAGTCGAGAATAAGAATCATCGCCAGGTCATGCAATCAATACCACCTTCACCGACTGAGGAAGTACAATTAGTGTAAAGATTAACGAGCTATGCGATATGTACAGAGGCAGGATAATAATAACAGTAATTGTCAAATCGAAAGAATTTTCGAACGTCACAATGGTCTTTGGTTTGGATTACAAATTTATTCGTCTCAATATTTAAGCGTCTCATTAGGCCTAATCGTTTTGTTGTCCCCTATACGCACTGTGTCCGGGGACGTTAATTTATCCACTGAACTGAACTGAACTGAACTAATCGTGCGTTTTACGTGATCGCAGACAGGCACAAGTCTAAGGCCAACATGACGCATTGTTATCTGGTATCAACTTTCTTTTCCTTGGTGAGGAATCATCAGGTAACATCAGCTGTTGCCAAAGCTTCAGATCATAGCGACTGTGGGGTAAAAAGAGACCAATGGGATCACTATCAGATTTCATACATAACATTAACAATTATTCACCAGCAACTTTCCAATTCAACTGTTCAAGGCTATGAAGTTCAGTTTGGTTCGGTTCAGCCAAGTTTTGACCAAATCAGTGCAATAGTTTTACCGTCTAATCACTTAAATGTTAGTTGTGACCTCCATTTGATCCTAGCACAGACATACACGAATTGAATGTGTTGGCGTACTTGTATTGCCAAGTCAAATTGGAAAGAATGGACAAATACATTTGCCTTGAATGAACTCTATTGTCAATGACGATGATTATTCATTATTCTGTGTACTGTTTGCCCTGCAACGGGTAAATGTTTTATTTTTATTTGTCTTACATAAATCCAGTGTAATGATGCAATGTAATGCCTAGTACTTACTCAATAATTTCCTAATGTTTATTTATGTGTGCACAAACAAGTCTTGTCGTCTATATCTTTGCTTCCACAAACAATAGGGTATTGTCAAGTCAGAAATTAATGTAGGTTGTTGTGCATAATGTCTGTTAAGGTAATTATACAAATCATTTACTGTATTATAATTATTCTTAACAAACTTGATGACATTCTTCTCCCCTTCCCACGGCCACTTCCACCTTCCTCCCTATCAAAATTCATCAGATCTGGTGTGCATGCTTCCATAATCACATTCCATGGCCGTTCATTTGTTTTAAAGCATCAGCGTACGCCCCCCCCCCTCTCCCTCCCCCCAAAAAAATAAATTAAAAAAAAAATATAACTTTACTATCTATAGTTGTGTTATTTCTGGTAGGCACGCAACTCATGATGTCATTACCAGGAAATTTTAAAACAGTTAATTGTTCGTGTTTATATTGGAAGTTGCCGGTTTTGCTTTTGAGGCTTTTCTGTGAATCAGGCGCTATGAAACCAAAACTTCGGTTTATCCTGTCTCCTACATCCTAGACCTATTGTTATTGTTCCACAGTACAGTCATCAGTGGTTAATTTAATCATCAACTGATCCGTTAAAACGTGCGATCGCGTTTATAAGCTAGACCACCGAGTTATAATTCCAGCTGTCGCAAAGTTTTAGCTGGACTTTACCAGTTAAATCAAATACGTTAATACAACGTACCTTGCAAGGGGTAAATTCTTTATCTAACAAAAGAATTGAAATGTACATGTTTTATTTTACGCTTTCATGTCAATGACCGTCTTAACTTATGTAGTCTTCACGCCCAAACCCTTCATTCTTACAATCAAGTACAAGTTAGGATTAAACCTGTAAGGTTGTTTTGAGGGTACAGTTAACTTCAACCGAAAGGGTTCTTTACAATGAACATTAGGAACCGCGCACCAAGATATCCAACACTAGCTCTGCATACGTACACAACAGATATATAATCCCCCCAGCTCTGCACATAAAAAATTATAACCTTAAGCCCCACAGTATATTTAAACACAAAAGAGGTAGCATTGGAAGGTTTACGCCGCGTGCACCACTAGAGACCACAATTTAAGCGACAAAAAAACAAACACTGCACCCTAGTCTCAGTCGTGTTTGGGTTGGTGACGGGACATGGGCTTACAGCACTTAAGCGATAAAAAGCGGGCCGTCCATTGAAGCATGAACGACAACGCGCAGGACAGATAGAAACTGGAAATAGCAAAGGACGCCAAATAAAAGATGAAATAGCAGAGTCACAAAGATTGGATTTTATAGAAGAAGCAGCCTCCATGTAATAAATAAGAACATTTTGCGTGCTTTGATGAAGAAGAAGATTAAAGCTTAAACGACTTCTCACTGGACAAATAGAAAATACAGCAGAAATAGTATAGGCGCCTTATAACGAATAAGGAACGTTTTGAGTCCTTCGGTAAATAGAGGGAGATAAATGCTTAAACAACAATACACAGGACAGATCTTTGAAATAATACTAATACTAATAGCATCAGCGCCAATATAGAACTGTTAGAAGTCACATGATCGCCAGGATATAATGTATGCATGATAACTAGACGAGTTAGCATCACTTGTTGACGTTGTAATTAATAGGGAATGGGCATTTTAATGACTAGCGAACGGGCAGTTTAATGAGTAGGGAACGCTTTGGTGTTTTAATGAAGGAATATCAAAAGACATCGCACAGGACAAGATTCGTAAATTTGAAAATAGCATAGCCCCAAAGATAGCAATTATTGGAATCATAGAAGCCGCTGAAATTAACGATTAGGAACCGTTGGGGAGTGCTGGGTGAGATTAAACGAGTGTACGGTGTCACATCCTTCAAGTTCCGGGTCTCCTAGTTTATCCGAGCGCATTTGCGCATGCGCCAGGTCATGTCGGGCCGGCTTTTTCACGAAGTTCTTAGGCGGCATAACCCTAACCCTAACCCAAACCCTAACCCTAAACTCTTAACTCTAACCCTAACCCTTACGAAGACTATGATAGCACTGTGCGCATGCGTCGAATTTTGTAACGCGTCGACCAATCAGAATGCTCCCATTCGCTCCCAGCCCAGCTAAGATACTAGGAACTGTGAGGATGTCACAACGGTAAACGGGACAGATCAGGGGAGGCGGCCCAGAGTTTCCCGATAAAAAGGAATAATAAACTGCAACCAAAATTATTAATAACAGCATTACCGCCACCTTTTCAATTATTCCTTTTTTTGGAGAGAGAGAAAGAGAAAGAGAAAGAGAGAGAGAGAGAGAGAGAGAGAGAGAGAGAGAGAGAGAGAGAGAGAGAGAGAGAGAGAGAGAGAGAGAGAAGACGCTTTGAGTGCTTTGATAATGAAAGAATTGAAAGTGGTCGAACTAACATTATAGACGAAGGAGGGTGAGAACGAGTTGTCCGAGCCACGAAGGAAGAACTTAATGAAAAGTGAAATAGTCAGGTGGCCGTACTTATTGAATCAAGGCAGTCTGCTTTGTGTCTGCCTCAGCTATTCTGTTCGTCGGGTACTGCCTCACACATTTTATGACTCGGAAGGAATAACAAGCCGTGTGTTGCAATGTTGACTTAGATGAGACGTATATTTAGAAAACTAAAACAATAGAATGGATAGAGAATTCAGTTCTGCTAAAGATGGAAAAAATGAGGAGAAGAAGAAGGAAGGAAAAGAAGCTCAGAATTATTTATAGTCATGAGGACAAAGACAGCGGAGTCCAACGGCAGATTTAATTACCGTAATAAAAGTCAGAAGACGACATTACTGACAGGAAACACGAACACCGTGAGGTTATGTTATGAATAATGACATCACAGTCGGATAATATGACTGTGCACTGTACCATACTGTAGCATAACGTGCAACATTGTATGTGGCAATGTCTTTGGTAACGCTAATGAATCTGACGCTGAACAGTGCGTGAAATACTGAGTTGTTTTGTCACGGATGACACTACGTACATTCTAATCATATTACTCTGTACACCGTGACGTTATCATGTGAATAATTACATCAATGCCAGCTCGTGTGACGTTGTGCACTGTAGCATCGCGTGCAACACTGACGTTTTATAAAGAACAATGACAACCATTTCCGATCATATATACCGCTGTGCACGGTAATGGATCATGGAAGGCTTTGCCGTGGCACTCGTCCGTTTTTCTAAAAAAAAAACAAATAAAGTGAAGAGATGGAGATAGAGTGAAGGAGGGTGGGGGGGAAGTTGGGGGATTGTCAAGAGGTCAGTTTTGTTTATATAAATAAATAGGACAAAGGGGTTTGTGAGGGGGGAAGACCTGGGGGATTGTCAAACGGAAGTGATGTGTGTGTCTGGGAAGGGAGAAATAAGGTAGTCCTTGTAACAATAACATTATTATTCGTCTCACATAGGCCAGGTAGGAGCGTTGAGACAGGTGATGTCAGCTTTATATCCGGCAGCACTTTGTCAAAAAGACTCAGGAGACACCATACTGAGTTTGTGTCCCGCAATGAGTGTGGCTTCTGTAAACAAGATTCTTAAAGTTTAAGAGTATAATAAAGTGAGACCCACTCAAACGTTTGCTGGATAACTTGCTCCCATCCTTTGTTTATATATATATATAGGCCTATTGTCTACCGACAACCCTAATCCCATTCTATCTTACGACACACCTACATGTAAACCCATTCTATCTTACGGCACACCTAAACCATATCGTGTTCGATCGATCAAAAGCGAGAGAGAGAGAGAGAGAGAGAGAGAGAGAGAGAGAGAGAGAGAGAGAGAGAGAGAGAGTGCATAACACTAAACTAGGAGAATTTGAAGAAATGCAATAGTAGTACAAAACAGATTACAACTTGTACATTTTGCGAAGATGGTCTTGCCAACACACACACTGAAACACCAAGAGATCTTGTCAGTAGCCCAAAGTCGGTGATCACGCCGGTTTCAATAATGTTGTGATAGAGTTGACTGATTTGAATTTTGAACTGTTTCGATGGCTTTTGAGCCTTTTCCCACAGCTATCAGTATGACGATTTTGATCTGTGAACGAGCTCTGATTGAGCACGTTTTGTCGAAAAACAAACAACAAAGGCTTCAACTGAACAAACGAACACGAACTGTGCTTATTCTTCGAGGCAAGCTGTCACACAAACAGGGCAAGTAAATCCTAAAAATACTGATAAGGCTGTCGTCAGTGCTACCGGTGTTTTCAACTCCCCATTTACTCGCTGTTGCGGCATTACACACAACACAATCAACGTTCGTTGCGACCGCTACACAGGAAAATACTGACAAGAAACTCGCCTCGCGTGGCAGCACGCAACGATAAAAGAAAATATCACCGTAATTGTCACATACCTTGATCAGAGTATCATTCCTGTTCAGTAATCGATTAATCCGACGTCGATCGCCTAAAAAATTCAGCTAAAATTCTACGTACAAACGCTACCGTATTCCTGAGTTCGACAATTCTCTGTGTGATTGCCTGTGAGCTGAGAACGAAGCAGGCGACCGAGCCTTTTGCCGAGACGAGACTTGCGGCGTTAGCCTAGCGCCACGGTGAGCCAGAGGCACACGCTATCACACACACGCGAGATTGAAGTAGGAGTTGAAGGTTTTCATGTCGATCCTAACGCAGTTGACATGCAATGTAGCTTTGTATACTTTGCTTATTGAAACTGCTCATTTTCGAGGTAGAATTTATGAGACTGTTGTAGTCAGTTTAAAATAACGCATTCTGTCATTTGCTTTTTTGTTTTCTTTTCTGTGAAATGTATATATTTGTTTTCATCATCCATGTATTATAGATTATAGGTAATAATTAATTGTAATACACACTTGATTTCGGGAAGAGGACAGGACGAATGAATAACCTTTTTTGCTTATAAGTGATAGTCGACAGTTATAATTCTTATCATGTCTTCTCAAAAACTGAATTAAAACACTTTATCACCTAATGAATTCGAAATACGTAGGATTTTGTTTTTATGATGCAGTAAAACATTCAGTCACTCTGCAATAACAAACATCCTTACACTGGGCATGAAGACATTGAATAAAGTAATAGAAAAATTAAGTTGTTTTAAGTAGAACACATACACACACAAACACACACCTACACACGCACACACACCACGCAGACACACACATAAATTCACGCATACACACATACATTCACTAATACACAGACATACACTCACTCATCCACAGACAGAAACTTTGGTACACAGGTAATCAACTTAGGATTAGTAACAAATTGTGCATTAGAACATCGAGGACATTATCACAAATTAACGCATTAAGTACATAATATCACACATAGTAAAACATAAGCAATGACACTAGCAGCCAAGTAACGTCGAAACAATTCAAACCATCCATATTACAGCACAGCAAGACTATTACGTGTAATAAAAATTTGTAATCTCTCCGTAAGCGTAAATTGCATACATCCTAGTAAAACGATTTTTTTGTGTAGGTGTGGCAGATGTATCATTTAAAACTCTCCGCATGTCTTTCTCTCCGTCGCACTATATCTCTGTCTCTCTATCTCTATCTGTCTGTCTCTATGTCTGTCTCATTATCTCTCTGTCTCAGTCTCTCTCTCTCTCTCTCTCTCTCTCTCTCTCTCTCTCTCTCTCTCTCTCTCTCTCTCTCTCTCTCTCTCTCTCTACTTCTCTCAACCATAGAGAAGCAAGCATACGAGATGCTCGTACTGCAGGATTCATTCATAATATAATTCACTCTTTTATGCTCCGTTTTGAGAACGATCTATTTTTAGACCACCACTAATTTTAGCGGCGGCAGATGGCGGCTACCCACCAGGTGGAGGAATGTGAGTGAGAGATTCAAGATTCACAATTGGAGGATGGGGCTTGGGGTATTATTATTATTGTGGGATGGGAAAGTGAAAATACTATGGATGAATTTAGTAGCTTACCACGTATAGTTCCCCTACCCACCCACACCCCCAACACACGCACACACACACCCACGCACACACACACACAAACCCACACCCACCCACACCCACCCACACCCACCCACACCCACACACACACACACACTGTTGTTGTTGTTGAGTTGGGTTTAGGTTGGATGTTGGCCTCGCTTTACACCTACAGTGCTTCTCTCTTTCTTGTCTTTCATTTTCCTAGCTAGCTCACATTCATTCATTCACAAGGCCTGCTTCCACACCCACCCCTCATTCACACACTCACGTACTCTCTCTCTCTCTCTCTCTCTCTCTCTCTCTCTCTCTCTCTCTCTCTCTCTTATACACACAAACAAGCTCTCACGCGTACGCACGAACCCACAACACACACACACGCACGCGCTTTGGTAAATAAATTGGGTTTACAGTTATTTAATTATATTTAAAAGAGCAGAGTTGTTTTTGTGGGTTTTTTTTTTTACTTACACACAAATACTCCCATCCAATTACGCGCACAAACATAGATGCAAGCACTCTTTCTCTCTGTCTCTCTCTTCTTTCTCGCTCTCTCTAAAACGCATACACATACACACACACACACACACACACACACACACACACACAACACACTTCTCCTGTCTTATTAGTTACGTGTGTGTAATGTTAAGACGATACGTTTATAGTGTTTTTGTTGTTTGTTAAGGGTTTAGAATAAAATGTGTGTTGGAAGCAAGTGCTTTATTATTTATCTGACACGAATCCAAGACTTTAAAAAATATAATAAAAACTTACATTGGGAAATGAGAAGGCGAGAATACTAACCTAACCCAGTAAAGTGATAACTAGAAAAATTCAACATTTAGCTGGAGGAGACAATGAAGGTATGCAGTGCTCGCTTGAAAAACCTAGTATTCAGCAAGCGTAGACAGTGAGCTTGAACAATCTTGTATTTAGCGTTTAAAGTATTCTCATTTACGGTGGGGAGAAGGGTGGGAGAGTGGAGAACGGAGGACGTGTGGGGAAGGGGGAGGGGTGGTACTCCAGCCAGATCTTGTTCAGATAATGAGAGTGTACAACATCAGCACTAAAATTATTGAAGTCATCAAAAGCCTGTATCACAAGGCTACCAGTGCAGTCCTCTACAACAGCGCCATCGGAAGCTGGTTCACAACAACAATCGGTGTGCGTCAGGGATGCCTACTCTCTCCAACACTCTTCAACATCTTCCTAGAGCGCATCATGTCAGATGCCCTTACAGATCACGAAGGCACAGTCAGGGGAAGGGGGAAGAGCAATCTCCAACCTTCGTTTTGCGGATGACATTGATGGGCTGGCTGGAGAGTAACAAGAACTTGAACAGCTGGTACAGAGGCTTGACACCACCTCCAGAGCCTATGGAATGGAAATAAGTGCAGAGAAGACCAAAATGATGACCAACAACACCAATGGCATCAACACGGACATCAAAGTCCAAGGCCAATCCCTCAACACAGTGCATAGCTTCAAATATTTAGGAGCCATTGTATCAGACAATGGGTCCCGACAGGAAGTACTTTCCAGGATCGCACAAACAACTGCTGCCCTGGCGAGGTTGAAGCCCATTTGGAAAGACAGGACCATCAGTCTACATTCTAAGGTAAGCCTGCTGCGCTCCCTTGTCATATCCATCTTCCTATATTCTTGCAAAACATGGACCCTCACAGCAGATCTACAACGAAGAATAAAAAGCATGGAGATTAGGTGCCACAGAAAACTTCTGGGCATTTCTTATACCCAGCACATCACCAACGACAAAGTCCGACAGACCATCACACAAGCCATTGGACAACACGATGACCTGCTCACAGTGGTGAACAAACGGAAACTCCGATGGTATGGCCACATCACCAGATCATCAGGTCTTGCAAAGACCATCCTGCAAGGCACAGTGCAAGGAGGCAGAAGACGAGAGAGACCAAAACAGACAGAAAAAGAGGTGGGAGGACAACATTCGAGAATGGATCGGTTTGACACTGAGCGAAACAATCATGGTTGCTGAGGACAGGGAAAGATGGAGTATGCTGGTTAAACGATCATCTGTGGTGCCTCAACGACCTCCGAGTTACGGGATAGGATTTTATAGGATTCTATTTTGTTTTTGTAAACGGGGGTCGATAAATTAGAGTACAGCCTCAGCGTCCCCTGCGTGGGATGTCTTTATTGTACAGTGATTGGCTGGTGGAGTGCCTCCAGTGTTACCACTAGGGTTGTTTCGGCAGATCTTTTATGCGGATCAGGGGCAAGTACTCTTTCAGCGAAGTTGTGGTCTTGATTTTGTGGTCCTGATTCGGCTTTTTGCAGTCCGCTGGATCCTGTAAGCAATGAATAACTAACTAACTAGCTTTGGCTTGTGTAGACATTTGTTTCTCGTTATTGCAAAGTTCGACATGAAGGCTGAAATACTGTGTAGAAATCAAGTAAGTATAAACTTTAAGAAAGACTGAAGTGCGAAAGTTTAAGAACGTAAGATGCAGTGCGAAAGTTTAAGAAGTTAGGACTAACGTGCGAAAGCCAAGAAGTCAATGTTACAGCGTGGAAGTGAATAAATTAAGGGCTAAGTGTGGAAATTATGAAGGCTAAAGTGAAAGTTAAAAGGTTAAGGTAAATGTGACAGTTAACAAGTTATGGTTAAAGTGTGACAGTTAGCAAGTTACGTTGTTGTTTCTTTTTTTTTAAAAATAATGCTAAAGTACGAAAGTTTCAAAATGACGCCTATGCGCGAACAGTCAGAAGGTAAAGCACGGTGGTCTAATGGTAGTGCTTTGGCTTGTGGATCTGAAGGTCCCGGGTTCGAGCCCTTTCCGGGCCATTGTGTTGTGTCCATGGGAAAGACACTTTACTCCCGTTTCCTACTCCTTCGGATGAGAGTATAAACCGAGGTCTAGTCTGTGTGTCGCATACATTCCATCATAACGGACTTTAAAGATCCTGATGCTCATGTCCTAGACGGGTGAGTGCCGGTAACAAGAACACACTCAGCATGAACTTGGTCCTTCTCCCCCATCCCTGGCTGGCCAAGATAGTGCTCAGTTGTCTTGTCCGGGCGTCAGACCATGCGCCCAAAGGCTGCGGGTGGGCGTCTCGGGCGGTTTGAGTTAGATCCTGTATCGCCCAGCGCCTAGAGTCTGGTGAAGTACGGGAAGATAAGTGCGCTATAAAAATCCTCAGTAATAATAATAATAATAATAAAATAAATTTAAAAAAGCTACGTTGGGGAAGTTCAGTAATTGTCGAGTACGACAGGTGGGCATTTAAGAAAGAAGTTAAGGCTAAACCTAAAGTGACCCAAAAATGCGGAAGATAAAATATTAACGCTTGAAGTGTTTTAAGCCTATAAAGCTTGAAAGTGAGAAAGCTGAGGTTGATGTACGGTGGCCGGTATGGCGCTGCATCCCGTTTCCGCCAATGAAAAAGTGGAGCGTTTCCACATTGCGACGGGCAGGCGGAGGAAGAGATGGTTCTCAGGTGAACAACCTTACGGCCCTCCTCCCCGCCTTCACCTGACTTAATAGTCTTCAGCTAAATCCACCAAACAGTGCAAACAGTCCGATAAAAGTAAACGGCTTCTATTGTACTACCTAGTACCTTGGCCTAGGCGAGACCACAAACCTTGATTTTTGTAGACCAACAGCTGGATTTCGGGCTTTCAGTTTCACTAACTCCGTCTTCTTTAACTTGTTTTTGTCATCTGCATTTCCCGCCTGGAGTGTGACTAAGTAACAAATGAAGAAAAACCCAAAAATATGTCAAGGAAGTGTGACTCAGAAGTCTCTCACGTTCACATTGATGCAGTCAGTCATCTGTGTTAGACGTACGCAGACTATGATATTGTTGCTTACCTTAAGTGCAAAGGACAAATCTAGAGGCAGGGAAGCTCAGGCCTCGAACGTCTAGCTAGCTCTCCATTATTCTAACTCCGAGGAATGTGTATGATTCAGACTTTTGAACGCTGTAGTTGAGATGAAGTTAAAACAACAACAAACAACTTTCGGTGACATATTGCTAATTGTAAATCTTACAGTACGCTGGTTAAACGATCATCTGTGGTGCCTGTACGACCTCGGAGTTACGGGATAGGATAGGATAGGAAGTCTTACAGCACATAAATCCCCGTGTGGCTGCTCTTTGTGTATATGATGAAATAACCTCGGTATATAGAAACTATCTACCGGTAAAAAACATAAACCAGAAGAAAGACTTCAATGCTATGCTATATTGTCATCCACCTGAAGCAGGTTTAACTCTTTTTGTAGAAAGCATAGGCTAAACGACCATCAAACAGGTACTTTATTTTTCATTTGACTGTTACTTTCGAAGGTGCTATGGTGCATGGTACATCACAGTACCAATGCTAATGTGCCACAAAGCATGGAAGCGATGGACATTTACGTTGGTGCAGCAGAGATTATTTCTGTAATTTGCAGGCGGGAGCGTATAACATAAGGGGTCCCGATGCTGAAGGTGTCACTACGCATGTAGGAGATTAGTATTTCAGACCAAGCAGTGATTGCTGTGGTAATATAAAACGTGGTATAGCGCAAGATCTTTTCAAACAGCGAGTATACTTACGTGTTTGTTAATCGAGGTTAATGTAGATGTTATCATTTAGCGCGGCTGATTTTCCCTGACCGTTTGCACGTATGATGTGGAAAGGGATCTATAGCATTGGGTTCCAACTTAAACATTTTTTAAATATATGTTTCTATGAGATCCACTGAGTTATGAAAAGGGCATGGAACTCGATGTGGTCGGAGTTATGTTAATGGCTGATGTTTCCCCTTCCAATCCCTCACCAGCACTCATCCACACACACACACACAACCCCACACACCCACCCACACA
>CM072518.1:20952595-20964151 GCA_036898135.1 Oncomelania hupensis
CGTACTAACTTAATAGATTAGTATTGACCATTGTCTCGTACTAACTTAATAGATTAGTATCAGAAACTCGGCTACTCCGGTTTCCTTCCTCTCTTCAACAATGGTATTGGATGCAGTCAATCTACATTAAAAAAAATCAAACCAGTCCATTCTCGAATGTTGTCCTCCCACCTCTTTTTCGGTCTCCCTCTTCTTCTACCTCCTTGCACTGTGCTTTGCAGGATGGTCTTTGCAAGACCTGATGATCTGGTGACGTGGCCATACCATCGGAGTTTCCGTTTTTTCACCACTGTGAGCAGATCATCGTGTTGTCCAATGGCTTGTGCATAGCTATAATTGTGGAAGAACTCATATTTATGTACTCTTTTTATTACCGTTTTCTAAAATAGCGCTTTTCCAGCTCAAGAACTGCTCATGGCGCTGACTGATGACACAGGATCTAACTCGGCCCGAGGCGCCTGACACGAAGACGACTGAGCACAGTCGCTGGCAAATCCGGTTTGGACAGTCGTGATAACGACACAAGTATTGCTGGCGGAAGTTGTCCCCTATACGCACTGTGTCCGGGGACGTAAATCTATCCACTGAACTGAACTGGCGGAAGTATGCGTAGTTCCCATGCTTTTCACATCCACACAGTACTTTTTCAATACGTGTTTGCGGTTCTAAAGAATGACGTGAAACCTTATGTAATTGTCTGGATAAATGTATTAAATGACCGTTCATAGAACTTCATCGGAGCAACCAAACAGTCAAACAAACGCATCAAACGAGTACGTAGCCTAAGCATCGTTGTCTGTTGCTGAATGAAGAAAACATACGTTGGTTCTATGTCAAGTAAATAAATCTTTATTTACAACATTCATCGCAGTATATTTTCACACATTGGATATAAAACTGGATGAAAGACGCCTAGCGTTTTTATAGGAAAAGATCAATGTGAAATTTATAATAGATTCGTCACTTCAAAAACTTCAGACAAGAGTAACTTATGTCTTGAGTTTTCAATGGAAAATTCAGTGTTACGTTTATAACAAAGTTTTGTCTGGACTCGATAAAGAGCGAGTCTTGAGTTTTGAAGGGATATGTTCAGTGTGAAAGTGATTCATGGCAGTTATACCTTCAGTGTGGTTAGTGGGTGATGTAATGTATGAGCTGGTCCGTGGACCGTTTGGGGACTTTAGTCAGTGTATCGATAGATTTTGATCTCGGGGTTCTTATAATTCATTCACAACGCTAGATACCGTGGTCTCGTTGTTGAGGGATGCGTTTGAGCATGTGTAAACATGTGTGTGCATGGGTGTGTTGACTATGTGAACCTATATGGTTATGTGGGAAGTGTATGTTTGTGTGTGTGCACGTGCGTGTGTGTGTGTGTGTGTGTGTGTATGAGAATGTTTACACGGCGTTATTGGGACAAACTAGTGCAAGTTTACACACGTTCTTTGGACAGACCTCCTTGTTGGGACGTCCATTTAATGATCCGTGAGGGTTAGGGTAAGGGGTAGGGTTAGGGTTAGGGTTAGAACACTTTAAAGTACTTAAAAGGGGGGTCGTAGCACGACCCATTGTCCACTGAACGTATGTGGCGATAGAGGAAAGTCCAAATAACGGTGTCTGCGCAAGTATGGGTGTGTGTGTGTGTTTGTGATAATTCATTCATACGACATTATCGTCGTCTCGTTGTTTAGAGATAGTATATACGTATAATATATTTGGGTTGGTGAGTGCATGAATCTATAATAATAACACCAACAACAACAGCATGAATGTGTGTGCATTCGGACGTCCATGCATGCATGTGTGCGTGTGTACACGTGTATTTCACGCAGCGCAGTCTTGCGTGTATGAATGGTATGTGTAGATGCATCCACGTGTATGCGTGCATGTCTGTGTACATGCATCCACGTTCATTTGTAAGTTAGAAACTGGGAGGTTGTAACTGCTCGTGTAGGACCAATGGTGAGGACTCATTGTTTGTAACAGGTCGACCAAAACATTTTATTACTTTGAGCAGTCCTGTGCTACCACATTAATGTTATTGCTTGGTAATTGAAGCGTTCATCGCGTTATCATTGTAACGTTTGGAATACACGAAGAATGATAGAACGAATATAGCGAGGTGCGATATACGGAGTAGATCGTAAGTGATGATAGTAAGCCCTGGGTCCCCTGGCCCTGGAATCGTATGGCGCACTGCCGTTGTTGTGATTTCGCTGAGACAGGGATCCCCAATTTCAACCGCACGAGTGACGAA
Source organism: Oncomelania hupensis (assembly GCA_036898135.1). Classification (NCBI taxonomy): domain Eukaryota; kingdom Metazoa; phylum Mollusca; class Gastropoda; order Littorinimorpha; family Pomatiopsidae; genus Oncomelania; species Oncomelania hupensis. Next base: position 20,954,853 of record CM072518.1, read on the forward strand.
GTTCTTCTTTAAATTAATGCATCCCGGCCCTAACCACGCGCCCCATATCGCTAGAAAAGGTTGAATGCTTAGTTAGTTAGTTAGTTAAATAGATTAACGTCTCCGGACACATAAGCGTATAGGGGACGATTAAAGTTTTTTGAATGCTGTATAGATAGAATGTTGTGATTCATGTCTTTTCATTGTATTTTACTGTTTTAAGAAATGTTTACAAACTTATGTTTTTTGTATAATAGGTGTGTAATGTTTTTAGTTGTATTGCTTTTGTTAAATGATGTGATAATGAATTTTTTGTGTGTGTGTGGACATGTACTTTGTCCAGGCGCTCGTGTGTCTGTGTGTGTGTCTGTGTGTGTCTGTGTGTGTCTTTGTGTGTATTGTTAATTAATATACATACTTCTGGTTTAGCAGTTTTTACTAGGTATGTTTTTGTTTTACTTATTTTATTTTGTTTTAATACTATTTCTTTTTTTAGTGTATTGTAGAGCGTTGCAAGCCCATGTTTGTTGGGTACCACGCTATGTAAGTCTACCGTATTATTATAATTATGAGAACAGGATATATCCGTTTGGGTAGTCAAACTGATCACGAGTATGTCATGTAGTTGAACACCGTACGCTTCCCTCCCCCCCAACTTCACCCCACCCACCCCACCCGTCATCTGTCTGTATGTCTGTCTCCCTTCTCTCTCTCTCTCTCTCTCTCTCTCTCTCTCTCTCTCTCTCTCTCTCTCTCTCTCTCTCTCTCTCTCTCTCTCTCTGAATTTCAGACAAGAGTTATTTGCATCTTTTGCAATAATCCTTCATGTGTTTGCTTGATTTCATGCCATGCCTTTCTACAGTTCTTTTTGTTGCAGAATGTATTATTCTGGTGAGAGGGAGATGAGAATGGGGTGGTGGGTGGGTCAAGATGGGGTTATGGCTTATTATAAACCTTATTAATGTTAGAAAGGCGATTTCTGGCTGGTGGCGTAGGTTGTTATATATTTCTTTTTTAATGGCAAATAGGCGATGCGGTTCTCAGACTGCTGAATAATGGAAACAGGACGCACACTGTCATTTTTTTCTAGGTGACATCGAGATGAGGGTCTGGTTTCATTTAATCGCATCAAGCCTGAAGGGCTGTCTGCCATACAGTCTGAGTACCTTCACAGTCTCCGACACTTTTTAAAAAAGGCATGAAAAAAGCGTGTGTTGTGGCCAAGTGGGCTAAGGCGGGACTAACTTGCCTTGTCCACAAGCCAGAAAACAATGGCGCCTGACAGGTGTGGGTTCGAGCCAGCATCTGGGCGTTACGTTCCTCCGAATATTATTTACTTTCGACTCGGGCAACGTCTCGGGGGTTTTCTCCGGGTACTCCGGTTTGCTCCCCCAGCAAAAATTCCAAAAATTCACAAATAATGTTAGGTAGGTAGGGTTTGGGCGCGCCACTGGCTGCGACTACGCCTTCCCCGGGGGAGGCGGCCCAGAGTTTCCCGATAGAAAGGGATAATAAACTGCAGCAAAAAAAAAAAAGAAAAAAGAATAGCACGTATCATAGCTTTTTAGTCGAGGATCAGCGGTGAACAGTAACGTTAGTTGTTGGTTCTACTTTCTTTACCTTTCATCCACAGCGAAGAACCCGTTATTACTTATCGCTGTTTGTCGTTGGACATCCCATTTTCCTTACCTATTGAATAGCTCTCAGTGGCTCATGGTTGATACGTGTAGGCACTCCATAAGCAGACTTCGTGACTAAACTAGATTTCGGTGTGGGGGGTTGGGGGCCGGCAGGTAGGGTGAGGTAGGAGGATGAATTCTGGACCCATTGGGATGGGGAATGTTTCCAAGTCTTCTCTGTTTGTTGTTTGTGTATGTGTGTTTGTAGGGATTATTATTTGTCTATGAGCGCGCGCCGGTGTGTGTGTGTGTGTGTGTGTGTCACGTGGGGTTTATGGGCTCTGCACAATGGAATTATGGACCCTCACGTTTATTCGGTGGGAACTGCTAGTAAGTCACCCTATGAATTACTTTAATAAATTTATTTGTTTAGCTCGTTCTGTGTTAAGGTTGGGGTACAGAGATAGATAGAAAAAATGGTAAAAGATTACTGTCACACTAGCTTTCACACGGCTATGAATCATATGTAGTCCAGCCACTTGATAACAGTTAAAATCACACATTTATTTCTTCTACTCTATACAAGATTCTCTAAGTACTAATCTAACTTAAAAAGTCTCTTCCAATGCTAATAGTTCGATCGCTGATAGTCTAGGCAGCTGTTATATCTTCCTCGGGCACTTGCTATAATATTTCATGTAGAGTTGGACTACTGTGGTCCGTTTTACAGTTTCTGAAGAGTTGGACTACTGTGGTCCTGTTATGATCAGTTTAAGTGCACTTTGGCGTGTTCACTTAACTGCTAGATGGAGCGTGCGAAGTCCTTCTGTGAGGTAGCTTCTGGTCCACCTGGGTAGTTGTGTAGTTGGGTTCCCTTGCCACGCTGTGGGGTCTTGTAGGGGGTTTTTCAAGGTAGCTCTTTCCGGCTTGTGCGGCAGAGTCTCCTCAACCAACTAGTCGTTTCTGTGGAGTGGTGCGCACAGGATAGCTCGGGATAGCTCGGGATAGCTCGGGATAGCTCGCCTGCTCGTCTGTAATATAAGAGACGAAATTCTGCACAACCCTGAATAATCGGTTTGTGCAGAGCGTCTCACTGAAAGCCAAGTAGCCCTCAGTGATAGCTCCACATCTCTATACATAAGCGACGAACAACATTCTGCTACTTCCGGGTTCCACTGGAATCTCACTCTAAATTCCTATACATACATAAATATAAATCGTGTCTAACTATACACATACAGAATTAATAATAATATAAACATTCAGTGGTACAGCCACTGGTCTGCAAACATACATATAAGTTAAACAACAGTGGTTCCGTACGGGATACAACATGGCGGCGCAACCGGTCGTGTTTCGCCTCGTGGTAGGCTCTTCCACGTGGTCCCGCAAATTCGGATTAACAATTCACATTTATGCATAGCAAATTCCACAAACATAATTTCAACAATAATATAAATATATCACGATGAAACAGAAGGGTGTTCATTTACCTGTCTGACAAGTTCAGGCCCGTGATGACTTGAGAGAATTCTAAGATTTCAAAGTCCTGCTTCCTGGTCTATGAGTGTAGAGATTTCTCTAGCTGTGGAGATGTTGACTCTACCTCGTCTCACACACGACTGATTCAAACTGTGCTAAGATCTGACACAGTCAAACTGCTCTACCCACTGAGCCTGCTCTGATTGGTTAAAACGGTCCGATTCAAAGCTCAAGTGCTGAGTCACTGCGCAGCGTGGGTCGGGCTCGCGGTGTGTGGTCTGCTGTGTAATTTAATTGCTGCTGTGTTATAGTCTAACTTCTAAAGTTACAAGTACTACACATGGCTAAATAGTCACTGGGCAGAGTTAAAACTAGCCAATTCATGACAGGCTCCCTCAACTGAAAAAAGGCGATGACTACTGGATTCGACCTTTTTCTACTACAGAGCCTAGTTTAACACTGCACTATCCTAGGGTCCTATTTACAAGCTAACTAAGTTGCTCTACCTGAGCTGCAATGCTATGCCAGGTAGCTGTGGACACTAGTGACAGGGTATTACTGGGCGGGGACGAATTCTGGTGCTGTGGCCCTTAGTTGTGTTGGGTGGGCGACAGCTGCTGTGTCCTCCACGAGATGGCGACTGAGGTAGTCGGCTCCGTGGTTTTCTTTGCCGGGGATGTACTCGATCTGGAATGAGTATGCCTGAAGGGTGAGTGCCCATCTCATCAGGCGAGAGTTCAAGGATTTGGAGGCTGCCAGGAACGATAGTGGTTGGTGGTCCACCTGAACTGTGAAGTGGGTCCCATACAGGTAGAGTTGGAATTTCTGTATGGCCCAGACTAGTCCAAGACATTCTTTTTCCGACGTGGCGTAGTGGGTCTCGGCGGGTCTCAATTTTCTGCTGGCGTAGGCGACCGGGAATAGCGTCTCCGCATTCTTGGGGTCGCGCTGTAGCAGTACTGCTCCGAGGCCTAAGTCGCTTGCGTCGGTGCGAAGAACGAATGGCTGAGTCAAATCGGGTAGGTGGAGTACTGGCGCCGATGTCATTCTGTCCTTGAGTGTTTGGAATGCTGTCTCGCATTCCGCTGTCCAAACTACTTTGTCCGGGGCGATTTTCCGGGTTCCATTTGTCAGTGGTACGGCGATGCTGTTGTAGTTGCGGATGAACTTCTTCCGCGATGGCGATGGCCATCCATGTGTGTGTGCTGAGGGTCGCTGGTCGGTCCGTGTATTTCTTGAGGAGATTGATGTGGTGGTATCGGGCTCTCCCGTTCACCTCTACTTGGTAGACTGTCTTGGATTTCTTGGCAGTCACCCGGTACGGTCCTCTCCAAGCGATGTCCAGCTTGTTGGTTCCACTTGGAAGTAAGAGTAGCACTTGATCGCCGACTTGCAGTTCTCTGTCCTTCGCGTGGCGGTTGTAGTACTTCGCCTGACGGGCTCTTGCCTTCTTCAGTGCTTCACCAGCTTTCTTCCACGTTGCTTTGAGGGTTTCCTGCAGGTCTGCGACGTACTTGGTGGCACCTCTTGGTGTGTCGTCTATCTTGGCTTCCGTCCAACTTCTGCGTAGGGCTTCTAGCGGTCCTGCTAGAGGTCTGCCGAATAGCAATGTTGACGGGGTGTAGCCTGTGGCTGCATGGGGCGTTTCTCGGTATGCGAACAGTGCCGCATTCACGTAGGTGTCCCACGCTTCTGGATTGTCGTCGGCGACTTTCCTGAGTATGGTGAGAAGGGTTCCATTCAGTCTTTCTACTTGTCCGTTGCTGGCTGGGTGGTATGGTGGTGTGCGAATGTGATGAACTTGTATCAACTCGAACACGTCTTGCATCAGGCGGCCGGTGAACTGAGATCCGTTGTCCGTTCTAATGCTGTCCGGGAATCCGACTCTGGTAAAGATGGCGATGAGTGCATCTGCAATCTTCTTGGTGTCGATCGCTGGCAACGGGACTGCTTCGCACCACATCGTACATGCGTCGACGAGTGTGAGTAGAAATCTGTTCCTCTTCTTGGTCATGGGCAGTGGTCCTACTATGTCTACTGAGACTTGCTGGAATGGTACGCCGACTACTACTGATGGTCCTAAGGTAACTGGTACGGTGTGATGTCGCGGGGAATATCGTTGACATTGGTGGCAAGATTTCACGTAGCGCTTGACATCCTCCGTGATTCCTGGCCAATAGTAGTGTGCGCTGATTCTCTGCACTGTGGCTCCAATTCCCATGTGTCCGCTGAGTGGCATGCTGTGGCCTAATTCTAGTACTTGGGCTCGAAGGGTGGCTGGTAGTACTAGTTGGGTGTGATCTCCATCTCCTTGTCGATGTAGAACTCCCTGTTCCATGTAGAAGTCTCCCTTGTGCGGGGGTGTGTGCGCCTTGGGTAGCTTCTGGAAGCACTTCGCTATCGAGGTGTCTTCTTTCTGTGCTGTTTTGATCTCTTCGAGTCCTGGATTCGGAGCGAACTCGGGCTGGGGTGGTTGGGTTTTAGCTTGGGCCCTGGTTTGCACTGCAGCTATCTCTACAGTTTTAGGGGGCGTGCCTAAGAACACATACCTACAACCTAGCACTAGATCATACAGGGGTTTCTGTAAAACAGCTGCTTGGATTCGTCCTGTGACGTACCTACTCTCTACTTCGATCCAAGCTATTGGGCAAGTAGTCGTCGGTTTCGTCAAGTCTGCTCCTTGTAAGTCGACTGTCTTGTCTGTCAAGTCCGCGCGCGATACAAGAGATTCGCTAACTATCGCGTCGTATGATAGACCTGTGTCATACAGACAGTTCGCTTCTTTTCCGTTGACCTTGACCGTGTCTGTCACCGATGGGTGATCTCCGATGTGTGTGGCTTGTTACCGCTGCTTTGAGTTAGAACTCTGTGCGCTGGCCGGCTTTCGCGCTCTTCCCTACGTTGTGCGGCCAACTTGAAACATTCTGCGGTGGAGTGATTGTTTCTGTTGCAGAACGAACAATACCGTCTCTGTTCTGCGGGACCTCTTTTCCCGAATTCCGTGTTGGGTCCTTTATTTTGCCCAGGTCTGGGGTTATTCGGCTTATTCGCGGTGCGCTCTTCTCGGTTAGGGCTTCGTTTCTGTGCCTCTTTCCCGTTAGGCTTTAGGTCTCGCCTGAAGCTCTTGGCTTCTCCGTGTGCGGCCACGTACCTATCTGCGACCTTGACCAGATCCTCCAGTCTTTCCGCGCCCTGCTCTACTGAGAATGTCCTCAGCTCGGGGGTCATGGTTTCCCGTAGCTGTTCCCATACTAACAGTTCTGTCAGTCCATCATACGTCTTAGCCGTGGCTGACTGGCTAATCCACTTATCCAGCGTTGTGGACAACCGATCCGCGAACTGCGCATAGCTCTCTCCTTTCACTCTCCGGTTGGTGCGGAATTTTTGCCGATAGCATTCTCCTGTTAGTTCGAATCCCGTTAGGAGTGCCTCTTTTACTTTGTGATAGTCAGTCACTCTGTCAGTCGGTAGCTTACTGTAGATGTCATAAGCCTTTCCTCTAAGCCCTTGACTAAGCTTAAAAGACCAATGAGTGGGATCTAGTTTATACTCTGTTGCTAGACGCTCAAACCTAGTCAGATAGAGATCTAGACCTTCTTCTCTCTCATTGAATGTTCCCAGTGGAAATGACATTCCTTGTACAGGGTTGGATGCTACCTCTAGCTGATCTGAGTGGGGAGGGGTTGAGGAAGAACTTGAAGCTCCTGATCCCAATCTTCTTAGCTCTAACTCATGCTGTCTTTCTTTTTCCTTTTCTGCCCTCTCTTTTTCTTTTTCTGCCCGCTCATACTCCCATCTCCTAACTTCTGCATCTCTCTCTGCTGCTACCTTCTTCTGTTCTGCTTCTAGCTCTAATTTCCTCGTTTCTCTCTCTGCCTCTAATTTCTTCTGCTCTGCTTCTAATGCTAGCTTCTTCTGCTCTGCTTCTAATGCTAGCTTCTTCTGCTCTGCTTCTAGTTCTGCTTTTTTCTGTTCTCTCTCTGCAGCTCTCTCTGCCGCTTCGAGTTTCTTCGCCTCTCTCTCTGCTGCTCTCTCTGCCTTAGCCTCCTGTTTCTCTACCTCTGCATTGATATACGCAATTAGGTCTCCCCCTGCTAAGTGTAAAGCTTCCCCTAATTCCTTGAAGCGCAATCTCAAGGCCACTGGGTCCGACATTGCCAAACGTGTCTATGAACAACCTCTGAATCACGTGGAATACCAAAACACTAGCAATATTGCAAGTCAATAACAACAATGCAAAGACAATCAAATTCGTAATCAATAATAGAATAAAACAAGAGTCAAATGGCATACAACAGTTATTTAAGCAAAACCTGCAAAAGAACAATGCAACATACAGGCACAAAAATATTTGAAGCAAAAAAGTTTTTAACTAAAGAATAGTGCACCCAACTGATCAGTCCTTGTTACCACTATTCTAAGTTATTCTACTACTCCTACTGTTATCTAATTTTATTGTACTTAGGTCCGGTTATACCCAATTCCTATTATACACAGATCCTGGCTAGGCTCGCCAATTAAAGTGTCACGTGGGGTTTATGGGCTCTGCACAATGGAATTATGGACCCTCACGTTTATTCGGTGGGAACTGCTAGTAAGTCACCCTATGAATTACTTTAATAAATTTATTTGTTTAGCTCGTTCTGTGTTAAGGTTGGGGTACAGAAATAGATAGAAAAATGGTAAAAGAATTACTGTCACACTAGCTTTCACACGGCTATGAATCATATGTAGTCCAGCCACTTGATAACAGTTAAAATCACACATTTATTTCTTCTACTCTATACAAGATTCTCTAAGTACTAATCTAACTTAAAAAGTCTCAGTCCAATGCTAATAGTTCGATCGCTGATAGTCTAGGCAGCTGTTATATCTTCCTCGGGCACTTGCTATAATATTTCATGTAGATTTGGACTACTGTGGTCCGTTTTACAGTTTCTGAAGAGTTGGACTACTGTGGTCCTGTTATGATCAGTTTAAGTGCACCTTGGCGTGTTCACTTAACTGCTAGATGGAGCGTGCGAAGTCCTTCTGTGAGGTAGCTTCTGGTCCACCTGGGTAGTTGTGTAGTTGGGTTCCCTTGCCACGCTGTGGGGTCTTGTAGGGGGTTTTTCAAGGTAGCTCTTTCCGGCTTGTGCGGCAGAGTCTCCTCAACCAACTAGTCGTTTCTGTGGAGTGGTGCACAGGATAGCTCGGGATAGCTCGGGATAGCTCGCCTGCTCGTCTGTAATATAAGAGACGAAATTCTGCACAACCCTGAATAATCGGTTTGTGCAGAGCGTCTCACTGAAAGCCAAGTAGCCCTCAGTGATAGCTCCACATCTCTATACATAAGCGACGAACATTCTGCTACTTCCGGGTTCCACTGGAATCTCACTCTAAATTCCTATACATACATAAATATCAATCGTGTCTAACTATACACATACAGAATTAATAATAATATAAACATTCAGTGGTACAGCCACTGGTCTGCAAACATACATATAAGTTAAACAACAGTGGTTCCGTACGGGATACAACATGGCGGCGCAACCGGTCGTGTTTCGCCTCGTGGTAGGCTCTTCCACGTGGTCCCGCAAATTCGGATTAACAATTCACATTTATGCATAGCAAATTCCACAAACATAATTTCAACAATAATATAAATATATCACGATGAAACAGAAGGGTGTTCATTTACCTGTTTGACAAGTTCAGGCCCGTGATGACTTGAGAGAATTCTAAGATTTCAAAGTCCTGCTTCCTGGTCTATGAGTGTAGAGATTCTCTAGCTGTGGAGATGTTGACTCTACCTCGTCTCACACACGACTGATTCAAACTGTGCTAAGATCTGACACAGTCAAACTGCTCTACCCACTGAGCCTGCTCTGATTGGTTAAAACGGTCCGATTCAAAGCTCAAGTGCTGAGTCACTGCGCATGTGGGTCGGGCTCGCGGTGTGTGGTCTGCTGTGTAATTTAATTGCTGCTGTGTTATAGTCTAACTTCTAAAAGTTACAAGTACTACACATGGCTAAATAGTCACTGGCAGAGTTAAAACTAGCCAATTCATGACAGTGTTGTGTGTGTGTGTGTGTGTGTGTGTGTGTGTGTGTGTGTGTGTGTGTGTGTGTGTGTGACCGTCTCTTCCACTACTACTCTCACCCCCACACCATCAAATATTGTTGCAAAACAGCAATCAAAAACCAATTGTTTGTGTGTTGCGTGTGAGTCATAT
>CM072518.1:20964651-20974651 GCA_036898135.1 Oncomelania hupensis
TCGATTTGCAAAGTATTCAATAATGGAGTTTATTTACCTTTGATTTGAGTTTGCATTGTTGTTAGGAGAGGTTTTGTATAACGTTGATAATTTTTGTTGGTCGATATTGTTGTAGAATCTTCTGGATCTGTTTGTTTACTATCGATCGAAGTTTCTTGATGGTCGTAGATAATGGAGAACATTCTTTTGGCAGGAAGAGAGAAGTATGACGTAAGTCAGTGATGACGATCTTTAGTTCGATTGGTGGCAGTACGTCATTTCTACCATGTACCAATTGTTCCAGAAAAGAGAGAGGTTATTTAATCGTGTGCCGAGTTGCTGTTGGGAGATAGTAAAGTTGTTGATAGTGATTTGGAAAGTTGCTGTGAAAGTTGTTGAGTTGAATTGAGAATTGTATGCAGTTGTTGATGTGTGCTGAATAAAAGTGGAAAACTTCATACGTCGACTCTGTGACTTGTATGCTGTTTGAGCGGGTTGCGTGAATAAACGAATCTGAGTTACACAACTATCAGGAATTCAAGCATCGGGGCTGAATCAGATACTGATAGAAAAGCACCAACATCAAACGGAGTGTAACATTTTGGGGGTCAAGCCGCGATTCACGCCATAGCCAAGGGTTCAACTGCTACAACAAGCGAGTCAACGTTACGAGAGGCAGTCATCGAGGGTAGCCGCCAACGAGTTGCGTCGAGAGGGGCCAACATACTGGGACTACATCACCGATAGGTTCGGGTTGACTGCAAGGGCGTGTAGTCGCCGAAGAGTTGCTTCGTGAGCGAACAACAGAGCGGGACTACGTGGCTGCCGCAAGACTACGTCGAGGGACAGTCTCGGAGCTACATCGCCAGTGTTACAGAGAGCGGCGAGCGGACGTCGCGTCTACTTCAGCACAGGAGCGTGTACATCAACACCAGCGTGGTGCAGCGTCGCATACGACGAGGACAGCGGGGCCTGCGTCAGCGAAGGCGACTAGTGACAAGCATCAGCGCTACTGCAGAAAGCGTGCTGTTCTATAACAGTCTAGAAAGGTACAGCACAGTCAAGAACTTTCCAGAAAAAAATAACTCTACAGTCAAGAACTTTCTAGAAAAAGAACTTTCCAGAAAAGAACTTTCCAGAAGCATCAAGATGGCTGACTTCTGGCAGAGAGGGGTTGAACTAAATCTAAAAGGCAAACAGCTGACGGAGTACGTCAAGTCTCAAGAGAGAATATGGCGCGAAGAAAGAGAAAGAGAATTAGAAGAGAAGCGTCTAGAAAAGGAAGAGCAGCGTCGCCGCGAAGAACGAGAATTAGAAGAGCAGCGTCGCCGCGAAGAACGAGAATTAGAAGAGCAGCGTCGCCGAGAAGAAAGAGAAGAGCGGCGTCAAGAAAGAGAAGAGCAGCGGCAAGAAAGAGAAGCTGAGCGTCAGCACCAAATAGAGTTGGCGCGTATCCAAAACAATCAGCATGCGCCACAAGTCACCAACGACCATACGGCTCCAAAATTGCCAGCTTTCGTCGACGGGAAGGACCAGATTGACAGTTATCTGGCGAGATTCGAAAGGTTCGCTGAAAGCTCTAACTGGCAACCTCAAGACTGGGCAATTCGACTGAGTGCACTTCTGACGGGGCAAGCTCTCGAAGTTTACACCAGACTGTCGAACGATGACGCCAAAAACTACGACGTCTTGAAAGAGGCCCTATTGCAGTGCTACAACTTTACAGAGAAGGGCTACCGTAAACGCTTCCGTGAATGCCGGCCTAAGTCAGACGAGACGCCAAAGCAGTTTGTGGAGCGCCTGTCGTCATATCTACACAAGTGGGTGGAGTTATCAGGCGAAATGAAGTCTTACGACAGTCTCCATGACCTGATCGTGAAGGAACAATTTCTCAATGCCTGTCACAAGGACCTAGCGACCCACTTAGAAGAACAAAAGCTGCAGACGCTTAAAGATGTGACTGAGGCTGCTGAAAGATATCTTATCGCTCATGGGAAAACCCTGGGGCCACCCAGCGCGACGAAACATTTTCAGAAGACTGCAAACCATGGGAACCAGGTCCAAGGGAGCCAGACGAGCCAGAGACAGACGGACTCCACGCCTCCTCCCAGGGAAGGGCATTCAAGAGGCTGTTTCACCTGCAACGCTACAGACCACAGGGCGGCTAATTGTCCTCAAAACAAAAGTAGCGGACAGCGGAGCAGTACGGACAACGCAGCGGCGGGCAACCGGCAGAGGCGGTTCTCCAATCAACGGCAAACCAGTAGATCTGACCATCAAGTGTGCGGCGGGAGCGTCATTCTTCCGAGTGAGACCGAGCGCACAGCTACCCCTGCGGACGTGCAAGAGTGCATGACTGATGGCCAACTTCTCCTTGCCAACGGAAAATCCATCCCCGTCGTCGCCAGCGCAGCTGTGACCGTCCAGAACATGCCTGTTTCCAAGGGACGCGTCGGAAATCATGAAGTGACTGTTTTAAGAGACTCTGGCTGCAGTGGGGTCATCGTCAGAGAAGACCTAATCGCTAAAGAACAGTTCACTGGCGATTCAAAATGGACACTTATGGCCGACAGCAAATGTGTGAGAGCGCCAGTTGCGAAGATTCATGTCAACACCCCTTTCTACATAGGCGAAGTCGAAGCGGTTTGCCTGAAGAAGCCGCTGTATGATTTGATGATCGGGAATAATCGACGGCGCGAGACGACCGACGACCCCGATCCAGAGTGGAGTCCTGCCTCAACTCAACACGTCGAAGTTGTGGAGGAGGATCCATTGCCGTTTCCCGATGGAGACCTTACAGAGCTGCTACGGGACAATGTGGTTACTCCGGCTCAGCCCTGCCGACCAGAGATCGTCGGTGCTGTTACTACCAGGGCCCAGGCCAAGAGAGACAAGACGTCTACGCCACTGAAGGTCGCCGACAACTCCAAAGCTGCCATCGTGGACAGAGATAAGCTGATCCAGCTCCAGGAAGCTGATAGCACTTTAAACAAGTATAGGAACCGCCAAGACCACGTGACCAAGGGCAGTGGCACGGTCTATTTTGAGGTGAAGACCAAGATCCTGTACAGAATCTTCCAGCACCCGAGGGTCAACGGAGGTAAACCACTACGTCAAGTACTGGTACCATTACCCTTAAGGCGCCAGGTGATGGAAGTAGCGCATGACTCAATTATGGGAGGTCACCTAGGTATCAAGAAGACGTCAGACAGAATCCAGGCGGTGTTCTACTGGCCAGGACTTCATGCGGACGTCAGCCGTTTCTGCCGATCGTGTGACATTTGCCAGAAGACCATACCTCGAGGAAGGGTCCCGAAAGTGCCTATGCAGAGGATGCCTCTGATCGACCGACCTTTCAAGAGGGTGGCCTTAGACTTAATCGGCGAAATAAGACCTCCGAGTGAAGAAGGTCATCGGTGGGTACTGACTTTAGTGGACTATGCGACTCGGTACCCAGAAGCAGTGCCTCTGAAGAAGATTGACACTGAAACTGTTGCAGAGGCGCTGGTGGACATGTTCAGTAGACTTGGAGTGCCTGAAGAGATCCTGACAGACCTCGGGACGCAGTTCGTCTCTGACTGCATGAAGGAGGTCAACAGACTGCTGAGCATCCGGCATTTGACTACGACACCCTACCATCCAATGTGCAACGGGCTCGTCGAAAAGTTCAATGCTACGCTGAAGTCCACCCTGAAGAAACTGTGCAGCGAGCAGCCCAGACAATGGCATCGCTACATCAACGCCCTACTTTTCGCCTACAGAGAAGTACCGCAGGAGTCCACCGGCTTTTCTCCGTTCGAGCTGCTGTACGGAAGAACCATCCGAGGGCCGATGCACATCCTGAAAGAACTGTGGACGAAAGAAGTAGACACCCCAGAGGTGAAGAACAGCTACCAGTACGTGTTTGAGCTACGGGAGAAGCTGGAGCAGACTCTCGAAATAGCAAGAGAAAACCTGAAGAAGTCCCAAAGACTGTGGAAAGCACTACTACGATCGTAGGGCTGTGAACAAGAAGTTTAAACCTGGCAACAAAGTGCTGGTGCTGCTACCTACTGATCACAATAAGTTGCTGATGCAGTGGAAAGGCCCGTACGAAGTGGAGACCGTGGTGGGAATCAACGACTACAAGGTGAAGGTCGGCCAGCATTCCAAGATATACCACGCCAACCTCCTTAAGCTGTACGTGGAAAGGCCATCAGAGACTGTGCACGCAGCCACAGCAGCTGTGACCGACGACAGCTTTGACAGCGAAGAACTGTTGGAACTGGGAGACTTCCACAGCAAAGAAGGCATCGATGATGTTAAGCTAGGACCGAGCTTGACGGAAGGTCAAAAGTTGGAGCTCAAGGACCTTATGGGCGAGTTTCCCACAACTTCAGCGATGTCCCTGGCTCTACAACTTTGGTCGAACACGAAGTCCACCTCACTTCGAATATCCCTGTTCGATCCAAGCCCTTCCCGATCCCTTTCAAGGCCCGTGAATCCTTGAAGAAAGACATCGATGAGATGCTGATGATGGGCATCATCAAGGAGTCCAGTTCCCCCTACGCGTCCCCTGTCGTGGTCGTGAAGAAGAAGGACGGGAGCAACCTTGCATCGACTACAGGAAGGTTAATAAGATCACCGTCTTCGACCCTGAGCCGATGCCTACCGCAGCAGACCTCTTCCGCCAATTATCGGGGAGTAGAATCTTCTCAAAGATTGACCTCAGCAAAGGTTATTGGCAAGTCCCCGTGCGTCAACAGGACATACCAAAGACTGCTTTTATAACCCCTGATGGGACGTACGAGTGCCTAAGGATGCCCTTTGGCATGGTCAACAGCGGAGCTACCCTGAAGAGAGGGATGAAGAAGATGCTCAAAGGGATGGACAATGTCGTGTGTTACTGGGACGACCTGCTAGTCCACACTCGCACCTGGGAAGAGCATCTGCAGACCTTGAGGGAGCTGTTTCACCGTCTCACAGAAGCCAACCTGACCGTGAGACCCAGTAAGTGCATTCTGGGGACTGACAACGTAGACTTTATCGGCCATTCGCTGAAAGAAGGACAGAAGGGGCTTCTACTAGAAAACGTCACCAAGATTCTGAACGCTCCACGTCCCCAAACCAAGAAGCAGGTGCGATCTTTCCTGGGGTTGGCTGGATACTACAGGGAGTTTGTACCAAACTACTCCGCCATCACAGCACCCTTGTCGGACCTGGTGCGGAAAGGCTGTCCAAACCAAGTGCAGTGGGGACCGTCTCAGGAGAGGGCATACCAGACTGTGCGCCACCTCCTTTCGAAGGATCCGGTGCTACGACTGCCCGATACTTCCAAGGAATTCGTCTTAAGGACAGACGCAGCGGACGAAGGCATCGGCGCCATACTGATGCAAGAACACGAAGGGAAACTATTTCCGGTCAGTTACGCCAGCAAGAAGCTGTCCAGGGCTGAGAAAAATTACTCGACCATGGAGAAAGAGTGCCTTGCCATCATATGGGGAATCCGGAAGTTCGAACTGTACCTTCAAGGAGTGAAGTTCGTGCTACAGACTGATCACAAGCCGCTAACTTACTTGAACTCTGCCAAGTTTGTGAACAGTCGGATCATGAGATGGGCTATGTACTTGCAGAACTTTAACATGCGAGTAGAATCTATCAAAGGATCGGACAATGTTGGTGCGGACTTCCTCAGCAGAGTGTGTGAGTAAAGAACATTGACTGTGTGGATGAACTGTGAACATTGACAATATCCAGATAGACTTGAAGATGAAAACCATTGACTCTGTGTAAATAAGCTGAGCGCAATTACAGTATTCAGAAAGTCTTAAATTAGTTTCAATTGTGGACTTTGTTTGTGCATTACGTTTCAACGTTGTTGAAAGAAATTGGGTAAATTTCTTCTTGAGTGGGGGGTTATGTTACGTTGAAACGCGAACGAAAGTATGTCGGAAGCGTGTACGATAGATCTAATCGTTTCGATTTGCAAAGTATTCAATAATGGAGTTTATTTACCTTTGATTTGGGTTTGCATTGTTGTTGGGAGTGGTTTTGTATAACGTTGATAATTTTTGTTGGTCGATATTGTTGTAGAATCTTCTGGATCTGTTTGTTTACTATCGATCGAAGTTTCTTGATGGTCGTAGATAATGGAGAACATTCTTTTGGCAGGAAGAGAGAAGTATGACGTAAGTCAGTGATGACGATCTTTAGTTCGATTGGTGGCAGTACGTTATTTCTACCATGTACCCAATTGTTCCAGAAAAGAGAGAGGTTATTTAATCGTGTGCCGAGTTGCTGTTGGGAGATAGTAAAGTTGTTGATAGTGATTTGGAAAGTTGCTGTGAAAGTTGTTGAGTTGAATTGAGAATTGTATGCAGTTGTTGGTGTGTGCTGAATAAAAGTGGAAAACTTCATACGTCGACTTTGTGACTTGTATGCTGCTTGAGCAGGCTGTGTGAATAAACGAATCTGAGTTACACAACTATCAGGAATTCAAGCATCGGGGCTGAATCAGATACTGATAGAAAACACCAACATCAAACGGAGTGTAACAATGTGACAGTTAACAAGTTATGGTGAAAGTGTGACAGTTAGCAAGTTACGTTGTTGTTTCTTTTTTAAAAATAATGCTAAAGTACGAAAGTTTCAAAATGACGACTATACGCGAACAGTCAGAAGGTAAAGCACGGTGATCTAATGGTAGTGCTTTGGCTTGTGGATCTGAAGGTCCCGGGTTCGAGCCCTTTCCGGGCCATTGTGTTGTGTCCATGGGAAAGACACTTTACTCCCGTTTCCTACTCCTTCGGATGAGAGTATAAACCGAAGTCTAGTCTGTGTGTCGCATACATTCCATCATAACGGACTTTAAAGATCCTGATGCTCATGTCCTAGACGGGTGAGTGCCGGTAACAAGAACACACTCAGCATGAACTTGGTCCTTCTCCCCCATCCCTGGCTGGCCAAGATAGTGCTCAGTTGTCTTGTCCGGGCGTCAGACCATGCGCCCAAAGGCTGCGGGTGGGCGTCTCGGGCGGTTTGAGTTAGATCCTGTATCGCCCAGCGCCTAGAGTCTGGTCAAGTACGGCAAGATAAGTGCGCTATAAAAATCCTCAGTAATAATAATAATAATAATAAAATAAATTAAAAAAAGCTACGTTGGGGAAGTTCAGTAATTGTCGAGTACGACAGGTGGGCATTTAAGAAAGAAGAAGTTAAGGCTAAACCTAAAGTGACCCAAAAATGCGGAAGATAAAATATTAACGCTTGAAGTGTTTTAAGCCTATAAAGCTTGAAAGTGAGAAAGCTGAGGTTGATGTACGGTGGCCGGTATGGCGCTGCATCCCGTTTCCGCCAATGAAAAAGTGGAGCGTTTCCACATTGCGACGGGCAGGCGGAGGAAGAGATGGTTCTCAGGTGAACAACCTTACGGCCCTCCTCCCCGCCTTCACCTGACTTAATAGTCTTCAGCTAAATCCACCAAACAGTGCAAACAGTCCGATAAAAGTAAACGGCTTCTATTCACCTTGGCCTAGGCGAGACCACAAACCTTGATTTTTGTAGACCAACAGCGGGATTTCGGGCTTTCAGTTTCACTAACTCCGTCTTTTTTAAATTGTTTTTGTCATCTGCATTTCCCGCCTGGAGTGTGACTAAGTAACAAATGAAGAAAAACCCAAAAATCTGTCAAGGAAGTGTGATAGTAATCACAAGAAAATACTAAACACTCCCTTTTTGTAGTAGTCACGTGGTAGTGACTACTACGTCACTCTTTGTGCATACGTCGCACAAGACGAACGGATTCCAGATGGACTCCGAAGCCACAAATTGCTTTTTAGATGCTGAGGAGGTACACCTGAACAAGGCTACTCCAATTGGAGAAATTTTGCAAAGGATACATGAGAAACTGTCGACATTGACAGAGAAAGTGAATTGTCTAGAAGAAAAACTTCAAGAATCAGGCCAGCGAGCGCCCGTTGATCAACCCCCAACCTCTTCTTTTGATGACCTTGGGGTGGAGTATGAGCGTATCAGACGATCTCTTCAGGCTATTAGCCTGCCTCCAGAATTGACACTAGTAGAAAACAGACAAGGAATTAAGAAAGCAGACCTTCATGTGTGCAACATTTTATCTAAGGTTGCGCGTTTCTCAGAAACAAGCCTTAAAGTATTGAAAACCGAACGACCCTCTATGTTCGAGGACTTATTTGCCGTACAGTCTGCTTTGATGAAGTATATTCAGGAGGAGTATACGGCACTAGTGGTACAAAATTCGTTCGACCCGACAGTTGCAAGATTTTTTAGATCGCTTCAACGAAATTCTAGTTTCACCGCAGAAGCACTGGAGAATCTTCGGAGTGCGGCGACTATTGCTGCTGTGTACCGACCACAGTTTCGCGAGCGCGGCGGCGGCGGGTATCGTCGAGGTGACGGACGACGAAGTAACGAGGGCTACCGTACTGATGTATTTGCACAGCAATGCAACAGAGGATTTCCAAGCAGATAATCTCTCATGTTCACATTGATGCAGTCGGTCATCTGTGTTAGACCTACGCAGACTATGATATTGTTGCTTACCTTAAGTGCAAAGGACAAATCTAGAGGCAGGGAAGTTCAGGCCTCGAACGTCTAGCTAGCTCTCCATTATTCTAACTCCGTGGAATGTGTATGATTCAGACTTTTGAACGCTGTAGGTGAGATGAAGTTAAAACAACAACAAACAACTTTCGGTGACATATTGCTAATTGTAAATCTTACAGTACGCTGGTTAAACGATCATCTGTGGTGCCCCTACGACCTCGGAGTTACGGGATAGGATAGGATAGGATAGGATAGGATAGGATAGGAAGTCTCACAGCACATAAATCCCCGTGTGGCTGCTCTTTGTGTATATGATGAAATAACCTCGGTATATAGAAACTATCTACCGGTAAAAAACATAAACCAGAAGAAAGACTTCAATGCTATGCTATATTGTGATCCACCTGAAGCAGGTTTAACTCTTTTTGTAGAAAGCATAGGCTAAACGACCATCAAACAGGTACTTTATTTTTCATTTGACTGTTCCTTTCGAAGGTGCTATGGTGCATGGTACATCACAGTACCAATGCTAATGTGCCACAAAGCATGGAAGCGATGGACATTTACGTTGGTGTAGCAGAGGTTATTTCTGTAATTTGCAGGCGGGAGCGTATAACATAAGGGGTCCCGATGCTGAAGGTGTCACTACGCATGTAGGAGATTAGTATTTCAGACCAAGCAGTGATTGCTGTGGTAATATAAAACGTGGTATAGCGCAAGATCTTTTCAAACAGCGAGTATACTTACGTGTTTGTTAATCGAGGTTAATGTAGATTTTATCATGTAGCGCGGCTGATTTTCCCTGACCGTTTGCACGTATGATGTGGAAAGGGATCTGTAGCATTGGGTTCCAACTTAAACATTTTTTTAAATATATGTTTCTATTAGATCCACCGAGTTATGAAAAGGGAATGGAACTCGATGTGGTCGGAGTTATGTTAATGGCTGATGTTTCCCCTTCCAATCCCCCACCAGCACTCATCCACACACACACACACTCTCCCTCTCTCCCTCTCTCTCTCTCTCTCTCTCTCTCCCACAATCATCACCTCACCGTATTTTTTTTAATAGGAAAAGACAACGATTGTTCATTTCAACATTGACTTCAACGGGTCGTCTTTCCACTAAAATCTTATTGTGACTGTTGATCACTTTCCCCTCTCCACACCCCTACCCTATACCGCATCCCATACAGTCCCTGTACACCCCCTCATTATTCCTCCAACTCCTTCATACGCACACCTCATTCCCCCTCCTGTCTTATTCCTAGAAAAGATTGCTCATTCCAGTATTAAATTCCCGACGTCACCTCTTATTGGGTAAAACTGTTTTGTGTGTCTATATTTAGTTTGGTGCAACAGTAGTGTCCTTTCCGCTTGCTTGCTTGCTTTCAAAAACTATAATCCAAAGATTGTCCTGTCCTGTCTGGTAACAATGCACGGATGAGTATGGGTATTTCCAC
>CM072518.1:20979651-21052151 GCA_036898135.1 Oncomelania hupensis
TTATTACCGTTTTCTAAAATAGCGCTTTTCCAGCTCAAGAACTGCTCATGGCGCTGACTGATGACACAGGATCTAACTCGGCCCGAGGCGCCTGACACGAAGACGACTGAGCACAGTCGCTGGCAAATCCGGTTTGGACAGTCGTGATAACGACACAAGTATTGCTGGCGGAAGTTGTCCCCTATACGCACTGTGTCCGGGGACGTAAATCTATCCACTGAACTGAACTGGCGGAAGTATGCGTAGTTCCCATGCTTTTCACATCCACACAGTACTTTTTCAATACGTGTTTGCGGTTCTAAAGAATGACGTGAAACCTTATGTAATTGTCTGGATAAATGTATTAAATGACCGTTCATAGAACTTCATCGGAGCAACCAAACAGTCAAACAAACGCATCAAACGAGTACGTAGCCTAAGCATCGTTGTCTGTTGCTGAATGAAGAAAACATACGTTGGTTCTATGTCAAGTAAATAAATCTTTATTTACAACATTCATCGCAGTATATTTTCACACATTGGATATAAAACTGGATGAAAGACGCCTAGCGTTTTTATAGGAAAAGATCAATGTGAAATTTATAATAGATTCGTCACTTCAAAAACTTCAGACAAGAGTAACTTATGTCTTGAGTTTTCAATGGAAAATTCAGTGTTAAAGTTTTGTCTGGACTCGATAAAGAGCGAGTCTTGAGTTTTGAAGGGATATGTTCTGTGTGAAAGTGATTCATGGCAGTTATACCTTCAGTGTGGTTAGTGGGTGATGTAATGTATGAGCTGGTCCGTGGACCGTTGGGGACTTTAGTCAGTGTATCGATAGATTTTGATCTCGGGGTTCTTATAATTCATTCCTAACGCTGGATACCGTGGTCTCGTTGTTGAGGGATGCGTTTGAGCATGTGTAAACATGTGTGTGCATGGTTGTGTAGACTGTGAACATATATGGTTATGTGGGAAATGTATGTTTGTGTGTGTGTGCACGTGCGCGTGTGTGTGTGTATGAGGATGTTTACACGGCGTTATTGGGACAAACTAGTGCAAGTTTACATACGTTCTTTGGACAGACCTCCTTGTTGGGACGTCCATTTAATGATCCGTGAGGGTTAGGGTAAGGGGTAGGGTTAGGGTTAGGGTTAGGGTTAGAACACTTTAAAGTACTTAAAAGGGGGGTCGTAGCACGACCCATTGTCCACAGAACGTATGCGGCGATAGAGGAAAGTCCAAATAACGGTGTCTGCGCATGTATGGGTGTGTGTGTGTGTGTGTTTGTGATAGTTTATTCATACGACATTATCGTCGTCTCGTTGTTTAGAGATAGTATATACGTATAATATATTTGGGTTGGTGAGTGCATGAATGCATGATGTCTACCGAAAAATCAACAATGACATCCGAAAAGGCATGCTCACAGCAAAGGAGAACTGGATAGAAGATCAATGCCAGGAAATAGAGAACAGTCTGAACAAGAACAACAGCAAGAAGGCCTACCAGACTGTGAAGCGGCTGACAAGTGTCAAACAGCCCAAAGTCTCCACTATCCAAAGCAAGTCTGGCATATGCCTTACAGAAGAACAAGAAGTCTTGGACAGATGGACAGAGTACTGCTCTGACCTTTACAACCATACACCAAATGGAGACCCATCAGTTCTAGCATGTCCCGAGAACAGAGAAGAAGAAGAAATCCTCCCAATTCTCCGGGAAGAAGTTGAGGCAGCAGTGCAAGCGCTAAAGAAAGGGAAGTCAGCGGGAGTGGACAACATACCCGCGGAACTGCTACAAGCAGGAGGAGAAGCGATGATTGATGCCCTCACCATTATCTGTAACAAGATCTGGCAGAGTGGGGAGTGGCCTATACCATGGACCCAGTCGCTTGTCATCACTCTTCCCAAAAAAGGTAACCTTCAGGAGTGTGAAAATTACCGGACCATCAGCCTCATCAGCCATCCCAGCAAGGTCCTCCTGAAAATAATACTCAACAGGTTGAAACCCCAAGCTGAACAAATCATAGCTGAAGAACAAGCAGGATTCAGGGCAGGGCGAAGTACCACTGAGCAGATTTTCAACCTCAGAATAATCTGTGAAAAATACCTACAGCACCAACAACATCTATATCATGTGTTCATAGACTTCAAGAAGGCGTTTGACCGAGTCTGGCATGCAGCTCTATGGGCAACAATGAAAGTGTACAACATCAGCCCTAAAATTATTGAAGTCATCAAAAGCCTGTATGACAAGGCTACCAGTGCAGTCCTCCACAACAGAGCCATCGGGAATTGGTTCAGAACAACAATCGGTGTGCGTCAAGGATGCCTACTCTCTCCAACACTCTTCAACATCTTCCTAGAGCGCATCATGTCGGATGCTCTTGCAGACCATGAAGGCACAGTCAGCATAGGGGGTAGAGCAATCTCCAATCTTCGTTTTGCAGATGACATTGATGGATTGGCTGGAGAGGAACAAGAACTTGAACAGCTGGTACAGAGGCTTGACACCACCTCCAAAGCCTATGGAATGGAAATAAGTGCAGAGAAGACCAAAATGATGACCAACAACACCAATGGCATCAATACAGACATCAAAGTCCAAGGCCAATCCCTCGACACAGTGCATAGCTTCAAATATTTGGGAGCCATTGTATCAGACAATGGGTCCCGACAGGAAGTCCTCTCCAGGATCGCACAAACAACTGCTGCCCTGACAAGGTTGAAGCCCATTTGGAAAGACAGGACCATCAGTCTACATTCCAAAGTAAGACTGCTGCGCTCCCTTGTCATCTCCATCTTCCTATATGCTTGCGAAGCATGGACCCTCACAGCAGATCTCCAACGAAGAATACAAAGCATGGAGATGAGGTGCTACAGAAGACTTCTGGGCATTTCCTATACCCAACACATCACCAACGACGAAGTCCGACAGACCATCACACAAGCCATTGGACAACACGATGACCTGCTAACAGTGGTGAAGAAACGGAAACTTCGGTGGTATGGCCACGTCACCAGATCATCAGGCCTTGCAAAGACTATTCTGCAAGGCACAGTGCAAGGAGGTAGAAGAAGAGGGAGACCGAAAAAGAGGTGGGAGGACAACATTCGAGAATGGACTGGTTTGACACTGAGCGAAGCCATCAGGGCTGCTGAGGACAGAGAAAGATGGAGTATGCTGGTTAAACGATCATCTGTGGTGCCCCTACGACCTTCGGGTTACGGGACAGGATAGGATAGGATAGGAGTGCATGAATCTATAATAATAACACCAACAACAACAGCATGAATGTGTGTGCATTCGGACGTCCATGCATGCATGTGTGCGTGTGTACACGTGTATTTCACGCAGCGCAGTCTTGCGTGTATGAATGGTATGTGTAGATGCATCCACGTGTATGCGTGCATGTCTGTGTACATGCATCCACGTTCATTTGTAAGTTAGAAACTGGGAGGTTGTAACTGCTCGTTTACGACCAATGGTGAGGACTCATTGTTTGTAACAGGTCGACCAAAACATTTTATTACTTTGAGCAGTCATGTGCTACCACATTAATGTTATTGCTTGGTAATTGAAGCGTTCATCGCGTTATCATTGTAACGTTTGGAATACACGAAGAATGATAGAACGAATATAGCGAGGTGCGATATACTGGAGTAGATCGTAAGTGATGATAGTAAGCCCTGGGTCCCCTGGCCCTGGAATCGTATGTCGCACTGCCGTTGTTGTGATTTCGCTGAGACAGGGATCCCCAAATTCAACCGCACGAGTGACGAAGTTCTTCTTTAAATTAATTCATCCCGGCCCTAACCACGCGCCCCATATCGCTAGAAAAGGTTGAATGCTGTATAGATAGAATGTTGTGATTCATGTCATTTCAGTGTATTTTACTGTTTTAAGAAATGTTTACAAACTTATGTTTTTTGTTTAATAGGTGTGTAATGTTTTTAGTTGTATTGCTTTTGTTAAATGATGTGATAATGAATGTTTTTTTTGTGTGTTTTGTTTTTTGTGTGGACATGTACTTTGGCCAGGCGCTCGTGTGTCTGTGTGTGTGTCTGTGTGTGTATTGTTAATTACTATACATACTTCTGGTTTAGCAGTTTTTACTAGGTATGTTTTTGTGTTACTTATTTTATTTTGTTTTAATACTATTTCTTTTTTAGTGTATTGTAGAGCGTTGCAAGCCCATGTTTGTTGGGGTACCACATTATGTAAGTCTACAGAAATATCCGTTTGGGTAGTCAAACTGACCACGAGTATGTCAGGTAGTTGAACACCGTACGTTTCCCTCCCCCCCAACTTCACCCCACCCACCCCACCCGTCATCTGTCTCTCTCTCTCTCTCTCTCTCTCTCTCTCTCTCTCCCTCTCTCTGAATTTCAGACAAGAGTTATTTGCATCTTTTGCAATAATCCTTCATGCGTTTGACCTGCTGATTTCATGCCATGCCTTTCTACAGTTCTTTTTGTTGCAGAATGTATTATTCTGGTGAGAGGGAGATGAGAATGGGGTGGTGGGTGGGTTAAGATGGGGTTATGGCTTATTATAAACCTTATTAATGTTAGAAAGGCGATTTCTGGCTGGTGGCGTAGGTTGTTATATATTTCTTTTTTAATGGCAAATAGGCGATGCGGTTCTCAGACTGCTGAATAATGGAAACAGGACGCACACTTTCATTTTTTTCTAGGTGACATCGAGATGAGGGTCTGGTTTCATTTAATCGCATCAAGCCTGAAGGGCTGTCTGCCATACAGTCTGAGTACCTTCACAGTCTCCGACACTTTTTAAAAAAGGCATGAAAAAAGCGTGTGTTGTGGCCAAGTAGGCTAAGGCGGGACTAACTTGCCATGTCCACAAGCCAGAAACCAATGGCGCCTGACAGGTGTGGGTTCGAGCCAGCATCTGGGCGTTATGTTTCTCCGAATATTATTTACTTTCGACTCGGGCAACGTCTCGGGGGTTTTCTCCGGGTACTCCGGTTTGCTCCCCCAGCAAAAATTCCAAAAATTCACAAATAATGTTAGGTAGGTAGGGTTTGGGCGCGCCTCTGGCTGCGACTACGCCTTCCCCGGGGGAGGCGGCCCAGAGTTTCCCGATAGAAAAGGATAATAAACTGCAGCAAAAAAAAAACAACAACAAAAAAAAGAATAGCATGTATCATAGCTTTTTAGTCGAGGATCAGCGGTGAACAGTAACGTTAGTTGTTGGTTCTACTTTCTTTACCTTTCATCCACAGCGAAGAACCCGTTATTACTTATCGCTGTTTGTCGTTGGACATCCCATTTTCCTACCTATTGAATAGCTCTCAGTGGCTCATGGTTGATACGTGTAGGCACTCCATAAGCAGACTTCGTGACTAAACTAGATTTCGGTGTGGGGGGTTGGGGGCCGGCAGGTAGGGTGAGGTAGGAGGAAGAATACTGGACCCATTGGGATGGGGAATGTTTCCAAGTCTTCTCTGTTTGTTGTTTGTGTATGTGTGTTTGTAGGGATTATTATTTGTCTATGAGCGCGCGCCGGTGTGTGTGTGTGTGTGTGTGTGTGTGTGCACGTGTATTTATGTCAAAGTGGGAACTCGACTTTGTTTTTTTAGTCATAAATGGGGTCTTTTGCTCGGACCCCACTTTTTTCCAGGGCCCCACTTTTTCCAAAGTGCGCGGGAGTGCTCTTTTAGTGCATGGGAGTGCAGTTGTAGTGCATGGGAGTGTTTTAAGTACAGAGGAGTGCACTATCCGGGACGGAAAAAAACCAGTCAATTTTCGGAAAAATTTTGAAGAAAGTTCGACCTATTTCGTCGCTCCTAGGAGACGAACTAGGTCAACTATTTAGACGGAACTTTCCTCGACGATTAGGGTAAGGCAGTGCCTCGACGATTAGGGTAAGGCAGTGCCTCGACGATTAGGGTAAGGCAGTGCCTCGAAAAGGGTTAGGGTCAGGGCTAGTTGCAGCACTGCAACTAGCCCTGACCCTAACCCTTTTCGAGGCACTGCCTTACCCTAATCGTCGAGGCACTGCCTTACCCTAATCGTCGAGGAAAGTTCCTTATCCTAGCTGTGTTTTTGAACAAACTTGACCTACTTTGTCCCTTATAGGCGAGGAATTAGGTCAAACTTTTTGCGAAAAGGGTGCTTTTTTCAAGAAACTTGACCTACTTCGTCTCTTAGGAGCGAGGAATTAGGTCAAACTTCTGGCAAAAAGGTGTCTTTTTTGAAGAAATTTGCCTCTTAGGCGGCGAATTAGGTCAAAGGACCCCATTTAAACATGAATACACATATGTGTGTGTGTGTGTGTGTGTGAGACCGTCTCTTCCACTACTCTCACCCCCATACCATCAAATATTGTTGCAAAACAGCATCAAAAACCAATTGTTTGTTGTGTTGCGTGTGAGTCATATAATTCCGAATTTGTTTGTTTGTTTGTTTTGTTTGGCTTGCATTAGCTGCATTCGTCTGCATTATTATCATCAATTCTCACTGAATTAGTAATAGTTTTCGGGTGCCACAGAAATGAAGAATTTTACATTTGACCATGTTTTCCAGTTAAGTGAAGGGAGAAAGAAGAAAGTTGCGAGCGTTGTCACTTGTGGCCGAGTGGTCTAAAACGGGACTAACTTGCCATGTCCACAATGGTGCCTGACAGGTGTGGGATTTTTGGGCGTTATGTTTCTCCCAAGATTATTTACTTTCGACTCAGGCAACGTCTTGGGTGCGAGGGGGGGGGGGGGGGTCCGGTTACTCAGGTTTGCTCCCCCAGCAAAATAATAAAAAAAACAACTAATGTTAGATAGGTTGGGTTTGGGCGCACCACAGGTTGCGACTACGCCTTCCCCAGAGGAGGCGGCTCAGAATTTCCGATCAAAATGGACAATAAAATGTCAACAAAAGTCAACAAAAAAAATGTCGTAGAATGTGACAATCAGAAAGCTGTCGTAGAAAATGACAATCACTTGAAAACAATTTTGTTTGGTTTAATACCAAGCTTTTTTGTCTTTCATGAAAATGTCAGCTTTTGGATTTTAACTCCTGAAGAAAGCTTTTAGCGGGATACACGTATAGAGAAAGGTCCATAATCGATTGTGGCTTGTATGAATGTAATAAATTTATGAAATGTGATGTATTCTTATCGAGTGACTTGTATATATTTGTAACTTGTGAATGTGAATCCCAACGACCTTCGAGTTACGGGATAGGATAGGATAGAATGTGAATTGATGATATGTAATTGTGATATGGAACTGTGATTGTAATAGTATGAATGTGTTTTATTGATGAACTGTGATATTTTGTAAACTGCATGAATGTATTCATAACTGGATATATTTTATGTTTTTGGTTAGATTACTATGTTGATTGTAATGCTTTGTCGATTTCACACATTTGGCTTTGAAATGTACTTTTCTTTTATGATCAAATGATCTACGCCTGTGTAAATTCCTTAAATGAGGTAACAAAGATGTATTGTATTGTATTGTATTGTATTGTATTGTATTGTATTGTATTGTATTGTATTGTATTGTATTGTATTTTGATATGGTGTGTTTTATCTCTTTCGCATTCAACTCTCTCTTTTCTCATTTAACTATTTATAATCTTCTACATGTACTTTTTACGTTAATCGTAACAATCAGACTTTACTTCAATTAAGTCAGCATTATATCATTTGATTTGTTTTTTTTTAAGGTTTTTACTGACCTGGCTCCTTTTGTCTGTTTCATGTGCCTGGTTGCCTTTTTTCTTCATTTGACGATACAGGTAACCCTTTTAATGTGTGTGCGGGCGTGTGTGTGTGTGTGTTTGGGTGTGTGCGTGTGTGTTTGTGTGTGTATGTGTGTGTGTGCGCGTGGGTGTGTTCGAATGTGGCTTTGTCAGTGTGTGTGTGCGTCTAATAGATGGCCTTAGATTTTTTTAATTTAATTATTATTACTTTTGGGGGGTTAGTAATTTTACCGAAACGACGATGAAATAAGATACTTTGTGTCGGCGAAGTAATGGCGTTAATTTGTTTACCAACAGGAGGTTGGAGGGTAGAGGGAGAAAGAGAGAGGGGGATCAATGTTTTTGGGGGTATGCGTGTGGGAGTTCAGTTGCCAGAAGAGCAAATTCTAAACTTTAATGAGCAAGGGCTCAATCAATAACCAATCGGAGTGCGTGTATGTTTGCGTACGGGCGCACATGCGTGTGTGTTTGTGTGTGTATGTGCGTGTGTGTTTGAAAACCAGAGAGGGAGAGAGAGAGAGTATGTTTATGTGCGTTTTGTGTGTGTGTGTGTTTGTGCGGAGACATAAGCCTTGAAATGGGTACATGACATTATATGATTATTGCTTTAGGTCCAGCGGACTCTTCTGAGCCAAATCAGGACCAGACAACCCCTGATCCACATAAAAGATCGGCTGAAACAACCCTAGTGGTAAAACTGAAAGCTCTCCACCAGCCAGTCACTTTACAATAAAGACATCCCACGCAGGGGACGCTGAGGCTGTACTCTAATTTATCGAACCCCGGTTTACAAAAAAACAAAATAGAATACAAACATCATTATAAATTATCAACAAAACACATACATATAAAATGCCTACATTGCTAAATAATAACATCATGGTAAGCCCTAGTGACCACCTGGCAGAAAGCGTCCAATATTCCCAAGCTGATCCAACAGACCTCATACACAAATAAGGAGTCTTGTCCCGGAAGAGTTTTCAAGGAAAAAAGTGACTGGTCTAGCGAAGAAGAAGATAGTATAGCAGATTGATAGAACAGAGCAGGAATGAGAAAGAGCAAATGAGAAAGACAGCGACAGTGGGAATTTAAAGCACTAAATTTCCAGAAAGTGGGGATACTATTTCTACTGAAACCTCCTGCACCCCAACGGGGGTGTTTAAAATGGGTGACTGACCTTGCTTTTTTCCCAGCCACCCACTTTTTTCTAAGTACACAGGAGTGCTCTTTTAGTGCATGGGAGTGCAGTTGTAGTGCATGAGAGTGTTTTAAGTACAAGGGAGTGCTCTATCCGGGACGGAGAAAATACAGTCAATGTGAAGAAAGTTCGACCTATTTTGTCACCACTTTCCTATTCCTACATTCTTAGTAAAACCCAGTCTTGGTGTTCTACATACTTGTGTGTGTGTATGTGTGCCATCATTTCAAGCTTCCTCCTACTCCTCTTCATGTGGTCTCTATTGGCAGCATTAGCATCGATTTTGGCTTTGCTATCGATATAGTATGGATACATTATACTGAGTTTTATGATGTTACACGTTCACCCGTGATAGATGTTGCTGCTTCTGCAATTACTGTTGTGGCATTTGTTATTCGTGATGTTGGTGTTGTTTCAACCACAACCTGTCTTTGGGTAGATCTCCTCTCATATATATGTCTGCCATGTAAGCAGAATTCGAATATTGTGATTGTCATGAACATTTTTTTTTGGCTGCAGTTTATTATCTCTTTCTATCGGGGAAACTCTGGGCCGCCTCCCCCGGGGAAGGCGTAGTCGCAGCCAGTGGCGCGCCCAAACCCTACCTACCTAACATTATTTGTGAATTTTTTGGAATTTTTGCTGGGGGAGCAAACCGGAGTACCCGGAGAAAACCCCCGAGACGTTGCCCGAGTCGAAAGTAAATAATATTTGTAGAAACATAACGCCCAGATGCTGGCTCGAACCCACACCTGTCAGGCGCCATTGGTTTCTGGCTTGTGGACAAGGCAAGTTAGTCCCGCCTTAGCCCACTTGGCCACAACGCTCGCTGCAACACATGCTCACATGCAACAATATCTTCCTGACATGCGTAATTTTCTCAACCACCCACCCTCTTTTTTTCCGGAATATATGCAAAGGCATAATTGTGGTATTTTTATGGTTTGTCAGAGTCAGCGTAGTGATCTGAGGCGACGTTTACTGTTCGCAGAGCTAGAGGTTCTGCAAGTGGGCGTCTTGAGTTTAGCTTGGGTACATCATGATGAACCGTGTAGAATGGCATCTAATAAGACTGGTCCTGATTTGGCTCGGAAGAGTCCGCTGGACCTAAAGCAATAACCACGTAATGTCATCTAATAAGAATTACATCCTAGAGTCTTTCTTGGCCTTTACCATTTTGTTCATCAGACCGGAGGACATGAGGGACAAAGCAGCAAGAGGTTCTCTCCTTCAGGC
Source organism: Oncomelania hupensis (assembly GCA_036898135.1). Taxonomy (NCBI): domain Eukaryota; kingdom Metazoa; phylum Mollusca; class Gastropoda; order Littorinimorpha; family Pomatiopsidae; genus Oncomelania; species Oncomelania hupensis. Next base: position 20,989,789 of record CM072518.1, read on the forward strand.
CTCTCTCACAGCGGCTATTATTCGAATCTACGAGTATTTTCCGAACTCCAGAGACATCCTATTTCATGGGCTTGTTGTTGTTGTTGTTGTTGTTGTTGTTGTTGTTGTTGTTGTTGTTGTTGTTGTTGTTGTTGTTGTTCTTCTTCTTCTTCTTCTTCTTCTTCTTCTTCTTCTTCTTCTTCTTCTTCTTCTCTTCCTTCTTCTGCTTCTTTCTTTCTTTCTTTCTTTCTTTCTTTCTTTCTTTCTTCTTTCTTCTTCTTCTTCTTCTTCTTCTTCTTCTTCTTCTTCTTCTTCTTCTTCTTCTTCTTCTTCTTCTTCTTCTTCTTCTTCTTCTTCCGTATTTAGGTGAGGAGAAGATAAGATAATGGAGAGATCTCCCTGTGAGAAAATATTAGTAGAATTTTTTTTTTCAAATAGTGAGTTTTTTTTCCCCGTTGGGGTGCCGGGGGTTTCAGTATAAATAGTATCCCCACTTTCTGGAAATTTAGTGCTTTAAATTCCCACTGTTGCTGTCTTTCTCATTTGCTCTTTCTCATTCCTGCTCTGTTCTATCAATCTGCTATACTATCTTCTTCTTCGCTAGACCAGTCACCTACCTTTTCTCTTGAAAACTCTTCCGGGACAAGACTCCTTATTTGTTTGTGTATGAGGTCTGTTGGATCAGCTTGGGAATATTGGACGCTTTCTGCCAGGTGGTCACTGGGGCTTCCTATGATGTTATTACAGTGGAACCTCCGGTATACGACCGTCCAAAATCTGAGAAAAAACGGTCTTATAATAGAGGTGGTCTTATACCGGAAACAAGGTGTGGGGTGGGGGGAGGGGGATCAGGCTCGGAGGGGTATGTAGTCTTATTTTCACACTCATCAGCATGTATTCTCTGACAAAGGAAACTGTAAAACATGTTTCATTTTTAGCTTTGTCTTTTATTCACAACTTCAAAAATAGAAAACAGTCGAACCACTGCCAGACGCGTTCATCCAAGTCTGTCAGTGTAGAAGCTCTCAGTTTCGATGTTTCCCTTTTCGCCACTTTCTCCACTCTCCCATCGTAGTTTCACAGATTCCTTATCCTTTATGATGAGCTGAATTTGGGTCTTCCCAACGTCTAAACTTCTTGCAATAGACAAACAACTCTCCCCATTTTCACTTCTTTCAATCACTTTCATTCTCTCTGACAAACTTAAAACGTTCCTCTTGCGCGACGCCATTTTGACAGCCAGTGTAGGCGAGTAATGTCCCTTATTTGCGAACCGGAAATAGCAGACAACAGCAGGCATACACTAACATGAGAGAAAAAACGAAAGGTACAGACAGCAAATTAACTGATATCTCTTTTAAATTGCCCTAAGACGGTCGTATAAAGGGCTTAAGACACGGTCGCTGGTCGCATAAACGAGGTTGTCGCATACCAGAGGTCATTTATTATTGGAAGTGAATCCGTCAGAAGTTTTCAGGTCACATAACGGAGGGAGTCGTATACCAGAGAGCCGGATACCGGAGGTTCCACTGTATTTAGCAATGTAGGCATTTTATATGTATGTGTTTTGTTAATAATTTATAATGATGTTTGTATTCTAGTTTGTTTTTGTAAAGGGGGGTTCGATAAATTAGAGTGCAGCCTCAGCGTCTCCTGCGTGGGACGTCTTTATTGTAAAGTGACTGGCTGGTGGAGAGCTTTCTGTTTTACCACTAGGGTTGTTTCAACAGATCTTTTATGCGGATCAGGGGTTGTCCGGCCCTGATTTGGCTCGGAAGAGTCCGCTGGACCTAAAGCAATAATCATGTAATGTAATGTAATGCGTAGCCTCACAGTCGTCTGCCATTGGAGAACGAAATGTCAATTTCGTTGCATGTGTGTGGTTCCGCGGTTGGCCTTAAGGTCGTTGCGGCGACATTTTCTTCCTGACCAAGTTGATGGCAATGCATTGTCTAGCTCAAGTTTTGGTCAACTTTCAGGGATTTTTGTCTATTGTTGTGGGGGAGGAGAAAAGGGGGTGGAGGAGGGGCTGTAGGGGTGGTTGGGGTGGTTAGAGAAAGAGAGAAGCACAAACACATACGACCGCATGTATTCATGCACTGACGCACGCTCGGGAACAAGCCGTTGACATTCTGCTATTTTCCGTATCAAGTTGGTGGCACTTTCTCAGGTTCTTGGTAAATATTCAGAGATCTTTTACAATTCTATAGAACATACACAGTCATCTCGCGCAAACGCATAATCTCACATGCAATCACTCCCATGCACTCATTCATACGCACCCACACACCCACACACACACGCACACACACCCACACACACACGCACACACACACAGCGCGGACCTTCACTCTCGCAGATCATCTAAAAAAAAAAGTCCATTCTTTGAACTGAAGTATTGGCATCGAATAGCACGCGATGACTTTTAAATTAATATCACTTCCATATTTTCAATGCGATTTATTTCAAGAAATTTCTAAAAATGTGCAAGAGCAATTTGCATTTTGAAGGTGCTCTGTCAATATCGTTTCGTGGGATTTAAATGTATATATTCCTACTGTTGGAGATCCATTCAAATGAACGCTCTGTCTCTGTCTGTCTGTCTCTATGTCAGTTTATCTGTCTCTGTCTACCTATGCGTTCTGTCTGTCTCTGTTTCTGTCTGTTTCTCTCTCACTCTCACTCTCTCTCTCTCTCTCTCTCTCTCTCTCTCTCTCTCTCTCTCTCTCTCTCTCTCTCTCTCTCTCTCTCTCTCTCTCTCTCTCTCTCTCTCTCTCTCTGCATGCTCATGTGTGTCTGACTGTCGGTCAACGCGCGATCGTGCGCCCTGATGTGTCTGTCTGTCAGTCTGTCCGTCAGTGTTGATTTGTGTGTTTTAACCCTCCGCGGCCTACATGGCCGTCAGTGTTTGTTTGTGTGATTTAACCCTTAGCTGCCCACAGGACATCATCCTATGGCTCATGGATTTGAGGTTGAACCGCTGCATTTTTTCCTGCCGGTGCCTTCATTGATTTTGCATTTAAACCACGCCGCCCCTGTCATTCGTCTACGCGAGCTGTGTTTTTAATGCCCCAGTGTTAATGCCCTGCACGCATGTTCTTGGGATTTTAAAGGCGTACCCATGTTAGAATCGCTGAGATGTGTTTACGATCTATCTATCTATCTATCTATCTATCTATCTATCTATCTATCTATCTATCTATCTATCTATCTATCTATCTATCTATCTATCTATCTATCTATCTATCTATCTATCTATCTATCTATCTATCTATCTATCTATCTATCTATCTATCTATCTATCTATCTATCTATCTATCTATTTATCTATCTATCTATCTATAGATCTATAGATCTATATATATATATATATATATATATATATATATATATATATATATATATATATATATATATATATATATATATATATATATTTATCTTAATGGTACCTTGTGGAGACATACCGCAGTTAGAAAGGGATATTCTGGAGACAAAAGGAATCGGGAGACGATTTTGTGTCTCCCCAAAGTTTAGCTCCAAATTTGACTGACTTCCACATTCAAAAAGTGGTTTTATTTGAGCTATGACCTTTGCCAAGAGACCCAGTAACACTGTGGATTGTTTCATTATTGTATAGGGGGTTACGGGTTGTAACAAATGGAAAGGTCTTTGACAGGGTATATACTTGACACAGTTAGAAACGGTTATTAAGAAGAACATTGGTTTTGTATCAAATACTCTGCCATGATGCACTATATTTGCATCAAAGTAACACGAGTGTGTTAATTTAAAGAACTGGCATTAATTCCCGTGATTTTAAATATTAATCGGTTGATTGTGTAAAATATACACCCCTATTCTAATGTAACTGACCGAACCGGAAAAGACAGATCGGAGAGAGAGAGCGCTAGTTTTTTCCCGGTACTGTGCATAAGGATACTGTGCGTCTCGCCGCCGTAGCTCAAGTGGTAGAGCGTTCGCCTGACCCAGGTTCGAATCCCGTGGTGGGCGATATAAAATGTGGCCATTTTCACTGTCCATTTTAGCAGTATGTTTGCTCTTGAGGTTCAGTGTTGATTTAGGTCCCTAGGCCTCTTTCTCTGGGATGGTTATCCCCGTCTGCCATATCGCCAATGGTGGGTGTAGACGTTAAACCTCAATGTTTGTTCGATACTGTGCACAAGAGTGTCTGAGCGGTAAGCATGATTTATATATTTTCATTTTTAATTCGATAGATTTTGATTTTATGCGTTGGCGTTTGTGTCCGTCCAAGTGTAATTTACTGGCTGCCAAATGGTAAGAGACGTGTCCGAGCCCATGTTGTAGTGTACTGAGAAATTCGCGTGACGTCATCTAAGCCTCATGGCTTATTCATACATAGTTCCTTCGGTATTGTTTTGGTTTTATATGTTGTATGGGTTAGATCAGCCAGGTCAAGATGTTACTTATCATAACCATATTATCATATACAATCTCTTTAGTTTAAACCAAATTTGGTTTTCATTCTCAGGGTGTGCTTCATTCTAAATCTAAGCCCAATTTCTTTTTTCTCCAAATGGTGGAGGCTGTGTTCAGAGCAGAATTGGAAACAATAATACCCAATTATATTAATAATTTTAAAAAAATCAATCTAGCAAACTTGCACATCATGACCAATGGTCGAAAGGAAGGAAAAAAGATGCTTACCACATAATAACTAGAGAATTAAAAGAAATGAGATCACTGTCAGAATCAGACACATAACATTACATAACATTACATAATTGCTGCTTTAGGTCCAGCGGACTCTTCCGAGCCAAATCAGGACCGGACAACCCCCAATCCGCATAAAAGATCTGCTGAAACAACCCTAGTGGGAAAACTGAATGCCCTCCACCAGCCAGCCACTTTACAATAAAGACATCCCACGCAGGGGACGGCTGAGGCTTCACCCCAACTTATCGAACCCCCGTTTACAAAAACAAAATAGAATACAAACATCATTATAAATTATCAACAAAACACATACATATAAAATGCCTACATTGCTAAATAATAACATCATAGGAAGCCCTAGTGACCACCTGGCAGAAAGCGTCCAATATTCCCAAGCTGATCCAACAGACCTCATACACAAACAAGGAGCCTTGTCCCGGAAGAGTTTTCAAGAAAAAAGGCAGGAGACTGGTCCAGCGAAGAAGACGATAGTATAGCAGATTGATAGAACAGAGCAGGAATGAGAAAGAGCAAATGAGAAAGACAGCGACAGTGGGAATTTAAAGCACTAAATTTCCAGAAAGTGGGGATACTATTTATACTGAAACCCCAGGCACCCCAACGGGGGTAGAATCAGACACTACAACAACGTTTTAGAATGCACACACACACATTGAAAAAGATGATGGAATTTGATAAAAGTGACAGCCTCTAGGTAAACCTAACCCAAATTTCTTAGTAAAAACCAAAGACTTGAAAGAGAGACTAATATACAGTAACAGCACATACAAATCTTCACTAATCAAAAACTAGTGACAGGATTATGTTCACTGATTAAAACATATTAGTACTGGGTTGTATGCAGCAAGCATTGAACAAACATGGTATTACCATTGTAAGTCTGCAAAGCAAGTATGTGCTGAGGCCGAATAGATAACGCATAAACATCACATATGCAGGATGGCCGTATCACCACTGGTGGTACAGACTGTATCACAGACTGTATCACCAGACTACAAACTCAAGCAATAATCATGTAATGTAATGACTACAAACTAATAATAATCATACATATGTATCATGAATTAGGGAGTTGAGAACTAACACAATTAATTAATCAAACAATCAGCTGAATGTAGCTTTTATTAATGTAAGACCGATGATTGAAACTAATAAGGATGCTTTGAAAAGTTTGTTTATGACCTCTGATTGTATAATTCAAAATATGGCTCACATGCTTGGCAGTGTAATTAAAGTGTTAACCTTTTCACTAACTTCATCAGTTTCATGCATTCTTTCTTTCTCTTTAAAACCCTGTTTTTGATTATTGGGCCAACTTTTAACTTTGACATAAACATTCTTCACTATTCTCCTCCTTCAAATTTGCTCTTTAAAAAATTCTGAATAGTTGTATGCAAAAATTAAATATGCTATTAAGCAGGGCTGGTCTAAACAGCCCGTCCGCTCGCCCCAGGCGATCTCGAATTGCTGCGGACTACCTCAAATTCTAAGGTTGGTAGTCCGACGGACTAGACTATCTCCAATTTTGACCCGTCATCTATTCATTGTTCAGCCAACTTGAAAGTCGCGATACACAAGCATTATGTACTTTGAAACTATCGCCCTTCTAATTGCAGTCATGGATAACTCTCATGACTTTCTGTTAGCAGGCGAAAAGACACTCCTTTCGTTTTGATTCTTGCAATGCGTCACTTTTTTATTCGTGAAAGCGATCCTAAAGGGGAGAGGGGGGGGGGGGGGGGGGGGCGTCAGAAAAGAAAAGAAAACAAAATGCATGCAACAGTCTCTACGACCAACAAAAGAGGAAGCGTGAATGGCAGGAGACTCTTGGATGGCAGATGCAGGGGGCATGTGAGTTTGATTGTTTCACAATCACGATCTATGTCTTCAGTTTTGCACCCTTTGCAAAAAGTATGCGACTCGCTGGATGAAAACCACCGAGCCCTTCATGGTCGGATCAACTTCATTTAAAGCTTAACTTAGACTGTACTTAGTGAAGTGTTTTCTCAGTTTTTCAATAACATTTTACATTGTACAAGCATTCTGTTTTCAGTATTCAGTAGGCGGACTAGTTAAATTTTTGGCAAACTAGTTCTCTTTTTGTTGAGCTAGTCCACCGGACGACCTCGGGGGGGGGAAAAAAGATTTGGCTACCCCTGCTATTAAGGCTAGTATGGATTGGGAATATTTTCGTATGACTGACATTGTGACTTGGCTATTAAGTAAGCACATCATAAATATACTATTATTATCATTATTATTTCAACACAACAGCATATATAGAAGCACAGTTTATAGAGCCTGCTCTATAAATATATATTGAAGCATTAAGTTAATTTTGCATGTAACCACAATTGCAACATTGTTTTAGCTTAAGATAGCAGCACCGGGTATAGGTCGAAAATCGTTTTTTTTTTAGCATACTATAACAATAATGGTTTTATTTTAAAGGTAACCCACCGTGCACCTAAATGCCGAATATTAGTGATATAACTTAAATAGTTTTTTTAGTTATTTGATATTGAACAAGGTATGTGTCAGTCAAAAATCGCCTGAAATTCAAAATGGCAATCAGAATTTTCACCAAAATAATTATACACCTCAGTATAATACAAATAATTAGCACCTCCATGCATTATTTGCAACATGGGCCGCTCCCTTTTACGACAGTTTCTGGCAACATGGCCGTCTTCATGTGAGGTTTTGTTTGTTTTGAACTGTGAATCAAATATTATTCTCTGTTCTGTGAAGTAAATATGTCGACTAAACCCAAACGGAGTTCTGTCTCCAACAAACAAAAACCTCCTCAAAATAGGTTTGTCAAGCAAAAAAACGGCGAGATATGGGTGTAGAACATGTTCAAACAGAGACTGTAGTTGGTTTTGTTGAGACTGGTTGATACCTCTAAAGTAGGAGCTATTGAGCAAAACAACCGAAAGTGCCACGCCCACAAGGTCTAATATAATATGTACATTACTGTACAACATTTGCCTAATTTTAGGTGAGTTGGAAATTGACAAGGAGGATAGTGATACTTCTAAGTCTGATTGTAGTGATAGTGAAGATGTATTTATAAATATATTATAGGCAGGCTATATATGTAAGGAACAGAATAACTAACTTTGAAATCTATAAGTAAATTGCCAAACAACTTTTGTGTCATTTCTGTATCACTAATTGAGAAAGCAGAAGAAGGCTGGCTAGTGAACTATCATTTCACTGCAGCAACAAGAGGTTCAAGACAGGTGATTCAATTGTCACCTGTGATATGATTTCAACAGGCAACTTGCTACCAGTATATTCTGTAAATCAAAGGGCCACTCTGGCAATGCGCTGCATAGGATGTGATTATGCGTCAAAAGGCTGTGCACACATTCTAAACTCACACAGTCAGGCCAAAATGGCAACCTATGAGGTAAGACAGGCAAGAAGTAGGCTTAGGCTGTATCTAAATGAGGTGCAAAAGGAAGAGGAAGAGTTCCATATTTAGTTGGAAGACATTAATTTGCAGACAGGTAGAACCTGTAAATAGATTTTTGCTATTCCATTTTTGTCTTTTTTGTTGTTCTGGCATATGCCTTACAGAAGAACAAGAAGTCTTTGACAGATGGACAGAGTACTGCTCTGACCTTTACAATCATACACCAAATGGAGACCCATCAGTTTTAGCATGTCCCAACAACAGAGAAGAAGAAATCCTCCCAATTCTTCGGGAAGAAGTTGAGGCAGCAGTGCAATCGATAAAGAAAGGGAAGTCAGCGGGAGTGGACAACATACCCGTGGAACTGCTACAAGCAGGAGGAGAAGCGATGATTGATGCCCTCACCATTATCTGTAACAAGATCTGGCAGAGTGGGGAGTGGCCTATACCATGGACCCAGTCGCTTGTCATCACTCTTCCCAAAAAAGGTAACCTTCATGAGTGTGAAAATTACAGCACCATCAGCCTCATCAGCCATCCCAGCAAGGTCCTCCTGAAAATAATACTCAACAGGTTGAAACCCCAAGCTGAACAAATCATAGCTGAAGAACAAGCAGGATTCAGGGCAGGGCAAAGAACCACTGTCTGAACAGATTTTCAACCTCACAATAATCTGTGAGAAATACCTACAGCACCAACAACATCTATATCATGTGTTCATAGACTTCAAGAAGGCGTTTGACTGAGTCTGGCATGGAGCTCTTTGGGCAACAAAGAAAGTGTACAACATCAGCCCTAAAATTATTGAAGTCATCAAAAGCCTGTACGACAAGGCTACCAGTGCAGTCCTCCACAACAGCGCCATCGGGAACTGGTTCAGAACAACAATCGGTGTGCGTCAAGGATGCCTACTCTCTCCAACACTCTTCGACATCTTCCTAGAGCGCATCATGTCAGATGCTCGTGCAGATCATGAAGGCACAGTCAGCATAGGGGGTAGAGCAATCTCCAATCTTCGTTTTGCGGATGGCATTGATGGATTGGCTGGAGAGGAACAAGAACTTGAACAACGGGTACAGAGGCTTGACACCACCTCCAGAGCTTATGGAATGGAAATAAGTGCAGAGAAGACAAAAATGGTGACGAACAACACCAATGGCATCAACACGGACATCAAAGTTCAAGGCAACACAGTGCATAGCTTCAAATATTTAGGAGCCATTGTATCAGACAATGGGTTCCCGACAGGAAGTCCTCTCCAGGATCGCACAAACAACTGCTGCCCTGACAAGGTTGAAGCCCATTTGGAAAGACGGGACCATCAGTCTACATTCCAAAGTAAGACTGCTGCGCTCCCTTGTCATCTCCATCTTCCTATATGCTTGCGAAGCATGGACCCTCACAGCAGATCTCCAACGAAGAATACAAAAGCATGGAGATGAGGTGCTACAGAAGACTTCTGGGCATTTCCTATACCCAACACATCACCAACGACGAAGTCCGACAGACCATCACACAAGCCATTGGACAACACGATGACCTGCTCACAGTGGTGAAGAAACGGAAACTCCGATGGTATGGCCACGTCACCAGATCATCAGGCCTTGCAAAGACTATTCTGCAAGGCACAGTGCAAGGAGGTAGAAGAAGAGGGAGACCGAAAAAGGTGGGAGGACAACATTCGAGAATGGACTGGTTTGACACTGAGCGAAGCCATCAGGGCTGCTGAGGACAGAGAAAGATGGAGTATGCTGGTTAAACGATCATCTGTGGTGCCCCTACAACCTCCGGGTTACGGGACAGGATAGGGTAGGATTTTGTTGTTGTCATTTTTGCACGTAGTTGTAGGTGGTTTTTACTGTTTCGTCTTTTGTCATATCGTATGAAAAACCATGTTTGAGTAGGTGGTTTTTACTGTTTCGTCTTTTGTATTATCGTATCAAAAGCCATGTTTGATCGAGTGCATGTGTTTGTATGTAATGACTATGTAAAGCACGGTGAGTCTGGTCGTAGGCTGGAGTATCGCGCTATATAAAAATCCGTTATTATTAATATTATTAACCTACCCAAGCCAGTTGCTGTTATTTGAAATTGTTAAATAATATATTAATAAGAAAGATGAATTTGTATGCTTTTAGTTGTGTGTAATTGTATGGAAGTCCTATCTGTTTAAACAGATACCCAACACATCACCAACGACAATTGGTCCGGGCACTCCGGTTTCCTCCCTCCCTTCATTAATGGTACAGGATGCAGTCAATATAAAAATTTCAAAAATAAAAATTCGATTTTCTTCCGTCTTCTAATAGCGATCTCCCTGCCTTTACACCACCTGTTTGAGTGATGTATGTGTATTTGGTGTGTGTGAGGGTAAATGAGACAGGTGAGCGTGTATGTTGGTATAGATCTCCGCGCTTTGAGCCTTCGGGAAAAGGCGCGTACATAGCATCCTGTATTATTATTATTATAAACAATGATCTCTCTCTCTCTCTCTCTCTCTCTCTCTCTCTCTCTCTCTCTCTCTCTCTCTCTCTCTCTCTCTCTTATCCTTCTCTGACCAACATTGCATAATTAATAATGAACAATTTTATATTATTGGTGTAGTAATTTAGCTTTTTTATGCATCAGAGGAATATATGCTTATAATTCTGTATAATGGAGACCTGTCTCTCAAAGGTACCTGTACAATATAGTGTCTCTTAAAGGTACCTCTTAGGGAAATGAAAACGTTAAGGAGACAAAAATTTGAATTAATTTTGGCTATATCTGAAAATACATTCCTAAATTCATTTGTTGCTGTTTATATTAGCTGAAGATCTATTTAAAAGCATTTGTCAACACTGTAATAATAATTTTGATTTTTACTTTAGGATATACACACATATATGTGAAATGTCTCTCAGATGTACCTATTATAATGGTGTCTCCGAAATGTACCATTAAGAGTTATATATATATATATATATATATATATATAATTGTCTTTCTCTCCACCATATAAAACCCCACATAAAACACCCTCACCCCAAGCCAATGATGTAATTGGGTTGGGGTGAGGGTGTGTATGTGGGGTTTTATATGGTGGAGAGGAAGACAAGGATGACGACGACGATGATAATCATTATGTCCTTAGTATTTGCGTTTAAACCACGCCGCTCCTGTCATGCCTTTATACGAGTTATGAGAAGTTTTTTTTTTTTTTTTTTTTTTTTTTTTTTTTTTTTTTAATTAAAGGCCGCCGTATTACTGCCCTGCACTATTGTCTTGGAAATTTGAAGACGTATCCTCGTCTACACGCGATGCCCTGGGTATTAAACAATAGCTGGTGGTTGTGGTGGTGATGATGATGAGAAGGAGGAGGAGGAGGATGGTGATGATGGCAATGATGATGGAGGTAATACACATTGCTGCGATCGGTAGAAAGTATCGCCAAAACTCCCGTTAGCAGCAGGTGAAAGTATTCCCTCCATCCCTTCAAAGTATACTTTGGGCTCGCTGCTAGCAGCGGATGCGAACCGCAGTACTGTTTAAAAGTGATGGAATGAGCGGAATATTGCTACAAGGGTTCGGGTAAGGGTTAGTTGTAGATGTATCCCTAGCCCTTGCCCTAACCCTTTTCTCTACAAAAATGCTCTTTTTCCGTCCCAAAAACCCATTTGCCTTCTTGGATTCTTAAATTGTATGAAACCAAGTGAGGACACTATCCGGCGTCAATAAACGGTTCGAAAAGATTCTCTAACGGTTCGTAAAAGACAGTTGACCTAGAAACAAATACAGCGTGACCTAATTCGTCGCCTAGAGGAGACGAAACTTTTCCGTTTCTAGTCTTTCAGGGACACTGTAACTGAGCAGGCTACTAACCTCGCCAAAGTATCCCTTCAAGGGACAAGGAGCATACTTTGGCCTGCTGCGCAGCGTGTGCCTAGAGTATACTTTCTTTCGATCGTAGCTATGTGCAATGGGTGTGATGATGATGATGAGCATGATGATGATGATGATCATGATCATGATGATGATGATCATTATGATGATGATCATGATGATCCACCCATTGCACATAGCTACGATCGAAAGAAAGTATACTCCAGGCACACGCTGCGCAGCGGGCCCAAGTATGTTCCTTGTCCCTTGAAGGGATACTTTGGCGAGGTTAGCAGCCTGCTCAGTTACAGAAACGGGAAAAAAAGAAAGACTAGAAACGGAAAAGTAAGTTTCGTCTCCTCTAGGCGACGAATTAGGTCACGATGTATTTGTTTCTATGTCAACTGTCTTTTACGAACCGTTTGAGAATCTTTTCGAATCGTTTATTGACGCCGGACAGTGTCCTCACTCGGTTTCATACAATTTAAGAATCCAAGAAGGCAAATGTTTGTTTTTTTGGGACGGAAAAAGAGCATTTCTGTAGAGAAAATGGTTAGGGCAAGGGCTAGGAATAGATCTACAACTAACCCTTACCCGAACCCTTGTAGCAACATTCCGCTCTTTCCATCACTTTTAAACAGTACTGCGGATAGCAGCGAGCCCAAAGTATACTTTGAAGGGATGGAGGGAATACTTTCACCTGCTGCTAGCGGGAGTTTTGGCGATACTTTCTACCGATCGCAGCAATGTGTATTACCTCGTCAAAATAAGTTACGCAAGAACTGAGGATAAAATAAAGTTGTTTTGGGGAAACAACAGACAGCATTTTTATATGAGAATCAAAAGATCCCCAACTCCATTTTTGGCAAACCGTATTATTTTTTAATGATTCTATTAGGAAAAGACCGTGTTACTGTTTGCATGATTTTGTTAGGAAAATTAATGTTTGTACGTTGTGTTAAAAGAACCTTAGCTTGTATATAATATTTATGCGAACACTTCTTTGTGGTCAGTGAAGCTGGTGTGACTTCTGACAGAATGGAAATCAAGGAAGTGCTAGGCGAGCGAGGACTGGGTCCCCAGCGAGTTAGTTAGTGGGGGGAGCCACAAAGACTTGCACATTTTGGTGAGGATGGGTGTTGGGTTGCGTAGAAGGCGGGTGTGAACGGGGAAGAGGGAAAGAGAGGCAATGTCTTGCAGCGAATGCGAGTGGCAGCGATAATAGAAGAAGAAGAAGAAGAAGAAGAAGAAGAAGAAGAAGAAGAAGAAGAAGAAGAAGAAGAAGAAGAAGAAGAAGATGATGATGATGATGATGATGATGATGATGATGATGATGATGATGATGATGATGAAAAAAATGTTCAACAATAAGAAGGAAAAAGGAGGAGGCTGTGATAATGAGAACGAAACAACGAAATCTCTTTTTTTGTGTGTGCGTGTGTGAGCGTGTGCGTCTTCGACTGTCCTGGAGAAATGTTACACTCCCGTCATTATTACTGGTTTTCTTATTCTGGCATTGATTCCACACTGACCCACGGTCCGTCACGGCAGCGGCAACTGTAATTAAATGGGTAGAGGATCGGCTCCTCTCTGCAGCACGCGTCTCCGATCTTCTTTTAGGCCACCCCAATCCTTCTCTGAACCATCTCAATCCCTCTTCAGACTACCTCCACAATCCCTCTGTAGACTGCCACCATAATCCCTCTTTAGACCAACGCAATCCTTTGCTATACTGCCACAATTCGCCTTAAAGTCTCTAACTTGACATGACTCGTCATGACCGAGGAGACAGGTGCTTTCCAGTCACACTATAACGTACACAGTACATAGTACTAGTAGTAACATGGTGCGCAGTAGTACATTGTAGTTTGTACTAGTCACACCATTGCTACATCTAGTCTTTTTTTTTCTTCCATTGACCAACCACGCTGTATTTCAAAGCGTTTTAAGCAAAGTATAGCAGGAGACATCTTCCGAGTCATGCTGGGCAAAAGAAGTTAAGCAACGCCGAGTCCTCAAGTCAAGTCAAGTCAACAACTCCATATTCCCCCCAAAATAAATAAATAAAAAGAAAAAAAATCGAAAAATGCGGATGACATCAGTACATTTTTAAAGTGATAAGTAAATACAAGAAAAACGAATAGAACGCAAGACATGGCAAGTTAGGTCTAATTGCGTTTACAATAAGCAAATTAATGCAAACGCAAAACTTGACCTCCTGTGACGTTTTAGATGGAGTCTAGCTGACGATCAAAGATGCCCAGAGCCGAAGCGTAGAACAACAGTCCCCTTTAGTCCACCCGCCTGTAAACGGGTTCATGGGAAAGGAAAACCAGAAAGGATAAGGAGATAGGCGCCGCCCTCACAAAGCTGACCCTGAAAAAATGTGCCTAACGCCCCTCTCTGGAACGACCGAAAGGTTACGGGTAGAGTTTTTACAATTTCTTAACCTCTTCGAATTGCATCCCATGAGTACTTTACTCTGTCGTGCTACTAAAAGCGTGAAATAAATTCTAGAATGCCTTTCTTTCTAAAATGTACACTTAGATGGGAGATGGGAGATGGGAGGGTAGGGAGATATTAACGAGATGGGGTGGAGTTCGGATAATGGGTCGGTGGTGAAAGTGGAAGGTAGGACAGCGGGAACTTTGGAGCGCAAGTAATGGACTGGGTGTTGTCATTGAAGATGGGTTCTGGAATGTTCTTATTGTGTCTGACCCTTTGTGCAAAGCTGTCAAGATGACACGATGAGTGGACAAAGTTCCGTCCATCTTGTAGTGACTATGATTGGTGGCTCATGTTCGCTTTCAATAGGAGGGATGATGGGGGCAGGAGGGAGGCGCGGGAGGAAGGACTAACTAGCCAGCAACGAACGCGAACCCTACGATGGTCCTTTCTTCTTGTCAAAGCACACATTCCGTATTCCAAATACTGGAAGCATACTGTTTTTGGTCAGAAGTAGGGCCAGCTGAGACCCTTTTGTCCCTGGGTAGAATGCTTGCTTTGCGGGGCAGGAGACCTGGGTTTGATTCTGGGTGATGACAAAAAAGAATGTTCTCGTATGAGTCTTTGTTAGACTGAATCGTATGACTCTTTGTACAGTGTTTGACTTTCTCCTGTCGCCTCCACGTCAGAGAACCCGGGAATACTGTCAAAAGCGTATAGTTGACAGATATTGAGATAGACACACATAAAGATATGTAGATCGATCAAGGTGGTTCAGCGATAGAAGTCCTAGTGCGGGCAGTGAACTGGAAGCAGCGTGACAGCGTATTGGGCGGGCCCAGTACGATTCTGATTTTATGTAACGCCTTGAGTATCTCCTTGAGCTGCGCTATCTCTTGCCAAAGCCAGCTTTGGTAGTGGTGATAGACTGAAAGGTCTGTAGCCAGTGTAATCCCTTTCGTACCCTGACAGTTCGGACAACAGGTACAGAAAATAATGCTTTCGCGTGGACTCTCGTTTTATTTTCAATCTGTGCTGTTTGTATTGTAGCAGACAGATTATAGCAGCTCCTGTCTACCATGCTTTGTGGCCATTAAAAAAGTCCATCAAGCTTTCTCAACAAAACCCGCACTGTAAAAGCTGAAGTGAAACTGGATGATACTGTGGAATCAGAATGGGAATCTTTGATACGGTTGGGGCAAAGGGGAAAGTGAAAGGTTTATTCTTTAGCCAGTGCCAGTGTATTGTAAGGCGAGCGGTGTTAGCTAGCAGCTCCTCCGTGTTCATGCTTGATGACCGTTGATTGATTGATTGATTGATTGTTGCTTTAGGTCCAGCGGACTCTTCCGAGCCAAATCAGGACCGGACAACCCCCGATCCGCATAAAAGATCTGCTGAAACAACCCTAGTGGGAAAATTGAATGCCCTCCACCGGCCAGTCACTTTACAATAAAGACATCCCACTCAGGGGACGGCTGAGGCTTTACCCCAACTACTCGAACCCCCGGTTACAAAAACAAAATAGAATACAAACATCATTATAAATTATCAACAAAACATATACATATAAAATGCCTATATTGCTAAATAATAACATCATAGGAAGCCCTAGTGACCACCCGGCAGAAAGCGTCCAACACTCCCAAGCTGATCCAACAGACCTCATACACAAACAAGGAGTCTTGTCCAGGAAGAGTTTTCAAGAAAAAAGGTAGGTCATTGATCTAGCGAAGAAGAAGAGTTTAGTTTAGTTTAGTTTATCAGTTTATAGTCCCCTCTCTTCCCGTAAGGATTTTCAGAGAAGAAGAAGATAGTATAGCAGAGTGATAGGACAGAGCAGGAATGGGAAAGAGTAAATGAGGAAGACAGCGACAGTGGGAATTTAAAGCACTAAATTTCCAGAAAGTGTGAATACTATTTATACTGAAACCCCCGGCACCCCAACGGGGGTACTGTTGCCGCAGTGAATTGGTCATTCCTACAAAGTCAAGACAGGTTTTCAACTGGGGCTTTCACTTTTCCCTTTATAGGTTTGAACAATCTATAGTGACAAGATTGCTCATGACCCCAAGGGGTTTGATGACCGTTAAGGTCAGTCCTGGCCCCTTTATGGAAGCTGTATTAAAAGCTTGCCTGCTTTTCGTTAATAGTGCGTGGACTGATGGAAATGTGACGAAATGGCGTTGGGTGGCAGCGGTAAGAAGTAGTGGTTCAATAGATGATAAACATGGCGCAGGTTATTGTTGGGAGTAGGGCTTTCCGGAATGTGTTTTGAAGGAGTTTCGCGGAAAACGTTTTTTTAAATGTTAACAGAACTTAGAATGAAAAACAGACGAGATAAACGAATCGATTCGGTTCGCAGTAGCCGTCAGAGACTAGAATCTTTAATTTACCATATACGTCAGAATCTGGACATCTAGTGGACAGCAACCATCATGCAGGAATTAAGAACGAGAACGAGTAGGGTTAGTCATCAAAACCTGGAAACTATATAAGACCATACACAAAAATTTGACTCCTCTGTGGACAACATTCATTGGAAGCGAGACCATTTAGTGGGCAGTAAACACCAGAATTGAAAGCTTTAGATGGACAATGGCCATCAGGAACTAAAGGTTGAAGGAATATAAACTGGACACGTTAGTGAACAACGGCCATCTGTCCATAATTGACCAGTAACAATGGCCAGTGGCACTCTTGAGAATGGTCAGTCCCGCCCTCGAAGAGTGACCAGTCCCATAAACCCGCCGTAAACAACGCACCTTTAGCTCTATTTCTGTCTCTCTGTCTGTCTCTCTCTGCTGTCTCTCCCTCTCTCTCTCTCTCTCTCTCTCTCTCTCTCTCTCTCTCTCTCTCTCTCTCTCTCCCAGACGTTGTAACTGCACTGTATAGTTAGAGAGTACTCTTTCCTAACATAATGAAGTCGGAAATGCATGTCGTGACCGTGCTTGATGTTACTGTGTCAATTTGTATTCAGCAGACTATTTTAAGTTGTATTGATAAGCTGTATGTGAGCAAATGAATTGTCGAATAAGAGATTCAAGTCAACAAATCTTTATTACCCCCAATGGATTCATACAGCACATTGCATCTCAGCCAGTACAGAATTTTTTGTTTTAATAATAATAATAATAATAATAATAATAATAATAATAATAATAATAATAATAATAATAATAATAATAATAATAATTATTATTATTATTATTATTATTATTATTATTATTATTATTATTAGTATTAGTATTAGTATTATTATTAGTATTATTAATTTATTTATTTATTTATTTATTTATTTATTTATTTTGTAAAGCGCGATTCCAAACTAAAAAGTCTGCTCAAACCGCTCACGCACACTCTCTCACACAAACACTCGCGTTGTTTTACCTTGTTTCACATTTACTGTTTCAAAATATTTTAAATATGAGCTGCTTCTAAATCTTGTAATTGCTCTATGTGGTTAAAAAAAAATGTTGTATTGAATTGAATTGAATTAAGAGACTGCACTGTACATTAATACATGGAACAATACAAATACAGATATAAAAGTACCTAACGAAATAATGTAAAAGTAGTTATAGGAAATAGGAAGACATAAAATTGTACAGGTAAACATAGGCAGTACATTTATACAAAAATAGAACAAGTTCAACATACAAAGAATTAAGTCAATGGTAACATTTAACGTTTGTAAAACAACATTTTTAAAAAAGCTTTAAACCATAAAATTCAATAAAGAGTAAATACAATAAAATAGCTAACATTGTTACATTTTTATACAAATAAAAACAAAAGTAATACATACAATAACACATTAGCAACTACTGAAGCTACTTTTCCACGACAGTTGTACATTATACTTTCAACAATATACAAAGTTCTACACACGCACTTAAGTCTCTTCCAGCTCTTTCAGCACTATTATACATAGGTACCCACATAGTAAAAAATAATATTATGAAAAATATTATGAACAGTATTTTTTTGACTGACAAACCACTCAAACACGCTCAATAAAGACAACCTCTCCATTCATTATAACAGTTGGATACAGAAAAAAATATAATATTAAGAGAATATTAAATTACACTCAGGCGACATAAAAAGGACGGCTTATGCAAATAAACAAAGGTAAGTTATACAAATGTTCTATTCCTATCGCATTACTGTGAGAAATAATAGAACTCTATATCACAAGCCGACACATCGTAAACCAGCACTTTTCATCAACGGAATTAATTAGTCATGAGACACAAAGATACCAATACACTTTACATACCTACCGCTATTTCTCTGCTCACCGAAACCTCAGTTAGATTCTCTTCTCTCTAGTACTCCTTGGTGTTTCTGCCTCTATCTGTCTTCCTGCGCCTTTCATATATCCCATCTCGCCATGTTAAGGTGTGCGTGTGTGTGTGTGTGTGTGTGTGTGTGCAATGAATACAGACTTGTGTGTGTGTGCATAAAAGATTTGCAATCAGCCTAGTCTCTGACTGTACCTAGGACTCTATTGATTACTACTTGTGTTACTATTATTATTATTATTATTATATTATTATCTTGCTATTGTTATCATTATTAGTAGTAGTAGTGGTGGTGGTGATAGTTGTGATAATGAGACAACACTTTAACAGAATGCATCTAATTTTCTTACTGCTAACTTTTTAATTTGTAAACATAAACCACTTTCATGCAAAACATCTTATTGTGATAACAAAATCGTTTCCCCTGACTGTGAGACTCGGAAATGGAATATTAAAAAATTAATTGTTATTGGAATGTATTTTTTGACATCACTGTAACTGCAGATTTTATGCAGTAAATTAAGCTGATTTTAGGCAAAGAGAAAAGTATTATTACATGAAGTTCCCCATGAAAAAAGTGAGAAGATGAAAAATAAAGTAAAATAAAATAAACCATATTCAGCAAAAACTGAAAGAGAGAGAGAGAAAGAGAGAGAGAATGGTTGGGAGCGGATGTTAAAAAGGGGAAGCAAGAGAATAAAACTTAAACCAAACTTTCTTTTACTGCCATATGCTAGCCAGACAAGAGTTTGATTAGTTTCTCGGTAGCCTTTTTAGTGTTTACTGTTCCAAGTCTAGACTACAAGAGTTAATTAACTACCGAAAATAATGAAAGAAAGTAACAGCTGGTACAGGGGCTGGTTCAGGGGTTTGACACCACCTCCAGAGCCCTTGGAATGTGCAGAGGAGACCAAAATGATGAACAGCAACACCAAGGCATCATTACGGACATTAAAGTCAAAGACTGTCACGTGGGGTTTATGGGCTCTGCACAATGGAATTATGGACCCTCACGTTTATTCGGTGGGAACTGCTAGTAGGTCACCCTATGAATTACTTTAATAAATTTATTTGTTTAACTCGTTCTGTGTTAAGGTTGGGGTACAGAAATAGATAGAAAAATGGTAAAAGATTACTGTCACACTAGCTTTCACACGGCTATGACTCATATGTAGACCAGCCACTTGATAACAGTTAAAATCACACATTTATTTCTTCTACTCTATACAAGGTTCTCTAAGTACTAATCTAACTTAAGAAGTCTCTTTCAATGCTAATAGTTCGATCGCTGATAGTCTAGGCAGCTGTTATATCTTCCTCGGGCACTTTCTATAATATCTCATGTAGATTTGGACTACTGTGGTCCTTTTTACAGTTTCTGAAGAGTTGGACTACTGTGGTCCTGCTATGATCAGTTTAAGTGCACCTTCGTGTTATGCACTTAACTCATGAGTGGGGGTTCGAAGTCCTTCTGTGAGGTAGCTTCTGGTCCACCTGTGTCGTTGTGTAGTTGGGTTCCCTTGCCACGCTGTGGGGTCTGACAGGGAGTTTTCCGGGTTGCTCTTTCCGTCTTGTGCGGTAGAGGATACTCCGCCAACTAGTCGTTTCTGTGGAGTGGGGTGCACAGGATAGCTCGGGATAGCTCGGGATAGCTCGGGATAGCTCGCCTGCTCGTCTGTAATATAAGAGACGAAAGTCTGCACAACCCTGAATAATCGGTTTGTGCAGAGCGTCTCACTGAAAGCCAAGTAGCCCTCAGTGATAGCTCCACATCTCTATACATAAGCGACGAACATTCTGCTACTTCCGGGTTCCACTGGAATTTCACTCTAAATTCCTATACATACATAAATATCAATCGTGGCTAACTATACACATACAGAATTAATAATAATATAAACATTCAGTGGTACAGCCACTGGTCTGCAAACATACATATAAGTTAAACAACAGAGGTTCCGTACGGGATACAACATGGCGGCGCAACCGGTCGTGTTTCGGCTCGTGGTCGGCTCTTCCACGTGGTACGGCAAATTCGGATTAATAATTCACATTTATGCATAGCAAATTCCACAAACATAATTTCAACAATAATACAAATATATCACGATGAAACAGAAGGGTGTTCATTTACCTGTTTGACAAGTTCAGGCCCGTTGTGACTTGATAGAATTCTATGCTTCTAAGTCCTGCTTCCTGGTCTAAGTGTGTAGAGATTTCTCTAGCTATCTAGCTGTTCACACTTCGGTGTATTCCTCCCAACTGACCAAAAATGTGCGGGGTTTGGACCTAGTCAAACTGACTCCAACCGCTTTGCCTAAGCTCTCCCATTGGTTCCAACGGTCCGATTCAAAGCTCTCATTGGGTAAAATGTTTACGACTCTCGCACACAGTGCTGAGTCACTAAGCTGTGTGGGGGTCTGGCTCGCTGTGTGTACTTTTATTGCTACTGTGTAATTTACTGACTCTCTACTGTTACAAAGACTACACAAGGCTAAATAGTCAACAAGCAGAGTTAAAACTAGTCCTAACGCGACAAAGACCAATCCCTCAATACGGTGCGCAGTTGTATCAGACAATGGGTCCTGACAGGAAGTCCTCTCCAGGAAAAGCACAAACAACTGTTGCCCTAACAAGGTTGAAGCCCATTTGGAAAGACATGACCATCAGTCTACATTTCAAGTTAAGGTTGCTGCGCTCCCTTGTCATCTCCATCTTCCTATTGCGAAACATGGACTCTCACAGCAGATCTACAGCGAAGAATACAAAGCATGGAGATCAGGTGCTACAGAAGACTTCTGGGCATTTCCTATACCCAGGACTTCACCAACGACGAAGTGCGACAGACCATCACACAAGCCATTGGACAACACGATGGCATAATCCCAGTGGCGAGAAACGGAAACTCCGATGATATGGCCACATCACCAGAGCATCAGGCCTTGCAAAGACCATCCTGCAAGGCACAGTGCAAGGAGGCAGAAGAAGATAGAGACAAAAAATAGGTGGGGGGAAAACTTCGAGAATGGACTGGCCTGACACTGAGTGAAGCTTCCAAGGTTGCTGAGGACAGAGAAAGATGGAGTACGCTGGTTAAATATTCATCTGTGGTGCCCCAATTACAGGATAGGATAGGAGAGGAAGGATGCTTGTTGTTGCAGTGACATAATGTTTTACCGCATCACCAAAACAAAATCCTATGTATTTTGAATTTATTGGGTCATAAAGTGTCTTCATTCAGAATCTGAATCTTGTTGGTGTTGTACTGCGGCTGCAGCGCTTTGTTGAATATAGCAAAACTAATTCAACCGCAAGCCTATTTGTGCTCTTTTGGCCTGGTCTCCACGTAGACATTACCATCCGTCTGAGAGCAGCCCCTTTCAACATCACCATCGTTACATGACATTACATGGTTATTGCTTTGGGTCCAACATCACCATCATCAAGGCCTATGCCCCAACATCAGACTATGACGACAGCGAAGTGGAGGATTTCTATGAAAATCTACAGGCTGTCCTTGACCAAGTGCCGAAGAAGAACATAGTCATAGTGCAAAGCGACTGGAATGACAAGGTTGGCCAAGATGCGCGTCACAACTGGGGAGACACATGTGGACCCCACTGCATAAACGAGACAAATGACAGGAGTCTGAGACTTGGAGTTTGCCAGATACAACAATCTGATACTGGCAAGCACGCTTGGTCTCCACAAAAAATGCAGACGATGGACATGGCACAATCCCGGCCGGGAGCATCACAACCAGATTGACTACATCATGGTCAAGAAACGCTTCAGATCAAGCTTCAACATTGGCAGGACGTGCACCTTTCCAGGGGCAGACATCGGAAGTGACCACGATCTCGTGAGGATGTCTTTCCGGCTCCATTTGAAGAGAGTAAACAGAACAAAGTGCACTAGATTGAACTTCAACCTGGACAAACTGCAAGACCCGGAGGTGGCAGAAGTATTTCAGGCCACAATTGGAGTGAAATTTGCACCACTGCTCATTTTGGGAGCTGGTGAATTAGATGTCAACACCATGACCACTACCTTCAACTCAGCTGTGACAGATGCCGCCACTGAGATCCATGGCAAGCACCGCCCAAAGAAGAAACCATGGATCACACCTGAACCTTTGGACCTGTGTGATAAACGAAGAGAGGTGAAAAAAAAAAGAATACCTCACATGGAGCTGAATCGAAGAGAGATGAAAAAGGAAAAGAACACCTCACAGGGAGCTGATGCCTACCGAAAAATCAACAATGACATCCGAAAAGGCACGCGCTCAGCAAAGGAGAACTGAATAGAAGATCAGTGGCAGGAAATATAGAATAGTCTGAACAAGAACAACAGCAAGAAGGCCTACCAGACTGTAAAGCGGCTAACAAGTGATAAACAGCCCAAAGTCTCCACGATCCAAAGCAAGTCTGGCATATATATGCCTTACAGAAGAACAAGAAGTCTTGGATAGGTGACCTTTACAACCACACTCCAAACGGAGACCCATCTGTTCTAGCATGTCCCGAGAACAGAGAAGAAGTACAAATCCTCCCAATTCTCCGAGAAGAAGTTGAGGCGGCAGTGCAATCGCTGAAGAAAGGGAAGTCAGCGAGAGTGGACAACATACCCGCGGAATTGCTTCAAGCAAGAGGAGAAGTAATGATTGACGCCCTCATTATTATCTGTAAGAAGATCTGGCGGAGTGGGGAGTGGCCTACACCATGGACCCAGTCGCTTGTTATCACTCTTCTCAAAAAAGGTAACCTTCAGGAGTGTGAAAATTACCGCACCGTCAGCCTTATCAGGCATCACAGCAGGGTCCTCCTGAAAATAATACTCAACAGGTTAAAACCCCAAACTGAACAAATAATAGCTGAAGAACAAGCAGGATTCAAGGCAGGGCGAAGTACCACTGAACAGTTTTTCAACCTCAGAATAATCTGCGAGAAATACCAACAGCACCAACAGCATCTATATCATGTGTTTGCAGACTTCAAGAAAGCGTTTGACCGAGTCAGGCATTCAGCTCTGTGGGCAACCATGAGAGTGTACAACATCAGCCCTAAAATTATTGAAGTCATCAAAAGCCTGTATGACAAGGCTACCAGTGCAGTCCTCCATAACAGCGCCATCGGAATCTGGTTCAGAACAACAATTGGCGTGCGCCAAGGATGCCTAGTCTCTCTAACACTCTTCAAAATCTTCCTAGAGCGGATCATGAAAGATGCCCTTGCAGATCACGAAGGCACAGTCAACATAGGGGGTAGAGCAATCTCCAACGTTCATTTTGCGGATGACACTGATGGATTGGCTGGAGAGGAACTAGAACTTGAACAGCTGGGACAGAGGCTTGACAACACCGCCAGAGCCTATGGAATGGAATTAAGTGCAGAGAAGACCAAAATGATGACCAACAACACCGACGGCATCAACACGGACATAAAGTCCATGGCCAATCCCTCGACACAGTTCATAACTTCAAATATTTAGGAGCCATTGTATCAGACAATGGGTCCCAACAAGAAGTCCTATCCAGGATCGCACAAAAATCTGCTGCACCTTCAAGGTTGAGGCGCATTTGTAAAGTCAAGACCATCAATCTACATTCCAAGATAAGGCTGCTGCGCTCCCTTGTCATCTCCATCTTCCTCTACGCTTGCGAAACATGGACCCTCACAGCAGATCTACAACGAAGAATACAAAGCGTGGAGATGAGGTGCTACAGAAGACTTCTGGGCATTTCATATACCCAGCACATCACTAACGACGAAGCTCGACAGACCATCACACAAGCCATTGGACAACACGATGACCTGCTCACAATGATGAAGAAACGGAAACTTCGATGGTATGGCCACGTCACCAGATCATCAGGTCTTGCAATACCATCCTGCAAGGCACGGTACAAAGAGGCAGAAGAAGAGGGAGACAGAAAAAGAGGTGGGAGGACAACATTCGAGAATGGACTGGCTTGATACTGAGCGAAGCCCTCGGGGTTGCTGAGGACAGAAAGATGGAGTATGCTGGGTAAACGATCATCTGTGGTGCCCCAACGACCCCCGAGTTATGGGATAGGTTAGGACCTGGTGCACGGATTAATCCTAGACGTCTGGTAGACAATTGGATTTTAGAATGTGCATTGAATCACATTGTATCTGATCGTTATCTATATGGGCTACTTTCATGAGTACAGCTGTGCGTGATAAACCTCAGTCAGGGAAAAAACAAAACAAAACAAAAAAACAGCAAATCTCAAACACTGAAAAACAGACAAAAGCGTTTTCAACTGTTTCCCGTATTGCAAAGCTTGTTTTGATGTTAGCTAGCTACACGAAGGAGAAAAAAAAAGAAGACAACATCAGGTCAGCAAGGGCAGTGGCTTGCTTCATTTTGTTGTAGCCACATTCCGGGGACGTGACTGGAGTGAAAGACAGGTCGGATTTTGCCATTGGGACCTCTCTACCTTATTCCTTATTGACATTTTGTTCAGATTCGGACCCGCAAGCGCTGCGCTATAGGCGAATGTGTGCTGCTGGTTTGGTGTTTGTCGCTCTTTGCAGTAAGGAATTGATTTACTGTCTTATTCACATTCGTATTCATTTAAGGTGACGTCTTATGGTTTATGGTTGATCTGAACCTTGGACTATTCTTAGAGCTGGCAATAGAACAATTTCTTCATAAAGCGTTTCATTTAAAATGGTTATTTTAGCAATATACCTTACGTTCTTACAAGGTTACGGTTCAGCAATCCCATTTCTGATTTCCTATCAGGAAATTGTCCAGACTCTAGAGAGTTTCAATATTATTAATCATTTAATCGCTAGTGCACTAGTGCATCTTAACTAGGTCCTTCTTCTCTCTTTTGTAACGATTCACCAAAAACTCTTTGGAAAGGGCGCATGCGCTTGCGAGTCTTCTAGAATGAAGTCCCAAGAAACTATGGTAAAGGAGGGTTTGAATAGCTGAATATCAACAATCGTTTAACTGTTATGGCTAGGAGAAGATATCAGGATTCTTCTTCTCGAGCGTCTTGTCACTCTTGGCCTCCATCTCGCTGCAGTTGCTCTACAGAAGGTATGGCAGCTTGCCGTGCGTTAAAAAAAAAATATATATATATATTGGCTGTGAAATATCCCTTTCTTCGACGTTTTCCGCTGTGGAAAGTGATGCTTCAACCATTAATTTGATTGCTCCGACCATTTTGTTTCTTTCGGGTGCCGTGGATGAACAGTTTTGTGTCTACTATCGCAGTTGTGGATAGAAGTTAATATAAATAAATAAAGTGTAAATTTTTTAGACTTAGCTCTTCGTCACCACACCACGACCTTCCCATCTTCCCGCAGTAGAGGAGCCGGGGGTTTCTGTATAAATAGTATCCCCACTTTCTGGAAATTTAGTGCTTTAAATTCCCACTGTCGCTGTCTTTCTCTTTGTCCTTTCTCATTCCTAATCTGTTCTATCAATCTACTACATGTATCTTCTTCGCTAGACCAGTCACCTACTTTTTTTTCTTGGAAATTCTCCCACAACTCCTCATTTGTGTACGGGGTTTGTTGGGTCAGCTTGGGAATATTGGACACTTTCTGCCAAATCGTCACTGGGGATTTCTATGATATAATTATTTAGCAATGTAGGCATTATATATGTATGTGTTTCGTTAATATTTTATAATGATGTTAATATTCTTTTTTTTTTGTAAACGGGTGTTCGATAAACTAGAGTACAGCCTCAGCGTTCCCTGCATAGAATGCCTTTATTGTAAAAGGCCGGCTGATGGAGTGCCTTCAGTGTTACCGTTAGAGTTGTTTCAGCAGATCTTTTATACGGATCAGGGGTGAGTCCTCTTTCACCGGGTGTTTCTGTATAAATAGTATCCCCACTTTCTGGAAATTTAGTGCTTCAAATTCCCATTGTCGCTGTCTTTCTCCTTTGTTCTTTCTCATTCCTACTCTGTTCTATCATTCTACTACATGTATATATCTTTTTCGCTAGGCCAGTCAACTACCTTTTTTGTTGAGAACTCTTCCAGAACTTTTCATTTGTGTATGAGGTCTGTTGGGTCAGCTTGGGAATATTGGATGCTTTCTGCTAAATGGTCACTTGGGCTTCCTATGATATTATTATTTAGCAATGTAGGCATATTATGTATGTGTTTTGATGATATTTTATAATGGGGTTTGTATTCTATTTTATTTTTGTAAACGGGGGTTTGATTAATTAGAGTATAGCCTCAGCGTCCCTTGCGTGGAATGCCTTTATTGGAAGGTGACCGGCTGGTGGAGTGCCTTCAGTGTTACCACTAGGGTTGTTTCAGCAGATCTTTTATAAGGATCAGGGGTGAGTCCTCTTTCAACCAAGTTGTGGTCCGGTTTTTGTGGTCCTAATTCGGCTCTTTGCAGTCCGGTGGACTCTGTAAGCAATGAATAACTAACTAACTAACTAACCTCTTTCAACCAAGTTGTGTTCCTGATTTTGTTGTCATGATTCGGTTCTTCGCAGTCCGCTGAACCCTATAAACAATTAACAACTAACTAACCTTCCCACCCCTACCACCCAACTCAACCCACCCCCCCCTAACCCACTCTCATCCCCGTATCAGAGAGGACGCATAATAGGGTCTTACCGGAGAAGGCACTGGGGAACAAACCTGTCATGAAAAAGTACACGCTGCACTCTGTCATGGGATGCGCGAAAGCAGAATGCAATTCAATTGAAAGAAACCACACATATGTCAAGGAAATATCGATGGCTGCTGAATGGCCAGCGTTCTATTGGAAGACGATGCAAAGGGGTGGATTTTAGCGGCCTTTTAGGCTTTCAATACACTCGAGGATTAGAATGAGATTCTTCAAAAGAGGATCTGCCTTTCAAAACACGCTCTTTTCACGCCTGATTGTTGAGTTGAAGCTGCGGGGATATTTTGTTGCCTAGCCTTTTGGTAGCGTGATAGAGGAGTATAATTTTTCGCGTGTGCATTACCATATTAATAGCGATAAAGCTAATACGTATAGCTTTAATGTTGTTTTCCGTCATTTGGGGCTAGGCTATAAGCATGCGTTTCGTGCGGAATTAATTGACCACTATGCAAAAGTTGCAATTAATACTATTCAGTCATATAAGAACTTTCAGTTTAGTATCCCATGCGTTATAACTGTGCGGGAATGTTACTGTACACATTTGGCCGTTGGTTCAGGGCTTTGGCCTCTCAGCTGCGTGTCTGTTTTTCATAGTTTTGACTTGCCTTGCCTTGCATAGCAATACAAAAAAAACGACTTTAATTGAAGATCATTTGAAGATAATTATGAGGAGGAGAAGAAGAAGAAGAAGAAGAAGAAGAAGAAGAAGAAGAAGAAGAAGAAGAAGAAGACGACGAAAGGAGGAGGATGAAGATGAGGAGAAGAAGAGGAGAAGGACGAGAAGGGGAGCAGGAGGCTCCTAGAGGATTGAGAACACGTTCATGTTCGATAAAGGCATTTATAGTCGAGTTCATTCTCCTTCTTGCTCTCATCGACGTTTTGACTTGTTGCTTTCTTCTTCTTCTTCTTCTTCTTCTTCTTCTTCTTTTTCTTCTTCTTCTTCTTCTTCTTCTTCTTCTTCTTCTTCTTCTTCTTCTTCTTCTTCTTCTTCTTCTTCTTCTTCTTCTTCTTCTTCTTCTTCTTCTTCTTCTTCTTCTTCTTCTTCTTCTTCTTCTTCTTCATGATGATGATGATGACGATGTTGATGATGATGATGATGATGATGATGATGATGATGATGATGATGATGATGATGATGATGATGATTCTTCTTCTTCTTCTTCTTCTTCTTCTTCTTCTTCTTCTTCTTCTTCTTCTTCTTCTTCTTCTTCTTTATGATGATGATGATGATGATGATGATGATGATGATGATGATGATGATGATGATCATGATCATGATGATGATGATGATGATCATGATCATGATGATGATCATGATGATGATGATCTTCTTGTCGTTATTTTTGTTCTCGTTCTGTATTTTCTGTACACACCCACACCCTCTTCCCTCCATCACTCCCCTTTGATTCTTCTGCTGCTGATGATGATGTCTTGAAATACGCAATATCGTCCATATTCATCTTGTTCTTTTTTTTCCTCTTGGTCTTTCTTTCCTTCTCCCCTCCTCCCCTCCTCCCCTCCTCCACTACCTGCCCCCACGATTCACATTTCCATCTCACTCTCTCTTCCATCTTTTTTTTTCTGTCTCTGTCTATCCGTCTCTCTCTCTCCAGTGTCTTCCTCCACCTCCTTCTTTTAATCAGTCAGCATAATAATTTAGGGTATGTTCTCTTCATATATAATCATTTTTGCACGTCTGCCACATGGATACAGATTGCTGCCTTGGCCTTAGTTAGCCTTCTGCAGTGCTTGTTTTAAACTGATAGCGATTATTCCCTTGTACCGTGGTTTCAGGAAGGTGGGAAAAGAAACGGTAAAAAGCAGGAAGGAGACTAACTCATACCAAATAAAAAATAAATAATACAATAACGGGTGTGGAGTACCCCCCGCGTGCTCTCTCTATCTCTCACTCACACACACACACACACACACACACACACACCCACACACACACACACACACACACACACACACACACATACCCACACACGCTGTATTTCAGGCAATAAAGACGGACAAAAAGTGAGAAGAATTTGGAGGAGGAGAAAGAGGAGGTTATGAACTTCACTCGATTTGCATACGTTTGGTTTTACCTTGGAGGCACCGTTAAAGTCTAAGTGCATACCAAGCTTGAACCAAACCCCTCCAGTAGATTTTGAGAAAATATGGAAAAAAAAATGACGTCACGATGATCACGTCAACCGATATGCATCTTTTTTAAAAATCTGGTATGGTTTACTATTATCTAAATAAATACCAAGCTTCAAAGTGATCCGTCCATTAGTTTCAGAGAAAAGTGCGCAGAATAAATAACTGAGTGAAAATTAAAATATTATGTAACCACGATGACGTCACTTGATATACATAAATTCAAGGCATCTGTACACTCTCTTTACATACAAAATTTAATGGAAAGGTACTCTTGTGGATCCGCTTGTGAGGAAAGATGCTGCCTCCGATGACCAGATTGTTGAGTGCACACAGGTCCACATATCTCTCTGCATTCTCATTCATTACTCCTAAGGCGTGGGTGCCATAACTGGTTCGTATCCGGTGTTGTCAGATCCAATCTTGGCATTGACATCTCCCATGAGGATGGTGATGTCCTTGTCTGGGTAAGTCTCAAGGATCTTCTGTAGTCTGCTGTAGAAATGGTCTTTAACATCCTCTTCACTGTCGTTCGGTGGAGCATAGCACTGGACAAGGTTCATCTTGATCTTCCTCATCTTGGTACGGAAGGATGCTATTATGATTCTGGGGCCATGGGTCTCCCATCCTATAAGTGCCCTCTGTGCCTAATTGGACAACATGAAGCCTACTCCCTGCGTGTGGGGTGCATCGTTTTCTTCGTGCCCGGAGTACAGCAATAGTTCTCCTGTCATCAGTCGCCTTTGTCCAGCTTGGGTCCATCGTGCCTCGCTGATGCCTAACACGGTCAGGTCATTATTCCTCATCTCAGCTGCTACCTGTGCCGTCTTTCCCGATTCGTACATGGTCCGAACATTCCATGTGCCGATGGTGGTTCTCCTGGTTGACAGAAGGATAGTCGGCTCTGTGGCTTCCTCTCGGCTTTCACCACAACGCGTCACAAGGTCTTCGTGATGAAGTACCTTCCTCTTCCAGGATAAAGTTTTCTCTTTCTTCTGTTGTTAGCGTTTCTGTAGCGTAGTCTTTTTTATGGGGTGGGGGTGCTAACCCCACGCCCAACCCTCCTCCTTTTGCAGCCGGGCTTGGGACCGTCCTTGGCGGAGTTCATGTTTTTCACTAGAATCTTATTCGGGACGAATCACAGAGACTCACTAGTGAAATTGTAAGAAAAATTACAGGGAACGGGCGTGTACATATCTACTGTACGGTCTTTCTTTTTAGAATAAACGTCGTCCTTTGTAAAGAATGATTAGTTCAGTGTATAAGTAAATAAGTAACGTTTTAACCTTTTAATCTGGTCCTGATAGGATTGTTACACCGTTTTTAATCTTGTATACGCTTTTTGTTTTTAATTTATGCCCCTTATATGCTTATGTGTCCGGGGAGGCCATTTCTAGTCATCGAATTGAATCCTACAAAGAAAGGACCTGTCACGCAGCACAAGTGTAGGCGTGAAGTGTCTGTGCACTGGTTGACGAGAGATGTACATTATTTGGCAAAGTGATACAATTCACGCTAGCTTTAGCAGGATATGGCACTATAATTTGAGGTATAACCACTACAAAACTACTACGTGTTAACGCCAAATGGCCACACAAATTAGAGTGGCGAACGGGCCGTTGAAGCCAGAATGCCTGCCTAAAGTCATCCATGGGGTAACTTCACAACTACTGTTAAAAAGTGGGGCAGGGTAGCTCAGTGGGTAGAGCGCTTACTAGCAACCGAGTCCCTGGTTCGAATCCCGGATTAGCCAATGTGCGACCATATTAATTTCCTCTTACCATCAACCGGTTTGCTGGTGTTAGAATAATGTAACCAGTAGTCGCCTATACGCTCCGGTGTCGTGTGATTATATACAACTACTGTGAACATTGAGGTTTAACACCTACACCCACCAATAGCGATATGCCAGACGGGGATAACCATCCAAAGGAACAAGGGGTAGGGACCTAAAACAACACTGAACCACCAGACCATTCATACTGCTATAATGGACAGTGAAAAATGGCCACACTTGGGGGTTTTGTGGATGGAGGTGGTAAAGTGGAGAGGCAGGCCAAGATGGCGAATCTATTAACCCATCATGGAAAGTCAAACTGACACTTGTCTTGAAGTTGCATGAAGTCTGGTTTGCTGACAGACTGTT
Source organism: Oncomelania hupensis (assembly GCA_036898135.1). Classification (NCBI taxonomy): domain Eukaryota; kingdom Metazoa; phylum Mollusca; class Gastropoda; order Littorinimorpha; family Pomatiopsidae; genus Oncomelania; species Oncomelania hupensis. Next base: position 21,021,448 of record CM072518.1, read on the forward strand.
ACCGGATCTTGAAGCAGCATAATCCATCATTTTAATCTTCTGCAGTGAATTGCTATTTTTATGTAAAAGCACAACGTAAAATTTACTTCATCAAAATGATAAGATAAGATAAGATATGAATACTTTATTATCTGATATCACGAAACATTTATGTGAGGTGCGCGCGCAGCGTAAGACTATAAACGCTTCAAACACATGTACGAAACATAGATTTAAAGCATTAACATGTTCATGCAATGCCATAATAAAGCACTTAAGGCACATGCACACTCCTACACAGACACTTCATACACACAGAGCTGTAATGCTGTAAGTGTACCTAATGTAAGCTTACTTGTAGACCAGACACACACATACGTGAAGAGTGGCGAAAGAATCTAAAAGCAGAACTTTGTGAACAATTGTCTGTTTGAGTGGTAACCACTGGAACTGATCAGTACAACTTATGTTAATCTGATGAATAAAAATTGATGCAACAACAACAACAAGGAACTGACTGAAATGGCAGGAGAGCGCGAATCACATTGTTGTGACCGTAGTGTTAAGGAGATGGGCGTGTATACCAATAGAACACATGCACCGACGCACGCCTACACGTAAACACACACACACATGCACTCACACGCATTCACACGCACGCACTCACTGCGGAGAAAACCTATAGCATATATAGCACATACACACACTCTCTCTCTCACGCACATACACAGACACACACACGCACGCACGGACGCACGCACGCACTGCGGAGAAAACGTAGAATATCATTTAATAACGTGTTGAGTTTCAATGACAGATCAAAAGATTTTTTTGGTTTAAATGCCCATGCATGAAAGGACAGGCTTATACATGAATGAGCAATATTCTAACTTGTCATTTCTCATCTCCGCCTAACCCCTCACCCCACAACACACAGCTCTTCCACAACCCCATCTTTTATTGTTTTTCATTCGCCATACCCCTATATCATAACCACCCCGAACCAACGCGTTACCCCCACCCCATCCACTACACCCTACCCCTTCTAACCCTATCCCCTCAATTTCTTTCTCTCATCTACCCTAATATCTATATCTCTCTTTTCACCACACACACTGAAACTTCAAACCACCCCCCCCCTCCCACACACACATACATACAATCACACACACTGACCGTCTACCTCTATCGTTACCTTATTGATGGCATTTACTTTTGGTTTCCATCCTTCATATCCTTCATTTTAACTATTCCAACCCAGCCACATGCCGTTACTCCCCCTCCCAACCCCCACCTCCATATTATCCTCCTCCGTCCCTCGCTCTCTCTTTCCATTTCCCTCTCGTCTCTTCCGTCCACCCTCCCCCTCTTCCTCCTCTTGAAGTAAAGTCAACTAAACTTTATTCCAGTTTAAAAAAAAAAAAAGATTGTGGCTTGTCGAAGCGGCAAAACAGTTTCTCACACATCCATGAGACATGACATGAAATGGATCGTAAGACATACATGTAAAGTGGACACATGATACAGCATTCACAATGTCTTAGGACAGTAGCCTGGGAGATTGTGCCAGGTAGACAACAATCAGTCCAGCACAGTCTGAGCTGTTGCATTCACCATTCGCAGAGGTGTTGGGCATAATTATCTTCTGCCAACCTGCATCTTCCACTGCAGCGGTCATGCCGACCTGCATCTTCCACTGCGGCGGTCCCCAGGCCAGGTTTTATAGCGCATACCTGCTCATAGGAGGCGCTCAGACCCCTGCTGCTACTGCTGCTGCTATGGTATGCCGAGGGTTGCTGTTGCTTTGGCGAACTGGGAAACCCCGAAACGACACTCTTCATCGCCTTTCAAGCTCCATTTTCCTATCTCTAGGCTCCATGTACTGGGCAATGGCGGCCGATCGACAAATGGTACCTTTCCTTTTGGCTGCTGGTTGCTCTAATCCATGGCTGCGTGTAATCTTTCTCTACTACCAGGCGGCGCTGGCGTTCGCCTTCATTACGCGACATCGTCGTCTCTCCTCTGGTTCGTCGTCACACCTCCTCACAAGTCTTCGACGAGATGACCCACTTACCCCAACTTTGCGCGCCTTCTTCACCGTATATCTTCGTCCATCCTCTGGTTCTTCGCCACACCTCATCACAAGTGTTCGACGAGACGACCCTACTATTCCACCTTTGCGCGCAGCATTTACAAGTCCCTGCTGCATCGTGCGCACACCTCATGAGTGTTTACATCATGATCTCTTCATCCACCCGGACATCTTAAACATAATAACTTCGTATCTCCGTCGCTTTTACGCTTTTACGTCGGGGTGCCGGGGGTTTCAGTATAAATAGTATCCCCACTTTATAATAATAATAATACAGTACATTTATATCGCGCGGTACCTCGCAAACGGTAAGGAAAGCGAGCTCGCCGCGCTTGACAACACACTTGCAATCACACACACACGCACACACACACACACCCACACACCCACCCACCCACACACACACACGCACACAGAACACGTATACACTTATCAAATGGTTAAATAATTACAGTAAAACATGGCCATGCAAAACAACAGATAATATGAATACCAAGAACCGAGCCGATGCCGCCACCATCCATGAACAGATGACGTGACTTGGTAAAAGATTACATATGGGGATGGAAGGGAGGGGGAGTGAAAATTATTGAGTTTGCATGTTAAAAAGGAGGGTCTTTAATTGGCGCTTGAAGGAAGAAAGTGATGGAGCATGTCGGAGTTGCATGGGTAGTGAGTTCCAGGCAGTTGCAGCAGAGAAAGAGAAAGATCGTTCACCATAGGTCTTTGAGTGAACACGGGGGATAGAAAGCAGTCTTGTATCAGAAGAAGAGCGGAGTTGTCTTGCAGGAGAGTAGACAGAGAGAAGGTCAGTAAAGTATGAGGGGGCAGAACCAGTGAAGAATTTGAAAACAATAGTTGAGAGCTTGTACAAGATGCGAGCTCGAACAGGGAGCCAATGAAGAGATCGGAGTAGAGGGGTGGCATGGTCTCGTTTTTTAGCTTTAAGAACAAGGCGGGCGGCAGAGTTTTGGACTTTCTGAAGTTTTTCAAGAAGGTAGAGAGGGGAGCCAGAGAGGAGAGAGTTGCAGTAGTCAAGTTTAGATATAACAAATGCACAGACAAAAGTGTTGGTTGTTTCGGATGTAAGATATTGTCGGATGGAGCTAATGCGGTGAATTTCGAAATAGGCAGAGCGGCATATGTTGGAAATGTGTTGGTCAAGTGACATGTCAGAAGACAGAATGAAACCTAAGTTGCGGGCATGGTCAGAAAATGAAATGGATGAGGTTCCTACTGTGATGCTATTTGGTAAATCAGATTTGTTGGATTTCTTTTTGATCAAGAGCGCTTCAGTTTTGTCATCATTGAGCTTTAGACGGTTTTCGGACATCCATTGTTTGACGTCAGTGATGCATGCCTGCATGGACTGGACGGAGGCGTGTGCCTGTGAAGAGCTGAAAGAGGTGTGGAGTTGTGTGTCGTCTGCAAATGACTGACTGTTGACAGAGTGAGAATAGATGAGATTAGAGAGAGGCTTAGTGTACAGAATGAAGAGGACAGGACCGAGGACAGAACCTTGAGGGACACCAAAGGAGAGTGGGACAGACGAGGAAGAGTGTTCACCAATGAGGACAGACTGAGACCTGTGAGAGAGGTAGGATTGAAACCAGGAGAGACAAGTTCCAGAGATTCCGTAGAGAGTGGAGAGTCTTTGAAGGAGAATGTTGTGGTCAATAGTGTCAAAAGCAGAAGATAGGTCTAAGAGAGTGAGGAGGGACACATCGCCCACGTCCAGGCCACGCAGTATGTCATTTGTCACTTTGATGAGGGCGGTTTTTGTGCTATGGTTGGGGCGGTAAGCAGACTGTGATGGAGGAAGGAGGTTGTGTTCAGTGAGGTAAGAAAAGAGTTGCTGAAGGACTACTTTTTCCAAGACTTTAGAAAGAAAAGACAAGTTGGACACAGGTCTGTAGTTTTTGAGATTGTTCTGATCTAAAGATGATTTCTTGAGCAAGGGCTTTACCACAGCAGATTTGAAAATAGAAGGGACGGTGCCAGATTGTAAGCTTGTGTTGATGATGGATGTGAGAGTAGGAAGCAGGACATCTAGGCATTCACGGAGAAGGGGGGTGGGTAGGGGATCAAGGGGGCAGCTTGTGGGTTTTGACTGCAAGATGATCTTTCGAAGATCATGCTCAGAAATGTGACAAAATGCAGAAAAGGAACAACTGACCTCGTCACCAGACATGGATGGCGCCGGCACCTGATCGAATTCGGCACGGATGTTGGTCACTTTCTTAACAAAATAGTCACAGAATACGTCTGGGAGTTGTGAGAGTGGGTACATGGATGGCAGTGGGGATGACTTAATACGACCGCAGAGGCGGCCACAAACGTCAAACAACTGCCTGCTGCTCGAACTTTCGGCAAACTTTATGGAAATTTAGTGCTTTAAATTCCCACTGTCGCTGTCTTTCTCATTTGCTCTTTCTCATTCCTGCTCTGTTCTATCAATCTGCTATACTATCGTCTTCTTTGCTAGCCCAGTCTCCTACCTTTTTTCTTGAAAACTCTTCCGGGATAAGACTCCTTATTTGTGTATGAGGTCTGTTGGATCAGCTTGGGAATATTGGACGCTTTCTGCCAGGTGGTCACTAGGGCGTCCTATGATGTTATTATTTAGCAATGTAGGTATTTTATATGTATGTGTTTTGTTGATAATTTATAATGATGTTTGTATTCTACTTTGGTTTTGTAAACGGGGGTTCGATAAGTTGGGGTGAAGCCTCAGCCGTCCCCTGCGTGGGATGTCTTTATTGTAAAGTGACTGGCTGGTGGAGAGCTTTCGGTTTTACCACTAGGGTTGTTTCAGCAGATCTTTTATGCTGATCGGGGGTTGTCCGGTCCTGATTTGGCTCGGAAGAGTCCGCTGGACCTAAAGCAATAATAATGTAATGTAATGCTTTTACGCTAACGTTACGCTGACGTTACCTCTATGAAACGAACGAATGAAAGCATTCAGCACAGTCATGTTGAAGAATATAACGCGCGACTGTAATTATATATATACAAACTATGACATAAATACAGATATCGACCACAGAATGGATGCAGAACCATTAAAACCATTATTACAGGCGTATATCACAACTAAGAAAAGTACTCCTTGTAACAAGGCGGGCAATCACCCTCTGAGCTAAGCTGCTAAACAGTCATCACTCACTCGCTCAGCCAGCCATCATTCCTCTTAATCAGCCATCTCGAGCAGGCCCGCTCGCCCAGTCGCTTAAGCCCCGCCCCCCGGGACCTCGCCTCAAAAGCCTGGCACAAACCATGACATAGGGTCAGACCCAAGCATCCCTGCCTCGAAGTCACAGCCTGTCCGAAAACACGTCTCCATCACCGAGTGACCTCTGAGTTTCGACAGTACCCTTGTGCTTCCACCCGTCTTAAGTCAAGGTAAGAGAGGGAACTTACTCTTTGTCATATAGCAGACCCATCACCCGTCGTTCGCCCCATCATGTTCATGCGTCCTGTCAGTATGTATGTTCATGTTTACAATTTTGCCTTGATGTATTGCTATGACTTGTACTTATCCCTTGCACATATTTTCTACCCTGTATATGACCCATGACATGTTTGGATTTATGCTTGTATGCTCCGTTTGCCCCCTGTGTAAATATCCCATGCCATGCTGTCCCCTACATATAGATTAAAGTCCCCGCTACAACCCCTTTGCCCTGTATCCTCCATTTGCTTTCCCCCTCGCCCCAATGTATAAATATTTGCCCTGTTGCCAACCCCATCCTATGCGCCGAATGTATCTTATACTAGCGGCTGCCAATAAACTCCACCTTGGCCCAGTAAAGCTAGTTGCATTGTTTGACTGTTGGTATGTGCACTGGCTCAACCCATGACCGGTCACACCAATTTGAATTCTGAGGAGGGCTATCATGTCACAGGCCCTGAATCCACACTATCCCTATCCCCCGCTGATACAGCGTCTGTACACATTGCAGACGGGTTCCTGTACCGGGCGTATCACCCCGGCCTTGGAACATCTCCCAGTCACTGACCCGCCGCAGGCCCCTGTCAACCCAGGAGGTCAATGAGAAGCGAGACTTGGGACTTTGCCATTTTCCAGACGGCTAGCCACGAAAGCCGATTTCTATGCCTGTACCATATCACAAGACAGCACTCGTGATCCATGCGTCATCATCGCGTGACCACTGACCTGCATCTTTCCACCCACGCTACAGACCCACGCTAACAAGCCAACCAGAGTATCCTGGACAAATCGCCGCACTGCAGTACAGAGCTAAGTGCCTAAGCCTACGAGAATCCCCCCTCGCCAGATTATCAGAGAGACTCTAAAACCATACAGATACACTCTCGCCCTGTGATGAGATCAGTCTACATTCGCTCTAGTATCCCCAATATTGACTACCCAGAAAATCACCGGACTACTCCTTACTAAAGGACGCTATGCCTATGACTCACGTTAGGAGTAGTTGACCTACAGTCTCCATTTCAAGTTAAATAAAGTAGATAGTTATAGAAACCGCAATTACCCGGACTGGCCTTTGAATGTGAATTTCTTAACTATTGTAGCCTTATTTTCCATCTCGTCTTTTCCCTGTCTGTTTATTAAGTTGGCCCAGCATTAATCTCTGGAATGTCATCGCACCATTAACCTATTCAAAGGAGGTAATAACGCGCTAGAGATTAAGAGCTTACCCCCATCCCCCAACCCCTCTCTTCGTGACATTAACTTTGGCGACCCCGACGAGACTAAAGACTTAGGTTTCCCCCTCCAACCCGACGAGACTAAAGACTTAGGTTTCCCCCTCCAACCCAACGAGACAAAAGACTTAGGCTCCCATCCCAACTTGACTAGACTTAGGACTTAGCGTAATTTCCACCCCAGCCCAGTATAGATAGGACCCAGCCCTCTAAGCCTAGTAGTAGATAGCATAGCCCCATAGGTCCCTTACTGGTTTTCCCGAGTGGTGATTTCTCAACAGGCTTTTTCTTGCATTCATTTTTGTATTTTTGATTGATCGCATTTTGTCTTTGTGGTTGTGTTGTATTCGCCCTTTGCAGATTCATTGTAGCTCATCCAGCCCACCCCCTTGTTTTCCGTCAGTGTACCCCCTTGTGTGCGCCCCTCATTCCGGTTAGGACCTTTTTCAGGGTAAGTTACCTCCCTTACCATGGCCGACCGGGGAGAGCTTGCGCTTAAGTACAAGAGTATTGGCGAGAGCTTAGGGCTCGCCGGCACCGAACTCAAGGACTACGTCCTGGCTAACGTAGATGCTGACGTGGCAGAGGAAAAGTTGAAGAGGGAGGAGAGGGCCAAAGAGCGAGAGGCGAAGAAAGAGGAGGAGAAGGAGCGCCTCGCCGCGGAAGAACGGGCCGCCGCCCGGAGGAAAGAGGAGGAGAAAGAGCGCATCGCCGCGGAAGAACGGGCCGCCGCCCGGAGGAGAGAGGAGGCGAAGGAGAAGCTTGCAGAGGAGGAGAGAGCCGCCGAGCGGAGAAGGGAGGAGGCGAAAGAGAGGATAGCAGAGGAGGAGAGAGCCGCAGCAAGGAGGAAGGAGGAGGACGAGAGGGTCGCGGCACTTGAAGAGAAAAGGAAGGATAAGGAGCTCGAACGGCGCCAAGCACTCCTCCAGCTTGAGCGCGACCGCCGCGATTTGGGTATCGCTTCGCCCGCTAGCGAAGACTATTCGCTCATCGCCCCCAGCTTCGCCACCAGCACCGGAATACCCGCACCCCCCCCCCGCCGATTCCGGGGATGAACTTTCCCCTGGACCCATTCGTCGAACGAGACGAATCGATTGAAGTCTATCTCGGCCGATTCGAACGAGTCGCGAGAGAAAACGGTCTTGACCCCCAGCACTGGTATCGCAAGCTCAGTCATGGCCTTAAGGGGAAGGCCTATGAAATCTTGGCCAAGACACCGACTTCCGAGGAGGGAGACTATCCCGCCCTCAAGAGAGCCCTGCTGCATGGTTTTGAGCTCTCAGGTGAGCACTATCGCAAGAATTTCCGGAACTCCCGGAGAGAGAAAGGGGAGAAGTTCACGCAGTTTGCCGACCGTCTAGCTACGCTACGGGACAAATGGATTGAGCAAACTGACGAACCCAAGACATACGACGGATTGCTAGAGTTGATGCTAGCCGAGCAACTCCGAGGGACAATGCCAGCGGAACTTCGGACTTTCGCCGCCGAACAGGGCGCCGCTCGCCTTGAAGATCTGATCATCGTCGCGGACCGCTACCTCACCGCCCATCCCGACGACAGACAGCCTCGCCGTGATCCCCCCGCACCCTCGTCGCCAGACACCCGCCACCAGCCTCGCCGGCCAGTCCCGCCAGCGAACCACCGTCCACAACCGCCCAAAGGACGCCCGAACCCCGGAGCAGAGCCAGGGAAGCGGAGCACAGAGCTCTACTGCGGCTACTGCCAGCGCCGAGGACACACCCGGGAGAAATGTTTTCGACGCATCAGCGACCAGCGTCGCAGACAAGGTACCGTACTAGCCCTACGCCAAGTTACCCCCGACGGGAAACCGGTAACCCCCGTCGTCACTCCCGCCGATCGACCGGCCGTCACCGAGCAAGTGACTGTCAACAATCGCCCAGCCCACTGTCTATACGACACTGGACTCACCTTCGACGCCGTCGTCCGCCGCTCGCTCATCAGGAACCAAGACCTGACCGGCGAGACTATCACCCTGAAGTTGGCCGACGCGTCCCAACCCAGCACCACGCTCCCCATAGCCCGGATCCAAGTCGCCAGCCGATACGTAACGGGGACCATCCAAGCTGCCGTGATGGACCAGCCCCTGTACGACCTGATTTTAGGATGCCGATACGTGTTCTTGGGAATGCCGCCCCAGCCTGTGGAGTCGATGGCCGCCGTCCAGACGCGCGCCCAGGCGAAAACAGCCGCGACACCACCCCCGATACCCAACCAGATGCCGGAACAGATCCGGAAGGCCCAAGAAAGCGACGTCACCCTCCGCAAGTGCTACGGAAAACTTCCCGCCGCACGCACTCCACCCAAGTCCGGGGACTTTTTCGTCGAAGACGGACTCCTCTTCCGTCAGAAGGACGACCATTCCCAACTCGTCGTGCCTGCGACACTTCGCCCCCAAGTCCTGGAACTTGGCCATAGCATACCCCTAAGCGGACATATGGGCATAGGAGCGACCACTCTACGCATCAGCGCTCAGTACCACTGGCCCGGGATGACCGAAGACGTGAAGCGCTACGTCAAGTCCTGTAGCCAGTGCCAACGATACTCGCCCCGCCATCACACCGTCCCGGTCACTATCAGCCCCACCGTCGTCGTCGGAACACCCTTCCAGCGAGTGGCTGTCGACATAGTAGGACCCCTCCCGCGGACCAAGAAGCGGAACCAGTACCTACTAACCCTTGTCGACGCTTGCTCGATGTGGTGTGAAGCCGTTCCTCTACCGAAGATCGACGCCGCCCGAGTCGCCGACGCGCTCGTCACCATATTCACTCGAGTCGGATTCCCGGACAACATCTTGACCGACAACGGGTCCCAGTTCACCGGGAAACTCATGCAAGAAGTTTTTCAACTACTCCGCATTCGCCATATCCGGACTCCCCCCTACCACCCCGCTAGCAACGGACAGGTCGAGCGCCTAAACGGGACTCTCATCTCGATTATCCGCAAGATCGCCGACGAACAGCCGGAGGCGTGGGACACATACGTCGCGTCAGCGCTCTTCGCGTATCGAGAGACCCCGCACACCTCCACCGGATACACGCCTTCCACGCTGCTTTTTGGAAGACCCCTTTCCGGACCTCTAGCCGCCTTGCGACGTAGCTGGACCGACGCCAAACTGGACGAGGCACCGGTCGACGCCACGAAGTACGTCACGAAGCTCCAAGAAACCCTCAAGGCCACCTGGAAAGCCGCCTCCGCCAACCTGAAGAAGGCGAGAGAAAGGCAAGCCCGCTATCACAACCGCCGCGCCCGGGACCGAGAACTACAGGTAGGAGACCAAGTCCTACTGCTCCTCCCCAGCGGCACCAACAAGCTAGACATAGCTTGGCAGGGACCCTACCCGGTGCTTGAGAAGCTCTCCCGTACCACTTACCGCATCGAGGTAGGCGGAAAGCCCAGGACCCACCACATCAATCTGCTCAAGCGGTACCTGGAGCAACCTGCACCCGCCCCAGACTCCCACTCGCTACTCACGGTCGCGCTGGCCGTCGAAGTGGATGGCACAGAGACCGGCGTCGCCGAATTTCCACTAAAAGGGAAGGAATCCTTCCGGGACGTCTCTCTGGACCCCTCACTCCCCGCCGGCCAGCAACGCCAACTACGCGCCATCGTAGCAGACTACAGGGAAGTCCTCACCGACATTCCTGGGAGGACGGACCTGGAAGAAGTTCGACTAACCCTGACGGACCCCACTCCCGTCCGCCAGAAACCGTACCCCGTCCCACTTTCCCAGCAGCAAGTAGTAAGAACGGAAGTAGCTCTGCTACAAGCCGGAGTCATCGCTCCCTCCCGTTCCCCCTACAGCGCAGGAATAGTTCTATCACGGAAGCCCAGCGGAGAACATCGCCTCTGTATCGACTTCCGGCAGTTGAACCTTGTAACCCAGTTCGTGCCCGGACCCCTATCCGACCCCACAGACTTGTTTGCAAAGCTACAATCCGCCCGATACTTCTCCCGAGTGGATCTGAGCAAAGGCTTTTATCAGATTCCCGTGCACCCTTCATCCCGCCAGTACCTAGCCTTCAGCACGATGGACGGCCACTACGAGTTTAACGTCCTGCCGTTTGGTCTGCACAATGCCCCAAGTATTTTCAGCACGATGATGCGGAAGCTGTTGGACCCCCTCCACTGTCCGTTCATACACTCTTTTATGGACGACATACTCGTCGCAACGGAGACATGGGAGGAGCACCTGCGAGTGGTGCGCCAACTCTTGCGCCGCCTCAAAGAAGCTGGCCTCACTGCCCGGCCGACCAAATGCCAGTTCGGCTATCAAGAGCTGGAATTTCTTGGCCACACCATCAGCCATGGACAGCTCCGGCCTCTGGAAAAGACCGTCCAGCGCCTTCGAGACGCGCCACGCCCCAAGACCAAGAAAGATGTTCAGTCCTTCCTGGGACTGAGTGGCTTCTATCAGAAGTTTGTACCCGGCTACAACGGGATCGCCGCGCCACTATCCAGCCTAACCCGGAAGACCGCACCTGACCGAGTCCTCTGGACCCCGCAATGTGAAGCTGCCTTCCAGGAGCTCAAGGACAAGCTGACGTCCCAGCCAGTCCTGCGACTCCCCAACCACGGACAGCCCTTCGTCCTGCGCACAGACGCCAGCGACGTAGGCCTCGGAGCCGTTCTACTCCAACGGGACTCCACGGACGCCCCGACGCTCTTCCCCGTCGCGTACGCCAGCCGGAAACTTAAGCCGGCCGAACAGAATTACGCCACGTCGGAGAAGGAGTGTCTCGCCCTCGTCTGGGCAGTCCAGAAGTTCCAACTGTATCTCTACGGCTCGCACTTTACCGTCCAAGTGGATCATCAGCCGCTTTCCTTCTTGGCGACCTCCAAATCGCTCAACGCCCGGCTGATGAGGTGGGCGCTGCTGCTCCAAGCATACTCTTTCCAGCTGGAGCACATCCCAGGAAAAGACAACCACGGCGCAGACTTCCTCAGCCGTCACCCCGCAACCGACTCCAGCGAGTCGCCCCTGAGGGCCGACGCCCCAGCCTTCATTCCCGCCGCCGCCCACTAACCGTAGCCGAAACCCGGCAGCTCCGCGGACCCCAGCCTTGGGCACCCGCCATCGACTACCCGGAACCCTGCATCGCCCCGCATCACCCGGATCATCGCAACCCACCGTCTCACCCGGCAGCCGACCTCAGAGCTGATTGGCCGCGTCTTCGTCGAGTCCTACGTCCTCGCCTTTTTCCTTGGGGGGGCCTCTGTGACAAGGCGGGCAATCACCCTCTGAGCTAAGCTGCTAAACAGTCATCACTCACTCGCTCAGCCAGCCATCATTCCTCTTAATCAGCCATCTCGAGCAGGCCCGCTCGCCCAGTCGCTTAAGCCCCGCCCCCCGGGACCTCGCCTCAAAAGCCTGGCACAAACCATGACATAGGGTCAGACCCAAGCATCCCTGCCTCGAAGTCACAGCCTGTCCGAAAACACGTCTCCATCACCGAGTGACCTCTGAGTTTCGACAGTACCCTTGTGCTTCCACCCGTCTTAAGTCAAGGTAAGAGAGGGAACTTACTCTTTGTCATATAGCAGACCCATCACCCGTCGTTCGCCCATCATGTTCATGCGTCCTGTCAGTATGTATGTTCATGTTTACAATTTTGCCTTGATGTATTGCTATGACTTGTACTTATCCCTTGCACATATTTTCTACCCTGTATATGACCCATGACATGTTTGGATTTATGCTTGTATGCTCCGTTTGCCCCCTGTGTAAATATCCCATGCCATGCTGTCCCCTACATATAGATTAAAGTCCCCGCTACAACCCCTTTGCCCTGTATCCTCCATTTGCTTTCCCCCTCGCCCCAATGTATAAATATTTGCCCTGTTGCCAACCCCATCCTATGCGCCGAATGTATCTTATACTAGCGGCTGCCAATAAACTCCACCTTGGCCCAGTAAAGCTAGTTGCATTGTTTGACTGTTGGTATGTGCACTGGCTCAACCCATGACCGGTCACACCAATTTGAATTCTGAGGAGGGCTATCATGTCACAGGCCCTGAATCCACACTATCCCTATCCCCCGCTGATACAGCGTCTGTACACATTGCAGACGGGTTCCTGTACCGGGCGTATCACCCCGGCCTTGGAACATCTCCCAGTCACTGACCCGCCGCAGGCCCCTGTCAACCCAGGAGGTCAATGAGAAGCGAGACTTGGGACTTCGCCATTTTCCAGACGGCTAGCCACGAAAGCCGATTTCTATGCCTGTACCATATCACAAGACAGCACTCGTGATCCATGCGTCATCATCGCGTGACCACTGACCTGCATCTTTCCACCCACGCTACAGACCCACGCTAACAAGCCAACCAGAGTATCCTGGACAAATCGCCGCACTGCAGTACAGAGCTAAGTGCCTAAGCCTACGAGAATCCCCCCTCGCCAGATTATCAGAGAGACTCTAAAACCATACAGATACACTCTCGCCCTGTGATGAGATCAGTCTACATTCGCTCTAGTATCCCCAATATTGACTACCCAGAAAATCACCGGACTACTCCTTACTAAAGGACGCTATGCCTATGACTCACGTTAGGAGTAGTTGACCTACAGTCTCCATTTCAAGTTAAATAAAGTAGATAGTTATAGAAACCGCAATTACCCGGACTGGCCTTTGAATGTGAATTTCTTAACTATTGTAGCCTTATTTTCCATCTCGTCTTTTCCCTGTCTGTTTATTAAGTTGGCCCAGCATTAATCTCTGGAATGTCATCGCACCATTAACCTATTCAAAGGAGGTAATAACGCGCTAGAGATTAAGAGCTTACCCCCATCCCCCAACCCCTCTCTTCGTGACACTCCTCCCTTCACCTCTCCCCTCTCTTCCTCCCCACCCACCATTTCCCATGGGCCAAACGGGTTTTCATTCCACAGCGGTCAGATCTAACATTCACGGATCGCTTTGTACATCGCATTTAGCAGTAGTAGTAGGCTTAATATTAAATAAGTTAGTTAGTAGATTGGTCCCTTCTTTCCTTCCATTCTTAATTAGTCATTGTTTAAAGCGGACTATACGAAGCCGAATTAGGACCTCAGTAGTAGTAGTAGTAGTAGTAGTAGTAGTAGTAGTAGTAGTAGTAGTAGTAGTAAGTAGCAGTAGTAATTGTACTAGCAGTCGACCTAAATAAATATATTTATCAAATAAATAGTAGCAATAGCAGCAGCAGTAATAATAATAATGATAATAATAATAATAATAGTAGTAGTAGTAGTAGTAGTAGTAGTAGTAGTAGTAGTAGTAGTAGTAGTAGTAGGTGTAATAGTAGCAGTAGTAGTAACAATAAAACGGATATTTCTTTAGCGAGGTACCACACTTTAACTGTTTTAGTAGTAGTAGTAGTAGCAATAACGAAAATATGACGGTGATGAGTCACATAGAGTAGTATCCTGCTAAAAGCATTAACCAGATTGCCCCATGTTAAACTCGAAGAATGAAACTTGAGACATGCACCTGCAGTATTATTGTCCATGGAATAGGAAGGAACACTTTGTTATTAGGTGAGGTGTCAGAAATTGAAACTCATCCCATAAAGGCAAATCTGCACCTGCCCCTAAAGGTCCTTTGCATGCAAGCTTGACGGTGTAAGAACAATTTGAGCTGGAAATGTGTAGGAAAAGCTAACAGTGAATTAGTGCAGTATTACAATCCGAAGAAAATGAATTCAATGTCAAGTCAAGTCAATTCAAGTCAAGTCAAGAAATCTGCATTCACACAAAAATAAGTGAACATTTGGCATGTCGCTTATAATAAGCAATTTTTTTTTAAAAATTAAGTTATTTAATCGTTCTTATATAGCGCTTTTCCACCTCAAGAGCTGCTCAAGGCGCTGGTCGATAAAGGATCTAACTCAAGCCACCCGAGGAACCCGCTTGCAACCTTTGGGCACACGGTCTGACGCCCAGACGACTGAGCACCATCCTGGGCGACCGGAAATGGGAGAAGGGATCTAGTGCGTGCTGAGTGTATTTGTGTAGCCGACACTCAGCCGTCTAGGACATGAGCGTCAGGATATTTAAAGTCCGTGCGGTGGAATGTGCGCGTCCACAGACTAGACCTCGGTTTATGATCACACCCACATACATACACATGCACACAACGGGCAGGCTCACGTGCTTATGCATATGTGTATGTTATGTGCTTTGTTATTTGACAGAAAATGTTAGGCTTACGTCTAAAGGCAATTCACAATGAGTGTTGCCACACCGGGAAAGAAAAATGGATTAAACCAGAAACTAACCTCATTCAAAAAGATGTCGATAAATTCATCCGTTTGTGTGCCTATCAAGATTGATGCTAAGCATAGCACCGCCGCGCGAGTGTGTATAATAGTAACCACAGTTGTTTGTTTACGAAACAAGAGAAACTATTTGCAAACCAAGAGATACAATTGTAAAATAATTATCTGTATTTGCGGAGAGGGAATACGTTCTCCGTTTTGGGTAATACATATTTGTTGAGTTGACGTGGAGAGAAGAGACGTCTAAAATTCAAAACTTACCGGTGGGTTTGAGCAAAGATTACCTTACCTACTATTATCTTTTCGTAGGACAGCAAAGTAATTTCCCCAAGTAAAGTCTCTATCACACACACAATAATACAAAGAAACTAACACCTTTCACACTTTGACATAAAACAAGACAAATTGTCTCCAGGGTATCCAGTTCCTCGGGGTCGAGATCCATAGAGCAGGCGCAGCAACTCTACATGAGCTGTCACAGGTTATTATGTTCATTTGTAAGGGACTCCTTTCCTTTTTTTTTTCCTTTTTTTTGTGTCTGATGTTATCACGCGCAGGTGCAATCTGAATACGGATGGATTACAGCGAGATAAGACGTGACTCAATGCAAAATGCACCTTGAACTCAATCCAGTGCACGATGCCTGCCAATGCACAATGCAAAATGCACTTTGAACTCCATCGTTTCTAAGCTAGGTAAGGTTTACTTTGGGCTCTCCTCTGTGCAAAGGCGTACAATGGCTTGGCACTAATGAGCGGGTTGGGGTTTTCTTTTGAAATTCCAATAGGTCTTAGTGGAAAAAGCATTTACTTTCTGTAAACAAAAGGTAAGGTAAGGCAAAATAAAAGATACACAGTTAATAAGCGACTCCACAGCTTTTACGAATTTTTGCCACTACTTTAGCCTTGCCCACTATAGGCACTGAAACTACCACCCGAAGCAAGTATGGACAGACAGTGCTTTCAGGCGCTTGGATTAATGTTCGCTCGTCGATACAATATATAGTGCTAAATCCATTCCAATCCCCTACCTTTTCCAACTCCAGTACCCCTTGGGGTCATGAGCAATCTTGCCACTGTAGATTGTTCTAACCTATAAAGGGAAAAGTGAAAGCCCCAGTTGAAAACCTGTCTTGACTTTGTAGGCATGACCAATTCACTGCGGCAACAGTACCCCCGTTGGGGTGCCGGGGGTTTCAGTATAAATAGTATCCCCACTTTCTGGAAATTTAGTGCTTTAAATTCCCACTGTCGCTGTCTTCCTCATTTGCTCTTTCCCATTCCTGCTCTGTCCTATCACTCTGCTATACTATCTTCTTCTTCGCTAGATCAATGACCTACCTTTTTTCTTGAAAACTCTTCCTAGACAAGACTCCTTGTTTGTGTATGAGGTCTGTTGGATCAGCTTGGGAGTGTTGGACGCTTTCTGCCGGGTGGTCACTAGGGCTTCCTATGATGTTATTATTTAGCAATATAGGCATTTTATATGTATATGTTTTGTTGATAATTTATAATGATGTTTGTATTCTATTTTGTTTTTGTAACCGGGGGTTCGAGTAGTTGGGGTAAAGCCTCAGCCGTCCCCTGCGTGGGATGTCTTTATTGTAAAGTGACTGGCCGGTGGAGGGCATTCAATTTTCCCACTAGGGTTGTTTCAGCAGATCTTTTATGCGGATCGGGGGTTGTCCGGTCCTGATTTGGCTCGGAAGAGTCCGCTGGACCTAAAGCAACAATAAATCAATCAATCAATCAATTCAATTTTCCCACTAGGGTTGTTTCATCAGATCTTTTATGCGGATCGGGGGTTGTCCGGTCCTGATTTGGCTTGAAAGAGTCCGCTGGACCTAAAGCAACAATCAATCAATCAATCAATTCCAACTCCAGTCCTCTCCGATCCAATCCAATGTCCACTTCTGAAACGCTCGTCTCGATACCTTAATAAAGACATGCCTGCCCTGGGCGGTCAACACACACACACACACACAACACAACAACACAACACAACCACACACAATGCACGCGCACATACACACACACACACACAGAGTGAAGAGTTGACTTGCGGTGTTTCAGTTTTTATATTTTTTCCACTTTTGGGGGGTGGGTTGATGGGTGGGTGGGTGGGTGGGTGGGTGTATTGGAGTGTGGGAATGGAAGAGAGTGGAGAAGGAAAGCTGCAATATAACCTCCTTTCCCAGACTTGCGCATCCCCCCAGCTTAGACTTCTGGGCCCTCATCCTCCCTACCTTTCCCCTCTCTTCCCGTCTCTCCTTGCATTTCCGTCTGTCTCGCACACTATAGATTGACGAACTTATATCGATTTTTAACAGGGCCAGGCGTCGGCTGTAGATCAGTGGTAAAGCTGCAAGGCTTGCATTTTGATGGGGCCATTACTTAAGCATTCATAGACACGCCACTGCCAGTGGAGGGGACATGCTGCTCACAGGAAACAGAAAGGGGGCGAGGGACAGGATAAAATACAGACGGACAGACGGAAATGAAATGAGAAGCAGAAGAAGAAGAAGGAGGTGGGGTGGTGAGGGGGGGGGGGAGTAAATTAAGAAAAGAAGGAAAGAAAAAATACAACGAAGCAAAGAAAGACACGCTAAGGAAGGGAAGAAGTATGAAAGCAAAGATTAAACATAGAGAGTGAAGCTGCCGCGCGCGCGCTCACACACACGCACGCACACACACACACACACACACACACACAGAAGTACACACAGAAGCACGCACGCACGCTTTTTGATAACTTTATTACAACCCTAACAACGTTGTAAGGAACTCAGCACAGTTCGTCAATTACGCCACCCCCACCCAAATTCTTTTCCTCTCCTCACACCTTTCTAGAGCCGATCATAAAACTGGTTGATAGATCTTGAGCGAGACTATACTCTGTCGCCATGATGATCCAGTACACACATAAAAACATACACACGCGGTCGCGCTCACACACACTCACACACCTACACACGTACACAAATATATATGCACAGACTCGCGCATACGTACAAATGGATGGGACATATTGGGTTAAGGGTGAGGGGTTGGGCAGGTTTAAGGGGAGCGGTCTTGTAGTTTAGGAAAGAAACTAACTTACCAGACAAATCATGCAGAAGCCAAGTTATATTATAAATAATATTACCTCTTAGTGTAACATGAAATGAATTGATGTCTCTTAAAGGTATTGTTGGAAAATTTATATGTAGCCTACTGCATTTAATCCATTAAAAAAACCCAGACAAGACAGGTAGTATTTTCTGGCCTAAGAAGAAAGCCACTTAGACGGTCCTTATTGGTCGCAGTCGACAGAGGGTCAAAGGAGTGATAGGAAAGAAACCCATCCTGCCTGCCTGTAATAAATATCAAACTAGCTTTACCCTATGAACTAGTGCAGCACCTATTAGAAATCTGCCCCCTTTTCTTTAACGTCAAGGTTTAAGTGCATGTAATAGTTTGAACCCAACACTCACTAAAGACCTATATCCCTCCTCCCGCCCCCTCCTCCCCTCCCCCTCACCTTCTTTTTCAAGGTAATATAAAGCCGCTGAAAAAGATCGTAGTTTTTACTCCAGCAAGAGCTAGCTGGGACCAGTTCCTAGTGTATTATTTAATATGCTGACAGGGGCATGAAGCATGCTTTATTGCTTACTGCAATGCGTGTGAATTAGTCATTGTCGCCTCTTTTGCGCAGTGTGTGTGTGTGTGTGTGTGTGTGTGTGTGTGTGTGTGTGTGTACAATATCGGTGACATTGCCTAGCTGTCCTTATCTGTCTAGAATCTGTGACAACTATATTATTTATTTATTTATTTATTTTAATGTAACTTTTATTGTCAGTGCACATGAAGAATATTAGTCTGATTAAACTTTTTTAAAAAAAAAGTTAATAAAACTATTAATAGCAAATAGAACTATTTGAAGAAGAAAGATGAGGCAATGCAAGAAGACCACCCGCCATAACCATAACCTTCTCCTCCCCCTTCTAATTTCTTCTTCTTCTCCTTTCTTCTTCTCCTCCTCCTTTTCATCCTTCTTCTTCTTCTTCTTCTTCTTCTTCTTCTTCTTCTTCTTCTTCTTCTTCTTCTTCCTTTCTTGTTGTTGTTGTTGTTGTTGTTGTTGTTGTTGTTTTGTTATCTATTTGTTTTACTTATTATATTTTGATTGGACTATTTCTCATGTGTATGTAATAATATTTTAATTCTTTCTGGTAATTGTGCTGATGCTGCCATTGTAATTGCTCAGTTTGAGATGAATAAAGTTGTATTGTATTGTATTGTATTGTATTGTATTGTATTGTATTGTATTGTTCTTCTTCTTCTTCTTCTTCTTCTTCTTCTTCTCCTCCTCCTCCTCTCCTCCTCCCACCACCTCTTTTCACCGTCTACGCATTGAAATATCAACCAGGGCTGGATAATTGAAGCAATAAGATTGCCAGTGTTGACATCGAGTTTAATGTTCGGTTCAACCAGGATCGACCCAGCCACTTCACGAGCATGAGCTCGGCGATCTTCCCACTGCTTCACTGCAGACTAGAAATCTCCCGCCCCTTCCCCAAATGATATAATTATGGTTAACTAGAAATCCTCCTTCCTCGCCCCTCCCCATGATATAATTACAGTTGACTAGAAATTCCCCCCCCCACCTCCCCGTACCTACCCCTGTCTCTACACACATCGTTTGACTGCATGTAATTTTCTATGTGACCGAGTGTTATCAAAGGGTTTTTCCCCACTCAAAGAGTCGGAAAGTTGACCTTTCTTTTCCTCTTGTTCACATGTAAGCGCCCTTTTGCAGCCTTGATTACCTTTAAGCGTCCGATTTAAACTTGTAGTATAACTAGAGACGCTATAAAGCTTACGAAAGCGAAATCATAAAGCTTACGAAAGCGAAATCATTTCCCTTAACCAGTCTCTTATATGCTATCGCGTCGGGGACTTTAAATTTATCAACTGAACTCATTCCCCTTGTTGACTATTTGGTCAACGTGTACGAAGTTTGTCTAGTTTTGTTTTTCTGGGTATTAGCGCTTCAGCGTTTGGTTAAATAAATCGCAAATTTTATATAGTTAAGTCCTTTGATTCCTTTTTGACTCACATGCAGACAGGACCATCAGTCTACATTCCAAGGTAAAACTGCTGCGCTCCCTTGTCATTTCCATCTTCCTATACGCTTGCGAAACATGGACCCTCACAGCAGATCTCCAATGAAGAACACAAAGCATGGAGATGAGGTGCTACAGAAGACTTCTGGGCATTTCCTATACACAGACCATCACACAAGCCATTGGACAATACGATGACCAGCTCGCAGTGGTGAAGAAACGGAAACTCCGATGGTATGTCCACGTCACCAGATCATCAGGGCTTGCAAAGACCATCCTGCAAGGCACAGTGCAAGGAGGTAGAAAACGAGGGAGACGGATAAAGAGGTTGGAAGACAACATTCGAGAATGGAATGGTTTGACACTGAGCGAAGCCATCATGGTTGCTGAGGACAGAGAAAGATGGAGTACGCTGGTTAAACAATCATCTGTTGTACGACCTCCGAGTTACGGGATAGGATAGGATAGGATAGGATAAGATAGGCATAGGAATGTGAGTCAATGTACGCACATCACCCCTCACCCCTCTTCTCCGCTCCCTTTAAAAAAATCAATATTTTGGCTCTTCTCTGTGCGAGATTAGTCCTAAATATTCTAAAAATAACATTACACAAACATTGTTTGGTCCGTCCGTTCGTCCGTCTGTCTGTCCGCCGTCCGCAGTCTAGATAAGCAAACAGTCACACATTATGAAACCTTGAATGATGAAGTCGCATTCAAAGCCTTTAAAATGGCGAGTGCAAAAGGTACAGGTAAACATAAAAAAGTTATGTTGGACTATTCAGTATACGGTAACTCTATTGCGTCTTTCAGAAACAGAATAAAAAGAATAAATGTAGAGAAGACCTATAGAAAAAAATAAAGAACGACGATAGGGAGATTGAATCATATTGTTATTTTATGCCGTCTCTTTGTTACCTGTATTATATATATTTACATTTTTACGACATGTAAGGCGTATATTATTACATTTGTGCATTTGGTGTTGGTTTAGTCCATGAGAGAGAGAGAGAGAGAGAGGGAGAGAGAGGAGAGAGAGGGAGGGAGAGAGAGAGATGTTTACACTGTGTAAATTGCTTTATATGGCATAAAGTGAGATAAACCTTGGTGACATATGAATACGGATAGTCTCTCTTTACGGGTAAGGGAGGGCAGAACCGGAGGGAAGTGTGGTGTTGCTGTTTTGGTCAGATAGTGATGTTGTGAATATAATTTATCAAGGGCATGTTTAATCCTTTCTAGATGCAGTGTCTGAGTATGTGAGGGGTGTTAATTTATTATGTTCGTGTGCTTCGATGACGATGATGATGAAGAGGCTGTTGTTGTTGTTGTTATTGTTGTTATTGTTGATGATGATCATGATCATGATGGTTAATTGATTGGTTGTTTTATTAATATCTTCCTCATCGAGATAAGACGCACGCACGCATCCACATATGATGATGATGGTGATAATGATGTTGTTGTTGTTGTTGGTGGTGGTGTTTTTGTTGGTGTTGTTGTTGTTGTTGATGATGATGATGTTGTTGTTGTTGTTCTTCTTCTTCTTCTTCTTCTTCTTCCATGACCATGTCCTTTCCTGTAACTATAATACCTCTTCCTAACCATCCTCCTCTTCTTGTTCACTATCCTGTTCTTTCTTCCCTCTCTCCTTCCTCTACCTCTTCCTTCAAGCTCACCTGTTTAGAATTCTCTTCTTGACTGTTTTGCTGGCAGGAAAGTACAAGTTCCAGGTCGCGATGCTAGAGACCATTTGTTTGTACATCTGGTTGCATTTACGCAAATCGCACACTTCTGAGGCCAGGAGAAAGTAAGCACACTGGCGTAGGAATACGCCAATCTGCCCGTAATTGCCCGGTTTGCTTATTCCACAACTGGCAAAAAATTATAGCGGAAGGTAGAAGAGGGAGAGAAAATCAGAAGAAGAAAAAGAGGAGACAGAAAATGAGAAGAAAGATATATATTCCCCTTCTTCGCCGCTTTTCTGCCCCTCTTTGTTTCGTAATTTTATTTGTTAAAATGTACTACTCGTATAGACTGTTTTCATTCTGTAGATTTGTGATCTCTTCTTTTCTAGGAATACATTTCAAATGGCTTGCCATCTGGTTATGCTAGTTAGTTTTGAAAACAGATAATAATAATAATAATAATAATAATAATAATAATAATAATAATAATAATAATAATAATAATAATAATAATAATAATAATAATAATAAATTATTATTATTATTATTATTATTATTATTATTATTATTATTATTATTATTATTATTATTATTATTATTATTATTATTATTAATATTATTATTGTTGTTGTTGTTGTTTTTATTGTTTTTGTTTTTATTGTTGTTATTTATTTAAAAAAAAATTTTTGAACGCCTTCTGCTTGTCTATAGTGCTGTGTAATATTCTGAACGTCTGTAGTTCTACAGTATTTGTGAAATGAGTCCATTAAAAAGATTCAGATTTAAAGGTGAACAGGTGTTCGTGAAGCCAGCTAAAGAAATAGGATAATGAAACATAACACTTAGCACCGTCTGCATGTAGTTTTATTTTATTTTAATTTTTATTTTTTACAGTTATGTGTAATTATGTTCCCTTCCTCACCTCCTTCCCCTCCCATTAGCTGAAAACTGCGATATTATGCCGGTCAGTAAAAGAGGTAAAGGTGTTCCCGAAACCTTTCGATCGTTCGGGACAGAGGCGTTAGAGCGCTCTCTTTTCTCTGGACCAGCGTAATGAGGGCGGTGCCCATCTAATCTCTCTTGCTGCTGTGCCTTCCCCGGGTCTATACAGAGCCAGGTAGCCATTCACAGCTGCATTGGTGGACTGGATTGTGTTGTGTGTTTGCTTCATTATTTGTGTCGTTCGATGGGTTGGTTGCCTTCCAAGCACAGTCACCCATCCAAGTACCAACCGTTCCCGACGTTGCTTCACCAAACATTTATCAAGCGCGTGCGCTATTACACCATCCATGGCTGTCAGAACGATGTGTGTATCTTTCGTCCTCTCTTACTAAAATTCGTTCTTAAATGCCGGCCACGGAAATAATAGACAAGAAGGATGAGAGGACCGTAAGAAAGTTGAATGTCTGCGTAATGTTTTGTGTAATATTTTACACTTTCTTTTTTTATTTACGGTAACGTGAGGTATCATTTTGGAATGAGATCCGATTTTGCTTTCCCAGCTTGTTTAGACTCACAGTGGAATGACTTGTTAACGCCGTCTGCGTGTTTAATGTTCTGTGTAATGTTGTGTAATGTTGCGTATTATTTTAACATGATGGCTGTATCGTGTATATATTTAAGTACGTGCTCAAGTGCTTAACGTAGGAAATGTAGACACCGTCTGCGTGTATCCAATACTTTTCATGATTGAAATTTGATGATAATGTATGCGACCTTTTCGTGATATGATTTTGTTTCTCCAACAAGTTTAAAATCAGGTCAAGGCCCCATGGTGTCAATTCCTTGATGAAAATGTTTTGCTCTCTATTTAAAAAGAAAACAACCGTCTATCCCGATTTTGGTGAGTTTTGATATTCAAGGAATTAAACTTAAAAACTCATTTAGTGCTGGTTGGTTAGTCAGTCGGTCGACAGATCCGTTGGTCCGAATGCGACTTTTTTCTATTCAAAACACGTTTATAGTCTTATCTATTTAAAAATTGATCGATTGTCAGTATTTTTACTATGCAGACACTTGAACTACTGTCAGCCTTTTACATAATTAATATTTGCACTTTCTCTCTCAAAGGTGAAGGTCGCCGAAGTTCTTGTTTTTAACGCGTTTTGCTCTGTATCAAAGACTTTTAATATCAAGATTGGTATTAAAAGTCTTTGGCTGTATCTCAGAATTGCAATTGACTTGCCGATAGTTCTAGGAGTGGTCCACATTTTCGTTTTACTTCTATTTCGTAGGATACAATGGAGATAGAACAGGCCCACGAACATCACTTTTGAAAATGCTTCCTTTTCCAGCTATGTGTGTGAGTGTCTGGACATACATTTACATCGCTTGCCATCTTTAGGTTAGGTTATTTTAGAAAAAAGACAAAGGTCATTTAGTTAACGACGTCTGCATGTGTAATGCTCGTTAGTGTGCATAAACCCCGCTGCAGAAAGAGGCGTAAGTCGTGTACCTTTGGATTTCAACGTAATGATCAATTAGACGTGGTATATTGTCTGCTATTCTTGTATCTATCTCTTTTTTTTATTACTATTTCTTTCCTTTTTCCCTTCCTTTTTTCTTTGATTTTTCTTTCCTTTTGTTTTCTATTCTTTCTTTTTTTCTTTTAATTTCTTTTTTCGTTCTTTCTTTCGTTTTTTACTTTTTTTGTTCTTTTTTTTTTTCTTTTCGTTTTTTTCTTTCTTTCTGTCATTTCTTTTATTCTTTCTTTCTTTCTGTCATTTCTTTCATTCTTTTTTTCTTTCATTCATTCTTGCTTTTCTTTTTTTCTTTTCTTTCTTTTATTTCATTTCTTTCTTTCTTTCTTTCTTTCTTTCAAGACCGACATGTTTCGTGTGCATAAGAGTGCAGCAAGCACGAAGGAACCTAAATCGTGCTTCTGGGGAATTTAGTGTGATCAAACTAGACTTGGCATTATCTACTGTAGGCCTTTAGGCTTTTCTATTTTTCTTTCATTCTTACCGGCTTTGATAACTGGCCCGTTCCTAACATTTGTAAAAGTGTTTTGTTACGGAATAATGGTGTTTTGCCTTTAGAGGTTATGATATTTTTTTACATTTCTTTCGTTCTTTCTTTTATCTTTCTTTTTTTCTTAATTTCTATTTTTATTACTTTTTGTTTTCCCGTCTTTCTTGTATCCCTAGCTTTGAGTTGGTCAGATGAGGCCCATGCGTCCACATTATATACTTACTTATATATACGTGCATGTATTGTGCACAACTGGTGGTGGAAACTGAAAAGTTCTCATTTTGTGGCCCATTTATATTACAGTCTCATATACATATTGAATGAATAGTGTTTTTGTTTTAGCAATTTGAAAGAGGGAGACTTTGTGTGTGAAGGTGAGGTGGAAAGAGATGGGGATAGTGGTGGAAGAGAGAGAGAGAGAGAGTGAGAGAGAAAAGATAGAGCGAGAGAATTCAGGGCGCAGTTCACGGTTCATTTCCGTTAATCGGCCTCGGTTAATTGCATAGCTGTAACCTAATTACGTTTCCGCAAAGCCGCCTCCTAATTTTGTCTGTACACATCAGCTACTAGTTTTCACCTGCAGGAGAGAGAGAGAGAGAGAGGGAGAGAGAGAGAGAGAGAGAGAGAGAGAGAGAGAGAGAGAGAGAGAGAGAGAGAGAGAGAGAGAGAGAGAGAGAGAGAGAGAGAGAGAGAGAGAGAGAGAGAGAGAGAGAGAGAGAGAGAGAGAGAGAGAGAGAGAGAGAGAGAGAGAGAGAGAGAGAGAGAGAGAGAGAGAGAGAGAGAGAGAGAGAGAGAGAGAGAAATTGAAAGTTTTTTTCGAAGCTAGAAGTTACAATCAAACATGTCGCAGAACGAAGACACAACAGAAAGAAATTAAAAAATGAAGGAAGAAGATAAAAGAAAGGGAAAGGAAAAAAAAAGAAGAAAGAAAACAGGATAAAGCAATGAAATAAAGCAATGAAATAAAGCTAACGAAAAAAAGAAGGAAAGAAAGAAAGAAGAAAGAGGAAACGGAAAAAAAGGATATTAATTGTAAATTATATTTAAATGAAATGAAATTGAAGAAAAAGGAAGAAGAAGAAGAAGAAGAAGAAGAAGAAGAAGAAGAAGAAGAAGAAGAAGAAGAAGAAGAAGAAGAAGAAAACAACAACAACAACAACAACAACAACAACAACAACAACAAGAAATAAGAAAAAACAAGAAGAAGAACAACAACTACAAGAAGAAGAAAAAAAAGAAGAAGAAGAAGAAGAAGAAGAAGAAAAAGAAGAAGAAGAAGAAGAAGAAGAAGAAGAAGAAGAAGAAGAAGAAGAAGAAGAAGAAGAGCAACAACAACAACAACAACAACAACAACAACAAGAAATAAGAAAAAGAAGAAGAAGGACCCGAACATTTTTCCCATGCTTTCAGTGAAACAGATTCCCGAGACAGTCAAGTTCATCAAGCGATAACTCTTTGCTGCACTCTGCTTGTGAAATAAACCACCTTTCTAGCTATCGTTACCAATCGGATTTCTTTAACGTATGAATGAGGAACCGCTTACTTGTAGCTCTCAGCATCAGAGAAAATGTTGTATATTAAATGGAAAGAAAGAAACAATGATCGATAAGGTTACGAAGGAAAGAAAGAAGGTTGTAATTAAAAGAAAGAAGTAAGGGACACTTCAAAATGAAACTAAACCGTGAGAGGGGAGAGAGAGAGAGGGGAGAGAGAGAGAGAGAGGAGGTTTTGGGTGGAAAGATTTGGAGAGAGACAGTTAGTTAGGTAATTATTCATTGCTTCCATGGTGCATTGGACTGCAAAGAGCCGAATCAGGACCACAAAATCAAGACCACAACTTTGCTGAAAGAGGACTCACCCCTAATTCGCATAAAAGATCTGCCGAAACAACCCCAGTGGTAACACTGAAGGCACTCCCCCAGCCGGTCACTTTACAATAAAGGCATCCCACCGCACGGGACGCTGGGGCTATACCCTAATTTTTGGAACCCCCGTTTACAAAAACAAAATAGAATACAAACATCGTTATAAAATATCAACAAAACACATACATATAAAATGCCTACATTGCTAAATAATAATAGAGACAGTGAGAGAAGACACATTTTCACATAATCCTATACTATCATATCCTATCATATCCCGTAACTCTGAGGTCGTTGGGGCACCACAGGTGATCGTTTAACCAGCATACTCCATCTTTCTCTGTCCTCACTGACTCAGCAACCCTGATGGCTTCGCTCATGTCTGGCTATGAAAATCTAAAGGGATTGAAAGGTTTGCAGCCAACAGGAACAACTTAGAACAAGGAGGGATGACTATAAAAGTGCTATCGGTGGATGTGGGAAAAGCATTTGGAGTGTAATTAGAGTTGTCAAAAAACGATTAGAGGTTTGGGAAGATTAGGTAATGAAAATGTAATTGCACTATGGTTCCAGCCATCTCCTTTGAGTATAGGGGCTGGCGTGGTTGTAGTGATGATGATGATGACGATGGTGATGATGATGGTGATTGTGATGGTGCTAGGAGCTGGCATGATTGTAGTGATGGCGATGGCTACCATGGTGGTGATGATGATGATGATGATGATGATGATGATGATGATGATGATGATGATGATGATGATGATGATGATGATGATGATGATGATGATGTGGCCCATAATTTTGCTCTTACGTAAAATAATAGTGACGACAATGACGACACCAACACAGGTCTCTTGGAAAATTATATCATAACCCCATTTTAGAACCCACACAACTGTTGCAGCTTGCAGTAACCATAATCGTTTACATTGGGCAGTGTTTGTAGTGTTATGCGGGAGGTTTTATAATGCTAAACGGCTTTTATGTTGTTGTGTACCGTTGAACGATAAACATTTACGCTAAAACGTCGTGTTTGTTTATTGTCCCCATAAACGATGATTAGCATATATTTGCAATGGTGACATACACATTAAAAACTCCCAAACTTTGACATTGCGAGTAACCTGAAAATATGGGGTATAGGTAATGAGCAAAGCTTGGGTTTTTAGTGATTGCGGGTTCGATTCCATTTATAGGCTCGCTGTTTAGAAGTTGTTATTTTTTAACTTCAGGCACTGTCTTTTGTTACATTTTGTGTCCGAATGTAAGTCAAACAAGTGGTTTCGCCAAATATTTGAATTATAACAAACCTGTCCTTTGTTTTTGTTTTCCGTAAAACGTGCCTCTAGCCATCCTTAGCTGAAGAGAAATCACTCAAATCGGGCTAATGAAATCATGCTTGTCGTCATTTAAAAAAAGTACTAATAATAAAATCAAATTTTAATAAAAGTACTCTGTGACCATATTGATTGTGTGCCCTCTCCTGATGTGTTCCTGTCATTGTTTCTCGTAGTTTACCGAGCATGCATTCTACCATAACAAGCAGAACCATGCTATAAACTATTAAGTCCTCAACATCAGCCTTTATATTGACCATAGGGGACCTGTGTTCAGCGTCAACTTGACCTTGTAGGCTGTAGTAAGGTGGAACCGACAAACACTGTTTGCGTTAATAAAAGACATTCAAGAAGCGTCTAAAAACCTTCCTGTTTGACCTCTCATACTGGCAGTTTTTTCCCTTCTTATTTTTCTGTCATTTTTTGTTGTTGATCCGAGCATGTTACCATAGGGTGGAGAAACCGCGCTGTACAAGTGTTCAACATCATTAACATCAGGGTAGCGGAACCTGCCGGTACAGGTGTCCCAAAGTATAAACAGTACAGTGTGAACCATTAGCATGGGAAGAAGGCCAGTGACACGCTGATTTGACTTGCAAATGATATTTTTCTTGCCCGAGTGATAAAACACAAGAAGGGTATTTTAGGTTGACAATGCGAGGGTGAATCGTTGTTGATTTTTGTCGGGTAGAAGAGGGAAACTTGTGTAGTTTTGGAAGAAGCGAATTCGGAAAGTCCATAACTTAATTTTGCTGTTATTTTGGGTTTTGGAGGTGGGTTGCCCGAGCAAATTGGACGCAAGAATGGTCTTTTGAACTGATGATGCGAGTACGAATTACTGTTTATTTCTCTCGGGAAAGAGAGAGGGAAACTTATGTAGTTTTGGAAGTGAATAGAAAAGTCGATAACAGAATTTTTGCTATTCATTTGGTTTTTGAGCTGGATTGCCCAAGCAAATCGAACCCAAGAACAGTCTTTTAGACTGACAATGCGAAGGCGAATTACTGTTTATTTCTCTCGGGTAGATAGAAGGAATCTTGTGTAGTTTTGGAAGTGAATAGGAGAGAGTCGATAACAGAATTTTGCTGCAGTTATTTTTGTTGTTGGAGCCGGGTTTCCCAAGCAAATCGACCATACGAATGGTCCTTTCGACTTTTACTGAGAGTATAAACAGAGGTCTAGTCTGTGCACACACGCATTTCATCGCATGGACCAAAGATCCTGACCCACACAGCATATCGCATCTTGCTTTTTTTATTTTTTTTTAAATTTTAACCGGACTCTTCCCAAAAGCACCCCGCCCCCAACCCTCCTCCCCCAGCACATCCTCTTCGCATCCTCCGCCTACACTCCTTCCCCACCACCGTGTCCGTCCCCCAGCGCATCCCATTTATCTTCCCGCCCGCCATCCATCGACGTTGACCAAGGGGCTGAAGAAGTGGACAGAGGCGACGCTTAGCCAACAAGGTGACAGTGGTTTGTGTGATTTGCCTGACAACAGCGCTTCACAATAGGGATTATCACTGGCCTGACAGCTTTGCCCACTAAATACTCTTTCCAACATCAACCACCATCAGCTGCACACAACAAAAGGGTGGAGGCGGATATGTCGGGGGAGGAAAGTGGGGTGGGTAGGTGGGGTTATGTAGAATGGGGGGAGAGGAATTGTCACACAGAATGCGTGTTGTTAATAATTTAAAAAAAATTATTTCTTTTAAAAGTCAACGCTTGTCTCTGCCTCTTTTCTCTCCCCTCACAGGGAAGTTCCAGTTAAAGCACACTACATAATAGCACAGAGTTACAAAGAGTTAAAAGTGAGAAAGAAAGATGCAAACATACGAAATAGCATACCTAAATCCTAAACGTGCCGTCACAGAAATGAAAATTAGTATTACACACGCTGAAGTTAAAAGCCATTAAAACAATCAGTGCTTAAAATTCAACGGGAAATTAGTAAAATATATATTATGAAAGATAACACGCTTTGAAAATATCAGCAAGGAGCTCTGAGTCATTCTATTATATCAATGGGGATAACACTAGTCTGACAGATTTACGCACTAAATACTCTTTTTCCAATACTTACCTGCATTATCGCAGAAATGTGCATGGAAAAGAAGGGAGGGAAAAAGAAGAGGAGGAAGTAGTGGAGGGTTGGGAGCGGGGGCAGGGGGGGGGGGGGTGAAGAGAGGAGGAATGAATGAGGAGGTCGTAGATTGATTTTTTTAATACCAATTTATGTAAGATAAAGTAATTCCGCTGTACTCCATGAACCAGCATGCATTATCTAGAGAAAAAACAACAACCCTGGAGCTGGTGTTGATGCAGGAGAGAGAGAAAAAAGAGGGAGAGGGGAGATAGGGAGAGGGGAGAGAGAGATGGAAAGTAGGGGAGGGGAGGAGGGAGTGGGAAAGCGAGAGATACGGGGTGGAGGTTTTGAGGAAGACGGATTGTTACAAATAGTTACGTTATTTGCAAATTACGGCATTGCGAACACAGCTGTTCAAAGTTCATACCGATTCCAATTTCCAACAAATACGTACGTTTTGATAGTAGAGCCGAAGTGGTTTGTCGAGGTTTGCTGACAACAGCGTTCACAATGGGGGGAATTATCACTGACTGCCTGTACAGCTTTGACCACTGACTACTCTTTCTCAAACCCGACCAGCATCATCGGCAAGAAGGAAGAGATCGAGAGTAAAAGGATAGGAA
>CM072518.1:21057151-21064651 GCA_036898135.1 Oncomelania hupensis
TGCAGACCTTGCCGATAGTAAAATCGTGTTTTACGTCCTAAGAGACACGTACGCCCTTGCCACGGTATTGACGTTGGGCGTTCGTTGTTCAGTTCTGCATAGTACTCGTAGCTGTACCCTTTCTTTTTGCTTCATCGATGTCTCGATCTTCCTAAAAGATACTTAAATGGGAAGGGGCTGGGGAGAGATTTTGAGAGGTTAATTATCACCTTCATTGGTTTCGCATGTTCCACAGTTTCCTCATGCCTTATCTAATATTTTGTTGTATTCTTCCACGCGTTATCTAAACTGTATGAGCTTCGGGTCCTAAAAACGGCTCGGGAAGCAAACTTGTTTTTTCCAACCTAGTTCCAGTCATTCGCCCAAAAAGGCAATCACCGAAGTCGAACGAAGCTCTCCGATGTGTTACGAAATGATGCTTGCATGACTACGACTAGCTGATTTAGCATTTCGCAACGGTATACTTTGTTAATATGAGCATAATATGAGCATAATATGAGCATAATTATTATCGACCATATTTAATAGTTGCGTTCCTTGATTTGCATTTTGTTAGTTTTCAGCAGTAAAGGCTAATAATAGCATTGCCCATTTCCTGCCTAGAACCAAGTAGACACTGTTATACAGTATACATAGGCTTATGATGGATTTCAGTTCTGCATTTAATACGCTTCAACCCCACTTACTAATCAAGCGTCTTCTTGACCTTGACGTTAGTCCAGGACTCGTTCTCTGGATTCGTTCCTTTCTCCGCGATAGGCCACAGAGGGTCAGTATTGATGGTATCTTGTCCGACGAGATTATTGTAAACACTGGGGCGCCGCAGGGCTGTGTCCTCTCGCCGGTTTTGTTTTCTCTCTACACCAACGAACTGACGTGCGACACTAGCATTTTTACTTTGATAAAGTTTGCGGATGATATGGCTCTAATAGGCAGGCTGAAAGATGAACAATCTCTCTCGCAATACTTCGATTTTACTTGTACGCTTCTTACCTGGTTCAGTGACAGTTATTTAAAGCTAAACGTAACTAAAACTAAAGAAATTTGCTTTGAAGAACACCGTGCGAGAGATCCTGCCCTGCTTCGCCCCCTGAAAATTGCATCTGAAAATGTAGAACAGGTTGAAACTTTTAAGTATTTAGGGACGGTTTTAGACAAGAACTTGAAGTTCAGTGATCATGTGGGTTTTATTTGCAAAAAGGCCAATCAAAGGATGTATCTAGTAAGAAAGTTGAAAAATTTTGGGGTCAATGTACATATCTTAGAAATAGTTTACAGATCTCTAGTAGAAAGTATTCTATGCTTTAACATTGTTACCTGGTTCGGAAATCTTGGCGTTAGAGACAGGATCAGACTCAACCGCATTGTAAACCTAGCTAGCAGAGTGATAGGAAAGACACAAAAGCCAATAACAGAAATATATAAAGATTTGGTAAAAAGTAAAGCTAGAAAGATCATGTCTGATAACAGTCATCCCATGTGTAGATCATTTGAACTGTTGCCCTCAGGTCGGAGGTTTAGAACCCCGTCCTGGAAAAGAAACTTGTATGGCCACTCTTATGTACCAAGTGCAATCCGCATCTTAAATTTAAGCAAACTGTAATACCCCCAGTTACCTACAATGGCTACATTTGTCTTCTGTGTACTGTGATGATGTAATGTAATATGATGTGAGTTGTGCAATGAAGTCAGCTATTTGTCATGCGTATGATTGTCTTAATTAATGTTTTATGTAATGTAATATGATGTGAGTTGTGCAATGAAGTCAGCTATTTGTCATGCGTATGATCTGATTGTCTTAATTAATGTTTTATATAACAAAAACTGTTAATATTTCTTGTAGTTTTTAATCTTTCTGTCTTAGTCTTTGTGCTACTAAAGACAAATTTCCATGTTATTGTATTTTAACTATGGACAATAAAGATTCGTATTCGTATTCGTATTCGTATTCGTATTCGTATTCGTATTCGTATTCGTATTCGTATTCGTATTCGTATTCGTATTCGTATTAATCTACATTATTATATTATAAGTCAGTCTCCGCCCAGCGAAGAAGCTCACTAGCTGAATATAATTATTAGACCTGTATTGTTTGTTTTATACGTAAATAAATGTATAAACTATATCTATTCTAATTGATAATATTTAGGCCTATACTTTATAATATTCGAATCTTGAAATTTCCGGAGAAGGACGAGTAGGCTAAGCGAATTTTTTTTAATAACTCGAGATCAGAGTTAAATTAATAGTTAGTTATTCATTGCTTACAGGGTCCAGCCGACTGCAAAGAGTCGAATCAGAACCACAAAATCAAGACAACTCGAGATGAGAGTTAAATTAAAAGCTTATTAGTTATTCATTGCTTACAGAGTCCAGCGGACTGCAAAGAGCCGAATCAGGACCACAAAATCGAGACCACAACTTCCCAAGTAGTAGTAGTAGTAGTAGTAATAGTAATAGTAGTAGTATAGTTATTTAGTTATATCTTTAATTTATTTATTTGTTTTGTTTGTGTGTTGTTGTTATTATTATTATTATTATTATTATTATTATTATTATTATATTATTATTATTATTATTATTATTATTATTATTATTATTTCTTTTTATTATTATTATTATTATTATTATTATTATTATTATTATTATTATTATTATTATTATTATTATTATTCCTACTTAAAAAAACATAAAAGAATAGTGTGCTGCTGTGCGTGCTCAATGGTATAAATATGGTCAGTGACGTTTTGTTTGTTTTTGCTGAAGTTGGGTGTAACCCGAAATATTCAGATAGTGTTACTGGTTATTTTTTCTTATAGATTTAACAAAGTTTTCAGATGATTTTATAGAAATTTCCGCCCGCCACGCAACATTTTTTTAATACGTGTTTCTCATTACAATACATAATTGAAATACATATAACAAATTTACTGTATCAGTTAAAAAGAATAATATTAGTTAAATAAATAATTGCTTTGGTGCTTGCAATAAAAATATCACTGTTTTTTGAGACCATTATAAACTTGCTTTGCCTTGTTGTGCTGAAGTGACATCAACGTATCCATAGCGCTTTGAAGTTTTGTCATGGTTTTATTGTTGATATAGATGTGAAATCGTTGTATGTGTGCTGTATGTGTTATGTATTACTTTTACTCCTTATTACTAATTGTGTCAGTATATTATTCATCATAAAATAATAATAATAATAATAATAATAACTGCTTCAAAATGCAAATCTCGACTTGAGCTTGAAGCTGTGCAGATCGAAATAGAATTAGATCTAGCAGCGGCTATTTTTATGCACGGATGTTTCACCACAGGCTCTGAAGTCTTTTCTTTTGTCTTTGTAAACTCCTAAATACGTACGTAGTATAGTATGTAATTGAGGCCTACGAAAGACGAGGCTTCCAAGCCTGTGATTTCACGTAGTCCTGCCAGCATTCTTCGTAAAACATCGGATAGCTTCGCTCGACTCGGAGAGCTTCGTTCGACTTCGGTATTTGCCTTTTTCGGGAAAGTGACTGGAACTAGGTTGGAAAAAACAAGTTCGCGCTCGGGAAATTAAAATGTTCTTATTTAGCGCACTTTTCGGATGTTGATGATAATGATGATGATGATGATGATGATGATGATGATGATGATGATGATGATGATGATGATGACGACGACGATGACGGCGACAACGACTTTAATTGCACACCACTCACTGAATCCATTCTCGTTCTGCTTGTAGCACGCTTGTGAGAATCAAAGATGAAATGTGTACATCCAGACAATGTCATGTTATCTTACGTATCAGATAAAATTGGTGTCACCTTTGAAAGAAATGAGTGATGATGATGTATTCCAACTGCTACCATGCATTTTAGGCAAACTGAATGTTATGTGACAGTTACTGTATTTTACATGCTGTGATGCCAGCGCCATTGAGTACGAGGCTACACATCCAATGTGTGCGATGCAAGCTCACCTGGCAAGCTGGCAGACGAGCCAGGTATGCTGTTCATCAGCGGTGTGACCAGGTGCGAATAGCCGTGGGAATGTTGATGGTTTCGGTTCCAGAGAATATACTAGGCACTGTGCTTAGACTACTGTACTATTCTTCGCTGTCTTATTCGTTTCTGTTGTTGTTGTTGTTGTGGTGGTGGTGAACCAGAGACTATGAGATTCCACCAAAAATTGTCAGTTTCCCTCTCTGCTTGTTGTATCCAAGATGCATTAGGCGTCAAATT
The DNA here is from genome assembly GCA_036898135.1 of Oncomelania hupensis. Taxonomy (NCBI): domain Eukaryota; kingdom Metazoa; phylum Mollusca; class Gastropoda; order Littorinimorpha; family Pomatiopsidae; genus Oncomelania; species Oncomelania hupensis. The sequence goes on from CM072518.1 coordinate 21,061,384, forward strand.
ATAGGCTACTTTCTACCAGCTTCGGTTAAAAAGTTAAATATCATTTTACGAAGAGATTCGTGTGCATTGTCGGTTACTAAATAAATAAATAAATAAATAAATAAATAAATAAATAAATAGGTAAATAAATAAGTAAATACATAAATGTGAAATGCATTAATGGAATGAAACATAAGACTGCACGCATTTAAAATTTACAATAATGAGAGAACAAATTTGGACGTAATACATTTGTTTCTGATTATATTGAAATACATAATTACGTGATCGTTAGCTCTTACAAATAAATTCATACGCATTACCATTTGAGTGAAATTATAATGAAGTAAGATGAAATAAATATATACGTTTTGAACACATTAAGTAGGGCCGAGAAAGGGGGAAGGCATCTAGGTTAATACACTTGCTTTAACGTACTGCATGAGCTGGAAAAGCGCCATTTTAGAATAATAAATAAATAAATAAATAAGAAAGTTCAATAATTATCGTCCTCTCTCTACAGTGTCATTCATGCATTCACGAAGACGGGAGTTTTCTCTGATGCGTTCTCAAGAGATTGTCCGTGAAGTACTTGTATAATACTACGTAGGGTGTACAACCCTAGATAGAACTAGAATTAATGTCTCTTGTCTCTGGTTTCGTATTGAATCGGTCTGAATGAACCCATAGCCTCGTTTTTCTAAGTGTCTTGAGTAAAGTAGTCCTTTAAAAAAAATAATGTGAAGTGTTCCCCGAAGTAGGTTTAGCGAGTTACCCATCTACTGTAGGTATTAGTACCATCCTTAGTCACCTTTCCCACAGTCGTGGTACCGTTTAGCTATTTCCGCTCCCATCCGTGACTGTTGTTAGGGGTGTTTAGGTAGCCAGCTATACCCAGCGTACGTATCAAATGCCTGTAGTACCTGCATAGTATCTACAGCGGTATTCCCTCTTCTCCATTCTCAGCCTCGTTGGCTGAAGCAGGGAGAAGGGTATGGTACGTAAAGTCTTTGAGAGTGACTTTTTTTTGTTTCTTCTTCTTCTTCATTCTCGGCTGAAGTAGCGAGAATGGTAGAATACTTACGGTATTCTTTGGTCTTTTGAGTCTGGATACTTTTTGGAGGGTTGACGTAGGTGAACGATTTCAGGTGTGTGTGTGTGGTAGGGGATGGATGCGAGTGGTGCATTTATGAGCGTATACATGTGTGGAATGAGTTAAGAAGGTCAAAAGCACAAGAACAAATCAGTATGCGCGATTTTCAAGATCCCCAGAAATTGCTCTGGTGAAACCGGTCTTATCAAATGTCGTTATTCTTGGATATCATTGGTTTTGCCTTTTAAACATGTATTGTCCTTGAAAACAAATCTTACATATGGCTTATGTGTTCCATAAGACTAAAAGAAAGAAATCCGGACAGAAAACAAACAGTAAGATTAAATTGTTTTTCCTCTCGGAAATCTAAAATTGTATTAATTTAAGAAAGAGGTAGCAGTTTGGAATTGCTGTGCTCGTGAGACAGATTGACGTTTTGACGGTTGATTGATTGATTGATTGATTGTTGCTTTAGGTCCAGCGGACTCCTTCGAGCCAAATCAGGACCGGACAACCCCCAATCTGCATAAAAGATCTGCTGAAACAACCCTAGTGGGAAAATTGAATGCCCTCCACCGGCCAGTCACTTTACAATAAAGACATCCCACGCAGGGGACGGCTGAGGCTTTACCCCAACTATTCGAACCCCCGGTTACAAAAACAAAATAGAATACAAACATCATTATAAATTATCAACAAAACATATACATATAAAATGCCTATATTGCTAAATAATAACATCATAGGAAGCCCTAGTGACCACCCGGCAGAAAGCGTCCAACACTCCCAAGCTGATCCAACAGACCTCATACACAAACAAGTAGTCTTGTCCAGGAAGAGTTTTCAAGAAAAAAGGTAGGTCATTGATCTAGCGAAGAAGAAGATAGTATAGCAGAGTGATAGGACAGAGCAGGAATGGGAAAGAGTAAATGAGGAAGACAGCGACAGTGGGAATTTAAAGCACTAAATTTCCAGAAAGTGGGGATACTATTTATACTGAAAACCCCGGCACACCAACGGGGGTACTGTTGCCGCAGTGAATTGGTCATGCCTACAAAGTCAAGACAGGTTTTCAACTGGGGCTTTCACTTTTCCCTTTATAGGTTAGAACAATCTACAGTGGCAAGATTGCTCATGACCCCAAGGGGTCACGTTTTGACGGAGGACATGTAACAAGTACAGACTTAGGTGATAATGCGTGAGGATTGATGTTAGCATTGCTTGATAAAAGATGGCCGGGTATAAAGTAGATAAACACTATCTTGAATGTTCATAGTCCTGAATGACTGGTGTTGATTTGGCTGATGGATGAGAGTATAAACCGAGGTCTAGTCTGAGCACGCACGCATTTCATCGCATGAATTTTACAGATTCTGACGCTCATGTCCTAGAAGATTGAGTGCCAGCTACAAAAATACACCCAGCACGCACTAGGTCCCTTCTCCCCATCCCCGGTCGCCCAGGATTGTGCTCAGTGGTCTGGGCGTCAGACTATGCGCCCAAAGGCTGCAATTGAGCTGAGCGCCTCGGGCGGCTTGAGTTAGATCCTGTATCGACCAGCACATTGAGAGGGTTTTTGAGCCGAAAAAGCGCTCTATAAAGGTCAATAAGTCCCCTATACGCTTATGTGTCCGGGGACGTTAATCTATAAAACTAAACTATAAAGGTGATTAAACAAATTAATAAAATAAGTTGTAGTCTGGCGTTTGGGATGGGAAGCAGTAGAAATGAGAGACTTTGATAGTCTTGCTGAGGGAAGAACGGTGCGAAGAGGGCAATGGTCTGAGCGATATTAGTGGAGAGACTTCGAGGTGTTGGGGCTGTGGTGTTAGGGTTGGGAGGCAAAGGAGTATGGGATGGGGCAACGGTGGACAAGAAGCTCTCACAGATATCTGAGGGTGGAGTGGTTGTGGGAAAGTGCCAAGGGATGGGCAAGGAGGAGAGGAGGGAGGATCGTAAGGCTCACAGACAGCACCTGAGATGGGCCTGGCGCCGTGTGCAATATGTGCCACAGGTGAAAATATCGGTACCTCTCTGCTCTGTGGAATTGGAGAAGTATGCCAGTCCCTCTAATTCATAGTCTTTGGTCCAAGTACCAAATCTAATTCGTTTGTTTATTGCAGTGATACCACAGGCAAAAAAATAAGTCTAAGAATCGTCAAGATTCTCTGTATTAAATTCGACGCGAGTTGTTTG
>CM072518.1:21067151-21277151 GCA_036898135.1 Oncomelania hupensis
GAAGGTTTTGTTTACATTTGGCAAAAACAGGTTTACTCTAAAATTCGCATTGTAATTGCATTAAACAATGATAAAATGGGCTTTCGTTGCTCAAATCAACCGCTAAAGTTTTGACTTTTCCATTTCGATGCTGACATGGAGTGATTTCCCCTGTCATAAAAGTACATGAATATCATAGTCGTGTGGCCTTTAACCCTATTTCAGAGTTAATTAGTTAGTTATGCATTGCTTATATCAGTATAAATAGTATCCCCGCTTTCTAGAAATTTAGTGCTTTAAATTCCCACTATCGCTGTTTTCTTCTTTGTTCTTTCTCATTCCTACTCTGTTCTATCAATCTACTATACTATATTTTTCTTCGCTAGACCAGTCACCTACCTTTTTTCTTGAAAATTCAACAAATTCCTCATTTGTGTATGAGGTCTGTTGGATCAGCTTGGGAATATTGGATGCTTTCTGCCAGATGGTCACTGGGGCTTCCTATGATTTATTATTTGGCAATGTAGGCATTGTATATGTTTATGTTTTGTTGATATTTTATAATGATGTGTATATTCTATTTTGTTTTTGTAAACGGGGGTTCGATAAATTAGAGTATAGCCTCGGCGTCCCCTGCGTGGGATGTCGTTATTGTATAACGGCTGGTGGAGTGCCTTCAGTGCTACCACTAGGGTTGTTTCGGCAGATCTTTTATGCGGATCAGGGCGAGTCCTCTTTTAGCGAAGTTGCGGTCTTGATTTTGTGATCCTGCTTCGGCTCTTTGCAGTCCGCTGGACCCTGTAAGCAATGAATAACTAACTAACTAACATTGCTTATAGGGTCCAGCGTACTGCAAGGAGCCGAATCAGGACCACAAAATCAAGACCACAACTTGGCTCAAAGAGGACTCGCCCCTGGTCCGCATAAAAGATTATTTCAGATTGAACCACGAGACTTGAAGAGAATGCCTTTTTGGTGTCTTGGGTAGGGTAGGATTTATTTTATCAACCTAAAACAAAAAACCTTACGAACATATTTTGTTACGGGTTTTGCCTCTTAACGGCTTTGGTAGATGCTATTTTTAGCTCCGGAATGTTGGCTGTTAATAAAGCATAAAAACTACGGAATTTATTCGTTTAAAAAATAAGTATACTTTCGAAAGAGTTTTTTGTGTTTGTTATAAGCTAATTTTTTCAGTGGGATAACACTCACTGTGAATGCTAAAAGAATCTGTCGAGGGGATGTGGTCAAAGTGGGTCCCTTTAAGAAACGAATAGGAGACTTAGCCTCTATAGCTGTACTAGATAACTTATAGAGATGCTATTAACGAATAGGAGACTTAGCCTCTATAGCTGTAGATAACTTATAGAGATGCTATTAACGAATAGGAGACTTAGCCTCTATAGCTGTAGATAACTTATAGAGATGCTATTAACGAATAGGAGACTTAACCTCTATAGCTGTAGATAACTTATAGAGATGCTATTAACGAGTAGGAGATTTAACCTCTATAACTGTAGATAACATGTAGAGATGCTATTTGTTCCTAATAGGCTTACCTGTTCATAGTGGTCCTGACTCGACTCTTAGCAACCCGCTGGACCCTATAAACAATGACTAACTAACAACTAACTAACCTGTTCATAAAACTGCCTAAAGCACAGACTGCACAAGCGAAGAATCCAAGGGGCAGTTTTATGGATTCTAGGCTTGTGCAGCCTGTGCATGCAGAGAAAAGTAGAACGGTCGAAGAAGGTTGTGTGAGGCTGTAGAAATATCCAAAAGGTAAATTACACTCAATAAAATACTTACTCTAGGTAATATGACCAATCCAGTTTCTGGGAGCCATATGGACGGTGACTTAATAAAGTTATTCTGAGTCTATACGTATAAATACCTATCGCAAGTTACCAGACCAGTCTTATAGGCATGATAGTATTATTTTACAGCATTAGAAAATATTTGTGGTATTTATTTTATATGATATTAAAATAATATGTAGAAGACCCTCCCTCTCACTCCTATACACTATACCCGTTGTGCATGGTGCAGTTATCGTTTTTCTCAGGCAATGAGCGAGATGAACATTTACACTTTTCTCTGTCTGTTTATAAATGTGTTTGGCTTACCTCTCTCTGCATGCAGTCTGCATCCATGTCTGACTTTGTCATCAGCCTGGGTCGGTTTGCCCCTTATAACGAGAGACCCTCTGTAGCATGTCTGACTCTGTCATCAGCCTTGATCGGTATGCCCTCTGTATCGAGTGACCCTCAGAGACAAAGGCCGGCGGAATGACCATTGGCGTTCTAAGGGCGGGCCACTCCCGACCCTTGCGATAAAGCACGCCGCTCGGTGACAGTCAGTGGCGTTGCAGATGTGAAAGTCTATGACCACACACCCCGAGGACCACAATCCCATTGATTTCATGGAGAGGTCATTTGGTGGTTGTTTTTATTAACTACTCCGTGATAAGACAGCGGCCATTTGTTTATCATAGTGCCAGCGACTTATTTGTCCAACCTCACGAAGAACAGTCGTGAGCATTGATAGACAAGCTTGGCGGCGACGATGGTGGTTTATGGTTTGGGGTTAAATGTATTTTCGTGATGATGATGATGATGATGATGATGATGATGATGATGATGATGATGATGATGATGATGATGATGATGATGATGATGATGATGATGATGATGATGATGATGATACTCATCTGCCTTCAGAAGGTGGTGTTGGTCTAAAAGCCTATGACCACACAACTTCCACTGACCTTCAGATAAGCCATTTCTTTAACATAAGTAACAGCGCTTTGTTTATCATCACCACGACGAGCAATTTTGTAGTCACGGAGGGTAAGCGAGGTAATGGTAGAGGTAACTGTTGTGGTCTAAGTTGATGGTGATCATTGTTTCTCTCAAGGCGTCTGCTTTCTGTAAGTACTCTTCAAGAGATGTTGCCACTTCTCCCTGCCCATTCAGCCGGGTCATTTCTTTCAAAGTACTCGTGCGGGTGACGTGCTCAAATAAGTTGCGTCACGCACGCCTTCAGGTCGGACGGGTAGCTAGCCCAGTCAGCGGCGTTACGCTCACGGAGCGCAGGTTTGCAGCGTTTAGTTCAAGCTTGAGTTTGATCCTGCCGGCCTTAAGAAGCTCTTTGAACTGGTTTGTGGATTATATAAGAGTAATCACTTTACATTTAGCCAGCCACCTGTTTGTTTCCGCACAAGCCAAGCTTAAAACTGCTTCAGTCGTAAGGTTTAACATTTCTTCCGTTGTGGTGTGTTTAATAAAAGGACAAGAGTTGCATTGTCTTATCCCACCTGCGTGTGCTCCCTTGCCGTCTCCATCTTCCTTTACGCTTGCAAAACATGGACCCTAACAGCAGATCTAAAACGAAGAATGCAAAGCATGGAGGTGAGGTGCTACAGAAGACTTCTGGCCACTTATATATTACCCAGCACATCACCAACGACGAAGTCCGACAGACCATCACACAAGCCATTGGACAACACGATGACCTGCTCACAGTGGTGAAGAAACGGAAACTTCGATGGTATGGCCACGTCACCAGATCATCATGCCTTGCAAAAACCACCCTGCAAGGCACAGTGCAAGGAGGTAGAAGAAGAGGGAGACAGAAAAAGAGGTGGGAGGACAACATTCGAGAATGGACTGGTTTGACACTGAGCGAAGCCACGAGGGTTCTGAGGACAGAAAAAGATGAAGTACGCTAGTTAAACGGTCATATATGCCCCTACGACCTTCGAGTTACGGGATAGGATAGGACAGGACTGGACCTGCGTCTTGAGCATCTCACGGAACTGTAGAGTGCACTATACAAGAACAATCCAAATTCAAAAATTGATGTTCAGTATGCAGCGCTGGTGTTTCTTGTATAATATTAGTTATGTACTGGACAATGACTATGCCGCACGTTCCAAGGCAACTGAATGGTAGGTTTCCAACCGAGTAACGGGTGATTCTACTATCTACCGCAAAGTGCTAAACTTGGCTCTTTATTCCTACCAGCAAGTCGAAACATTGGTCTTAATTTTAAACTTGAGAGAGATGGAGAGAGAGAGAGAGAGAGAGAGAGAGAGAGAGAGAGAGAGAGAGAGAGAGAGAGAGAGAGAGAGAGAGGCAGACAAACAGAGTGATGTGTGTGTGTGTGAGAGAGAGAAAGAGAGTGAGCGCGCGTGTGTGTGTACGTGAAAGAGATGCGGAGAGAGGGTTTCGAGGTGTGGGTGGAAGGGAGCATTGAATCCCACATGCCGCTTGCTGCAAGCTTGTGCACTTTCTAACGCCGTGGGCCACTGAGCCGCACGTACTGGTTAGTGATGCTAATATTACAGTATAGTTTCGTAGCAGTAGTACTATGTAAGAGAACATAGAAGTTTTAGCACAAAACATTGTCAGAGACCGGTAAAGAAAATGTCCAGACATTGGCTTCTCTTTCGGTGGAAAACAATCAATTACAAGATTATGCCAAAAACACTCTCTCGGGATACCTTATAATAAGATTAGAAGAGAGATGACCAAACATTGGGGGTTCTCTTCTTCTTCTGAATTAGCTGGAAGATGCCCCAAGGGTTTTCTGTTTCTGGTTTGCTATAACGAATTGCCTGACATTGACATGTCGAACTCCTCTTTTGTTTTAATGTGCTAAGATCTCCAAACTTATTTATTTATATTTTATTATATACCGCGACGTCCAAACACATCTCTTTCTGTGCCCAAGCACGCTGCATGTATATTCTCAAAAACTTTTAATCGCCAGCATAACCAAGTCATTAGGTATTAAGTGAGCCTGCGCTTGTTGGAGAATGACGGGATACGTATGGCCGTGACTTCTGTTTAGGACAGTAGGTAGGGGCATTCAGGGTGGGTTGGGATGTGAAAAACACTTCTCTCTACACTTTACACACAGTTCTCTCGGTTTCTCTTGCTGTGTGCAGAGCCTCTCACTTTCTGCAAAGTCGGAATGACCAACTTCACGGGGTTAGGAAAGCTTTCGTTTGTCAGGACATTACATTACATTACATGATTGTTGCTTTAGGTCCAGCGGACTCTTCCGAACCAAATCAGGACCGGACAACCCCTGATCCGCATAAAAGATCTGCTGAAACAACCCTAGTGGTAAAACTGAAAGCTCTCCACCAGCCAGTCACTTTACAATAAAGACATCCCATGCAGGGGACGCTGAGGCTGTACTCTAATTTATCGAACCCCCGTTTACAAAAACAAAATAGAATACAAACATCATTACAAATTATCAACAAAACACATACATATAAAATGCCTACATTGCTAAATAATAACATCATAGGAAGCCATAGTAACCACCTGGCAGAAAGCATCCAATATTCACAAGCTGATCCAACAGACCTCACACACAAACAAGGAGTCTTGTCCAGGAAGAGTTTTCAAGAAAAAAGGTAGGTGACTGGTCTAGCGAAGTAGAAGATAGTATAGCAGATTGATAGAACAGAGCAGGAATGAGAAAGAGCAAATGAGAAAGATAGGGACAGTGGGAATTTAAAGCACTAAATTTCCAGAAAGTAGGGATACTATTTATACTGAAACCCCCGGCACCCCAACGGGGGTGTTTGTCAGGAAGGGACATGCCTTCGACTTATGTTTTGACCGGTTATGGCTATGTAGCTTCCATAGCAATTTTCGATGAGAGGCCAGTCTTCTAGGCAGTTTGGCCAAATTTTCTTCTTTTCTTCTTCTTCTTCTTGCTCTCCTCCTTTTTTTGGACTCGAGGTTAACCGTCTACAAATTGATGTATCATGTTAACTGGTTGTTTTATCAACGTCTTCTTCGTCGAGAGAATAAGACGAGATGTATCATTTAGGAGCAGACAGTGCCATTTTTCTTCATCAACTTCTTTTTCTTCTCCAGCCCCCAACCCACTCCTCCATTTGGTGTGTATGTGGGTGTGTGTTTGTGTGTGTGTGTGTGTGTGTGTGTTTGTGTGTGTGTGTGTGTGTGTGTGTGTGTGCGCGCACGTGAAGAACAACCAACGACATTGATGTATCATTAAGATGTAGACAGTGACATTCTTCTTCTTCTTCTTCTTCTCTCCTCCTCCTCATCCTTCTCTTCTTCCTCATTCTGCTGGTCTGAAGAGTACAGATCGATGCATCAATTTTGACATGGACAATAGCTTTTGGCTCCTGCCTATCCTCCCTATCAAAGACCACCCGAGGCAAGTTTATACATCAAGAGGTTTCCCTGTTCACCTTATATGCCAGCACCAGACATTTTTTCTCAGATTGGAAAATTAGAAGTCATTTTGATCTCATGATTTCTCTTGTTGTTATGTGTATGTGAGTCTTTCTGAACATTCTCCATGTGACACAGCCGTCCATGTTTTGACTACGGATATTTAGTATATGAATATGATCGAATATTAGAATCAGAATCTTTATTGTCCCAACAAACAGCTAGGAAATTATTTAGTGTACAACAGTCATTGACATTCACACTCACACAATACAGTCAGTATAGAATAAAATATCAACTCGCGAAAACGACTAGCACCAAACTTCCATTCAATTACCATTCATCTCATAGCTGGAACTAAAAACAAACCCGAATCATTTCGCCTACTCCTACGCCTACCACTCTAACTGTTACTTTAGAAAATACATTACATTACATGGTTATTGCTTTAGGTCCGGCGGACTCTTCCGAGCCAAATCAGGACCATTAGAAAATACGTACCTTCTTCTTAACAATATTACTAAATAACCACCATACGTATAAGACAAGAGAACGATAACAGGCAAGAACTACAAATATCATCCACATGAAGAGTACCAACCCAAGCACAGAAATAAGTAATAATACGCCTATTATTGGAAATTGAATCCTGTTGTAAAGAGCGCTTGCGGCCATGTAAAACCAGACCTGCTTACCTTGTGATGTTCTGTATGACCACTTTCAGACAAGATTACTTGTAACATTGTAACGAATATTGGACACCAGTTATTATGAATATTTGAGACAATATCAGCTGTGATCCCATGAAACCAGCTCTTGGTTCGAGAAGGTTGAGCATCGGTCAGTCCTATTTATACTCGAATAGTTGACTGGTCCAAATCAGTTGCTTGTATATTCTTTAAGATCTTTTTTTTTTTCAGATTAAAAAAAAAACAACTGGCTTCGACCCTATTCAGAAAGTCATCGGTTACCGTGGTGACCTAGACATTTGGACTATTCTATTTCTAGGGACTGCCATAGATTGCAAAAGGGTTTGTCATATGATTTTACTTTAATGGTTGACTGCTTTGGCATAGAAGAAATAAGATAGCTCTGTACCTGTGGCTTGGTTGTCACCGTTTCTCTGACGAGAGATACGAGCTAATCCTGTTCACGTCGATGTCCTTGCCCTTCTATCTCTGAAAATCAGGATGAGACGGGGTTCTCATAATATTACTCACACACTTTGTGCAGTGATCTTTTCTTCTGAAAACCACAATGTAGTGTGGGCTAGTGATAAGATAACATACACAAACACAATATTTAGTGTCCTCTCTCTCTCTCTCTCTCTCTCTCTCTCTCTCTCTCTCTCTCTCTCTTTCTCTCTCTCTCTCTCTCTCTCTCCACACATAACAAACACACGCACACACACACGCAAACTATTATCAACCCCAAAACGCAAGATACACCCTCAGAAAAAGCAATGGTACAAAGCGAAACTTCGATAAGTCGAATTCGGAGCGACAGACCGACCGATTGACCGACCACCAATCTGCTACCGAAGGATGGCCCCTGATTTGAAGTACCTGTTTACCAAATTTCAACCAAATCGCTTCAGCCTTTTGGAGTTACTGAGCAAAACGGGTTTAGCTACAAAAAGACTCCAGTGACCTTAACCTTTGCGGCAGAGCAAAAATGATGGCACGAGAGTAATGTTCCGAAAAGGTTTGGTCAGAATCCGCTCTGAGGGTCTTGAGATATGGCTTCTAATGGACTGACGGACAGACTGACCGACCCACATTTGTCTCGCTCTGACATCATCCCAAACCACACCTACCCCCGATTCCGGCTATTTCAAAGTATTTCCTGATAATTCTGGAAATAGCAAAAGGTTAAGTAGACGAAAAGAAAAGAACTTAAGAGCGCCGAGAGTCGTTAAAGGTCACTATAGGTAAGAAAGAAAGAAAGAAAGAAAGAAAGAAAGAAAGAAAGAAAGAAAGAAAGAAAGAGTAGGAGGATAGAGAGAAGAAAGCAAGAAGCAATAAACAAGTAAAGAGTAGGAGGATAGAGAGAAGAAAGCAAGAAGCAATACAGAAAGAAAGAGTAGGAGGATAGAGAGAAGAAAGCAAGAAGCAATACAGAAAGAAAGAGTGGGAGGATAGAGAGAAGAAAGCAAGAAGCAATACAGAAAGAAAGAGTAGGAGGATAGAGAGAAGAAAGCAAGAAGCAATACAGAAAGAAAGAGTAGGAGGATAGAGAGAAGAAAGCAAGAAGCAATAAACAAGTAAAGAGTAGGAGGATAGAGAGAAGAAAGAAGCAATACAGAAAGAAAGAGTGGGAGGATAGAGAGAAGAAAGCAAGAAGCAATACAGAAAGAAAGAGTGGGAGGATAGAGAGAAGAAAGCAAGAAGCAATAAACAACTAAAGAGTAGGAGGATAGAGAGAAGAAAGCAAGAAGCAATAAACAACTAAAGAGTAGGAGGATAGAGAAAAGAAAGAAGCAATAAAGAAAGAAAGAGTAGGAGGATAGAGAAAAGAAAGCAAGAAGCAATAAACAACGAAAGAGTAGGAGGATTTGAGAGAAGAAAGAAAGAAAAAGTAGGAGGATAGTGAGAACAAAAAAAGAAGGAGTATGAGGATAGAGAGAAGAAAGAAAGAGAGAAGAAAGACATAAAGAAAGTGTAGGAGGACAGAGAGAAGAAAGCAAGAAAGAAAGAGTAGGAGGACTTGAGAGAAGAAAGAAAGAAAAAGTAGGAGGATAGTGAGAAGAAAAAAAAGGAGTATGAGGATAGAGAGAAGAAAGAAAGATAGAAGAAAGACATAAAGAAAGTGTAGGAGGACAGAGAGAAGAAAGCAAGAAAGAAAGAGTAGGAGGATTTGAGAGAAGAAATAAAGAAAAAGTAATAGGATGGTGAGAAGAAAAAAAGAAGGAGTAGGAGGATAGAGAGAGGAGGAAAGAAAAAAAGAGTACAAGGATAGAGAGAATTAAAAAAGTAGGATAGAAGAAAGAAAGAAAACAAGAATGAGAAAGAAAGAGTAGGAGGATAGAGAGAAGAAATAAAGAAAGATTAGGAGTATAGAGAGAAAAAAAGCAATAATGTAAGAAATAAATAGTAGGGGGATAGAGAGAAGAAAGAAAGAGTAGGAGGATAGAGACAAGAAAGCAAGCAAGAGAGAAAGAGTAGGAAGATTGAGAATAAAAAGCAAGAAAGAGAGAATGAAAGAAATAAATAGTAGATGGGATAGAGAGACGAAAGTAAGAAATAAATAGTGGGAGGATATGGAGAAGAAAGCAAGAAAGAGTAGGAGGATATAGATAAGAATGACAGAAAGAACGAAATAAAGAAAGATAAGAAAGATATAGAGAAGAAAGAAAGAAAGAAAGAACGATAGATGGAAAGAAAGAGTAGGAAGATAAAGTGAGGAAAGAAAGAAAGATTAGGAAAATATAGATAAGAAAGAAAGAAAGAATTAGGTATAGAGAAGAAAGAAAGAAATAGTAGGAAGATATAGAGAAGAAAGAAAGACAGAAAGAAAAGAGAATGACGACAGAAAGACAAGAAAGCTTAAAGAACAAAAATGTGAGAACGCTGAAGTTCGTTAATATCGCCAGGTACTTTGAAGATTGCTAGGTAAGCTAAAGTAAGAAAGAAAACATAAGAAAGAAAGAAAGAAAATAGAAAGAAGCAAGAAAGAAGAAAGAAACAAAGAAAGAAATAAAGAAAAGATTGGGAGTATAGAAAGACAAGAAAATGTAAGGAACAAAAAGTAAGAGCGCGACGTCCGTTAATATCGCCAGATACTTTAAAGATGGCTAGGTAAGCTAAAGTAAGAAAAAAAGAAAGCAAGAAAAAAGGAAATAATATTATATGAAAAAAGAAAGAAAGAAAGAAAGAAAGAAAGAAAGAAAGAAAGAAAGAAAGAAAGAAAAATGGAAGAAAGAAAGAATGAAATAAAACAGTTAAGGCGTACATTACTACATTTACAGATGGTTTGCAGATTATTTTTAAAGTCAAAATGTGAGAGATTCAAACAAGAAGAAAGGATGATGATAACAAGACAAGTAAACATAAAGAACACATTTAGCTTACACGCTGAGATGCAGGTACACGTTAAGATCGCGAGGTAAGGGAGGAAGAATGGGAGGGATAAAGAGATATGTAAACGTAAAGAACAAAACTGTCGAGTTCCGATACCTATCACTGCAGCACTTTTAACCCCTCTTCCAAGATTGTGTAAAAATGAAAGGATCGTTTTCCACTATAAATTTAGTTTTAGCACCTTGTTCTTCTTGGGCTGAGCATCCACAATCAGTATGTTGATCTAATAATTAAAAAAAATGATCAGGCCTTTGTGAAAAGGTTCTGAGGTCCAGCGGCTGAAAGAATGTATATATAATTTACGGCCTTCGGGAAAACTCCTTCAAGGGTTTTGTTTAATATCAAAGATGTGAATAGAGGTCGTCTTAAATAAATAACAAGAACACTAGTTCCACAGCTAACGCTCTAAGCTAATGACAAGTCCTTCAGTAGGCTCAGATGTTTGCAGGTGATACATTACTCCTGTTTATTGGTCTGATGAAGTCGAGATCCAAATCCCGCAAACGCTTATAAAATGTCCCATTCCCGCTAAAGAGATGAATGTTTGCTTATGCTGCTCATACATATGTGTGTGTATGTGTGAGTGTGTGTTTGTGTTTGTATTTAATATTTACTAAAATTGAATCTAAACATGCAAAATCTAGAATGTTAATAGTGTTCTGTTAACGTGACCCTAGCTCGGGACATAATAGAGATGGAAACCAAAGAGTCATTACAGAAAATCGATTCGCGTGGTGAGACAAGTCTCTCCTCTTCGTGTACGGTCTCGAACTACACACACAGCGTAGCTGAGAGCCGCCGACTCCCTCTCCACTAATGAGAGCTAGAGTCCAACATAGGCCTCGGCTACAGTCTCAGCTACACAAGTGGGGTTTCGATCCAGGTGAGCGCCCGTTTGACACTTCGAGCGTTGTACCACTAACCCCTCTCCTCTGTTACTACGCCTTGCAGAACATTAATGTTTGTTGTGGTAGAAGAAACCCTGTTTGTTGTACGTTTGGTCGCGTGCCAAGGCATTGTAGTAAGGCAAACGCCGAGGTGCCAGAAAAAGGTAGTTGGGCAGCTGAGAGAGAACCGTGGGAACGTACACCTACTATGTGTTTTACTGCTCTCTTCATTGTTTTGCCCCCCTACCTATATACGACGCCTGCTCCGTCTGTTTGTCTATCATCATTCTTTACTTCCGTCCATCAAACTTTGTTGAAGCCATTTCAACTCACAGACCAGTATGCTTTCTGTCTGGCTCTGTCTCTCCCTTTGTCCCTCCCCTCAGATATGCTCACACACACGCTATCAGGTCGAAATGTAGTCCTTCCGTTAATGTTTATAAACATTTCCACAGTACGAAAAGAAGGAAGATTACTTCACTCACTCACACAAACACACACACACCCATACACGCACACATACACTCACATATACTACATACCCAGACGTACACACATGCACCAGACTGATCGATTTATTCCCACCATGTACCATTATGTTAAGGTGCAGCAGAAAAACTATCGTAGTATTCCACAGAGAGAGAGAGAGAGAGAGAGAGGAGGTGGGGGGAATGGAGAGAGAGAAGAAGAAGAAGAAGAAGAAGAAGAAGAGGGAAGAGGTGTGAAGGTGGAGGATGAGAACAGACTAATAGACATAGATTTTAATCCCTGAGGTTAGGGTGGGAGGGGAGAGGAGGGGGCAGAAGCCACAGAACTAAAAAAGCCTGATTACCTGTTTTCACCTGAGGCAGGTAGGCTGCTGCAAGACTTCACTCACCTGTTCTCTTAAAACCGCAACGGGAAAAAGGTGTTCTTGCTGGAGGACGGATGTTGGTTGGAAGCAGCGATGGTTTTTTTTTTTTTGGTTTTGTTTTTGTTCTCTGGGCGTACCGTGGGAATGAAACCAATCTTGTGCAGATTTATCGGCCTCTCCTTTCCTTCATTCCTTCTTTCTTTTCTTCTTTCTTCCAAAGGTATGCTACTAGACTTTTACGTAGATTACTATGAGGTGTGTGGTCTGGTTGAGTGATTGTTAGCGGCATACAGAGATAGAGCGGATTTAAATTAGTGGTGGTGGGTGGTGGTGATGGGTGTGCGCGCGAGCGTGCGTGCTTGTGTGTGTGTGTATGTGTGTGTGAATTTGTGTGTTTTCCATTTCATAATTGGAGTCTGCTCAAAAGGTTGCCTGCGAAAAAGGGTTAATTAGTTAGTTAGTCATTGTTTATAGGGTACAGCGGACTAATAGGGTGTGGATTTGAACTAGTTACCTTTTAACAAAAATAAAAATAAATTGATGGATTGAGTTTTTAATTGGTAAAATAATCATTTTGATGGATTGCCTGTCGTCGGTAGGTGCAGAGTTTATGCGATGCAAAAATGTACACAACTTTTCAGATAGGACAGAAACAGACAGCAGGGTGTTTAATAAATGTGTTAACTGTAACAGTCATAATTGATGTGTGGTCTTGATTGAGAAATTAAGAGTTTAAAGTTAATATGGCTGCAGAAAGCAAAAATTGGGAGCTAAAGTATTAAACACGCTTGAATAGTTATGGACATTATGGGCTCTCAGTCTGACGCTCAGACCACTGACCACAATCCTAGGGATGGGGGAGAAGGAAAAACTATACGTGTACAATGAAGCAATCATCAGACTAATAGCTACAATAAGATGGCCAGTGCTCACAGTCATTGTTTACATGTAGTTAACATTTTTCAGTCTCTCTCAAATGACTTTGTTTTAAGAGGATTTATTGGGTATCGCCAGTTATAATTATGCAGCTTGAACCTTGATCTTTCGTCAAAACTTTGTCCTTATACTGCACAAAACAAGCACGATTTCAAGAAATTATATGAAGCACATAGACCAGGGAACATTTTAGCCGAATGGATGTATTGGTGGATGAGGTTACAAAATATGCATAATTATAGAAAAAAAACAATGATATTCAAAATCTGCACTGATCAAATAGGTCACAAACAAATCACAGAAAAGTCATACCAACACTCAAAATGGGAAAAAGTTCCCACAAAGTCATGTACAATAAGAACGTGGAAAAACCCATTGTGACATTCTTACTTGTAGCAGTCCCCCACTTACTCACACTCCACACCAGGCAGCATCACCAGCACCAGGACGATTAGAGCGAACACCATCTTCGTTTTCTCTTGATTATAAGTGTCTGGAAACTCCAGAATGTGTCCTTTAATAGAAACCGCGGACGAATTAAAGTTGCTGTTACAGGACCTGTCACTAGCAACGCTAATAGCAATGCTTGACTATTTTTGGAAATAGCCTTAGCTGAATAAACGGACACTTCCTAGCATAGTGGTTTGGGCAGACGTGCAAGGAATGTTTCGTTAGAGCAGCGTGGATAGAGATATAGCAATAATGAGGAAACACACACACACACACACACACACACACACACACACGCACACACGCACCACATCCTATCCTATCCCGTAACTCGAAAGTCGTTTGAGCACCACAGATGATCGTTTAACCAGCGTACTCGATCTTTCTCTGTCCTCAGCAGCCCTTAAGGCTTCGCTCATGCCAAGCCAGTCCATTCTTGAATGTTGTCCTCCCACTCCTCACCTCTTTTTCTGTGCAACACATACCAAATACATATAGACACAAACACACACACCCACACACACACACACACACACACACACACACACACACACCGAAGTACCCACATGAATATAGCTATACTCTGAATATTAATGAATTATAAATTTTAGTATTTGCTCAATGATGCAAGATGTTTGACATTAACGTTATTAGGCAGTGTTGCTGACAGTTCCATTATTAAAAAAAATTAAGGTTATTGTTCCATTTTGTAATAGTTTGTTTTGTAACACTTGGAAACTTTAAATGCTGTTACATTCTTCTTTGTCTAGTCAGCTCTTTTTTTCTATGTGGGAAAATAACAATTATTGCAGTTTTATATGATTGCAATATAAATGTTTGTTGCTAATTTGTCATATTTTTGGTTGATTTTTTAATACTTTATTGTCCCTTTTTATCGGGAAATTCTGCCATGAATCATCTCTCAATCTTCCAGAATGTGAAACTCCCAGTACCTATTACATACAGTTGAATCTGGATATTATTGAAAACATAATGGCACTGTTCGATGATTTAGCAATTTGGTTTATAATGCTTGGGATCTTCAAACATAGCCCCAATCATTTTTCACTAAACTTCAATCACGCACACTACGGCAAATGAACGGCTCTTCCTCTTAATAACTCTTTTTCATTGACCATACTCCACATTTAGAGACCTAAATCAACACTAATCCACATGAGCAATCACACTGCTAAGATGGACAGTGAAAATTACAATTTTATCTTTCCCATCAGTGCATTTGAATCTGGGTCCTCAGCGTGCCAGGGGCGCGGTACCAGTGACCCACGGCGGTAGGTCAGCAATATACTGCACTAAATAGTCTCTCTCTCTCTCTCTCTCTCTCTCTCTCTCTCTCTCTCTCTCTCTCTCTCTCTCTCTCTCTCTCTCTCTCTCTCTCTCTCTCTCTCTCTCTCCCTCCTCTCTGTCTCTCCCTCTTTTTCTTTCTCTCTCTCTCTCTCTCTCTCTCTCTCTCTCTCTCTCTCTCTCTCTCTCTCTCTCTCTCTCACACACACACACACAACACACACTTACTTCTTTTCTTTTTCTCTTTATCGTAGCATCCAAAAGGAATAGAAATCTAGGGCGATTCTCGCCAAGTTGTTTAGACGACACACGAGCAATCAGTCTCCTTGTTGTTGTTGTTGTTGTTGTTGTTGTTGTTGTTGTTGTTGTTGTTGTTCTTGTTCTTGTTCTTGTTGTTGTTGTTGTTGTTGTTGTTCTTCTTCTTCTTCTTCTTCTTCTTCTTCTTCTTCTTCTTCTTCTTCTTCTTCTTCTTCTTCTTCTTCTTCTTCTTCTTTTTCTTCTTCTTCTTCTTCTTTTCTTCCCCTTCTTCTGCTTCTTCCATTTGGCGGGTGTCATGTGAATTGTTTTACTTGGCAGTGTACGCTGTGGTTTTTTTTGGGTTTGTTTGTGTCTTTTTGCTTCTTTTTTGTTTCTTTGGTATGTGTTTTTGGAGTTTATTGGATACAGTTTGCAGCAGTGGATTAGTATCCTTTTCTTTTTGCCAAGCACTTTTACACGACCCTATCTCGTCATGTATCACGTTTTGCCTTTTGAATATCATTTTAGCGTCTTATGATTACTCTCTCTCTCTCTCTCTCTCTCTCTCTCTCTCTCTCTCTCTCTCTCTCTCTCTCTCCATGCCTCCCTCTTTCCCTCCCTGCCTCCCTCCCTCTCTTTCTCTCAGAGAACAAAGGGTAATAATTTATTTAGCTAACTCGCTGACGACGTAGTTAACTGCCCTTATCTCCATTTGTGTCTCGCGGTTGTCTGCTCTTGGGCAACTTAGAGCGTGAAGCCAAGCCAAAACAAATACAACATTAAAAGACTTCGCATTAGTTAGTTAGTTAAAATAGATTAACGTCCCCGGACACATAAGCGTATTGGGGACGATTACCGTCGCATTCTTTAGGAATTTGATGATCATGGAACATGAGTTTTGTGGTCGAAAATAGCGACGCTGGTGGTTGTTGTGGTATCTTAAGTGTTGGTGATGATAGTGATGATGAAGTGGGGCCGGGTAGCTCAGTTGGTAAGAGCGTCTTGCTAGTAACCGAAAGGTCGCTGGTTCGAATCCCGGATTGGTCAACGTGTGATCATATTATTTTCCCCTTTACCAACAACTGGCCCGCTGGTGTCAGTATAAATCGGTCCAGTAGTCACCTATATGCGAAAGTGTCGTGTGACTATAATCTACATACAAACAACAACAACAGTGATGATGATGATAAGGAGGAGGAGGAGGATGACGATGATGCTTAAGACCCATGAATCATCTTTACTTGCTTCAAAATATGTTCCGCTATAGGGATTTTTGTTTTGTTGTTGTGTGTGTATGGGTTGGGGTAGGGAGTTTTGGGAGTGGGGGAAGGGGGGAAGCGCAAGGGTTAGAGGATTACACATCATGGCTGCTTGATGACGGAATGATATACGCCTTTGCTCCTCTCCTGCCTATACAGTACTCGGGGTGAAATCGAGATAAAGAGGCGAAGTCGTTTCGGTCGTCAAGAAGCAGTTTGCTCCACACCACCACCACCACTACCTGCTGGCGTGACGTTGGCTACCTAATCAAAATGGTTCCACCACGAGTACTTTCTAGTTTTTCAATTAAGATTCTGAGTGTTTCATTGTAAATTATATGGCTGTAGGTTTCTGAAAAATTCAATGGAACAGTTATTATTACTTTTTTTATACCAATGGGAGGTGTCCAAAAAGTGGCTACCTAAAACTATTTACGTGTTCTATTTAATGAAATTTATTTATTTTGATGTAAAAACTTAGGTGGTGTTTGTTTGGTTAAGAAATGTCAAGAAATATATTTTGTATAAAATTTAGAATTGAAACACCACGTGTTTTTGGTGGTTTAAAAAAAACAGAGTCAAGCGTATTACTTCCTCACACTGCCCATATGTCCAGATTTCAACACCAAGTTGCGTGAACTCGTTTTAAGGATTGAAATGAAAAATAAATATCTAAACGTTAACCAAATGTAACCAAACTTGGCAGAAACATTGCCTGGAATGTTACTAAAGTGGTGAAGGAAAAAATTTGAAAATCCAATCAGTAATTTTAGTTTTATAGTGATTTTCTGGAACATTGTAAAAACCCGTGGCATAAGCCGAAAATGGCTACCTAAGAAAGTCAGTGACAGCGTCCTTAATTCAATTAAGTAGAATGCCATGTGCATATGAGCTAGTTACATTCGGCTTGACCATCATTAAAAACTTAACTTTGTTCATCGTGGCGGGAGAAATGTGGATTTGGGGTTTTTATATCCGATTTAGGTCACCATGTCCAGTTTGGAAAAGCACCACCGCGCTTATTTTGGTCAACACTTTTACAAAAAGTTAAAACTTTGACACCATGTACTCAAAAAACTTAAATTCGATACTATTTTTAATTATTGTAATGATCTATGGGCTTGGTGGCGAAGTATTATAATAAATGTATCAACCGTATTTTAGCTTAGGTAGCCAAGACAATCGGTGGCAGTCAAAATCAATCAATCGCAAAGCTGTGTGAAAACTTTCAGCAAATATACAAACATTGTAGGTAGGTATTTCAACGGTGCGTTGTTTGCAACCAAAAGTGTGTAAATAAGTCAAGCAGAACGGGTGTTATACTGCTTGGAATGTCCCCACCCCGAATAACTGTTCTCCGGACAAAGAGAGAAAGAGAGAGAATAGACTGGATCTATCCCGATTGACGTCATAACTTTGTGCGTATTTATTCGCATTTTTCTCACCATGACGACGATTGTTGTGTCAAGCATTGTTCGAAGCGAGATCCCATAGAATTCCGACGATTATATTCAATAGAGGCACCAACATACGCGAGCTGGCAGCTAGGGGGAGAAGGCTTTGGATCGCCCAAATCAATCGAAAGAAGATCATAGACAAAACAGTGAAACCCTGGACCCGTGTGTGTTCACGCCACTTTGTGAAAGGTAAGCATTTTCAATAATTGTTCAATGGTTCACGTGCATTTTGTTATTGGTCTTACTAGGCCATTGCGAAGTTGCAGCTGCCCACTTTCACCGACAACCTGGCAGTAGTGAAATCTGCCATTTTTGAGCAGGTCGAGTGTTGGAGGGTTTTTAGATGACTTTTGCTCTGTTCTAAAAATTTCATAGATAGAATGTGCGTTTAGGCTTCGTGATTTAAATATAAAGACTGGGACTGTATTTGTTTTTGTTTTTTTTCAAATTTCACGTTTACTTGAATACAAAATAATAATTTTAAAAAAAAACCCACCACACAAAACACCTGAGGAGAAACATTGTTTCCCTTTCTTCCAGAATCACAGAGGAAAGACTAGAGACGAGTAGAGTGCTTGTTTTGTTTATCATGCAAGTCAATATTTTAGTGTAGTTGTTATTACATTTTGACTTGATTTTGATGACAGGAAAACGTGCGGAGTTCTATCAAGATGATACGCCCAACTGGATCCCAACTTTGCACCTTGGCTACAACATTAAATGTGAATCCACTGATGTGGACCGGTTTGAAAGGAAACAGAAGAGAGAGCAACAGAAACAAGGAAATGCCCACAACGGTATGTAATGAATATTTACTTTATGAAATATTTCATAGTTTATCTTCAAGTGTAAAGAAATTGTGTTTTTGAAACAATGCTGCCTTTCTAAAATGCAATTTTTAATGTTTGTAAATCTAACATTGTCATGTATAATGTCATCGCCTTCGTATTTAGATATTTGATGTAGTCCATGAAATTATGCATTTTGAAGGTAATGCAGTTGTTAGTAAGTGCACAGGAATGCAGTTTTCCAGGGAAGCATGCCCCCAGATCCAGTGTTAATTTTTTTCTCTCACCACAACTCGTTCCCACCACTTCATCATTATGAATCTCAATTAATCAGTATTAAACTACAGTTAAATAAACTGTCTTCAGTTTTCATTTTGGTTAATATAAAAAAAGCCACATCTTGTCTTATAGATGGGATGAACACTGATTGCCCAAAATAGGCATTTACTCATACTTTTGAGTAAAAAACAAAAGTAAAACATTTCAAGGCAGTATGATCACCTAAACATAGAATGTGCTTGAAGTAAACAAATACTTATGTGTATGTTATGGTTCTTATTTGTGCAGATCATGCTGAGGACGGTGAGAACACCACAGACAGTGACGCATCATTTTCCACTTTGTAAAGATTTGGACAATAAGGTTTACTGTTTACTGTTTACTGCATCTATGGGTGATCTTGGAGGGGACACTGATTTAGAACTGGGTGAAGAAGCTACTGATTTGAAACGAACTGTGGAGCAGGAAGTCCAGACTGATATTACCATTTCCTACCTGGAAGCCATGGAGTCTGAGCTTCAGACTCTAAGAACAGAAAACCTCACTCTTCGTATGAAACTGAATGCCAGCACTATGTCAGATGACTTTTTTTTTTTAAAAAGAAGATGGGTCTAGAGATGATGAGAAAGTGAAATATTACACAGGCCTACCATCTTTTTTGACTCTTGCTGCTCTGGTGTCATTCCTGATGCCTCATATTACTAGTGGGCCCAGATCTATCACAAGCAAATTTCAAGAAGTGTTAATTGTCCTCACTCAACTGAGGTTGAATCTGACTGTACAGGTCGTTGTTGATTTGTTTGGCATTTCTGACACTTCAGTGTCACACATATTTCTCAAGGTGCTGGCTGTCATATATATATATATATATATATATATAATATATATATATATATATATATATATATATATATATATATATATATATATATATATATATATATATATATATATATATATATATATATATATATATATATATATATATATATATATTGGCTGATTGTGGGTTTAATATCCATGATAGTGTTGGACTGATGTGTGCTGAAGTTAAGATACCAGCTTTTACCAAAGGTAAAAAAGCAACTATCTGCTTTTGATGTAGAATCAACACGCAAAACAGCACATGTAACTGTAAGCCACAGTAATGATTCATGTTGAAAGGGTGATTGGTAACACTGTTTAAAACTATGCCATTATTGATTCTACAATTCCAGTCACTATGTTGACTTGTGCAGAAGGTGCAACTGTGACCACGTTGGACCAAATTGTCACAGTGTGCTGTGCTCTGGTAAATATTTGTCCATCCGTTGTTCCTTTTGATTACAGATGGGGTGAGAGAAACTTCCAACTAAGTAGTTTTGTTGACAATAACTATCATGGATATTAAGCCCACGATCAGCTAATTTTGTTCACCTAGATCATCAAGAAGCTTGGTTTTGTATCCTTCTTTCTTCTACCAACTAGGTAGTTTTGTTGACAATAACTATCAACTAGGTAGTTTTGTTGACAATAACTATCATGGAAGCATGGTTTGGTATCCTTCTTGTTTTTATTATTATTACTTCCAACTAGGTAGTTTTGTTGACAATAACTATCATGGATATTAAGCCCACGATCAGCTAATTTTGTTCACCTAGATCATCAAGACGCTTGGTTTTGTATCCTTCTTTCTTCTACCAACTAGGTAGTTTTGTTGACAATAACTATCAACTAGGTAGTTTTGTTGACAATAACTATCATGGAAGCATGGTTTGGTATCCTTCTTGTTTTTATTATTATTACTTCCAACTAGGTAGTTTTGTTAACAATAACTAACATGGATATTAAACCCACGAACAGCTAATTGTGTTCTCCTAGATCATCATGAAGCTTGGTTTTGTATCCTTGTTGTTATTATTATTAGTTTTATTAGTATTGTTATTGTTATTGTTTTCATTGTTACCATATATTATTAGTTTTGTTGCTGCTGCTGTTGTATTATTTATAGTAGTTGTATTGTTATTATTATTATTTTTATAATTACTCTTATGATTACGATTATTTTTTATTATGATTATGATTATTATTACTCTTATTATTATTATTATTATTATTATTATTATTATTATTATTATTATTATTATTATTATTATTATTATTATTAGTATTAGTATTATTATTATTAGTATTATTATTATTATTATTATTATTATTATTATTATTATTATTATTATTATTATTATTATTATTATTAAATCACCATTGTCACCTTCATCAGGTTTTCACCAGTACTCAGTTTTGTAATTTTAAAAAGATAGCTTTGCTGAAGTCATTAGTACTTTGTCGCACCTAGTTATTTCAGGAACCTAATACTATTATATTCTATTCCATTGTTGCTGTCGTTAGTGCAAGGTGTATGCAGACATGAATGGAGGGGTGGGTGCACGAGTAAGCATGTGTGTATATGTGTACATGGGTGTATGTGTGTGCATGGATATATGTGTGAGTCAACGAGTTGAGTGGTAGGAAGGATGAAAAGTTTTCAAGTACGAGTGTATAGATACAGGAGTGAAGTGTTGTGGATGGCTAGGATGGGTCTAAGGCATGGAAGAATGGGTGGGTTTGAGTGGTTTTGTGTATTGTTGAATAATTATCTGTGTGTCTAATGTGTTCGCATGGGTGACTGGATATCTGTTTAGGCATGTGTGCTAGTGGTGATAGATTTGTATTTCGGTATGGAAGTTGGGTATGATAGTATATCAAATGTATTAATATTGTATGTCTATGTTTTTGATGTTATCTCTTTTCTTGCACTGCAAAACAAATATCCATGCCATGTGTTTGGACAATAAAGAATCTTGAAGTGATGTGAAGCTGTTTGAAAGTATTGTTTTACGTGGTGTGTTCTCACATAAATGTCTGTTTATGCATTTCAGTATGTTATGGAACCCTATGAATGAAGGTCTTACTAAACCACCGCATTAAGTTACATTACAACATATTAAGCAACAGTTCAACATGTTTTACTAAGTTACGTTTCACATCCAGGTAGCATTTTAACAAAGTCACAGTTCCACAAAATAAAGTTACTTTCCGAATTTTGAGTTCGAGGTAACATTTCACAGTTATAAGTTACAGTTCTATCGTTATAAGTTACATTCCATGTTGAACTGTTACTTATAAGGCTTATAAGTTCCCGTGTGTGTGCACCAAAAAAAAAAAAAAAAGGTTACCCCTTGAAAACTATTGTTTTTTTTTGCTCATAAAAATCAACGCACCGTCGGCATCACCTTATCTAAAATCGAATGCACACATTTCATTTTAAAAATCAAATTAACTGCTGCTTCCATTGGTATTCGTTGTTGAAGGTTATGAAGTGCATAGATAAAGGATTAGACGTTTAAAGGGACATATAACACCAACATTGCTATCACATCAACAGAAGAGTTGTTCAGGTCACACTGTATCATTTCCCGTTAATGCTGTCGAACGTGCCAACACTTCAACAGTCGAAGTAAACAATACCAAGGGCTACAAAGGTATTATGACCACTTACATTCGCTTATTTTTTCTTTAAAACGCGCTTTTACCTTGAAATTTGCACACTGCAAATCATCCATGAGTTATATAATTATGTATTGTAATATTTGTCGGCTCTCCCAGAATACAACTGAATTTTACTATAAAACTATGAACTAATGGCTGTAAGGTTATTTATTAGCTGGTCAATGTTTTTTAACAAATTGTTTCATGTCAATTTAACAACATAGCATATTAGGTAGCCATATCACCATCAAGTAACATTTCACGTAATAGGTAGCCGTGGTGGTGAACTGCTTAAGTCGCCATTCACAGGCAGGTAACCATTCACATTTAGGTCGCCTGTCGTAAAAATGGGTTCAAAATTAAGTAGCAGTTCACAAATATGGTTAAGTAGACATTCACATTATAGGTAGCCGTTCAAAATAGTAGGTAGCCAGTTCACAGTGATCGGCTACCTAAATGGTATTTAGGTCGCCAAACCTGTGGAAATAAAGGTTCACCACCACCTCCACCACCACCACCACCACCCCTCCCTCCTGTTACGTTTGCGACGCGCACGATAATACGTGTGAGACGCGCACGATAGATACGATCGTTTTGTTTTGCAAAGCATGCAATAATAGAGTGTAGTTACCTTTGATTTGATTTTGCGTTGTAGCTAGAAGAAGCTTGGTATAATGTTGATAATTTTCGTTGGTCGATGTTATTGGAGAATTTTCTGGGATTGCTTGTTTACTATCGATCGAAGCGTCTAGATAGATCTACAGATAGCTGAGATTATTCTGGCCTAGGCGAGGTTATATGACGTAAGATAGTTTTGATGACGAAGTTTATTCTGATTGGTTATAATTGCGTCACACTGGAACATTCTAACGTTATCTGGAGTATAGAAAAAACTATATAATTGATGCACTGTGTTGAGAGAGAAAGTGAAAAAGCGATTGTATGCAGTTGTTGATGTACGCTGAATAAAGTTGTAAAACTTCATACGATGACTCCTGCCTTGTTGCTGAGTGAACAGGTTGCGTGGATAAACGAATCCGAGTTACACTTATCAGGATTCAAGCATTGGGGCTGAATCAACTACTGATAAAAACCAACAACGAGTGTAACACCTCCCTAGTTAGACAAAAATAAATTTACCTGACAGTGAGGTCGGATATAATGAAGTATTTCTCTTGTTAATGACTCCAGGAAGCTTCGAGGCAATGGTGGTTAAAGCAGGTACACGGTGACACTGATAAGCTTCATTGTTATTAGTTCATTTTGCACAAGCTACATTATACTTGTATAATGCCTCTGCACTACAGTGCAGCTACAATAGCGGTACACGTGGGCAAAATGCATATTATTTTCCCCTTTACCAACAACTGGCCCGCTGGTGTCAGTATAAATCGGTCCAGTAGTCACCTATATGCGAAAGTGTCGTGTGACTATAATCTACAAACAACAACAACAACAAAATGCATGTGTACTATACTGTACAATAGCAGAAAAATCGTTGGGCACAAAGGGGCATTGTCTGTAGGATTTATTATCAGAAGGTGAGATGTGTGATAGGGACAGGGCTGTGCAGTGTATTGATGTGGCAGAGGCTGGGTGCTTTCATTATTGTATGATGGATGGGTGGTCTGTGTGTGTTGGAATGCAGTT
Source organism: Oncomelania hupensis (assembly GCA_036898135.1). Classification (NCBI taxonomy): domain Eukaryota; kingdom Metazoa; phylum Mollusca; class Gastropoda; order Littorinimorpha; family Pomatiopsidae; genus Oncomelania; species Oncomelania hupensis. The sequence goes on from CM072518.1 coordinate 21,091,066, forward strand.
ACTCCAAGCTCTATAGTCTATTTTTTATCGCAGAATCTTTTGATCAGTATGGTTTTGTTCGAATCCTCCCTTAAGCCCTTAGAATATATTTACGCCCTGTTGTCTCTCCTCTGTCTATGTCTCTCTCTCTGTCTGCCTGTCTTTCTGTCTGTCTGTCTATCCAACTCCACCAATGGCAACCCCACACATTAACAGTAATAGTAGTAGTACAGTAGCTATAATAGTTAGAGCTGGTGTAATCTTCTACCATTATTGGTATTTGTCCGGTTTCTTACTATGTCCTTCTCTCCCATCGCACTTTCTAACACAGCATGCAGTAACTTTGTGACTACCTATGACCATACAGGTTGATATCTCCATCTCGAAACCTTTTGATCATTATAGCTATTTTTCTTATTCTTCCATATAAGCCCCTGGTTGGTGGTGATAGATACCACATTTAACTGGATGACGTTGTTCACCCCATTCACATGCACGTTGCGCGATGCCCTCTTTTGATCATTGAGCCTCCAGAAGCGGCTTGAGAGGGTAAGTTCGCAATATTAACGAGAACCCCTACTGTTTTACTTTTTCGTCACTTTAGTATGAAACCTTTGCTTTTAGTGTCTCATCCCTTTAATCTTTTATCGTTATTGCTGTTTCTGCCTCGATCCCCTTCCCCCACCTTCCTCACACCCACTCACCCTCTTACTTCTTTCACTGAAATGCCTTATAATAATCAGGGAGAGGCGGGAGTGAGGGGGAGGGGGGAGAAGGCCGGAATAAGAACGAGCAAAATTGCCTGTCGGTCGGACTGTCCGTTGAAAGCCATATCTCGAGAACAACTGTACGGATTTTGTCCAAACTTCATGTGTAGTGGTCTGCCTCCCGTGCTTCCATATTTTCTCTGCCGCAAAAGGAAGATCACTGTAGTAATTTTGTTGCTACACACGTTTTTCTCAATATCTCAAAAACGGCTGAAGCGATGGTTTTGAGTTTTGGTATACATGTACTTCGAATTATGGGCCATCCTTCAGTAGCAGTCCGGTTGTCGGACAGTCGGTCGGTCGGTTCGTCGCTCCGAATTTCACTGTTTGTGTGTGTTCAACACACACTGTTGGCCTTATCGCATAAATAACTGAACCAAATTTCATCACTTTTACATTGTACATACTTTAACTGCTAAGCATGTTGGATCATTCGTAGTTGTCTAGTGTTTTTTTGTGGGGTTTTTTTACAATTGCAAGGGTAATAGGGTTAAGCTGAGAGGAACAGAAGAGGGAGGGAGGGAGGGAAGGAGGGAGAAAGAGCAAAAGAGAGAGAATACAATACCAGGGTTCAGCCTGACACAAAAAAGCTATGGGCCATTGGGCCCCTCAGATCAAATTTCAATGGGCCATGATTTCAGCAGTAATTTACGTACATGTAAAAGATAACCTGGAGATATTATTACAGAAATTAAAACAAAATAGATTATTGTGAGTGTGCATGTTTTGTGAAGCATGTTTACCAACAAAACACTAACCAGAACAGGGTCAGTTTACTGTGCTTTTGAAGAGAACATAGCTCGCCGCTTTTCAGCACGCCACCTCTCTACAGCAGCTGTGAAGTTGAAATTCTTCAGTTCACCACCTTCTATTTTCACCCTCCTTAATTGAGACAGTTTGTCCGGACTTAATCTGTTCCTGAGGGCAGTTAGAGCTAGATTTTGGACACTGAAGGTCCGCTCACAGTCACATGAATGCACAGGGTGTGTCAATACAATGCTGGCTAGCTAGATGAAGAATCGTACAACACTTCTTATTGGCTGAAAGATCAACATCCGGGCCCTCATTGCCAATCGCTGAACTTGCCTTAGCAAAAGCACGTTTGTCGCCTCCAATACAGTGCACTGTTATTGTGGTGGCGCACTGGTACCAAAAATCGAAGCGCCATTCGGCCCCTGGCAAGAATTGTAGATGGGCCATTTTTAATTTTTATGCGTCAATGGCGCAGGGCGCGCTAGTAAACTGATCCCTGCAATACAATACAACGCAACTTTATTACCCCAAAATGAATTACATCAGGCGCAGAATCAAAATGAAAAATAAACATGCATTAGGATGAATGCACAATAATCCACTTTCATCCACATCACATTAACCGTAAACACTTTTCCAACTCGCTCACTCTCTCTTTCCCACATACACCAACACACACACACACACGCATGCACATCACAGCTGAGCGAGCCACGCAGTTGCATGCACAGAGTATCCCAGAGCACATGTGATGGGATTATAATACGTGATATTATACTGATATGATAAGAGAGAGAGAGAGTCAGAGAAGAGAGATACATAAGATAATTATATAATAACAGAGAGAGGGATAGTGATCTGGCTACACAGCGTAGCTGAGACTCTTCGAGTAGCCTGCCTCTCGCAAGTGGAGACTTGGGTGTTAACGTACCTCGGGTAGTCTCAGCCACTCACAGTGTGTAATATATAAATATATGAGCTCATGACAGCTCATTAAGTGGGGCCGGGTAGCTCAGTTGGTAAGAGCGTCTTGCTAGTAACCGAAAGGTCGCTGGTTCGAATCCCGGATTGGTCAACGTGTGATCATATTATTTTCCCCTTTACCAACAACTGGCCCGCTGGTGTCAGTATAAATCGGTCCAGTAGTCACCTATATGCGAAAGTGTCGTGTGACTATAATCTACCAACAACAACAACAACAACACGGAGACAGAAAAAGAGAGTTTGGTCAGGAAGTGGAGTTAGATGGTGTAGGTGGCGGTGTCAAGGATTGCGGGGGAGGAGAGTGGGGTGGGAGAAAGAGAGGCAGAGAGCACGGACGATTTTGGAACAGCCGCTACATAGAATGCTGGGTAGAAAACATGAGCGACTGTGTTTTTCGGTTGATTTGTATTGAACTTTTGGATCGAGAAGGGAGGGAAACGCCTCCAGGTTGTTTGTGAGAAGAAATTAGTTTTTAAAGTTTTAAATCGCGGAGCTGGATTAGGTAGAGTATCAGAGCTTGCAAGCGCCTGAATTGGGTACTCAGTGTGCGGTCTAATCCCGCGTCCACTTTTTTTGGATAGCGTAGATCTCCATGCCGAAAGGACATGCTAAGGGCAGTGGAGAACCAATAATGCTACGATGTAAAGCGATAAGTGAAAAGAGAAACGATTGATGTACATGCATCCACTGAATAGTGTGCTATACGTCCTGTGGGATCATGTTCCAAAAGACTTCGTGAGGATGACGGGAAGAAATAGCAGCGAGAGGGGATGGATGTAGGTTTGTTTTGTGTATTGTTGTTTTTGAACGAGAGTGGCGTCAGTACCATCAACATCACCAGCAAATGACCAAGGAATCCGTCAGCCCAATGTATCAATATACAGAGTAGATGAGTCTTTTGATGCACGTGCGCCTAATAGGCAATACAGACGTAGTAAACAGTGTACGGTATATGCTTAGGCAGAGTCACATACTCTGTAGGTCGTCTGCCTCCTCCTCCGTCCACTCTGATCTCCATCCCCACCTCTACTCTCTTCCATATTCCCGACCATGTTTGTTCATTATCAGAGGTCGACAAACCTCCATCCCAAAAACAGACTTGACAAGTGAAGGAACACAAATGCATTATAGAATCAATGGGCTCTCTGTCCATTATTGTTGATGGTTGCAGCCTTGAAATCCGCCTCTTAAGCTGTAGAATTGGTAAGGTTCGACCGTTTCTTGGGTTGTTTTAACAAACCTGGGCTGGCAAAGAACAATTGCTGAGAGCTTGGGCGGATGTGCGCACATCTTTATGCCGAACGTGCGTTTTCTCTAATAAATAAATATTAAATATGGAATCTATACAAGAAATACATACTAATTTTTGTAGTGATTCTACGCACATTCGAAAAGTAAAGCTACGCTAATACAATTGACGGATTTATTTTTCTGTGAACTGTAATGGTGATATGGAGTTCTCGGGATCGGACTTTTTGTTTTTGATTCTTGTTGTTGTGGTTTGTTGATGTTTGTTGTTGCTTTCTTCTCCTTCTCTTCTTCTTCTTCTTCTTCTTCTTCGTGCACCCGGTACACATTGGTCGAAGGCTGCCAGAAGCATGTTTTACTAGTCGCCTCAACAGGCGATAAAGCATGCTCTCATGCTTCATAGCACTGCTTCCTACACGCTTCAAGCGCTATAGTGACGGAAAAGCGCAATTTCACTGTAAATATATACAGAATGTTGCTCTACAACATTCCGCTCTTTCCGTCTCAAAAACCCAATTGCCTTGTTGGATTCTTAAATTGCATGAAACCAAGTGAGGACACTATCCGGCGTCAACAAACGGTTCAAAAACATTGTCAAACGGTTCGTAAAAGACAGTTGACCTGGAAACTAATACAATTTGACCTAATTCGTCCCATAGAGGAGACGAAACTTACATTTTTCTATTTTCATGAGTTCACTGCAGTGAAATTGCGCTTTTTCCGTGACTATAGAGCTTGAAGCGTATAGAAAGCAGTGCTCTGAAGCATGGGAGCATGCTTTATCGCCTGTTGAGGCGACTAATAACGCATGCTTCTGGTAGCGTTCGACCAATGTGTATCGGGTACTTCTTCTTCTACTATTTCTTCTTCTTCTTCTTCTTCTTCTTCTTCTTCTTCTTCTTCTTCTTCTTCTTCTTCTTCTTCTTCTTCTTCTTCTTCTTCTTCTTCTTCTTCTTCTTCTTTTTCTGGGCTGTCGTAGAGCAACTTGCCAAGAGGATGGTGGATGCTGTAGCCCTGGTAAATCGAAAACAGCACACATTTATTCAGTAGCAGAGTGACAAATCGCATACTTAACTATAATTCTGCATAAACTCGGCACGTAGCACCTACTTCTTAAAGTACTCTCTGTATGTATAGAATCAAAAATTAAAAAAAAAAACAAGCAAACTCTAAAGCATTATAGAACCCATGAATCAATTTTTTTTCCTATTAGCTTTAATGTTGTGCTCTAAATATCCAGCTCTTATGCACGATCGAGGTTGTAGCGTTCCAAAGAAATTAACTTTTTTTTTGCGAGAATTAATCCTTCCAGAGATCCCTTTCTGGGTGCTCCACAGAAGTTGCTTGGCTGTAAAAACTCCATCTTGTTCAGTAGCGGAATAATATCCCACACACTACTTTGTACAATTATTTTAGGGCCTGGAATATGTACCATTCACTTTGCCATCACATACATTTTATAGCACTAATCCTCCAGCATGGAATTGACAAGTGGAAGATACTGCTTATATAGTAACGTTCTACGTAGAATTGACGAGAAAAGAACCACTAATGCACTACAGAATCAATGCACTGCGTTTTCCATTAGCTGTGACGAAGCAACGGACCGGTGGAGTTCTCAAGATCCGGCTTCATGTATTTCCAAACTTACCTTACAATACTTTGAAACAGTCGGGAGGAAACAGAACGAGTACCTTACAATACTTTGAAATAGTCGGGAGGAAACAGAACGAGTACCTTACAATACTTTGAAATAGTCGGGAGGAAACAGAACGAGCAAACTGTCTACCTGTCCGTCTGTCGGTCTGTCGGTCGGTCCGTTGGAAGACATATCTAAAACAACTGCACGGATATTGACCAAACTTCATAGGAACACTACCTTTGTTAGGGGCCTGCCTCCCGTTCCATCAAATGTGCTTTACCGCAACGGCCAAGATCGCTGGAATCATTTTGTTAAACACGATTTTGTTGTATTTTACTATACAGGTACTTCAAATCATGGGCCATCCTTCAGTAGCAATCCGGTTCTCGGTCAGTCAGTCTCAGTGTTTTGTTCAAAACACAATTTTTACCTTATCTGATATCTCAAGAATAATGGAACCGAAATTCGTCTGTTTTATTCTTTTATATATAATAAGTTTAGGAATACTTGAACTACTGTTAAGCATGTTAGAGCATTGGTATTTGTACTTTCTCTAAGGTCAAGGTCATTGTGCTTCACCATTTTCTAAACTTATTATACGGTATATCCGATTTGGATACATTTTGGTTTGCAGATACTTCAGATCGCGGCCTGTCATTCCGTGCTTTCCTTTTGCTTCTTTTGGCTGAGTCACATCACCGCCAAGAAAATTAAGGCATATATATTTGTTTACGGTAACATAGGAAACAAAATTACGGTCTGTAAGTCGGCTACTTCTTCTTTTCTTTTTTTTTCTTTCTTTTTTTTTTAAACCTTTTCAACCTTGGGTACGATTTTTTTGGCTTAAAAAAAATTTTCCAGACGATCTCAAAAAAACGTTTAGTGTTGGGCCACAAAAATTAAGGTCGGTCGGAATACCGTAAACATATATTGTTGTGTGTGTGAGGTATATACACTTTTAGATATGCTTATTTTTCAGTGTTTGTGTGTGTGTGGAAACAAATTTGAATTGGCTTGCCATCTTGTTTTCTTTGGAAACTTTAGCCGTGTGCAGGAGAGATTACTTCGGCGCTGCTTATTAACTGAAGTTGTTGTATTTGATTTCACGCATCAGCACAACTTTGTTTAGTAGGCCACAGTTTTGTAGGTGTCGACTCCCCTTTCGAGGTGGACTCGAACCTACGACGTTGTGGTTTGGCCTCACGCTAGAAATGTTTGAAGTTAAGCAACGTCGAACATGATTAGTACTTGGATGGGTGGCCATTGAGTATTGAGCCATAACCATGTAGGTATATGTAGGTTCGAAGCTGGTGGACGGCTAGGAGGGACGGCATAACACCCCGATCTGACCGTCACCTGAGGGCCCTTTTGGGATCGGGGACGATGTTAAAGTTTGGCGGAGGACAAATGCTATCCGTGGGGATATCCCAGCTGGTCTCCCTGGCTTGGGGAACATTTTGGTGTCCCGAACTGTTCCCCAGGCCGGGGACACTTCAAGGTGGGGGTCAGATCGAGGAGTTGCACCGGGGGGTAAAAACAATAACAATGCCCTTGATGCACAGACAAGCGCCCGCCTTCTCCTTCCGCTGAGAGTATAACCCGATGTGTAGTCTGTCCACGCACGCATTGGATCGCAGGGACTTTAAAGATCCTGACGCTCATGTTCTGGACGGCTGAGTGCCAGCTGCACCAATACTCCCAGCAAGCACCAGGTCCCTGTTCCCCCATCCCCAGTCGCGCTGCAGTCGCCTGGGCATCAGAGGCAGCAAGTGAGCGGAGTCTCGTGTGGCTTGAAGTAGATGGGGAAAGGAGGGGCAGCACCTTGAGTAGCTCTCGACCTGGAAAAGCTCTGCATAAGAACGATTAAATATAAATAATAACGAAAAGTGCGCTACGTGCCAGACAGCAAGAGGACACAATACCAAAGTATTCCCATTCTCTTCAATTAGTCCTCTAAAAATGTAGCACGGTAGACATTTCCATGATCGGAAGCCAGAAATGTGAAAGAAGAACAGCGTACAGTGTATTCGCAAGACTTCCCCCAACCAAGGTCAATTATACGTAAAGTGTTTTCGGGGTAACAAGAAAGTTTCTCCAAGTTAGTTCCATCGAAAGTTTCCAAAGGTCAATTGAATCCAAGAGTCTTCTTGGTTTTGCTCTTGTTCCTCTCTTCCTCCTTCCACCTCCTAGCCGCCCTTCTTCTTCTTCTCCTCCTCCTCCTCCTCCTTCTTCTTCTTCTTCTTCTTCTTCTTCTTCTTCTTCTTCTTCTTCTTCTTCTTCTTCTTCTTCTTCTTCTTCTTCTTCTACTCATTCTTCTTCTTCTTCTTCTTCTTCTTCTTCTTCTTCTTCTTCTTCTTCTTCTTCTTCTTCTTCTTCTTCTTCTTCTTCTTCTTCTTCTTCTTCTTCTTCTTCTTCTTCTTCTTCTTGTTCCTCTCTTCCTCCTTCCACCTCCTAGCCGCCCTTCGTCTTCTTCTTTTTCTTCTTCTTCTTCTTCTTCTTCTTCTTCTTCTTCTTCTTCTTCTTCTTCTTCTTCTTCTTCTTCTTCTTCTTCTTCTTCTTCTTCTTCTTCCAGTAATATCCAGGTCCAATTCCTTGAGATTCGTCGAGATTTAATTATAAAAAAAATATTCCTTTAAAAAATAAAACTTCCCCCTTTCCCTTCATCGTCATCATCATCATCATCATCATCATCATCATCATCATCATCATCATCATCATCATCATCATCATCATCAGCAGCAGCAGCAGCAGCAGCAGCAACAACGATAGCAGCAACAACAACCTCTTTCTTTCTTTCTTCTTTTTCTTTCTTTCTTTTTCTTCTTTTCTTGTCTTTTATTTTCCTTCCTTCCTTCTTTCTTTCTCCATGACCCATTGTTTTTCTTTCTCCAGCTCCCAAGTCGTTTTGCTCCTTCATTCTCCTTCTCGTCTAGCTTCTTCTTCTCCTCCTCTTGCTTCTTCCCCTGCTCCTGTTTTGCAGTTTTGATCTTTTGTTGTTTTTGTCTCGTGTTTCATCTCCCCAGAGAATTACACCATTACCGTTCATTATCGCGCTGCTTTCGTCTGTTTCTCTTTTCTTGATTTCATTGCGGGCTTCCTCTATTGCCTCTTGCATGTCATGTTTGGACATTTTAAAAAATTGAAATACAATGTCTTTCGATAACCAGATGATTAGTTAATAATGCGTTTATGTGTCTGTGTGTGTGTGTGTGTGGGGGGGGGGGGGGTGTTGATATGCGTGTGTGTGTGGGTGTGTGTGTGCGTGTGTGTGTGTGTGTGCGCGCGCCCGCGTATTCTCACAAGTGTGTTTGTTACTGTTTGCGTTACTATTAGCTTTTTCTCACATTGTACTATGTCTCCATCTTCCTATACGCTTGCTAAACATGGACCCTCAAAGCAGACCTACAACGAAGAATACAAAGCATGGAGATGAGGTGCAATAGAAGACTTCTGGGCATTTTCTATACCCAGCACATCACCAAAGACGAAGTCCCAAAGACCATCACACAGGCCATTGGACAACACGATGAGCTGCTCACAGTGGTGAGGAAACAGAAGCTGCGATGGTATGGTCACGTCACCAGAGCATCAGGTCTTGCAAATACCATCCTGCAATGCACGGTGCAAGGAGGCGGAAGAAGAGGGAGACAGAAAAACTGGTGGGAGGACAACATTCGAGAATGGACTGGCTTGACACTGAGCGAAGCCCTGAGTGTTGCTGAGGACAGAGAAAGATGGAGTATTCTGGTTAAATGGTCATCTGTGGTGCCCCAACGACTTTCGAGTTATGGGATAGGATAGGATGGGACTCAGTGTCTGACTATTTGTTTATCTCATCTGTCAGTTTCTCTCTCAATCCTCTCTCTCTCTCTTCTCTCTCTCTCTCTCTCTCTCTCTCTCTCTCTCTCTCTCTCTCTCTCTCTCTCTCTCTCTCTCTCTCTCTCTGACTCATTACTCCCACTGTTTGGGGGCCTTTGGAGACCATCTTTATGCGAAACAAGGGGCGCTTTCTGGTCATTCGTTACTATGGCAACCGTCTTTAAGCTCCGACGGTCACTCCCTGCAGCAGTACATGTGACAGACGTATCACACTTTCATCACGATGGACAAACCAGGACAGTGTAAAAGCAGAGGCAAATGATTAAAATGGGGAGAAGGCGGTGGGGTGGGGTGGGGGGGGGGATCGAACAGATTAGATTATATTAGATAGTCAATATTTATAGGGTGCAGCGGAAATATGCAGAAAAAAATTCATTTTTTTTAAAAAGAAAGGTTCATTGTTAAAAAATGAATAGTTAGTTATTTATTATTTATTTATTTCATCGTTCTTATATAGAGCCTTTTTAATTCAAGAGCTGCTGAAGGAACTGGTAGATACAAGGTCTAACCAAAGAGCTTATGATAGAAAGAGGGCGAACTTGGTACAGAACCGCGAGACGAAATGTACGAGTTATGCGCCCTTGTCGACATGCTGTAAATGGCTCGTGGCAGAAAGTCAAAAGGCGACCGAGTGAAACAGGGCGGTGACTTTTGCACAGCTATCAATTGCCATAATGCCAGATACAAGAAAAGTTGTGTTGCAAGTCCTTTTTCAAATTTCTAAGAGACAAAGAAAGGTAAATTACAATTGAAAAACTTCATTGTTTGTGTTTATGTAGGCCTAAACTAAGACCGCTGCAGTGTTGTTAGTGTTAAAACAATCGGAGAGCGGCTTGAATGATTCATGTTATACCTATGTGCTAAATCCAAAACAGTTTGCTTGCTGACAGTTTACGTTCAACAGGTCGCTCACTGTTTACGTTATTGCTAGGTTGTTTGACTATATTTGTGCTTATATTTCAAAAGTAGATGTCAGATTGGCAGTTTGACTTCGTCAAACTGCTTATGTTAACAAGTTAAATTAGACTAAGTCTGTTTTCTCCTCGTAATCAAATACTGTGCAAAATAACCCCTTACCTAGGCACAAAAGTGGTCCTTGTTATGATCTGTGAATTTCTGCGCATTAGATCTATATTGCGTGGAATGTTGTAGTCTAGCCAGTAGGTTCTGATTGTTCTGTCTGATTAATTAATTATTTTCCATGAAGTGAATGATGTTATTAAGCCAGTGATGTGGGAGGTGAGAGGGTTGGGGGGTAGGGTGACACCTGATATAAATTAAATTCACACTATTAGTGAAACATTTTGTTATTGTGCTTTATTGTGATTAATTGATTGAATGACAGAGCTCTCTCTCTCTCTCACTCTCTCACTCTCTCTCACTCTCTCACTCTCTCTCTCTCTCTCTCTCTCTCTCTCTCTCTCTCTCTCACGATTACGGATTTACAGTTTCGGATAAATGAAACAGTCTGTCATGCATATTTTAATTTTAAAATATCTGTCGTTGATTAAAAAATAATAAATTCCAGGGCAGAAAACGAACCTATGACATACACACATAAGCAGCATAAAAGCACCTAATAAATGTCAATAGGTAAACAAAAACAAAAAAAAAAAGACAGCAGTAGCGGAATGTTAATAATAATGATGGTTAAAAGTTTAGTTTTTGCAAACGTTGCCATAAAAATGTTCTTTTGCAATGGCGTAGGCTCAATAAGTTACCACGCACATATCATTCATATAGCAGATGGTGAAATATAGCCAGCCCGAGCAAAGGGAAATAATCCGTGAGAGCGTCTCGCATTTTTGTAAAGGACATAATGGAAGTTCCCTGTCTTTCCGTAATAAGGTCTTTGGTCTAACTCAAACCCCCAGGCGCCATCAAGCAGCGTAAATACAGCGAGTTTGTTTTGTATGGAAATTGATTGTTAAAATGTTGTTGTTGTTTTTTTTTCTTCCCATTCAGCAATTCGACGCAATCAAATGCAGCAATATTTCCTATAGCAGTAGCGTGTTTCTCTATTCATATTTTTTTAATAGATGCGATGGACCCGCTATGCTATCGGGGATCCACCATATCTCTGCTGTCGAGGACCTATTCTACTTGGTCAATGGCCTTGTGTCCTCACTGATCAGTACCACTGCCGTTCCTTTCAAAATTCAGGGTATATAATATTAAAACAGATCATTTCTTTCTGCTCTGTTCAACGTCATAAGCTGTTTCGTCAAACAATAATTATCCTTATTTGGCACTGGTAACATCCGTTAAAGCTTTCGTAATTATAATCATACTCATCGTGTCTTTTCTTGTCTATCCCTATAACGGGGGCGCACATTTGCGGCAAGTTTTCGCACTGTTCCACACCTCTGTCCCATGGCTGACCTTTTATCTACGACGTCAAGCCAAACAAACAGTCAATGTGTGTGTGGGCGAGGTTGGGAGAGGAGAAGAGGAGTGAGGGGAAGGTGGTCCTGTACACTTGCGTGTTTGCGAACACTTCTGAAAAATCGTTACCAGTGTGTGGGTGTGGATGTGTGGGTGGGTGCGTGAGTGTGTGCGTGCGTGCGTATGCGTGTGTGTGTTTGTTTGTGCGTGTGTGTGTGTATGTGCGTGTGTGTTTGTGTGGTACTGTCATCAACAAGCGGCTGGAGAATACGTTGTACCGAATAACCCAGCGTTGCTTTTCAATCGACTTGGGAACAAAAGTTCTGTAAAACAAGAAACGAAGAAAAATGACTTTCGGAGCATAGAAGGAAGATTAGCTGGAAAATAGAAAGAAACCAATAAATAAAAACGAACTACGAATTCATCTTCTTCTAAACACAAAAATAAAACGAATTATTATTATTATTATTATTATTATTATTATTATTATTATTATTATTATTATTATTATTATTATTATTATTATTATTATTATTATTATTATTATTTCTTCTTCTTCTTCTTCTTCTTCTTTCACGAGAATGTAAGAGCTAGACTAAGTGTCAAATTAACCCTTTTAGTGCGTTTGTGGAAGCAAGCACAGACATTGTTGCACAATGAAAACCGCATCAAAACCGATCGAGAAATTTCGATTTACATACCTGAATATAGCCGTTCTATCATAGAGGGAAGGTTTATTTACTTACATCTTTTTACAGGGCCAGTTTCGTGAGAACGGTTCCCGCCTTCTCTCGTTGATTAATAGCCCCAAGTGGTGCAGGCCAGATTATACCCCGCCTGGAGAATACCTCGCGTATAAAATGGCCCAGCCCGGACAATACCCCTGTATAAAACTGGTCTAACCCAGACTATACCCCGAGGTTTTAGGATTAGAGTTAGGGTCCGGCCTGGGCTGATCCATTCCCAGGGGTTAAACCGACCTAATTTAAACTCGAGGGTAAAAGTAGCCAAAGGTATACTCCAAATGTAATAATAATAATAATAATAATAATAATAATAATAATAATAATAATAATAATAATAATAATAATAATAATACAGGATGCTATATACGCGCCTTTCCCCAAATCAATTAGGCTCAAAGCGCGGCGATCTATACCAATATACACGCTCACCTGTCTCATCCACCCTCACACACCAAATTACATATCCATCACTCAAACAGGTGGTGTAAAGGCAGGGAGATCGCTATTAGAAGACGGAAAGAAAATCGAACTTTTATTTTTGAAATTTTTATATTGACTGCGTCCTGTACCATTATTATATATTATGTACAGTTGTGTGGGTATGGTGTTGGTTTGGTATGGGGTTTGTGTGTCTGCCTGTTTCCACATCCTGGGGCTGGATACTGTTTACCTTTCGTGAGCAACAGCCTGTACCCTAACCACTACTTTCTGTGCGCCACAAACTCTCTAAAAGCCTAGGAAGGGCTAAGACTGGTTTCCATCGGAGTGTGAGAGGAAAGAAAAAAAGATCTGTCAGCAAAATGCAACTCTTCCGGGGACTCTGAGGTCGGTGTTTTTGTCATCTTGAAGATTGGATTGGAAAATGGAAGAAATGTTTCCGTCGGCTGTCTGCGACTTTGCACTTTTCTCTTCTATCTCCGTCGATTCTTGATTATTACCCCCCCCCCTGCCCCCCCCAACCTCACCCCCCACATTTTCACCTTTTAGGAAAATGCTTTCGCATGTCGTCGCGCCCCCTCCGTCCCTCCGCCCTCTCCTGTACCCCCTCACTCACACACGCATTTACACGCACGAACGAAGTCACGCACGCAAGCAAGCAAGCAAGCACACACACACACACACACACACGCACACACACACACACCCCCCCCCCCCACACACACACACAGCTTTCCTGTGTTTGTCGTCTATTTTGTTAAGTGGTCCTGGGGCTGATCATAATTATGTAGTGATTAGTGTCGTTGTTGCTGCTGCTATTGGTGTAAAGAGATGGTGGTGGTAGGTGATTGGTGATAATGGTGATAATGATGATGAGGTGGAAGAGGAATAGGAGGAGTATGCGGCGAAGAGGATGAAACTACCCACAATCACCACTCAATATAAATTGCAGAATTCTCTCTCTCTCTCTCTCTCTCTCTCTCTCTCTCTCTCTCTCTCTCTCTCTCTCTCTCTCTCGCTTTCTTTTTCTCTTTTATGACGGCCTGCTAGCGCCAAAACCGGGAGTTACCATTATCACCAGATAATTGAAATTATCACGTGTTCTGTGTAATTTACAGAGATATTGGTAAGCCGCAGTGTTAATTAATAATTATCAGTATTTGCCACGCTTTCCTAGCGCCAAAACCTGATAATTACATTAAATATCGTGAGATAATTACAATTATCAAGAGATAATTACAATTATCAAGAGATAATTACAATTATCAAGCGATAATTACAATTATCAAGCAATAATTACAATTATCACTGAAAATTATAAATATCAAGATGAGCATGCGCGGCCCGATGCGCGATGCGCATGCGCGGCCGCGGCACTGTTCCCAGCCCTCCTGAGGTTTTGGCCCTAATAAAGCGTGGCCAAAACTGAAAATTAGTACTTAACACTGTGAATTACCGGTATCTCTGTGAATTACACAGAACACGTGTTAATTAAAATTATCACTGATACATGTAAGTTTTGCAGCTTTTGACGCTAGTAAGCCGCCTTACCAGAATTAAGCATGATCACGTGAAAATTATAATTATCAAGTGAAAATTGTAAATATTATGTGCTAATTACAATTTTCAGTTTTGGCGCATTTCCAGGCGGATTGATAGAGCCAGAACTGAAAATTAAACATGATCACACGAACATATTTGTAATTTTTCAATAATAATTGTAATTATCTCTTGATAATTGTAATTATCCCATGATATTTGCAATTATCACATGATAATTGTAATTATCAGGTTTTTTTGGCGCTAGTAGGGCGCCATACTCCTTCTTTCTTTCTTTCTTTCTTTCTTTCTTTCTCTCTTTCTTTCTTTCCCGCCTTCTTTTCCTTCTCTTCCTCTCCCCTTTCTCTTTCAAGTTTGTCTTTAGCGTGCTTTGCCGACAGGGTGAATTCATTGGCATTGTCTTCTGGCCACACAGTAAAGCCATTTCAAACCGGGGCCATTTTAGCTAGCACACAATCACACGCCCGTTCCAAAATCTCTGTCACCTGTGCCTTGGCCAAACACATTGCCCTTTGACTTCGTGACCTTCCTTGTTCAATGTTGCATTGCGTCGCTAAAACGCAACCTGGGTCCTTCCACCCCCCACCCCCACCCCTTTTTCTTAATTATTATTATTTTTAATTAAAGGGAACATCCCATCCGGTTCACGAGTCAATTAGTGCTTTCTAGCGAAGGAATGCTGTTCAATCTTTGAAAATCATAACTACTGACTGTAGGTATAAGATCATGTGCAGGCCTACCTTCGAATTTAGAATGGCTGGTGCCGTATAGTGCCCTTTTCCTGGATGGGGCTTAGCTGCTGTAGTGCATTGGAACAAATTGAACTGCGGTGAGAAAAAACTATGTCAACTTTCTAGTGAGGGGGGGGGGGGGGAGGGAGGAAGGGTGGAGGTGAAGTTTTAAAATGTGTACATTACCCTCTCAAGCGTTTGCAGATGTGTACTTCCCGGAATCTATTCACCTGCGCTAAACGCTTGATAAGTGTGTTGCAAAAAATTTATTTCAGTTTTAACCCCTTGGGGTCATGAGCAATCTTGCCACTGTAGATTGTTCTAACCTATAAAGGGAAAAGTGAAAGCCCCAGTTGAAAACCTGTCTTGCCTTTGTAGGCATGACTGATTCACTGCGGCAACAGTACCCCCGTTGGCGTGCCGGGGGTTTCAGTATAAATAGTATCCCCACTTTCTGGAAATTTAGTGCTTTAAATTCCCACTGTCGCTGTCTTCCTCATTTGCTCTTTCCCATTCCTGATCTGTCCTATCACTCTGCTATACTATCTTCTTCTTCGCTAGATCAATGACCTGCCTTTTTTCTTGAAAACTCTTCCTAGACAAGACTCCTTGTTTGTGTATGAGGTCTGTTGGATCAGCTTGGGAGTGTTGGACGCTTTCTGCCAGGTGGTCACTAGGGCTTCCTATGATGTTATTATTTAGCACTATAGGCATTTTATATGTATGTGTTTTGTTGATGATTTATAATGATGTTTGTATTCTATTTTGTTTTTGTAACCGGGGGTTCGAGTAGTTGGGGTAAAGCCTCAGCCGTCCCCTGCGTGGGATGTCTTTATTGTAAAGTGACTGGCCGGTGGAGGGCATTCAATTTTCCCACTAAGGTTGTTTCGGCAGATCTTTTATGCGGATTGGGGGTTGTCCGGTCCTGATTTGGCTCGGAAGAGTCCGCTGGACCTAAAGCAACAATCAATCAATCAATTTCAGTTTTAAAGTGGATCTCACTTATATTTTTGAAGCAAATTTAACTGTAGTCAAGTTTGTGGTACCTGTCAGTGAAAGTATTTTTACGGGTAATGACGGCCGACAACAATCTCTACAACTCCGTTAGCGGGACCCGAATGTAAGGCGCCTGTGGTGAAAAGCTAAATCGGATGTCAAACGACGAAACGGGGTTTCCCGTTTGTGATGTAGAGAAGAGAATCAAGATGGGTGGAATGTGTGCTGCCTGTGGGTGTGGAATGTCATCCAGTCACAAGATATTTGTATTAGCATGCGCTGACAGCTATTACAAAAGCCTGACAGTCACTCCTGGTTCTGATAGAAACTGATCCAATGCATTTGTGGCGTAGGAGTGGAAATTCTGCTTTTTCCGTTGCGTTTTCAATGGCACTGGACCATCTACGGAAACGTGAACTTTGCTTGGGGTATATATGCGGGACCGAGTGCGGTTCTAAAGAAAAAGGGGTAGGCGTTTAGACTATAGTTTGGTTATACACTTGAACACACAAAAGGTGTTTCCGACGGGGTTAGAACTCCTTAAGTCGCGCACCTTACATTAGTTAGTTATTCATTGCTTACAGGGTCCAAGCGGACTGCAGAGAGCCGAATCAAAACCAAAAAATCAAGACCACAAACCCCCCCCCCCCCTCTTTCACACACACACACACCTGATGTGCTAATGGAGACAGGTTCAAATTCCACAAGTGGCAGGAGTTTCCTCCACCCCCCTCTCCCAAACGCCTCCCTCAACCCCCTCCCTCAGTAGTCGATTAACGCAGGATGTAGATCCGGGCCTGTTGCGCCATGCTACGAATCGTTTCAAGCGTAAACGAGAGGGATTAGAGGTCCATCTTCTGTAGGGAATCTCAAGGCAGTGGGTTGTCTGGTAGCTCAGTTGATAATAAGCTGGTTTCCTAAGCTGAGGGTCACGGGTTCCAACCCCGCGCGGAAGGAACTTAAGTGATTTATGTACGAGGCTTTTCATGAGACAGCGGGTTTTCTCCGGGTACTCCAGTTTCTCCCCTCTCTTCAATAAGGATATTGAATAACACTCAATTAAAAAAATTCAACATTAAAATTTGATTTTTATTCCGACTTCTATATGTAATCTTTAGGTCGCCGTGCTTTGAGTTCGATTGAAGAAAAAGTGCCTGACAGCAGCCTATATTAATTATTATTACTGTATTAAAGGATCTTTGTACTCAATGTCGCCTCAAATGCATTTAAAAGAACACGGTTATTTTGATCCAACTGCAGGTAGGAAATTCAACTAAACACGTAGGCCTACACAGGTCGATCGGAGTGACTTAGTAGGCATTCGCGTTGCCTCAGCGTCACGTTGAAGAATAAGGTCGTTTTTGTGAATAATGTGTGTTATGTGGAAATGCTCAAATTAACGCACACAGAACTAGGTGACTCAGAGATTATTGACGTTACACAGTTCAGTCTTGACCTCAGTTTTTGCCTTTCGCAGCCCTTTGAGCTGAGCTGGAAAGTGCGGTATACATAGAACAATACGTTTTGCATAATATTATTTAAGAACAACTGCGACCCTGACAAGGTTGAAGCCCATTTGGAAAGACAGTCTACAATCCAAGGTGAGGCTGCTGCGCTCCCTTGTATCTCCATCTTCCTATGCGCTTGCAAAACATGGACCTTCACAGCAGATCTGCAACGAAGAATACAAAGCATAGAAATGAGGTGCTACAGAAGACTTCTGGGCATTTCCTATACCCAACACATCACCAACAACGAAGCCCGACAGACCATCACACAAGCCATTGACATGCTAACAGTGGTGAAGAAACGAAAACTCCGATGATATGGCCACGTCACCAGAGCATCAGGCCTTGCAAAGACCACCCTGCAAGGTGCAAGGAGGCAGAAGAAGAGGGATACGGAAAAAGAGGTGGGAGGACGTTGGAGAATGGACTGGCTTGACTGAGCGAAGCCATGAGTGTTGCTGAGGACATTGAAAGATGGAGTACGCTGGTTAAACGATCATCTGTGGTGCCCCAACGACCTTCAAGTTACGGGATTGGATAAGATAGGATAGGAACTCCAAGCCGCCTCAAGATGCCAACACTCGCAGCGTTCTGGCCACTGTCTAACGGCATTAATCACTGTGCCACCCTCGATCGGATCGATCTTTTGTGTTGGAGCGAAGAAGGGTGGTAGCAAGAAATCTTAGTTGATTGTGTCTACTTGTATTTACATTATCTAAGTCGGTACAAGTCGGTGAACGAATACGAAGAGGAGAAACGAAAAACGTTGCACATATTTCCGCTCCTCAATAACCAAGTAATACCACGCCATTTGTGTATTTCCAGACTTATCTGAAAATATTTGAAATAGTCGGTGTGAGGGTGGGGAATCAGAAACGAGCCAAGTGTCGGTTTGTCGATTCGATTGTCGGTCCGTTGGAATCTATATCTCAAGAACCACTGAACGGATCTTGACTAAACTTCATAGGAGCATTACCTAGATTAGTGGGCCTCATCCCTTACCTTCATATTTGCTCTACCGCGAAGGTCAAGTTTGCTGGAACCGTTTTGTTGCTAAAACACGTTCTAAATCTCAAAAACGGCTAAAGCGATTTTGTTGAATTCGGTATACAGGTACTTCAAATTATGGGTATGGGCATCCTTCAGTACCAGTCCGGTTGTCGGTGTCGCCGAATTGTACTTTTTTGTGTGGTTCAAAACAAACCTTTTGCCTTATGGCAAGAATATCTTCATCGAAATTCTTTTTTTCCCTTTGTGATCACTTTGCTTGTTTGTCAGCTATTTGTTTATCTGGAAATGCATTAGAATGGCTTGCCTTCTTGGTTTTCTTATAGAATATAATCACACAAACAGCTGTTGATGGAGTATTAGTACTTTACTATAGTAGACGACATCCTTCACGACCAGTTGCTTGTTGAGGAAAATGACTTTCTATTTTCGGATGTGAATTTTACCTTCAGGGAACTCTATGTTGTGTGGCGTCGCTTATGGGTTATGGCCCTTGAGCTTTTTCTTTGCCCTGTATGTCTTTATTGTTGCTACTGTTGTTGTTGTTGTACGACTGCTACAGTGTTTCTTCTTCTTCTTCTTCTTCTTCTTCTTCTTCTTCTTCTTCTTCTTCTTCTTCTTCTTCTTCTTCTTCTTCTTCTTCTTTATCAGTATCTTTATCTTTATCAGTACAACTTATGTTAACCTGATGAATAAAAATTGATGCAACAACAACTTCTTTTTCTTCCTCTTCTTCTCCTTCTGCTGTGGTGCTAGTGGTAGTGGTAATAAATGGAGATTTTTAAAAAAAATCTGTTAGATAACATCAACTAGAAGTAGAACAATAACTAAGGTTATTCATAGAAATTGGTTAATGGTATAGTTTGAAATTGTGACTGACATTGATTGACTAGATGGATACATTTATTGCGTCATTTATTGTTCTGTTTGTTCCAGACGCTGGCGGTTCTCAATCCTTTGAAAATTACCGAACACAGTATTATGCAGGATACAGACCTTGCTGGCCCGCTGGTTTTCTGTCTGGCATTCGGTGGATCCCTTCTTTTGGTCAGTAAATGTGGATGTTGATAGATTATTTTTTTCCTCTTTAATTGTTTGTGGATTTGTGTTTTATTGGTGTCATCATCATCGCCATCATCATCATCATCATCATCATCATCATCATCATCATCATCATCATCATCATCATCATCATCATCATCATCATCATCATCATTTCATCATCATCATCATCATCATCATCATCATCATCATCATCATCATCATCATCATCATCATCTTCTTCTTCTTCTTCTTCTTCTTCTTCTTCTTCTTCTTCTTCTTCTTCTTCTTCTCCTCCTTCTTCTTCGTCTTCTTCGTACGCTATAGGTAGTATATCGGTGTTAACCAGTACTCGTTGGAAAACAAGCATCTTTTGCTGCCGAATTCCATTTGTATTTTTGGCGTAGTCAGTAATTTTGGTGGTAGGGGGAATAAATCTGGTATTGATGAAGACGGAATCGAAGACAAGGAGCACACGCAGGGCCTAACCAGAGTTATTTAAGAAATTCCACCTCTAGTGATGATATGCATGCAACAGTGTAGAGGAAGCGCGGCTTTGTCCAGTCTTTTAGATATTCAGTATGCAAAAGACAGTCTGACCTTTTCAGCACCGTCTGTGCTTTGGGTCACGACAACGTCGTCTGCTGATTTACCCTTATCTTAAAAAAACAGCGCTCAGCCTACATCTCTTGCTGGGTTCCGGGTTCCGAGGTGTCAGAAACCCAATGGGATTGTACAACTATGTAGTGCTGAAAAAAATTGAATTAATTACATTATTTTACATCTTCATTCCTTTCAGTAATTTTTTTAAATAATTTTGTTCTTTCATTGCTAACGTGCCCCTTGGGCTATGAGCCTGCTTTTTTAACATTGAAAGTATACTTGTTTTGCGTAATATAAGGACACCGTTCCAATTGTACTGTACTACTATTAATTTGTTCTCGTTTCAGTCTGGTAAGCTGTCGTTCGGCTACATTTACGGTATCGGACTGGTGGGCTGCGTGGCTATGTACTGCTTGCTGAGCCTAATGAGTATGACTGGGGTGTCCGTTGGTGTCACCATCTCCGTCCTCGGCTACTGCCTCCTGCCAATGGTCTTCCTGTCCTTCGCCTCCGTCCTTTTGTCCTTGCAGTGAGTTCGTTGTCAATTTCCTGTTGTTAGTGTAGCCTTACACTGTTACAGTAATTTTTTTTTGGGGAGGGGGGAGAGAGGGGGAGTAATAGTTGCCTGTGTCATTTTGTTCTACTGGCGAGTTGTTGTTGTTATTGTGTTTTCTCTTCCCAGCTTTTCTTTTCTTTTTGCTTGTCGGCTTCTGTTTTTCCAGTATGACTTCGCTTTAAAATATTTTTTTTTATATATTATTATTACGTATTATTAGAGGAGGGAATCCACCGCGTTGCTCTGAACTAGAAAATCACTTGCCAACTTTTATCACGCGCAAGCACTCGCAAAATGTCTGAAAGCAAGTGTATTCAGCCATGGCCAAGCCCAATAGCGACCACATGCATACCAAATAAAAGCGATGGTTTGGAGTTGCCATGGTTTGATCAAGCTGAAAACACTGAATTATTCATGCTTCCTCTGAGCAAAGATGTATTTATTTATTTACTAGTTTATTTATTTGCCCGTGGGTTACAGAGTGGTTTAGTGGTAAAATTTATTTGATGATGATGTCCAGTTGTAAAGCGCCAGATTCCATGCTACCCAGCATGCTTGTTGCGCTCCAAAAATAAAGTAAGAAATAAAAACAGAAATAATAAAGTGCCACAGAGAAACTGAATTATTGCATAACCAAAAAGGTCTTCAGCTGTTTTTTGAAAGTGTTCTTGGTGCTACATCACCTCACACTCGTTCTAAGGGATCTCTTTTGGTTGCCTGTTCAAAAACTCGAGTGCAGAGGTAATCTATTCCACAAACGTGGTGCAGCACATTCAAATGATCTTGCTCCGAGAGTGTGTTTTTTTCGTATGCATCTCGACACTTGGCACCCGCAGCAAGGACTTGTTGGCAGATTGGATACCCTGAGAGGGAATTTGCTGTTGAACAAGCTCACGTAAAGAACTTGGTGCACTCCCTTCCATGCAGCAGTAGACAAGTGACAAGAGTTTATGCTCCGAGCGCTTTTGAACTGGGCAACCAATGGAGATCCCTTAGAACGGACGTCATGTGGTCAAGCTTCTTGGTCTTGGGGTAACGGAGTAGTTAATTAAGTTAAGTGGTAGAACGCTCGTCTGGCGTCGCGCCGGTTCGAATCTCGGCGGTGACGGAAGATTTTTTCTCACCGCAGTCAATTTTCTGCAATGACTCTTTCTTTGGTTTTTCACCTCCCTCCGTGTCATTGCAGCCGCTCGTTCAAGACCCCGAGCATTCTGTTGTCGTTGTTGTTGTTGTTTTTTTTTAAATATAATGTAGGTGGCAATAAACGTGCAGACATTATTTTATTTCAGAATCGCTCAGTTGTTGATGGCGTTATACAATGCGAATCGAGTAGCATGCAAGTTGGCGCCTTGATCAGCTGGAGTAAGATCCTGTTGTTCGCCAGCGCCTTGAATGGCTGTTGGTGTTGAAAGAACGTTATGAGAGAACTGTATTTGTAGCTGCAGTGAGATGAGAACTATTCATTTCGTTTCCTTTTTATTTTCGCTGATGCAGGGGAGTGATCGGAATCGTACTGACCTGCGTGGCGGTAGCTTGGTGCAGTCTGTCGGCCTCTAAGCTGTTCGTGTCCGCCCTCGCCCTCGACCACCAGCAGCCCCTCGTCGCCTACCCTTGCGCCCTAGTCTACGGCGTCTTCGCGCTCATCACCGTGTTTTAGTCATCGGGGAGTTTGAATCTCTCTCGTCATACTGGGCATCACACGGAGTATCAGGGACTGTTGAGGGATACGGCCTACAGCAGTATAATGTACTTTTATTTCTTCTTTTAAATTTTAAAATAATTATGTACAGTGGGCTTAGAAGACACTCTACTCTGTATGACGCAGAGATGCTTTAGGTTTATTATGCCCATACTGACTATTAGAGACTGCCGAGTCATGCGTATACCTCAACAGCCTCTGAGAAATCAGCGTGGCAGGCTTTCAAACTTTGTATGACACTTTCGTGTATGTTTTTGTTGGAGAGGGAAGGGTGTGTGGGGGGAGGGTGGAGGGATAGGCTGGGTGCAGGATGGAGAGGAGAAAAAAGGGAAGCATTATCAGAGTACACACAATCACCATTGTTCCACACAGTTTAATGATTAATCGCTTCTTTTTTTTTAATAATACGGTGCCTGGTTATCAAAGGTAAAGAGAATAGACTCAGCATTGTACGTATCAAAATGATAGAACAAGTCGTGACATTGAACATGCAAATCGGAGCTTGTACGTTTAGCCACTGCTGACAAGTAAATAGATCTCTCTACAGATAAATCTGAATTTCTGCAGCCTGAGTGAACTAATATTTGCAAACAATGATGGTTGATAGGTTATATATTATGGAACAGCAGGTATTAAATTATACAATCATGTAATTGTGAGAGGAGGACAGTTTGTTAGGAAAGTTGTTATCAGTGGCACAGGGTAGTGACAAATGTGGCAATGCTCACATAACGTTCAACCATTTATTATTTTATTTGTGTTTTTATTTTTATTTTTTAATTATTATTTTCTTGGTTATAATTTATATATTTCTCTTCACTAAAACGTCTCTGGTGGGTAATGTTAAAGAAATGTATATGTTTCAATATTACTAGTGTGCTCAAACTATGCGATGTTTGACAGCCTGAACGAGACAAACAATCATTCATTCTAAGTAGCAGCCATAGAATCTTCAGTTTTTGCGTTGCAGTAACATTTTCATCCCAATTCTATTACTATTTCGATTAATAGAGCGTCACCTTCACTTGAGAAAGATTGCATTGTCCATCAACATCTTTCTTTCATGATTTTGATTGTCCACTTGTCTTGCCTGTTGGATGAACCCACTTTGAAATGAATAAAGTATTTCTTAAAAAGCAGCCTGGCTCGTTTTCCTCCAAAAAATATCGTGCTGCATTCTTTTTATGAGAATACTTGAATGTGAGGGGGTTTGGTAGGAGGTTGGTGAGATGCACTGATGTTAACATTTCAGAGTAAAGTCAGTACATTATCATAAGGTTGACGTTACTTTGTTATACGTATTTATTTATGGTTTGATTTGTTTTTCTTTTCTGATTATTTTTTGTTTTCTTAATTAATTTACTACATTAAATCAAGTGTTGTTGATATGTGCTTGATTTGTTTATTCCTCTCCCACTGGCAATGTATCGCTTCCTCCCCCCCCCTCCCCTTTTCCTAATCCTCTCCCTTTTCCTCCTCCCCCCCCCTCTTTTTTTTCCTAGTCTAAAATTACTTCGGTGAATAGAGGTTAAATTAAATTAACAACAATCTCTCTCTCTCTATCTTTTTTTTAATTGGGTGAAATTTTGATGTAACATTAGACTTTTCTTAAATGTGAAATGATAACTACACACACACACATGCACACGCAAACTCCAAATGATTTGTGTACAGGCCACCCAAGCACACCAGCAAATAAATAACCGCATAGAACTATAACAGTACGATACCAACAACTAAAACCATACCTAACAGATGTACTATGAACTACAACCACATTACTGCACCTAGGAAGAAACAGATGCGACCACATTATTACAGTAGCTATCGACATTTTTTCTCTGAAACAAGACAGGTGTAGAGGGGGTTCTGATGAACTGATAAACATCCGCATCATGAACTGTACGTGGTATTGGGCTTATCTCTATAGTACTGACATTTTGATGTTGCTCAGTTGTCAGTAGCGCGAACATTCGAGTGTACACATGCAGATGGTTATGATGAACTGATAAACATCCGCTTCATGAACTAAAGGATATGGGTTCATCATTGTCTTCATATGCAGACTACTGTAGGTTTCTTGCTTAGTGTCGACTAGATCCGTACGCTATCCCAGGATTTTTATACTTGGCGTCTTGGGCGGCTCGAGGTAAATCCTGATTTCATTCCCTTGAGCTGGTAAGAGCGCTGTATTAAAACATTTCCTTTCAATTTGCTTGAAACGGATCAGGATGTATTTCCACTGGGCTGTGTGATAACGTGGAGTTGTTTTGTTTTTATGCGGGAGCAGTCTCTGATATTCTATAGTACATGATAGTGCCATAGACACTTTGGTTGATCTTGTCAGGTGGTTTGATTGATTGATTTATTGTTGCTTTAGGTCCAGCGGACTCTTCCGAGCCAAATCAGGACCGGACAACCCCCGATCCGCATAAAAGATCTGCTGAAACAACCCCAGTGGGAAAATTGAATGCCCTCCACCGGCCTGTCACTTTACAATAAAGACATCCCACGCGGGGGACGGCTGAGGGTTGACCTCAACTACGCGAACCCCCGGTTACAAAAACAAAATAGAATACAAACATCATTATAAATCATCAACAATACACATACATATAAAATGCCTATAGTGCTAAATAGTACAATCATAGGAAGCCCTAGTGACCACCCGGCAGAAAGCGTCCAACACTCCCAAGCTGATCCAACAGACCTCATACACAAACAAGGAGTCTTGTCCAGGAAGAGTTTTCAAGAAAAAAGGTAGGTCATTGATCTAGCGAAGAAGAAGATAGTATAGCAGCGTGAAGGACAGAGCAGGAATAGGAAAGAGTAAATGAGGAAGACAGCGACAGTGGGAATTTAAAGCACTAAATTTCCATAAAGTGGGGATACTATTTATACTGAAAACCCCCGGCACTCCAACGGGGGTACTGTTGCCGCAGTGAATCTGTCTTGCCTATAAAGGAAAGACAGGTTTTCAACTGTGGCTTTCACTGTTCCCTTTATAGGTTTGAACAATCTACAGTGGCAAGATTGCTCATGACCCCAAGGGGTTGTCAGGTGGTTCAGGTATTCCATTGCATCAAGGAGAACCACTTAGGTCTTACCTAGCAGATTTTGCCCCATCCCTTCTGTATCATGCTGGTATGATTATCACCTACCTTAGAACTCGACCTGCCAACCAACCGGCTTTGTACTAAAATGTCAGAGGGGCAATGTCGGATCAGAATCACTTGTCACAATAAACTCTAGGATTTGGGGCTGTGATGATGATGAATCATTTTCATATGTTTTTGATGGTTAATAATATATTATTATTTCAACACTCACAACGTGTATTGTTGGTATCACAATACACATACACGCGAATGCAAATGAAGGAATCCACACAAGGGAAATAACTACACACGACGGGTTAATTTGGAGCCGATTGCTTCCCCTAAGCACTATTTGATCATTCTGTGGACGACAAAATAGGGGACCAGCCGCTGAGTATATTATGGCAAAATAACCTCAGTGGTGAAAAACTGTGTTGGAGGTCTTTTTGATGTGAATTTTTGTGTGTGTTGTTGTTGCAGAATATGATACAGAAACCCACTGTCCTAGTTGCTTTTACATCAAAGCACTTAAAAAATATCTGTTAAAAAAAAGGATTATGATTCAGAAAAGACGGTATACCTTCAAGCAACTGTAGATAATGAGATAATCTTTTAAGGCAAAGTCAATGGGTACCATAACAAGGGCAAAGCGAAATTTTGAATTTCAGTGGCATTGAAAAGTAGTTGCTATTCACTGAAGCGTGTGCATGGATACAACAAGTAAAGAGAGTGGAAATATGAAATTCAAACCATATATAGTATTTCAAACCAAATTAACCAGTACTGGTTTTCAAATTTATTTGTTTATTTCCCACAAAATGTTAAACCATATTCAATATTCATTCCTACTGAAACAGAAAATGCATTCAGCAGTCATAAACGAAATAAAATAAAACAAAACAAGTCAAAATTATCATACCACAAACTGTTTAGTCAAACTGTTTGAAGTACAAATGCAATGCAGCATTACACTTTCCGTATCAAAAATATTTTCTTGCATATGCTTCATAGTAATCAATCCGTTCCATAACATGCAATTTTGCATGAAAAAAATACTCCTTCATTCAAGAGCACCCAAATAATGCAACATAACCAGCAAATATTCACCAATACTGCATTCAAACCACTCCATGAAATGTATACACAACCACCCACACATTCAAATCAATACAACCAGGCAGCATGCACATCAACCCAATGACAGTTGAAATCTATCGGCATGTAGAGATTCCTTTGCCAAACATTCAGTTCTCGTAATAATTAAATTATGTACAACCTTGCATTCATTACTTCCCTTTAGTGTTCATTTTGGGCAGTTTCATTCAATTTCATCTCAAGCGAACAAACAAATCGTACATTAGTATCATACATAACTCATCACTTAAGAAAATCACAGCTAATGAAAACTGAATTGCACTTACCAATTAATAAAAATACAACCCAACAAAATCAAGGTATATTGAGGAAGAGTTGTAGTTTCACAGCAATCTAAATTTGGAATGGCTATATTAAAATATGAATCAGTAGAATATTTAACAACAGCTGTAAAGTCAAGCTATTTTTCACTCTATATTATGTGAGTATTATTTTTCTCTCGCAATTCAAATTTCTACTTGACTCCCCAACAATTTTTGTTTGGGTTTTCAAAAACAGAGTAAAAGAACACTGCAAATGCTACACTTTAATAAGTCATGCTATAACATTGTCCTAATTCCACACAACTTTTTTATCCCATCTTAGTTCTAAATATATTATTATCCCCTGACTACTGTCAACTACTACCCCCACGTTTTTTTGACAGTGCGCACATGTCACAACTTTTGAATAATAATCAGTTTAGATTTCACGCTTGCACAAATTATACAAAATTCAAACACAACTACTACTCCAACTACTAGCTGAATAAATGACCTCTTTTTTTCAAAATATAAACCTGAAACTACTTGTTGAATAGAACAACTCCCACTTTTCTTTTAAATTCACAGCCACCACTTAGTCCAGACAAAGATTATGCTTTTGGGTTCAGAGCATAGACTCTCTTAGTACGAAAAGTTATGCAATTACACTATATTTACTTTTCAATTCATTTATAACCCCCCAACTGTTAGGGTTCAATAGTAAAATGCTCTTGCCAGCGCAAGCAGTGGCTCGCTAGGTCAGTTGCTGCACACCTTTGAAAAACGCCACTGTTTCAATGAAACATAGCAATCAAACACAATCAAACCCTCTCTGCTTTGACAAGGTTATACATTATACTGTATAAAATAACCCCCTGTGGTAGTTCCGGGGATTTCTATATAAATAATATCCCCACTTTCTAAAAATTAAGTGCTTTCAATTCCCACTGTCGCTATCTTTCTCCTTTGTTTTTTCTCATTCCTACTCTGTTCTACTTACATGTACTATACTATCTTCTTCGCTAGACCAGCCACCTACTTTTTTCTTGAAAACTCTAGCAAAACTCCTCATTTGTGTATGACGTCTATTGGGTCAGCCTGGAAATGTTGGACGCTTTCTGCCAAATGGTCACTAGGGCTTCTTATGATATTATTTAGCAATGTAAGCATTTTAGGTGTATGTGTTTTGTTGATATTTTATAATGATGTTTATATTCTATTTTGTATTTGTAAAAGGGAGTTCAATAAATTAGAGTATAGCCTCAGTGTCCCCTGCGTGGGATTCCTTTATTGTAAAGTGACCGTTTGGTGGAGTGCCTTCAGGGTTACCACTAGGGTTTTTCAACAGATCTTTTATACAGATCACGAGTGAGTCCTCTTTCAACCAAGTTGTGGTCTATGTTGTGGTCCTGATTCAGCTCTTTGCAGTCCGCTGGACCATGTAAACAATTAATTACTAACTGTATAGAATAAATGTAAAAATAAGTAAATGGACGAATCTTAGTTTTGCATACATAAATTATAGTGGTAATATTGCTATTTTTTTCTTCAAGGTTTAACATTAGATTTGGACAACTATTATAAAGTGTGTTACATATTTCTTAAAGCCATGCATCAGGATGAGAGTTCGTTCTGCAATTCTCTCTCAAATTTTCTAATTTTGGAGAAATATATGGTATACGCGTCTGCCTGTACCCCTGAGTGGGAATAATTGACAATGGTCTAAAGTCAGAGATAAGCTGTTGAACAGAAATCCTGGATGGTGCCTAGGAGTGTGTGTGAGAGATGATGAGCCAGCTGATGATGAAGTAGAAAAGGATCAGGGGGTACATGGCGAGTATTTTCTTTCCTTTCGGTTGACTGTCTGCTAAGAATGCTGTGGATGCTGCAACAGAAGACAAGACCATTATCAGTACACAAGAATGCAGTGAACATACATCTTGGTCAACAGAAACAATCAGGAAACAAACATGATCAAAGGGTGACATTGGTTCAGCCTTGACTTCAGCAAACTATTTGGTGCATTATGGCTCTCCGTGGCCAGCAATGTTATTTATATATTTTTTATGACTGTACATGTAAATAACAACCCCATGCCATTCCAACCATAAACCTTCACAAATGTAAACTTTCCAGATGCTTTTCAAATTCTCTAAGTATAAGGAAATTAGTGCTAAATAGTCCAAGCATAAAATTTTTCAAAAAGGTATAGGACCTAGTCTGTCCATCCATGGTCTTGATTTTGTTCAATAGAGTCCACTACACCCTCAATCCAACTTTTAATGTCTAGTCTGCCTGTCTATCTTCTTAGTTTTACACTGCCCCTTCAGCCGCACATTAAAAAAAAAAGTATAAATAGGTAAATATGATAATAAACAATTCTAAGTTTACTAATGTGCTCACCAAATGTGGACCAAGCAAAGCCGACCGTCACAAAGAGAAACCTGACCACAAACAGACCCACGTTTTGTGTAGCCACAGCCAGTATAATGCGACACACAATGAGGGCGATGGCTAGCGGACAAACGCAGTAGCCCAACACACACACACTTTGGAAAAAGGAGCTGCAACACAAAAACCATGAGGCTGATAACACACACATTGATTTGACAGAAAGGACTGCAAAACATAAAATCAAAGATCAAGACTCAAGAAACTTCATAATTTTGTAAGGCCAATCTGGGTGTAGCAGGTCCATGACATAGTACATTACATACTAATTAATATAATGCACATTGCTACCTGGAAATAATACTGCTATATTTCGTCGTTACATAATATGTCTGTATATAATGCTTTCTACTCATTATTATTGTTAATAATGCTTTCTTCTCATTATTATTGTTATTAATGCTTTCTACTCATTATTAGTGTTATTGACCAATGTACGCATGTTGTGTTTACATTTGTTTGTGTAAAGCGCTTTGTGATTATGGAAAGCGCTGTATAAATTGCCTGTTATTATTATTATTATTATTATTTTAAAAAAAGAGAAGAGTGAACAGAACTGCCTCTGATTGCTCTTCACTATGCACCAGCATCAGCAGATGTATGTGCTGGTGCACTTCAATGTAATTTCCTGTTTACAAGAAATAAAATTAATTATCTGTACCTGCACACCGAACGTGAAACAAAATAATACAAATAATATACACACATCATGTTGAAAGCATGTAGCAAGTCATCTGAAACTCTTGCGAAACGGATGCATTTCATAAGTATAACAAATAACATCTTCATCAATCATCAACATCATCATCATTATTATTTCACTCACATGTTGCCGCCTAGCAGCTTGCTGTTGAGAGTGACGACGGCAGCACCGACCCAGTAAATGACAAACACCTCGGCAAACTGAGGACCCCCATCGTTGGAACTTGGGTCATTAAATTCCTTTGCACCTGTCGTTCCTTGTAATAACCTGACCACACATGTATAGCAGAAAGCAATATGAGCCCTTAGCACCCCATCTTAGAACCAAGTGGAGGATTGTGCAAGGGACAAGTGAGGATTGTTTGGGATTGGATGAAATGTAATCTAATATAAAACCAAAGCTTAACCAGTTACCAGGACAAAATATTCACATAAATGAACATAAGAAGCACATGATTTTATAACAACTGAAACTGCAGTACACAACTCGAACTGCAGTACACATCTCTCTTGCTCTGTTGATATGATGATTGATAAACTGTGACACAAAGGAAACGTAAATACTGTCAAGACAAAATCATATAATAATTTATTACGACAACAACAGTGTACTTTCAAACAAATTTACACACGTGATCATGGCAATGGCATACTCAGTTCACAAAACACATTAAAAAATCTTATGCTTAAATAACATTGTACAACTCAGGGTAATAATTCTAATATTATTAATACTAATTAAATATTAATATTATTAGTTGTAAGGACAGAGCCTAGAGGAATTAGGAGTAGTAACCATACTTACATAGCCATGAACGTGCACAGAATAAGAGGTCCCCACAAATCCCCTGTCAAAGCAAAAGATTACTTTATTTATTCATTCATATTCATACTATCAGTCAGGGCTGAGCTTTAACGTTCACCAACTCGCCAATGGCCCCTAAAAATAGTGTGTGGCGAGCTCGATTTGGGGTACCATTCGCCCGGCTGGCGACTTGAAAATACCACCAGTGGTAGAGATTCTGTACCTGTACACGGACTTTTGACTTGCAATGTAAAACAAAACACGCGCCAACCGCTTCTGCAGTCAGCACCGGAGACCCGTTCCGATGCATGCTAGGAAGTTAGGTAAAGCTAGCAAAGCGAGGGATTTGCGAAGTAAAAATAGCCTTTTCTCGCGAGACTTTCTTCTTTCCCTCGCCGCGAAACGCTACTGCCCTGCGAGATCCTAGCCTTCTTGCTTCCTTGTCTCTGACTTCCTTGATGAGTCACGCGAGACTTGCCGTACTTTCGATATTCCCCATTCTCAGTCTTTTGTCAATCTCGAACGATGTGGCGCTTTTTAAGCGGTGTCTCGGAGCCTCCAGCAAAAAAAAAAAAGTCCGAAGAAGAAAAAAAAAACCAGCTGAAGAAGGCACACCCAAGCTCCTTCAAGTTTTGGAACATTGAGGAGGAGGATGTCGTCTTTGTCGATGATGAATAAATTATACAGTGTGTTTGTTTTAAAAAATGAAACAGTGTTGTTGTTGAAATTTATCTTGTTTATTAGCTGCAATAGTTATACAGTTTAAAAAATGACCGTGCTTTCAATCAAGGGGTCTGGCAACCTGAGAAATATTTTGGCAACTTCAACTTCCCAGGTTAGGAGCCTGGCTGGCTCCTTGGGCTGGCTTGCTAAATCTCAGCCCTGTCAGTATCAGCCAATGCTAACTTATTTAATTCATTCATCAACTGTCAATCTACATGATGAATTAATGTCTTTATAAAAGTTTACTGCACTTAATATACTGACAAATTAAGCAAAATTCTTTCCTCATTTAGAATCAAATGCAATTTTATGCTGAATTATTTTTTTCTGAAGCAGAAAATGTCAATATTACTGCTGGACTATCGACGCTCTTCTCCCACCTCTCCTTCTCCCAACAATACATCCTAGAATACAATTTATCTTTAGTCAATTTTTTATGCCTTTTTGGTTACATTATAAATTAATCATTTTAATTTGTTCAGAGAATTATGTCTGGCATGTTCATTACTACTACTAAAACATATATATGACACTTTTAACAGTACTCACAAATGAAAAATAAAGAACAATTGTAAATAAAAACTAAACATCAAAAGTGCCCAAACACTGTTAAGTGAGTCTTACATTCTCTCAGAAGCATCTTGCTCTGTTTAGGATACAGGACATGGTAGAACTTGAACCCAACAGCTTTCACATCTCGCATCTATAGAGAACAAATAATGAAATATACAATTTGTTTATAATTCTTTATAAATATAATATATTGTTTGTGTCTTTATTTTTGTTTAGTATCGATTAAATACCATTATTTTAGTGTAAAATTCTCAAATAAACAAATTACAATAAAATAAAACTGTTAAATTATAATTCAACTAGATATTAAACAATAAGCTGAATAAGTCAATAACTGCAAAACTGAGCACTTGCATCAAACTGGAATTCACAATGACTATTTTAATTTAAATAGACTTATCACTATGAGTTATGTTATGGTAGTGAAATAAAAACGTGTTTTATAGCCTATTACAATTTTCACAATGCAGTTATGATAAGTAATTCGTTAAAAACCAGCACAATTTCTCAATCGAGTCAATGCTGTCAACTTACAACAGTGTCTTTCACAGGTTCATCCAATGTTGACAACTCATCATCAGTTTTCGCTGCTCCTGGAATTGTTATTTCTCCCTCCAGAGGAGCGTTTATCTGCACAATTGAGAATCATGTGTTTGTGTGTGATTTAATTAGTGAATGTCTAAAATTATTGGAAAAATCAATCGACTTTAGTTTAAAGAACTGACCTGAGAATCGATATACACACAACATTAATATTAACGCTGGATTAATGCCTAATAACCATTCACAGCGATATATCCTGCTCAATTTCTCTTTATCTGTAGCTAACAAGTAACACATACTATTATTTTCATTATTATATAATTCCCTTCGACAAACATTTTGTTGACAATCGTTCTGAACTAAATAAACTGGAAGTACCCTCTAAATGAGGAAGCGCTAGCCAATAGTGAAGCCGGCGGAAGTTTCAAAGACGCCATATTGGTACTCGTATTATGTGGTCTGCTACGATGTTTTATCTCTGGATTGTCCAGTGTTTGACAAACTCTTTTTAAGCATAAACGATGCCTATGTGCGCTGTTATTAAATGTTCAAGGCAAGACTGCCCTGATGAACGCAAAAAAAGGAATCACCTTTCATCGGTAAGTAGCTTTTTTTTAATTTTTAAATTTAATAAATGTCACGTAGGCCTACACTTAGTAACATTTTCAGCGTTCTAGATTTGTCACGACTAGGTTGTAAACTCTTGCAATGATGAGTTTAGAATAAGTAATGAGTTTTATCGTAATGATTGAAGGTCTTTCAAACGTGTGTTTCTGCAATCGTCGTGTCGATTATTTTGTGGGGGTTCTGTTCACAGCTGTGAAGTCTCTACTTTCGTTTTTGTAAACTCGTAACTAGTATAGTATGTAATTGAGGCCTACGCAAGAAGAGACTTCCTAGCCTGAGTTCTGCTGTGCAAATGTGCACTAATACCTATTAGTAAAAAAAAAAAAAATGGAGAGGGAAATTGTTTGGGTGGGTCAAAGATTGGGGTGGGTAAGAGAGGTTTCTGGTAGACACATGTACTCATTGTTCTTAGATAACATTGTTCTTGACAAACTTTTTTTTTTTTCTCTTCAGTTTTCCTTCAAGTACCCTGGGCTCTGGAATGCATGGGAAAGAAATTGTTTTCGTTCAGGTAATTTAAGGCCAATTCAATTCAAAGTCTATGATCTGTTCACAACACTTTGAAAAGAGTTGCTTTGATGCAACTGGGCAGTGTATTCATCTGAAAGATGGAGCCATCCCAACATTGATGGCCTACCTTCTTATCTAAAGGTAAGTGTTTGGTTTGTGTACTTTTCTTTATGCATAAGGTGGCACGCTAGGTTCAGTACACATGTTACTTTATTTTGATATTTTCTTATAATTTATTTTGATTTTTCCTTAGTAAAGTTAGTTATAGTATTAAGTTATACATGGATAAATTTATCAAAATCAAATGAACATCAAAATTGGTGTGATATCAAACAATTGTTTGAAAAAGATCAATAGAAGCAACAGTTAATGCTATACTCATGTTAGAGCTTAATATGTGCACATTTCATATTGTTAATTTGTTCATAAAACTAGCGTAAACAATATTTTTGGTCCAGTGGGTTTAGTGTTGCATATTATTTTTTAAAATAATATATAACTAGTTTTGTACATTATACATTTTAACCAGAAGAGTTTACTTTTCCTGTAACTCAATAGCAAGTGTGAATATGGCATAATCACTGATTTTGTTTTTATAAATAATAACTTTCATGCTGTAGGAGCAAATCAAATGTACACAAATGTAAAAAATAATGAATGCTTTAACTTCTTATAATTAATTTTTACACTTATCTGTTACACTTTGTAAAAACATTTTCAGCCTATGACAGATCCTTTGTCACCAAACAAAGAAGATCATAAAAATGACACAAGGATGTTCATGCAAAAGTGAACACAAATATACTTTGTTTTATTAGCTGATATCACTGTTTATAACTATAAGCAAGTGAGTCCACTACTAGAATAATTAATTGTTCACATTTACTGCAACTCAACAGCAGGTGTCATGATACCTGATTTTTAAAAAAAAAATAAATAATAACTTTCATGCTGTAGGAACAAAGGTAAAAAAAAAAGTAATGCTTTAACTTCTTATAATTAATTTTTACAACTTATCTGTTAGTGTTACACTTTCTAAAAACATTTGCAGCCTATGACAGATCCTTTGTCATCCACTGGAACTCCTTTGATCACTTGGGATGTCAACATGTCAGTCTCAAAGTCAAACAAAGAATAAGAAGGTACTTATGAAAAAAATGACACAAGGGTGTTCGACATTTTAATTTAACACCATTTATTTGTGTTCCTTCATATATTTTCCACATTTGTCTGCTTGTTATGCCATCAACTCATTAGTTTCAAGAATAGTAAGTAAATAGGCCACTAGCAAAAGTGAACACAAATAAAGATAGTTTTTAATTTGCTGATATCACTGTTTTTAAGCAAGTATGTCCACTACTAGAATATTAATAGTTTATATTTCCTGCAACTCAGCACAGGTTTTCATTGTGTCATGATACCTGATTTTTTTTTTAATAAATAATAACTTTCATGATGTGGGAGAAAATGTAAAAAAGCATGAATGCTTTAACTTCTTATAATTATTTTTACACTTTCCTGACAATTTTGTTTCCATTACATGGCTAGGTAGTTGCAGAGGATGAATTGAAAAGTAGGAATCATAACTGACATGATCATTTGTGTATTTTTGCTGTTGAATTTACTTTTAAGTATGTCATGCTTTTTTTCAAGTGTTCCCCTTACTAGATTTATTATTAAATTTTATTTTATTTATTTATTTATATTTTTTTAAATTAATTTATTGTATTTTTTATTTTTGTAAATTTTATTTTATTATGTTTTGTAATTTTTTTTCTCAATTAATTTTAAATATTTGTATATGAGAATATTTAAGTGAACCAGTGTTGGTAATAATGCTAATTATTATATTTTCCTTGTTATGTTATTATTTATTATTGTTTTATTATTATTATTATTTTCATCATATTTGTTATTTTCTATCCCTTTACTGAATGAGATATTGTCATAGCTGAATATTTCTTTGTATTTGTGTCATATACTTATTATGGCAACACCAGTTATTTGTTGTAAATTCCCTGAGAGGATCTTTCACCTTTGCTATCCAATTATGATTTGCCTGTTCTTGTTTATGTTAGTTGGGATTTATCGGTTGTTACAAATGTGTGAATTTATCTTCATTTGGAGTACTTCAGTTGTGTCCACTTTGTATTTGTGTGGGTGCAAGTGTAGTATTATGAAAGTTCACTAATAATATATAAAACAACAGCCTCTTATATCATATTTTATTTTATTATCATCCTCAGTTAATCATTATCATAATATAATCATACTGCCATAGTGATATCGCTGTATTGTAATGTATGATATGTTGAGGGATGAGATAGTTGATTTTTTTTACGTTGAGTCTGAAGAAACTCTGGAATGGAAGAATAAAAAAGGCTGAAATAAAAACTTGTTGCAAAAAAAAAAAGATATAATTTTAATTCTTTAATGTTGTATTGCCTTGTACAGATAATATGTAATGGTTAATCTTTTAATCTTATATTGCATGTACTGTCGCCCTGTTTTATTTGTACTCCTTTTATGATGCTGCAACATTAAATACATTTCTTGTGATCACTTGTCACTTTGTATCTTGTAAGAGCGTATGGTATAGGGAAAATAACTCCATGTCAGAACAGAAATAGAAAATTGAGACTTTTAGCAGTTGGTTCGCTTTATCATTGTTTAATGACAGCTCAAATTTTTTAATAACCCCGTTTTCGCCCAAAATAAACAAAGCCTTCAAAGTGTAGCCCTTTTAGCTTATATACCTATAAACAGAAAGTATTTGTTCTTTAAACAGCATTTAAAATTATAAACTTAATTAGCAAAGTTCTGAATGACATGTTAATGATGTTAAATAAATATTTGTAATAGGTACTGCTGTTGTGTATTTTGTACAGTTGTGTTGAATTTTGCTATCTTGGTTAAAAAGGCAACAGTATTTGGAGATAGGGACATGCACACAGATGTAATTATTGTGAACACCTTTGCTGGCGGGGTGGATTTTTCGAGTACAGGGTTTTTACAATGAATAAAATTTTCTAACCTTGCACACATTCATTTTTGTTCAGACTTGTTTGTAAGTAGTGTCTTTGTTCACATGGTATTGTGTTTCTCTATACAATTTTCAATTAGCAATGACATTACAACTAACTTAAATTGGGCGATCTCCTCTTTGCTGTCCTCATTCTCTACTCCTTCTATCATCTCTTATGTGGCTTGATTGTTCTATAGTTGTTTGGATGATCTTATTTTGAAACTTGCTCCTCAAAACAAGTTTTTTTTCCTTAGCACTTGACTTTGCATACATATTCAACTAAAAATGTATCATTATTAGCTGTGTATTAGAAACAAGGACTTAAGATAAATAGCACATAATAAATCTTGAAAAAAGCTCCCATGTTCTAAAATTAAAAGAAAATAACAAAACATAAAATTAACAATAACAAGCATCCACTATAATTAACCCCAGTATTTTATTCAGATAACAGCAGTGTATATAGTATGCAAATGAGTTGACTGGGATAGTCCAAGGGATACTTTTATAAATGACGTTTAGATAAAAACAGCCACACAAAATTTTTAAAAGCTGTACCCTACTAGCTACTTTTATCGAAAATGAAATCGTACTCGTAGTGCCAATGTGACGATCTCAAAATCCGTAAATCATTTAGTTCTTGACAGTCTACTCTAAACCTATGTTGTAGCATGATATTTTATCGTAATTCTTTCAAAGTGCAAGAATAATTCAGTAATTGACCAGGAATTACAGAGCATAGACTGCCTCATGCCTGCTAGCGACAATAGCGAAAGTAAACTAGACTACGAGTACCAATATGGCGGCTCTTTGGCTTCATACAGAGCTAGCCAGGGTATATCCATTTCTTTTAGATCAGTGAGCAAGACTACATTATACGGATCGTTCTTCCAATATCTCAAATAGTTTGAAATTAAAAGCATACAACAGTTTTGATATTAAGTTGAATTAATATACAAAATAAAACCTAGTCTTTTTCTTATGCAAAACTTGCTCAAAATGCCGAACAATTTCCTCACCTCCTCCTTTATAAAATCCACGTCAGCCATGATTGATTTCGCAGACGGAAGTGAGATTCAATGGCTGCAAACACAAAACAATAACAACTTTACCATTTAGGAATATATTTTATTTCGCTAATTGTACTCGTGTGTAGTTATTCGCTTTACTGAAGATGAACACATATGAATAGAACTGAAATAAATTGGTTAAATTTTAAGCACTAGTTTAATAATATTATTGTTCCCAAACCATACAATGTTCAGTCTGCTTTAGACACGTGTAACTATCTTGTGTCAGGGAAACAAGTAAAGAGAAACACGAGTCTACAAGTTGTTGGTAATATTTAAAGTAACAATGCAACCCTTTGCTTTAGAGTTTTGCATATTATCATTACTAGTTGTTTTTAAATATTATGCTGTTGCTACGGTCCTGGATGCAGAGAAATTAGGGTCGGGAGTGACTCGCGAGCAGACAGCAGAACAAGGAGATGCTGACATCAAGCAGCAGCAGACGACAGAAAAGCACGAATTCAAAAACAAGCTTTCCCCTTTGGAGCAGTGTATCCTTTAACATGTTCCCGTACTATTGTTGTGTGTCTTAAAATGATGACTTATTGTATTCGTACGTACGTTATCGAAGCAGAGCTGGCATGAAGCCGCAGCAGACGACAGATAAGCCCGAATTTTAAAAAAAAGCTTTCCCCTTTGGAGCAATGTATCCTTTAACATGTTCCCTTATTATTGTTGTGTATCTTAAAATGATGACTTATTGCATGCGTACATACGTTATCGAAGCAGAAAGTCAAAGTTGAGTGCAACAAGCTCTAAACTTGGAACATTTCATTTACAAACATGCATGTGTGTAACCACAATCAATGGCAGTGCACTCCTACCCCATTGCGTCTGAATTCTGTGAAAAGCTGTTACATTATGATTATTTTTGTAGCCAAGCGGAGCATTTGATTCCCGTCTCTCAGCCACCACATTGAGAACACGGCTCAACCCGAGTTGTTATTTTCATTTTATCCCTCAAAAAGAGGGACATACACATATTTGCCCTGGCTGGTAGGCCCGTTGGTAGTACCGGGTTGCCGGCTACTAGTGCCACGACCCTTCGCTGCAAAGTCGCTGCCACCGACTTGCATAAAATGCCTACCGACAATCTAGTCCCGCTCACCACCAAAAGCAGAAGGCGAATGGTCAGCTGGGGAGAATGTCGTGTCGCCTTGTCCTGCATAATTTTTTTTTATTTTTTTAAACCTTTTATATATGTACCATGTTTTAGTGTGTTGTACATTCTCTTATTGTGCGAGTGCTTGTGTGAGAGTATGCGTGTGAGCACTTTGAGCAGACTTTTTAGTTTGGAATTGCACTTTATAAAATAAATTATTATTATTATAATCCAATGGCATCCCCAAAGGGTTCTGCACAGCTGGAGCCACCCAAGGCTAGTCTAACCAAGAAATTCAAGGTAGACAACTTCTCTCCCAAGCCTTAACCAGTCGTCTCCCTTTCCTCTACATTTTATTAAAAATATTTTTTCAAACATAAAAAAAAAAGTTCTTCGTGATAGAACGTTTTAATACTTCCGTCATTTGGATAAATCAAGGACTAGTGTGCGTACATGTGCCTTCATTCTATTGCTCAGATTTTAAAGATCCTGATGCACTTGTTCTAGACAGGCGACTGCCGTGTATACTAACACACCCACCATGCACTACATCCCACCTCCCTCATCTTTCTTTGCAGCTGCCATGCTTTCACTCAAGAAGACATCCAGAATTTGATCCTCAGGGTGGTGAATATACTCCAGAATCCAAATTCTAATCTTGTTTTATGTATTTTGCGGTATTGATGTTCATTATTTTTTTTTACATTTTACTTGCTTGCCTTGACCCTGACAAAGATAAAAAGTTGTTCTTAGAACATAGAGCAACTCAGCTGAATGCAGTGAAGTCCATGAGGAAATTCACTAACTCTGAGGCCCAGTATCAACTGATTAACATCATGCTCAGTCAACTTTTTAATGTAAGTGTAGAGATTTTATTTATTCGTTTACATATTGTTGTTTTGGTTTTACTTTTACAGTTCATAATCAGGGCTCCCCATTTGCAATGAATCTAAGGATTGGGCTCACTTCCATTTTACAATTTTAAGGAATTTTTTTAACTCCTTGTGAGAAAAATACATTGGACAAAAGTGTACGCACTCACTTTTCACAAGTAAACACATAGCCGTCATGCACACATTCATACCGGTGATTCATACACACACACTCACATCAAACTTATTACGTCATTTCCTAAACATGGTGCGACAAATTCGGAGCTTGGTGATTGGCTGATAGTGCAGAAGGTAACCAATGAACATCTAGCAAACTTTTCAGTCGCGCGGCCGTGCTAATTTTAGATACGATTCTTCCCGAAACCGTAAACACTCTTGTAAGACTCAGCTCCTTGTCAGACACTCCCACAGAAAAAAAAGCCTGTTTGCCTCATTTATCCTCACGTTGGTGATCTTCTCACCCCATTGATAGATTTTTTAGGTGTATTTTCAGGACCAATTGTTTGAGGGTCTAACTCTAAGGCATAATTACGGGATAATGGGGAGCCCTGATAATTAAATAAACTACAAGATAGTACATAGTAGCTGACATGGAGCATGACACAAGCCTTTCGTTATAAAATGCTTCTTGAGCGAAATGGATTCGATCCTGACTAAGCAAACTATTGTCAAAGAACATCGAGTGAATGGTTATTCTCAATGTTGACATAAGATTTGAAAAGATCTGTCTTATAATGAAATTTTTTGTTTTGTTTATTTATTTTCATTTCAGAACATGTATGATGCTAGTCAGAACTTGACAGCTTGGGGTTTCAATCCTGGTGATGAATTTCCAACAAACATAACCATCAGGGAAAGTGAGTATTACAAAACACTGTGGATTCTTTAGAGTTGATTATATTAGTACACCATCAGATATCTCAATTATTTATTTTTGAAGTACAATACTCAGGGCTCCCCATTTCTCCGAGATCGGACATAATCACGCCTTAGAACCTCAAAATCACGCCTCAGAATCGCCGATCAGATGTGATAAGTAGGTCCTTAATGTTACAATTGGTGCTGAAAACATGCCTGAAAAATCAATCTACTGAATAAGAAAGATCATGAACGCGACATTAAGCGATTCAAAATGGCTTTTTTTCTGAGCTAGTTTTGGCAAACATCTGCTTTTTACCAGAGTGTTGTTTACTGTTTTGGGAAGAATCGCATCTAAATTTAGCATGGTCATGCAAATAAAAAGTTAGCTTGATGTTCATTGGTTTACCTTCTGCACTATCAACCAATCACAAAGCTCCTCATTCGTCACACTGTGCTTAAGAAGTGATGTCATAGTTTGATGTGAGTGTGTGTGTATGAATAACTGGTATAAATGTGTGCATGATGTTTGTGTGATGACTTGCAAAAAGTGGGCGCGTGCGCACTTTTATCCATCGTTTCTTTCCCACTCCTTAATACGTTTAGCAATGGAATAGAAAAAAAATTGTAAAATGGAAGTGAGCCCACTCCTTATATTCATTGCAAATGGTGAGCCCCGATACTAATTATAAACAAATAATAATAGAGGCTGTCCAATGTCTTAAAATATTACAAAGGATTTTTTTTTCAGTCTCTTTTTAAAAATTAATGTGCTGGAACCTGATTTTCCTTATTAATTACTTCTTGTTGCAGATATGACATTCAACTAAATTTGAATACCTAATTCTCAGAATGCTTGGAATTGCATATAAATGTGTACATAATTGACTTTATTTTATTAAATAAATTTTTGTTGTTCTGTTATTTCTTCTTTCAGGTATGTCGAAAGTGCTGGAAAACGTGGCTCTCTTTGGGGACCTGGTGCTCAGAATGCCAGAGGTGGTGCATGAGTTTTATGACAAAAACCAAAACTGGCAGCTAATGCTAAAATGGGGATACCTCTTCAGTCTTCAGTCTGGTATCTTTGAGGGACCTAACCAGCAATTGCTTAGTTTGGTAAGGAATGGGAATGTCTTTAAATCCACTGCACTGTGCTAAGACAGGTAATAATTATCTAATTATCAGAGGTATATTTTTATAATAAACACCATTTTTTTCGACTCGCATGTATAGCAATGTGAGTCTCTGTACTAAATATCCCCCCCCCCCCCCTCCTCCTCCCCTACCCTCTTTCCACTCCGAAAAAAATTTCCATATTTTTGCAAATGTGTGCGTCTATTCGTCCGAAGTCTGCCAGCTGTCTGTGCAAAACTTTAAAGTGCCTAAGTCCTCAGAACTTATTTTAACTATCACAACCAATATTGGCAAGATGGTGTATACCCATGAGACCTCATAAATGATCGGTGAATGAATGACTTCACTTCAAGGTCAAGGTCACAGGGTCAACAAATGTTAATAATTTTTCACAAAATTTCACTTTTTTTCTAGGTTATTAATATTGATTTTATGATTCTTTGATGCATGATAGATATCAATGAGACCCACATACTATACAAATTTGGTAAACTTAATTCAAGGTCAGGGTCACTGGATCTGTCCAAAGTCCGTTAGTACAGGTACTTTGAAGTGACCTTGACCCTAAACTATGAGAGATATTAAAATGGTAGTAGTAGGCTATGGACGAATCAGGCGTTGAAGCCTTTATGAACGTCCTATCTCATCTACACTTTGCTATGGTCTATATGCATGCAATTTTTCTATTTGTATTATTCATCAAAGCAATAAAATAATTCTGAATTTTGGCTTTGCATCCAGCTGGTTTTAAAAACAATTAATAATCTGTGCTTTGTATTCTTTGTTGTAAATCTGCTATGAGGGTCCATGTTTTGCAAGTGTATAGGAAGATGAAGATGACAATGGAGCGCAGCAGTCTTACCTTGGAATATAGACTGATGGTCCTGTCTTTCCAAATTGGTTTCACCCCTTGGGGTCATGAGCAATCTTGCCACTGTAGATTGTTCTAAACTATAAAGGGAAAAGTGAAAGCCCCAGTTGAAAAACCTGTCTTTCCTTTATAGGCAAGACCGATTCACTGCGGCAACAGTTCCCCCCGTTGGAGTGCCGGGGGTTTCAGTATAAATAGTATCCCCACTTTCTGGAAATTTAGTGCTTTAAATTCCCACTGTCGCTGTCTTCCTCATTTGCTCTTCTTCCCTAGATCAATGACCTACCTTTTTTCTTGAAAACTCTTCCTGGACAAGACTCCTTGTTTGTGTATGAGGTCTGTTGGATCAGCTTGGGAGTGTTGGACGCTTTCTGCCGGGTGGTCACTAGGGCTTCCTATGATGTTATTATTTAGCAATGTAGGCATTTTATATGTATGTGTTTTATTGATAATTTATAATGATGTTTGTATTCTATTTTGTTTTTGTAACCGGGGGTTCGAGTAGTTGGGGTAAAGCCTCAGCTGTCCCCTGCGTGGGATGTCTTTATTGTAAAGTGACTGGCCGGTGGAGGGCATTCAATTTTCCCACTAGGGTTGTTTCAGCAGATCTTTTATGCGGATCGGGGGTTGTCCGGTCCTGATTTGGCTCGGAAGAGTCCGCTGGACCTAAAGCAATAATCAATCAATCAACAATTGGTTTCAACCTTGTCAGGGCAGCACTTGTTTGTGCGATTTTGGAGAGGACTTCCTGTTGGGACCCATAGTTTGATACAATGGCTCCTAAATATTTGAAACTATGCACTGTGTTGAGGGATTGGCCTTGGACTTTGATGTTCTTGTTGATGCCATTGGTGTTGTTGGTCATCATTTTGGTCTTCAATGCACTTATTTCCATTACAAAGGCTCTGGGGTTGATCTCAAGCCTCTCTGTACCAGCTGTTCATGATTTTGTTCCTCTCCAGCCAATCCATCAATGTTTATTTAACCTATAGTTGCAACAGTGTTTGGTTATGTGATCAAATACGCATGTGAGGGTCAAGGTCACTGAAGGTCAAGGTCATCCAAAGGTCACCGTTTTGGGGGCATTATGCAGCTTTTGCTGTACGTTATAATTGATATTACATGAGTGTATTTAGAGCTGGAGGTCAAGGTCATCTCAAGGTCAAAGCATAGAAAGATCAAAGTCTGTATTACTTTGCATTTTAATGCCACCATTTCATTTCATTGTTGTTTTTTTCTGGGCACTCATTTTCATGTTAAATATTGCGTGTTTTATAAGGAGCATGTGAGTCATATTGGCTTTGCCATTCTAGTTTCCAGTAAAATGGATTAAAAAAAAATTTGTGTAAAGTCTGTTTCTTTATTTTCAGTTGTAGGAAATTATATGTGAAGATAGTTGTAAAGACTCATCCCAAATGCTGGAGCAATATGTTGGCTTTTTTTTTTTTTAACAACATGGTTGCTTTGAATAAAGATTTTTTTTAAAGACTTCACACACTTAGTTGCAGAATGAAATGTGTGTAGTTTATTTATGTACTAATTCTTTTAGACATAATACATTATTTGTGGGCCCATATTTTTCTTATGCTGGCATACAGAGATTTATAACTGAAAGTGTTAGTGTGACCATGTTTCTAATTTT
Source organism: Oncomelania hupensis (assembly GCA_036898135.1). Lineage (NCBI taxonomy): Eukaryota > Metazoa > Mollusca > Gastropoda > Littorinimorpha > Pomatiopsidae > Oncomelania > Oncomelania hupensis. The sequence goes on from CM072518.1 coordinate 21,135,613, forward strand.
ATTAACTGAAACGATAACAATTTTATTGTGTTTGCTTGTTGTCTCTCAGATGGCCCAAGAAGCAGGACTGGTACCCAAACAATCGAATTACGTCAATCCCTTTGCAGCTAAGGAGAAAGGAGAGGTATACCAATACACTACACATTAAAAAAAAATGTATTGACATAAGACAAACACGTGCTTTCAGATTGATATTGAAATATTGCCCATTTTGTATTTTAACTCATTCTAGCCCAACTGTGCAAGGCAGCCACTTTACCTCTGGTCCCACTGTGCAGAGGCCTTTTCCTACAATTCACGGGTACTGCACAAAATCTCTTTAACTTTGGAACTACTGAAAAGTTTTCAATAAGATTTGAAGGTGTTTTTTTTCTGGCATAATTTTTCAGAGTTATTACTTTTCATAATTCATAACCATCTCTGCATCTTTTCTGGCAGAGTAGAACCGTTTCTGACCTGCCATTGTTGAAGAGATTTGCAAAAAATTCGATCTAAATTGGAGTGGAATCAGTGAACCATGTGTGTTTGTTGTTCAGCGGAAATCAGAGAATGAGATCAACACTTCGAAGTGACTTGTATGCGGATTAGAACTGAATAAGACAAATTTAATTGCATGATCCCCGCCATACAAATAAATTTGTGCTTGGTCAGTTATGACTAGGATGCACTGTACGGATTTATCCGATCTTGGGATAGAAAGAGTTAACAATGTCTGTTCCTCCTTTTGTGTTCCTTTGACTACAACTAGTGAAACATTAAGTGTATCAAGCAGTGGAGACAGTAGCTTGTGGACACTGTTTTTACGCTCTCTTTTTTTACATCTTGTTTGTAGTTTTGTTTTTGTTGTGTTTTGACATGCATAGCAATGTGAGTCTATGTGCTCGCCACCCCCTCCCCCCCCCCCCAACTCCCTCCCTCTATTAAAAAAACAATTTCAAGATTTTTGCAAATCTGTGCGAGATGAGTCCTAAATAGTCCAAAAAATTATATGGAAAAAAAAAGTCTGTCTGTTTGTCTCAGTCTGTCTGTGCAAAAACTTTAAAGTAGCTAAGTACTCGGAGCCTTTTTCATCTATCACAACCAAGCTTGGTAAGATGGTGTATACCCATTAAACCTCCAAAATGATCAGTGAATGAATGGCTTCACATCAAGGTTAAGGTCACAGCGTCATCTAATGTTTGTTAAATTGACAATTTGTTCAAAATTTCACTTTTTTCCTAGGTTATTAATATTGAACTTATGATTCTTTGATTCATGGGGATAGCAATGAGACCCACCTACTGTGCACATTTGGTCAACCTCACTCCAAGGTCAAGGTCACTGGAGCTGTCCAAAGTCAGTTTGTATATATACTTTGAAGTGACCTTGACTCTAGACTATGAGAGATATTAAGTCCAAACTTGTTGTATTTAGAGATGATAGATTGATCTTTCATATATGTTCCATTTTTGCGTTGATCTTGAAGGTTATTTTAGGCCTTGCAAAAACATACACAAAATGGGTCATTGTACAGTGGAATGGCTGTTTATTTAACCCATAGTATGCAACAACATTGGGTAATTTGATCAGACGTGCATGAGAGATCACGTAAAGGCCAAGTTCATCCCAAGGTCAAGGTCACTAAAGATCAAGGTCATCCCAAGGTCACCACTTTTTAGGCGTAATACAACTTTTTCTGTACTATGATTGATAGTACATGAGTGTGTGAGTGTATTTGGAGCAGGAGGTCAATGTCAACTCAAGGTCAAGAGCATAAAAAGATCAAAGTCAGTTTTAATTTGCAATTTAATGCCACCATTTCATATTGTTTTTTCTGGGCACTCAGTTTCATGTTAAATATTGCGAGTTCCATAAGGAGCATGTGAGTCATATGAGCTTTGCCCTTCTAGTTTAAAAATGGGAGGTACTAAGTTGGGTGTGTGTTATTTAGAAAATGATATCCCTAGTAGAAAGTGTTCCTTGTTTTGACTTTTAAATGAGATCCACTTTAACCAGTGTGTTGTATTTCTGTTAAAATAAAAATAAAAACTACATATATTCTGTTTAAACTCTTTCAGGATCAGGGCAGCCTTGGAGTTTCAGTGGTGTCGAAGAAACCGAAGGAGAAGAAGAAGAAGAAGATTCCAAGAGGTCCAAGAATGACTAAAACAGAGTTGTAAAAAATATTCTTATTTTTAAATTACACTAACATACACACATATACAAGAATGCTTACACTCTTGCATGCACACACACATACACACACAGAGAAACACACACCCACACACTCTCTTTAGCACACTAACACTTATACACACTTGTACATTTACCCACTAAGCACACATTTCTTATATGCACACATTAAAAGCGGTCCATCCATTACAAAATTTTTTAGTTGAATTTGTAAGTTTTTGTGCGTGTTTTTTTTTTCAGGTGAGGAAGGGGTGCAGTTGAGAGAACTGAAGCACAATATAAAGTATATGCAATGCAATACCAATGGAAAGCAACCAATACACACACACAAACGGAACACACCAAACACCACAGTAAAAAGATAAAAGAACAGATTGTGTCACTCATTCAAGTCCTATATTTCATGCATGTTTGAACTTAACCCTATTTACACTTCTGTAAAGCTTTTCAAGCAATTGAGTTCAAAAGGAAAGAGAGAGAGAGATTGAGAGCACTTTAAAGCAAGATATAGATTGTTTCATTTGTGAAGCGAGATGATAATTGTTTCACATGCATCATGTTTGCATTTGTCTCCCTTTAACTTTGAAGGGTCACAGATCAACCAACGGCCACGGTTATGTACAAACTCTAACAAACAACATAACAAACCAATAATTAAAGAAGTTAACTATTCTTTTAAAGTGACATTGTTTTCATATTCATATCAGATTTAATATTTCAACATTTGAAAGGAGTGACTGTCTCATGTTGGGGAATGGAGGGGAACAGTTGTGTATTTGGTTTAATTGTTTTGTGATTCGTTTGTTGTTAATGGATGGTGTTGGGAATATTTCAAAATTGTGTGATTGATCAAGGTTGGAATACAGAGTCGAGAGAACCTGCTAAAGTTAAGTTGAACAAACCTAAGAGCTCAAAATATTGGAATGAGCACAGAAATAAAAATACTCAGTTTTAATAGTTTTGTTTTGTGAAGAATCAAAAGTAGGTAGTAGTAGAATTATGTGTTTTGATCATGATATAATAAAAGACGTTGTGAGTTGGATGAATGTAATATTTTGTGGTTTTTTAAAATTCTGATGAAAATAGCTATTTGGGTTTGAATTTGTAGAGCTTTACTATATTCAGGGTGGAGAACTCTCCGCGAATCCGCGGATTTCCGCGGAAAGCATTTGCATTTCCGAGAAAAAAATATTGAGTTCCGAGTGTGAGAAGCTGAGGGGCTACCCTTTACTGGGCATAACGGCCAAAAGCGGCCGAAGGTCTAAACAGGCAAAACGTCCAAAAGCGTCCGTATCAACCATATGGTTATATTCTCGCGTTGTTTGAAAGATTGCGAGACTTCCGGCAATTGACTTCCGGTTTATTATGTTGTGAAAACATTCGACTGCATTTCCACAAGTTTTCTCTGTGATGCGCTCGTTTTTTCGATTTTTTTTCAAATTTTCTTGTGTGTGTGCCTAAAAGGGATGGTTTGGATTCTTCGACTGATGAAGGGGAGTTTACAGGCTTCCATTTATCAGACATTAAAGTGAGAGAAATGGACTTGGAGTCGGAGGAAGAGATCGGTACTGACATTAGACAATTAGTGTCAGTAGTGTGCATGCATACGATCTTTCAGACTGGCATGAAAGTGAAGAAGAGGGGGCTTTTTTGGACTTTTTAAAACTTTTTTTTGTATACACATGGAGTAATAAAAAACAAGACATGACAAGAGAAGTATAAAAAGGTAGATAATCAAAATAGAATTTATTTCTGTTCATTTTGCATTTTATTTCATTTAAATCTATACACTAGTCACTAATACCTAAGATGTGGTGTTTTTACTTACGAACCCCTAAATATCTCTAAAATTATAAAAATTCTTGCCTGTTTACAGCTAAAAAAATAGGCAAACGTGTGCCCAGTAAAATTGGAAATGTGGAGTTTGTGTGTAACAGTGGTAGACCTCAAACTTTGTTAGGCCTACAAATCAAGATTCTTAACGTTTTTGAAAGACATGTGCATAAAACATTCTTTTTTTTGTTGTTTTTTGTTTCTATTCATGTTTACTTTTTGCTTTTTGCTTTCAGGAGAGGCCCTAAATTACTTTCAAAATTGCATAAATTCATTTTCTTTCAGGGGGCGAATACCGGGGCTTGGACCCTGGGCCCCGGCCGGATTTCAGAGATTTCTTGATTCAGTTGTTCTCCACCCTGTATATTATGATTGTATGTGGTTAAAAACAAAACAAAAGCAACCAAAAAATAAAATAAAAAATTAAAAGGATTGATTATTGAAATAATGCAGTGCATTGCGCATTGCTTCAAAGTAATGCTCTTTTTCAGATGAAAATAATGGTTTTGGTTTTAATTTTCTGAGTAGCATAGGTTTCATTATGACCTTGTGTTGGTGAATTGAAAGGTTCTTCACTTTTGGAAATTATTGAATGAACAGATTGACATACAGTGTAAATGAAATAGTACTTTTATTAATGAAAATAATGAATTTGATTTTAGATAAGCATATTTTGTCATTATGATTCGTGTTTCGATAAGAAAAGTATTGACAATGCTTAAACAAAATGTTTGAATGAGCCAACCCAATTATAGTTGGCCAAATGTATTACGTGAATGCAATAGACTTTTCTTCTGATGAAAATACTGATTTTCAGTGTCGATAATCTCATGTTGAACATTTGTGTCTTTCATTTCTCTTCCAATTTAATTAATTACAAAATGTCTTACTTTGTGTTAATTATAATGTGAAAAACAAACATTGTATGTTAGGGGAGAGTGGAGGGGGGGGGGAGGGGGGAAACTGTCATTGCAGAACATATTCCTGCAAAAGTAATGAGAGAAGAGACTGGCCCTGAAAAAAGGGACCCTCTCTTGCATATTTATAAAAGGTAGATTAGTGGAAGTAGTAGAAGTAGTAGTTTATTTAATGACATAGCAGTAGAGTAAATGCATTCTGTTTTTTGTGAAAAAGTGCCTAACGGTATATTTTGTTTGTATAAAATAAAGTTTTAAAAAACCCAAAACACCCAGACAATTTTATATATATAGATATAGTTTTTAATGCCACTGCATGTTCAAGTCTTGTTATTATGGTACACTTTAAAATTTACAATGGTAAGAAAACAGAAACACAGTTTTAGTGGCTAGAATAATCGTCTCGCTGTTTGTGGGCCATCCACTTAAAAGAAGGAGAGGATCTAATAAGAATCCTTGCATCAACAGGCTGGTTTCCCACCAGAGTCGACCTTCCATTTATTGGCTCCGAGTATCAGAGATTTATTATAGATCTAGGTGTATAAGATCTATGAATCTATCAAGTGTAGACTGATGTGTGAAGAGCCTCTGAAAAAAGTGGGGGTGTAGGGAAAAAGAGGGGAGGGGAAGAGAGTACAGAGGGGGAGGGGAGGAGTGGGAGGGTGGTGGTCAGCTTTGCTTTCAGGCATGCTGCCCTGTCCATATAGCATTCCAACTGTGCTGAACAAAAGGACTATTGAACTGCTGTATTTGTGTAAAAGGGCATTGATCCTCTTTTATCTCCTCATGCTTTTATCCACTTCCAAGTTAGGTTTCATGGCCACTGAATGGAACTTGATAGCTGTATTGGGGAGGTTGACTTTTACTTTAAAAAAAAAAAGTAATAGTGTACTGTATTTTTGTCTATGTCTCAGTTATGTTTACAACACCACAACTTACCCGATTTTTGTTTGACATTCTTATTATATATGAAATTACAACTACCAGGATTTTTGATTGACATCCTTATTATATATGAAATTACAACTAACATGATTTTTGTTTGACATTCTTATTATATATAAAATTACAACTAACATGATTTTTGATTGACATTCTTATTATATATGAAATTACAACTAACAGGATTTTTGATTGACATCCTTATTATATATGAAATTACAACTAACAGGATTTTTGATTGACATCCTTATTATATATGAAATTACAACTAACATGATTTTTGATTGACATTCTTATTATATATGAAATTACAACTAACAGGATTCTTGATTGACATTCTTTTTATATATGAAATTACAACAAACAAGATTTTTTATTGACATTCTTGTTATAAATATAAAATTACAACTAACAGATTTGTTGTTGTTGTTTGTTTTGGTTTACGTTTCTGTTGTTTTATGGAACTTGATTAATACACTATGTGCACCATCATTATTTGCCATTTTTATTTCTCTTTTTTTTCTTTTTTTTAAACTTGGGTTTATAGCGCTGACTGTTGTTGACAATTACAGGACTAAATCCAACCCCCTTCCTACTTCTATTCCCCTCCACAACCTCAGTTATCAAAATCTGGCAATAAATACTTTATTAATTTTTGAGGATGTAAATGTTTTTATATGTTTACAGCCTTTACTTGCCAAATAATTTGCTTTAAATATAATTTAATATGGTGCATGCATTTAACTGCTTTATGCGTTTACAATTGTTTATTTTCGTGTGTGTGAAAAATCTTTTAATTATTTGTTTATTGGCAGCGACACCATTATGATTTACATGGTTTGGAATGACTGACTACATCACATGGAACCGATATTTATTTATTTATTTACTCATTTTTGTAATTGATCTTTTTTATTATTTATTTTTTTAAAAACCATTTTAAGCATAATAATATAAATTATAGTTATTAACCAAATGTAATTGCCAAATTTGTGCCTTTTGTTCTGATTGCTGCGACAAAATCCAAAACCAAACCATGAATGTACCTTGTTTTCTTGATTCTCTCTCTCTCTCTCTCTCTCTCTCTCTCTCTCTCTCTCTCTCTCTCTCTCTCTCTCTCTCTCTCTCTCTCTCTCTCTCCTCTCTCTCTCTCTCTTTCATATGAAGTATTACTTCTTGTATTACAACGAATGTTGATAGAGTATTACAATTGTTAAAATGGAAACACGGTAAATCAACTTTGTTATTTATGTTTTGGATAATTTATTTATTTATTAATTAAAGTTTGTTTGTATATTTATTTACTCATTATTGTTTGTTGGCTTATTTATCTATGTATTATCTTGTTCTTGAAAGTTTGATATTAAGAATGAAAATCGTCACAGTATCGTTCAAGATTTAATTTGGGACAACATGCATTGTATATGTGTGTGTGTGTGAGTGTTTCTTCAGTTTTGAACGCATTCAGACCGACATAACTGTGTAAATATGTGATTGAGTATAAACAGTATTAATAATCGTCACATTAACAATTGTCTTTTATTTTCAGTTCGGATAGATTTCCTTGTTTTCACAAATGCCATTGTACATAAGTATAATTGATTTTGTGTGATTTTGTGTTAGAACTTCCTGTGTTCACAAACCGTGTCTGTGTTTAAATTGCAGTTCACACCAATTACAATAAAATTATTACACAAGCAGACTGTGTGTTTTTTTGTGTCCCTCCTCTCCTCTCCCCCTCCCCACCCTCCGCCCCACTCCCCTTCCTTTGTTAGTGCCTACATATGAGTCTGTGAATGTTGTATCCTTCAATCTTTTAATAAGGGGAAAATCAATACACAAACGCACAATTTTATTTTAATTAAAAACAAGATGGCAAGCCATTGAAATGTATTTGTAGACACTCGCATATAGCCGATAACATAAGAATTTTCAAAGGTGTTAATTTTCTTGGCGGAATAGGTCTCGATCTGAACTATCTGCGAGTTAAAAATATATATATACAAATCGGATAGTCCAATTTGTAGATACTGCACAAAACGTGTTTAGAAAATGGTAACGCACAATGACATTGACCTTTGGAAAAGTACAAATACGAATAATCTAACATGCTTAGTCAAATGATGAATTTTGGTTGTTATTTTTAAAATAATGCAAAATGGATGTTTAGAAGAAAAAAAAAAAGGTTAAATTTGCAGCGACGGACCGACTTTGCGAAAACCGGACTGTTACTGACAGATGGACCATGATTTGATGTACCCAAATACCAAACCTCAACAAAATTGTTTGAACTGATTTTGAGATAATTCATTAAAGTTATTTCAGCGGATCGACGAAGGAGCACATTGTAGTTTTCTCTATTGGTTAGTTGATTATGTCATCCATTGTTGTTGTTGCCGTTGTGCATTTTTTTTTTTTTTTTTCGGTCCGATGATCCGTGTATCATTTGACAGTGTTTGGCCTGTTATCTAGCATTATGCTAGATGTACAGTATGTCTGCGTCTTTGGGACTATTGTCCACAACAACAAAACTTTTCTGTATTTATTTTCCTGTGTATTATCATTGCATCAACGCTATTTGCAGTAGTTAATTGCACGGGAAGAAATAGTGTTGCTTTTGTTCTCCTCCTCTTCCGATTTTGCTCTGTTGGGTTTGTGGTGTGAGGATTATTTTGAACCATTTGATTTATTTGCATGGCTGTGGTTTAATTAGGGCGTTGTTGCGTACTCGGTTACTACTTTCCTGCTACACGTGTGAAACAGATTGTACTCTATGAGCCACCTCCCCCTCCCCTCTCTTCCATCTCGCTCTCTCTCTCTCTCTCTCTCTCTCTCTCTCTCTCTCTCTCTCTCTCTCTCTCTCTCTCTGTCCTATAGACAGTTTGTTTATTTTGTTTTTAAAGTATTGTCTTGAGATTTGATTATTCTTTTTTTTTTTCCCTTTTCGATTGTCACTTTGTCATTCATATTGTAGTATGTTTATTTTTGTTCCGTTTGCTCACCCCCGTTGGGGTGCCGGGGGATTCAGTATAAATAGTATCCCCACTTTCTAGAAAGTTAGTGCTTTAAATTCCCACTGTCGCTGTCTTTCTCATTTGCTCTTTCTCATTCCTGCTCTGTTCTATCAATCTGCTATACTATCTTCTTCTTTGCTAGACCAGTCACCTACCTTTTTTCTTGAAAACTCTTCGGGACAAGACTCCTTATTTGTGTGTGAGGTCTGTTGGATCAGCTTGGGAATATTGGACGCTTTCTGCCAGGTGGTCACTAGGGCTTCCTATGATGTTATTATTTGGCAATGTAGGCATTTTATATGTATGTGTTTTGTTGATAATTTTTAATGATGTTTGTATTCTATTTTGTTTTTGTAAACGGGGGTTCGATAAATTAGAGTATAGCCTCAGCGTCCCCTGTGTGGGATGCTTTTATTGTAAAGTGACTGGCTGGTGGAGAGTATTCAGTTTTCCCACTAGGGTTGTTTCAGCAGATCTTTTATGCGGATCAGGGGTTGTCCGGTCCTGATTTGGCTCGGAAGAGTCCGCTGGACCTAAAGCAATAATCATGTAATGTAATGCATTAAACCTTGCCTTGCCTTGATTCGAAAGGGAGTGGAAATGAAAGAGGAAGGGTGGGGGAGGGGGAGAGGCGTAAAAGGAGGGGTAGTGTTTCTCGTCAGAACAGAACAAAACTTACACCGTAGCAACTGCACGAGCTGAACGTGTTGCTTTGTTTTGCGCTGAAAGTTCGCAGATAGTCCGCCATATTAACCACGGGCCATCCAGACAATTGAGAGTTCGCTACTGCAAAGCTACACAGCAAGTCAGGTGAATGCTTGTGTGCAGGATGAAACCCGGAAACTTATAATTTTGGAAGGTACGGAAAGCCTGAGTTGTTTTTAGCCATTGCTTTTCTTTTTTTTTCTTTTTTCCCACCTTGCGTGTAACGCTGGCGAATTAGCTGATCTGAAGTAACGTGTGTTTTTCTTCTACGAGATATAGACGAGCCATTTCATTATTTGTTCGACGAAATAAGGTCAGAAAACTTTTTTCCTTCTATCTTTTTTTTTTTTATACTGTGTCCGCGTTATAAAGTCTTCTTTCATTTTCCTCGTTATTTTATATTTTCGTTATTATTCTTTGTGGTTTGTTGTTGGTGGTGGTGTTATGTTTTCATGGAATGCTGTGAACATGCTTCGAAAGAACATTAAAATAAACTTGCCCGCTCCAAATTGAGAAATGTTACTGTTCTCCGTGGATGCCACAAGACCAAGGAGTCTTACGTAATCTTACGTGTACATCGGATCAGCTGGTTAGGGCTAGGCTTATGTTGTTGTTGTTAGATTATAGTCACACGACACTTTCGCATATAGGTGACTACTGGACCGATTTATACTGACACCAGCGGGCCAGTTGTTGGTAAAGGGGAAAATAATATGATCACACGTTGACCAATCCGGGATTCGAACCAGCGACCTTTCGGTTACTAGCAAGACGCTCTTACCAACTGAGCTACCCGGCCCCTCTGGCTAGGCTTAGCTAAACCAAGCCCTTATATCTGTAACAAACTAGATTCATTCCATGCGTTTTCTGTGGACTATTTGCAATAGATTAGTGCTGATCTCGAGGATTAACAAAAATGCTTTTAGTTCGGGCCTTCGGAGAACCCCTTTTCTATCTGTTGTTTTTTTTAAAATTTTATTTTCAAGTGCGAGGGTGTGTGCGCGGGTGTATAGCTATCGATTGCATTTTGCAATCGGCGAACAAATGATCCAGATAAGTGGATGGTGGTAGTAGTATGATGATAATGACATCTAAATTTAACTTCTTTCCATTCTGCAGGACCCATTCAACTAACAGCTTGTAAACAATGGACGGCTCCCCTGATAAGACAAGACCTGCGAGCCCTTCAAAGGGCGAACCAGAACCATTCGGCCAAGAAGGAGCCCAAGAGAGTTCCATGGGTGCATCGGGAAGTCCCAACGCACCTCCAGATGGTACTTCTATTTCAGGAGCTGCAGGCACACAAAGTGAACAAAGTCAGACTGCGACCGGCACTTCTAGCAGTCCGAAGGAAGAGACGAGCAGCGCTGAAGGAGGGGGGAAAAGCCCCAAAGAAACGAAAGGCAGCCCTACAGAAAATTCTGGAGGAGCGGAAGGCGGTTCAGCAGAAGCCAAAAGAAGTCCTAAAGGAGCACGGAGGAGTCCTGAAGGAGCGAAAGGTCATGTCGACACCATCGACACTCTTACAGGAGCTACTGGAGGCTCGAAAGGAGCGACAGATGGAGGGGAGCGACAGAGAGTCGTAAAAAACCTACGCGAGGAGGCCAAATGGGGATCCACGGCGACAGCATTACACCACGCAGCTTGGCCCCAAAGCCAGGGACACGCACCTAAGCTTACCGACGCCCCGCACCGTCGGAGCCGGGTAGGTCCACCCCGACTCGCTGGGAACGTGCCCGCCCCGTTAATGCTGCCCACACCCCAGCGCTCTAGATCTGCTTCACTTACTGATGAGCGAGTGGACAGCGTAAACTACACGTTCGAGACCCGCAGCGAAGACGATGCACCCCATGAGTTCCATGCGGTATCTGACTACCAGCGTTTGATTCCACCCGCAGGTCAGTACAGTACAGAATGATGCCTATTGTTAAAAAAGATGTATGTTCATTTATCTGTGAACCCCACCCCTCTTTCTCTCTCTCTCTCTCTCTCTCTCTCTCTCTCTCTCTCCCTCTCTCCCTCCCTCCCTCCCTCCCCCCTCCCCTCCTCTCTCCTCTCTCTCTCCCTCCCTCCGTCCCTTCATCCTCCCTCCTCTCCCTCTCTCTCTGTCTGTCTCTGTCTCTCTGTCTGTCTCTCTCTCTGTCTCTCTGTCTGTCTCTCTCTCTCTCTCTCTCTCTCTCTCTCTCTCTCTCTCTCTCTCTCTCTCTCTCTCTCTCTCTCTCCTTATGCGAGCAGCTTCGGCATGTTTTGCCAGATTTCATTTATTCTATTCAATTCATTCAATTCAACAAATCTTTGTTACCATCAAAGCAATTATGTGAAGCCAATTGCGTGGCTCTTAAATAAAAGCATGCAAAGTAAACAATTCTTAAGACTTAACACTTAATCCTACATTAAAATAAATAATTGTATATATATAGATTCGTCAATTTTCTTACCCACAACCTTATACATGTATGCCAACCTATTATACATGTATGCCATAATTTAAAAAAAAAACACGTAAAAATAAGCTTAAAATACTATTTTAGGAATGCAGTAGTTATTGCACAACAAATTATTAAAACGATACAACTTCAAGTTACTAAAATTACCACCGCAAAGGGCAACGATTCGGTATAAAATGCAGATTAGCACAAGTGAGGCAAAATCAGATCAGTCATCAAGCACATACACGGACATACACGCCCGAAACGCGCACGCACACACACACACCCGTTAAACGCACACACGCGCGCGCACACACACACGCACACAACCGTGTAAAAACGCCGTTTTTACGACTTTCATAAAAAGCCACCTACGTTGTTTTTACTTCTTTTTTTTAAATGTCAATTTCTTTAAAGCTAACTTTAACCCTAACCTTTAACCTAACCCTAACACAGCTCTAACCCCTATTGCCTGTCTTAACTGGAAGGTTCGGGGAGGTTTAAAAACTTTTTTTTCCAGGTTCTCAGATCCCGAACCTAGATTGCTGAACCTTTTTAAATAAAAAAATGTTTACGAACCTAGGGTTGGGATCTGATATCCTCGAAAAAAAAAAAGGTTTTGCAACCTTACAGAACCTTCAATGAACCTTCAAATGAAGACAGGCCATTACGGAACACTGTTTTGACGTCAAAACAACATGGCCGTCAAAAGAACATAGGTTTCAGTTGGAGTGCTGCCACATCTGACCCTTTCCTTCTCTAGTCTACTACAACCATTTATCACTAATACTTTTAATAATCTTTTTTCTGATGATGATGATCTAAGGTCCGATTGCCTTAACGGGGTATTTACCTTTGTGTTGTGTTGCAGATGGACACAGATTGTCCGCCTTTGCTATGTGTGCCCAGGTGATCAGCAGCGGCATTAAATTCTGTAAGTAAAATAATGTGTTGACAACCCCCACCCCCACCCCCGACTCCTACCTCCTCCCTCCCTCCCTCCCTCTCTCTCTCTCTCTCTCTCTCTCTTTCTCTCTTTCTCTCTCTCTCTCTTTCTTTCTCTCTTTCTCTCTCTCTTTCTCTCTCCCTCATTCTCTCTCCCCGCCTCTCTCTCTCTCTCTCTGCCTCTCTCTCTCTCTCTGCCTCTGCCTCTGCCTCTCTCTCTCTCTCTCTCTCTCTCTCTCTCTCTCTCTCTCTCTCTCTCTCTCTCTCTCTCTCTCTTTCTATACAACTATATTTTCAACATAAAACCACGGAATTTATAACAGTGACATCGTGGTGATTTTTTTTTTTACAAGTTTATTTATTTTAGTTGTTTTATGTAGTAGCTTACAAGAGAACATTAATGGGTGAAACAACACACTTTGACTTTTCCGATGCCTTCAATATAAAAACAAACTTATGCAAATCGAGTGACTTCATGGTGACATCATTTTAAAAATTTATCTTAAATTTCCTGTAAACTTCATAATAGGCCAAACAAATATGCCTGTTTAGGTAACATAGGACAAAAATAGGGTCGGTAGGTCCAAAAAATTGGGGTCTGTCGGAATACTGTAAACCCTTTTTTCTTTTTTTTTTCTTTTTCTTTTTCTTTTTTTTTTTGGGGGGGGGGGGAGGGAAAGGAGGAGGGTGGTATGCCCTGAACCTAAAACAAAACATATCGAGTGACGTAATCGTGGTAATTTTTTTTTTTAACGCACTAGTTTACAAGATAACAATATTGGGTGCGACAACGTAATGACCAAACACTATGCTTACGGGATTTCAACCTCTAAATGGACCCCAGATATTCCTTAAATGTACGCGAGGAAACTTGCACCAAATAGGGTCCAGCATTTGTTGTTGTTGTTGTTGTTGTTGTTGTTGTTGTTGTTGTTGTTGTTGTTGTTGTTAGCGAATGACGATGACAGTGATGATGATGATGATGATGATGATGATGATGATGATGATGATGATGATGATGATGATGATGATGATGATGATGACGATGATGGTGATGATGATGGTGTTCATACTAGCCTAATGTTTCAGTGTTTTCATCATTGACCATAATTGGTTTCATCGGATTGCCTGTCGCCATGATCGTCATGGGTAAGTGTGTGCATTAACTTTGTTTTCCCATTAGTTTCAAGGTTTCATATAATAATTGTGGGCAACGTCAATGTCTCTCAGTGATGGCTTTGCGAGGGGAGATTTTGTGGAGGTCCACTGTCCGCTGCAAACTCGCGGATGGCTGGCGAGGTCTGTTTTGAACTGGCCATGAATGATGGCCCTTTTAGCATCTTAATCTAAATACCGTTTACGATAAGGCCTACACGCGTGCAGAGCATGCTCAATTGCACCCTCCTCCTCTCCCTTCACCCACCTCCCCTTCCAACTCCCTTGTGGGTGTATTTTATCTGAATAAACAACACTGCAATGTCCAGTGGAGTAGATGTTATTTAACGCTTTAATATTAAGGCTACATTTTAATGAATATATTCAAGACGGCGTCAACAAAAGAGACAATCCACACAGTTACTAGGCGGAAAAAGGCAGTTGGATACTGTTGAAATAAGGGTCTACCAAGGTAAACCATAGAATCTTGAGTCCAGAGAAACGACCTACTCGATATGACCACTCCAGATTCTGGGAACATATAAGCTTATTCTACAAAGTCACACTGCGTTGCCGAGACGCTACGTAGTGTAGAGGTGAGTTGGGTCCCGGATGGCTTGCGAAAGCTACCCTTTTACTGATGGATTTTCACTTTCTCCAACTGTACTAAGCCTACTTCTCCCCTGAAGGACAACCGATGTTCACTATTACTTCAATATTTAATGCTTATAAATTTTATCAGTTTATGAATTCAAAATCGAAAAGCAGATTACGCAATTTAGGACTTTTTATTGGAATTGTACCTTCATTTTTTTGAATAAGGTCTCGTTGCATTTTTCTCCTTTTTGAATCTCATCAATGCTGCGTGGTGGTTATATGTGTGTGTGGGTTTGTTTCTTCGCTGGAGGGTCCTTCCCTCTTTTCTTCCTTTTCCATAATTAGGATATTTATAATATTTGCTCGCACTGTGTATGTGGTTTGCTCCCCCCACCCACCCCCACCCACCCCCTTTTTTTTTTTTTTTTTGGGGGGGGGGGGGTGTCTGTTTTTACTTGTTCTGATTATTTTTCACTGTTGTGTTGAGTGGTGAAGTTAATAGTTGAATCTTGGGTGGAGTTTTTTTTCTCAAGTTTTCTTTTTCATTTTCATGTGTAGTCATTGTTATTGTGTACTGCTAAGCTCCGTTATTTTATGCCGTTCTTGCTCTGGTTAGGATATTGTGTACCTACCCTCACCCCAACCGATCAGTCTCCCCTTGTCTGGCTATACTTCCCCTTGGGTTCAATATGTTTTTGCTTGATGTATGTATAATAATAAAGGACAACATCTTGAAACCTTATTACGAATATCGTGCTGATTTTCTGCTTGTAGGGACACTGTACCTGGAGGAGTGTCCTGAACAGCCTGCACTAGCGCCTAGCGTGATCGTCTTTGGAGTCTTCTTCCTGACCCACGCGCCTTACTTCTGCATCCTCTTCGTCTTTCAGCAGTACGGCCGCATGTTGTGCGCCTGTGGCTGGAACCTGGCTGGTTGTCCCGCCGCTCTAGCCCGGCTGGAAGAGATGAGAGAGGTTCGAAAACTTTTTGTTTGCCCATTGATGTTTGTTAGAAATAGATTTTGCTTAGTCAAGTCAATTAATTTTAGTGCCAAATTTACATACCAGGAATATGTCTCGGATCCGAGATAAAAACACGTCTCACTGCTGGCGAGTTTAAACAAAGGTAGACAAAAAAACGTTTGTGTGAAAAAACTCGCCTAAATTGTTATTGTCTTATTTTATTTATCCTTTTCCTACCAGAGAAGTTTCGTACGGCAGACTAGTAGGCTTACATTGATAATCATTGAATTAACAGACATCTTACTCTTTACTGCAACATAGAGGGATACTTCGGTTATCATAGGTCAGTGGTTTCGAAGACGCACGATTACGTGTGATGTCTAAAAGTCGGAAAAGTTGCGTTACTGTAGGGCGTCAGTGGAAGCCCTGTATGCAGGGCAAACGGGTTACGATTGGGCTACTGTTACCATGCTTTGAAATACTGTAGAAAAGGTTGGTGGTTCCGAACATGAATGATCATGTAGAAAATGTACATTAATTTCGGTGTTCCCATTGAAGATTTTCCGATCCCACCAAAGTTGACAGTATCACACCACCGAAGGTTATTGCCTTTTGTGGATAACTTACATCATCATCATCATCATCATCATCATCATCATCATCATCAATCATCAATCATCAATCATCAATCATCATCCATCCATCATCCATCCATCCATCATCCATCCATCCATCCATCATCCATCCATCCATCCATCATCATCATCATCATCATCATCATCATCATCACATCGTTGTCGTCTTCATCATCATCCAATCGTTGTCGTCTTCATCATCATCACCACACAAAAAAATAATTCGTTGCTTTTGCATCTTCCTTGATTAGATTAGTTAGCGAATCGAACGAGGTTACAGTTCGAGTTAACACGCTTCTTGTATTTAACAGGCGAACTTTGTTCAAGGAGTGTTTGTCATCCTGGAGAAGAACGCCTTGAGGGAAGCTTTGCTTGGTCCTGGAGCTGAAATTGCGGAAGTTGACGACGGAACGCCCGTCCACTTGCAGAACCTGGAGCAACGCGAGGAGAGGTTCGCTTGTCGACGTCGAAACGTGACCATCGCAAACGGAGTACTGATCATAGCTGACTTGGCCGCTTTTGTCGCTTGTGAGTATGGTTTGTTGGTCGTGGTGTTGATGGTGGCGGCGATGATGATGATGATGATGATCCTATACATGTACATACATATATGAGCAGATAAATATGCATATTATTAAAAAACCCAAACATGTTTAGTATCAACTATTATTACATCTGTGAAATGTTTAAGCGTTGAATTATTTTACTGTATTTAATTTTGACTTCTTTAATTCATCTATGGCTGTTGTACCGAGTTATAACTTTGTAACATTTGCTCATGTGTAAACCTAGTCGATAAAAACTTAACAGTGCGTGTTTTAACAGAATGATATTCCACTTCTTTTAGTACCATTGTATGTTATACAATGTTACTTTACCTGTATATGTATTTATAATATATATGCTGTGTGGATTCTTGCTTATGTTTGGTCTAGTGCGTGGAGCGTTTGTGGAAACGAACGTTAACGTTATTTTGTAATGCACTGCATTGCTACATGTAGTGTTTATGTGATATACTAATGCGCACGTTTTATTGTATTTGGTGCTTGTATTATTGTCTGTTTTTGTTGATTGGAAATTGTCCGGCCACACACTACATTCCCTAGTAATTTATGGCGACAAGAAATATATCTCGAGTCTTGATGGGTTTAAATCCTTTCAGATACAGTTGTGCTGAGCATACCGCCGATGGGGCCAGCTATTCGCTCAGGAGACCAAGACACAGACTACTGTAAGCCAGTGTTCTGGGATGCAGCCGTGGCCGGGTTGATCTATTGCGCCATGGCCACGTGTTGGTCCACCTACTTGCAGCTAACCCTGATATTCCGCGATCGCTACGACGTCCCCGACAGCGTTATGCGCGAGCAGCTAGCCAGGATGGCCAAGGCTATGGGGTACGGTGAACGACGAGAGGGACTGTCCGAGCGAAAAAAGGAAGAAGGTGCAAGAATGGAGAAGGACAAGGCAGGTGAGCTGGAGAGATTGTCGTCAGGGCCGGATGTCGTGTCGTCTAAAGGGGTATACGGAGCGATGGGGGAGAGCGACGCTGCTGTCCCAGCCTCTCAAGCCTGCTAACCAAATCTCCTTCCTCAATTCCTGCACTCCACCCCCACCTCACCTCTCCCCGCTTTCTCGCTTTTGGGGTCTCGTAGTACGGTTGAAACGGCGAACTTCTAACTTCTAACCACCAGTACTCCCTTCCCTTTGCACAGTTTTATAATCTATCGAAGGCAGAAGAATAGTCGCATGCAATAGGTGTACATTCGAAGATACTTGTGGGTCCTGTGTTTTTGTCTTGGGTAGAGCTGCTCTGCGACTGCCGTGCTTTCTCGAGGAAAGCGCCCCAAGATTCACCCACATGGGTGACGAGAATTATTTAAAGCATGTACATTTGTATGAAATCCCCACCGCAGTGCGTGCAGGGGTTAATAATTGATCATGGTATCATTTATCTCATCTGTGTTTCTGAGATTTTGAAGCCTCGGTCCAATCATTTGATTAGACCTAATATCATTGGTTATTTATGACACGGACCATAATGATGTGAGCCAATTTTTTCGATAATTTTGGCTTCGCCGTATTTTATTATCTAAAAAATATAATTTTCTTGCGGATGAAACTGGATAGCCTACTGTTGATGCTGTAATCACAGCACAATTTGTATTTCGCTGCTCATGGGCTGTTATGCTTTACCCAAAAAAGCTACCCGAAGTTAACCCCCTCTCGGGGTGTTTGTAAATCTAAATTGTAATATAAAGTTTGTTTCTTGAAAATAATGTGTATATCGGTACATGAACACTAGGATGTAAGACTTGGTTTTCTTTGAGGAACAATTGTAATAAATGCAAGCCCTAATACAGAATGCAAAAAACAAAAAACTGAAGGAACATAACTGGTTATGTCACATAATTTAATAAATTAAACCAGAATTAAATTGTGATTTCCTCCTGCTAACATTAAATGAAACCAGACTTTAAGTATGCCCGTTTTCTTAGGCGAAGTTATCCCTGACGAATTTACATAAATTATTTAGGCCTAGTTCTCTCAGACGAACTATATTTAAATATATGTGGGAGCAGTTTTCTTTGGACGAACAATCCTAATTATGAGCCATAAATCGTAGAAGTAACAAGACTGCCATGACATTTCACACAAACTCCCGTTAACGTTTTATTCCATATTTAACCATCTAACCATAAAGACCCAAAACGATCGAATCTAAATGGACACATTTCGAAGCCAGCAACTCGTGAAACGAATTGCGTGATTCTACTGTAATGCGAGGTTAAAACCACCAAAGTTAAAACTAATACCCTTATGTTATAGTTTTCCTCAGCATTTCTCGATTTCTTGCTTTTCTTGTTTACTTAAAAAAAAAAAATAATAAAGACAACTCGGGTGTGTTATGTTTAAAAAAAAAAAAAAACACCTCGAGTTTTGTCCCTTTTCCCAACCATTTGCCATCCCATTTCCTCATTAAATAGTTGATTTGACGTATTTGACCAACGGTATTTATGAAGAGTAGTTTGATGAATGCTCATTTTTTGTGAAATAAAAATATTTACACTTGAAATGATTATAGCGGCGAGTTAATTGTGATGTATGACTGGAGTTTATTTAGAGCCCTCTTTTGACGTTTTTTGTGATGCTTACGTATACGCATGTGCAACCGACAAGGACTAAATTATTTGTTCACTTTGGAATAAATATTGCTAATCAAGACTTTTGACTGTTTGTGTTGCAATTCGGCTGAAAGAATGTATACAGTTAAAAAACCAGCAACAACTCCGTGAACATATTTCAAAGACCATAAGCAAAACTCCCAATTCAAATCCACACTACACATAAGCCCACCCGCTTGCAAACCAACGCACACAGCGCCTGCGAACACTTAAACACCTTGTGAATGTACAAATGCCTTATTTAATGACTTAATTAGGACACTTTTAAGCCACAATGACAAAGCGATCTATAATTTAAATGCATGCTAGTAAATCACAAAAGCACAAAAGGTAATAGTTCCTTTGTCCGTCTTTATAGACGCGAATTTATGCAATTAAAGCTCATTACCCGACTCGCGCTTTTTGGGGTGCGCATTCACCCAGGCACAGCACATAGTCGAACACTCTTCGCCTACATTCGCGCACACATAACATCACATCCGCAACCCAACGCACTCTCCAACATACGAACAGGTAGGCCTACTCGTTGAACAAGGACACGCTCGCTATCCCACTTGCTTAGTTCAACTCGCACACACGCACCCTTTGACCAAAACGTTGCCGTGATAATAATCGTACAGCACCGGCCACACGCACCAGTCCACCGTGCTAGCTTTGGATTGGTCACAGGACCACCACAGTTTGTGTTTGATATCATCGAAGGCCACGTCGTCGGCCGCCAGCGTCATGGGCGGACTCTGAATGGCCATTTGCCACGTCAGAGAGGCGCAGTGCTGGAGATAGGACGTCACGGCGGGACTGTTGGAAAGGCTTTCCAGGGAAGTTCTAATCTCTGGGGGTAGAGTGTCTCCGGTGAGCTGCAAAGGAGAGCAACACAAACAGAAATTTAGTTATATTATAGGAGTTAGCCCCATCCTTTGTACGTTAAAATAGGAATATTTGTGTCAGTCTCTATATCTTGTTCTTGCTTGTTTGCTGTTTGTAAGTAAAACTAGACATTGTACAATTCTTTTTTTCACCAACCACCCTCCCTTGTCATCTCTAATTGAAAAACCATCAAAGTACCCAGACTTGTTCACAAGCTTATCATTAAGACAATAAGACAGAAGATTTGTGGTTAAATTGGCTTAATAATGTTACATATAAAATAATGTAACTACATTCACTTCCATGATAAAAGCGCAAATCGCAAGGTGCATAAACAGTATCATGAACAACAAACTGCTCGAAAGCATAGTTATAGGCTTAAAAACTGTACCAAACCACAGCTTCTCTTGAAAAATAAGACAAATTATTTCTCCAATGCAGACAGTATATTTCGCTTGAATACGTACTCTGACGATGGCGTTAGCGTCGACGTCATCAGCATTGTGACGCAATCTTTGTTTGACAAGGTCACAGAGGTCATCTGGTAAAGGATTACTACCAGATGCTGCACTCTGCGTCACCAAGTTGCTCTGGATGATCGATATCTGAAGGAAAATACGTCACGAAGATTTGATTAAAATTAGAAATATTTACGTATTTATTTACTCATGGCCGATCATTTAGTGGTAGTCTATTTGTCAGTCAGTCGGGTCGGACTGTCGCTCCGAATTTCACTTGTTTGTTCAAACCACTCTTTTTATATCTTTTATTTTTATTTATTTTCGTTGCGTTTACTCAGGAATGACTGAACCTATTTATTTTGATTATTCGTAATATATGCAGTTTCTGTCATTCCCCGTTGCTCTTTCTCGAAGGTCAGTCGCTTACGTCAATACTTAGTATAAAGACATTTTGGGATTTATCTCAAAATTGGCTGGATGGATTTTAATACTATTTTGCTTGCAGATAGTCCAGATAGTGGCTTATTATTCCATCCTTCCCATTTTCTCTTCTGTAGGATAAAGCTCGAGTCCAACATCGACACGAAATTTTTTTTGTTTAAACTGATGAGTTTTCTTCAACTATGTGTGCGAGTGTTTGGTTAATACATTTGAATGGCTTACCATCTTGTTATACATCACAGCCGCTTTGATGACAAATTTGACTAGTGTGCGTGTGGGTATTGTAGAGATATAGTTCGTACACGCATGCAAACTTACAGCCAAGGTGGGTGTCCTGAGAATCTCTGCTATAACCAGTTCTACACCAGCATAGAGCTGCACCGCGGCTGCGTACGTACTCTGAAACACAAGTCATGAAAACGTTTATTGTGGATGATGGTGGTGGTGTTGCTGACGTTAAACACTTGTATCGAGCAGGGTTCTCCATAACGTATTCTTCTCTTGGCAAGCGTTTGAGGAGAAAAGTAACGAAAAATCCCCTGTTGATAACAAGTCATGTGATGTGCGTGTGTGTGTGTGTGTGTGTGTGTGTATGTGTGCGTGTGTGTGTGTGTAGATGTGTGTTGGTGTGTGTTTGGGAGAGAGGGAGAGAGATGGAAAATGTTTTTACGATATGTGTGAGGTGTGGATGAAAGCGGATTATAATTGTGCATTCTTATTGTGTTTTCTTAATATATGAATGTAAAGTGTAATTCTACGCCTGCTGTCTTTTGTTGTTGTTGTTTTGGAGGGGAGGGGGGGGGGTGAATTACTACAGATGCGTTGTTTTGTATTGTATTACAGGATAATGGAGTTGGTAAAAACGAGCGCCAAGAAAAAACAAAACAAACAAACATAAATGCGAGTGCGAGCCAGTTCTTGTGCGTTCAAGCTGTAGTGACTGACTGAGCCTGTATCACGGTAGTGGCTCCGCGCACTGGAAGGACATGGCACAACCAGTGTTTACAATATATCGTTAATTCCACTGCAATAATAGGCTTTTTTTTTGTGTAGTGTAGCTAAAAGTCTTCGGACAGGGCCTGGGCATCAAGGAAACTTGTTTCCTTGGCGACGATGAATTGGGAAATTGTATTGTTGTCGCATTAAAAGATGGTATAATGAATCACGCCGACCGTTAAACTTTGAATTTTTAGGAGGCTCTCTATTGCTATGTAAACACACAACTGTGCCTAGTCTACACCCTTTGCTTGGTGTGCTATTGTTAGAATCGCCCTTCATGCTATTCATAGGCACATAAATAAATGAATGTATCGATTTATATCAAAACCGTACTTTTGTAGACTTTTTTTTTGGCGTAATCACATTGTTTTTGGTGGGGCAACATTCACTGTGAATTTGAAAATAATCATTGACGGTAAAATGTTTGATCTTGGGGTTCTTTTAATGTGTGCTAGGGTATCGGCGACATTATCTTGCGCTTGAAAAATGTATGCAAGTAAACCATGATGTTCTGTTACATATTTTATTCAAGGGGAATGTTTTACCCAAACAGCACGACACCTTGGGGGTGCCGGGGGTTTCTGTATAAAGAGTATTCCCACTTTGTGGAAATTTAGGTCGTTAAATTCCCACTGTTGCTGGCGTTCTCCTTTGTGCTTTCTCATTCCTACTCTGTTCTATCAATCTACTATTTTCTTCGCAACTCTCCCAAAACTTCTCAAGCGTGTTTCTATTTAGATGTGCTGACCGATGATAATCGAAAGCGTAGCTCAGTTGATCCGTGAGCTGGTTTGCTATGCCGAAGGTTGCGGGTTCGAACACCACAGGAAACGAATTTATGTGTCTAAGGTATGAGACTTTCAGGTCACCGAGGGTTTTCTCCGGGTACTCCGGTTCCCTTTCTATCTTCTGTAATGGTATTGGATGCAAGCAATCTGTCAAAAAATTAAAATTCAATCTCCTTTACGTATTTATAACAGCGATTAGCCTTCATATTACGTGTTTGAGCGATGAATGTGTGTTGTGTATTTGTGGATGTAGGAGTGTTTGTAACATGTGGGCGTGTATGTGGGTTATAGATCGCCGCGCTTTGAGTCTGATTTAGGAATAAGGCGCGCATAGCATCCATTATTATTATTATTATTATTATTATTATTATTATTATTATTATTATTATTATTATTATTATTATTATTAGTTACTGCTAATTATATACGCTGCAACAAAATGCTATATTACCAGTTTGTGCCTTGTTAAGATTCACAATTTCTTTGTTCAGATTAAGCACTTTCCAGACTAAAGGCGTCCGTATCGGAATGTGAGAGGACTCTATACTACTACTATATATATGTATAATTTTAAAGCATCGATTATAAACAAATAGGAAAACATGCGCATGCACAATCCTTTAAACATCAACGATATGGTAAACACGAAACCGCAATTTTAAACGGTATGCGAGCGGACCACTAGAAGCCTGCTCAGATTCCGAAACGGGCGACCTTGTTAGCCTTACTCGTTCTTTTTCTGTTAAAACTCACCATAAGCCCTTGGCATAATACGGTAACAATTTTCTGTTCTTCCCAATGGCTGTCGCTCTCTTCAATGGCTTCTTTGGCATCCACCCACTGTTGGCTTTCCATTGCGTTGTAGCGAAGAGCGATGTTGGATGGACGACAACGCTCGTTGATGTTCTCTGTCAGGCGGTTGTCGGTTCGCATCCCAGCTTTCAAGTTGTTGGACAGTCTGCAAGAAACGAAGTAGACTGCTAAGGATGTTTACTCGATAGTGTGAAAAGAAAATACGGAATTTGATTGCATTGAATTTGGTGTTTTGTTTGGTTTAGTTGTGAAGGAAAACTATTTGGTTGTCCGCTGGTACGAAATTCCGTGTTGTCTTTCAGATGGTTGTCAGTTCGCATCTTACAGTTTTCAAATTGTAGAACAGCGGCCTGAAAGAAAATTAATGGATAAAAAGGAGGGCGGGCAATGTTCCTCAAACATAACAATTTAATGTTAGAATATTTACATCGTGGAAAAATAACAAATAAACCAGGTCAAAATTAGATTTTATAAATTTGAAATGAAATTATTGTTAATATCAATTAACAACAATTAATATTTAATTTTTCATGTGTTTGAAGAGACGATTTTTAAAAGATGTAAAATTTGATGCTGGAGTGCGGAGATCTTTATGAACGTTATTCCACAAAGTGGAACCGGAATGTTGGACTAGTTTTAAAGAGATCAATTGGAACATTTAACTGGACCGTCTGAAAGTTTTTTAAGAAAAAGAGAAGAAAATAGGAAAGTGCATTGCTAGAAAAGAAAATGCATGAAAAGTCCCTTTATTACATTTTAGTCTGTGGGTAAGAGGTAGAATATTGATCACCGTTTATAGTCATCCGGAGAGATTTTTTTGTTTAAGAATAACTTGTTTAATTGCAATTGTTTGGGAATTCGAAAGTAAAGGCTTCATTGCATTGCCACTAGCAGAATATTAAAATAGTAGAGGAATAATCAATAAATGCGGTAGTGTAAAAGGTAGTGTAACCTTCAGGAGTATGAAAACTACCGCACCGTCAGCCTCATCAGCCATCTCAGCAAAGTCCTCCTGAAAATAATACTCAACAGATTGAAACCCCAAGCTGAACAAATCATAGCTGAAGAACAAGCAGAATTCAGGGCAGAACGAAGTACCACTGAGCAGATTTTCGACCTCAGAATAATCTGCGAGAAATACCTACTGCACCAACATCTATATCATGTGTTTGTAGACCTCAAGAAAGCGTTTGACCGAGTTTGACATGCAGCTCTGTTGGCAATCATGAGAGTGTTCAACATCAACATTAATATTATTGAGGTCATTAAAAGCCTGTATGACACGGCTACCAATGCAGTCTTCCACATCGGGAACTGGTTCAGAACAACAATCAGCGTGCGTCAAGGATGGCTACTCTTTCCAACACTCTTCATCTTCCTGGAGCGCATGTCAGATGCACTTGCAGGTCACGAAGGCACAGTCAGCATATGGGGTTGAGCAATTTCCAACCTCTGTTTTGCGTATGACATTGACGGATTGGCTGGAGAGGAACAACAACTTGAACAGCTGGTACAGAGGCTTGACACCACCTCCAGAACCTTTGGAATGGAAATAAATGCAGAGAATACCAAAATGATGACCAACAACACCAATGGCATCAACACAGACATCACAGACCTAGGTCAATCTCTCAACACGGTGCATAGCTTCAAATATTTAGGAGCCATCGTATGGGTCCCCACAGGAAGTCCTTTCCAGGATCGCACAAACAACTGCTGCCCTGACAAGGTTGAAGCCAATTTGGAAAGACATGACCATCAGTCTACACTCCAAGGTAAGGCTGCTTCGCTCCCTTGTCATCTCCATCTTCCGATACGCTTGCGAAACATGGACCCTCACAGCAGACCTACAACGAAGAATACAAAGCATGGAGGTGAGGTGCTACAGAAGACTTCTGGGCATTTCCTATACCCAGCACATCACCAACGACGAAGTCCAACAGACCATTTACACAAGCCATTGGAAAACACGATGACATGCTCACAGTGGTGAAGAAACGAAAACTTCGATGGTATGGCCACAGCGTCAGGCCTTGTAAAGACAATCCTGCAAGGCACAGTGCAATGAGGCAGAAGAAGAGGGAGGCAGAAAAAGAGGTGGGACGAAAAACTTTGAAAATGGACTGGCTTGACATTGAGCGATGCCATGAGGGTTGCTGAGGAAAGAGAAAGATGGAGTACGCGAGTGCCCCAACCACTTTCGAGTTACGTGATAGGATAGGATAGGAATCAATAAATTGTTGAATATGGCTGAAATTTAAAAAAAAGGTTTACGAGAATGTAAATTTAATAACTGCTTAATCTTTGATAATTGATAAGTCCTTTTAGAAATAGTTTCACTAAAATTTAAGGTATGTTTCATCCAGAACAAATTATTGTCTAAAGTTACTCCAAGAAGTTTATGGCATGTATGTCATCAATTATTTTATTGCATATTTTGATGTTGAGAGAGAAAGAGCGAGAGAGAGAGAGGGAGAGAGAGGGAGAGAGCGAGAGAGAGAGAGAGAGAGAGAGAGAGAGAGAGAGAGATGAATCCGCTATGGCTCAAAGGTACTGCAAACTTCAATAAGTTTGTGCGTCCACTATGACTCGAAGGCACCGCAAAAGGAACTGCATACTCCATTCTCTTTAGGGTTTACTACATTCTCCACCTCTAATAAATGATGACTAAATCTTCTATATCGTAGTTCTCTACAAAAAACGTTAATGCTTCCTGCATTCAACAATATCCACACTACTGCAGCATTCTCGTGAACTCAGACCTCGTTACAACATGATCAAGTGGTGAATTTTGTTACTGGCAATATTTATGTGACGCATCTGTCCCTCCCTGCCCCGTCTTCACTCACCGCTAACGCCTCCCCCCCCCTCCCTTTTTTTAAAACCTACAATCACCTCCACAAAACTCAACATATTACCATCGTAAACAACATCCATTCTCTAGACCAACCTGTATTTCAAAGAGTCATTGTCCGATTTCAAGCAGTCGTTATCTGACTTCAATGCTGCAACGCTGATTTCCAACTTCTTATAGTCCACTCTGGCTTTCTCCACAGACCTGTTACAAATTAAATGTGCCACATGAATGAATTGAGCTATATTAATAATAAATAAATGTGAACTATGACCTACTACACATAAATTAACTGCGAGAGAGAGACAGAGAGAGAGAGAGAGAGAGAGAGAGAGAGAGAGAGAGAGAGAGAGAGAGAGAGAGAGAGAGAGAGAGAGAGAGAGAGAGAGAGATGGATATATATACATTGAGAGAGATAGTTATTTATTTATTTATTTATTTTCCATCGACATGATAACAAAGATCTTGCACGTAATGCCTACATTGTTCTGTCGATACTTTACCGTTTGGCAGAGAAAGAGATTGATAGGACACTGCCCACACTCATAGCATTCAACCTCAACCCAGCTCCATTGCACACACACACCCTTCCCAAAATCACAAATTATTTTCATCTTCATGTTAATACCACATCAAATGTTTGGGCGAACAAGCATCATAATTAGGCTTTAGCAGCTAGTGAATTCCACCGACCTCTGAGCAGCCTCCAGTGCAGCCTTGCAGCGCTTGTGGTCCTCTGAAGTGATCGCTTGCAGAGTCTGAAGTTCCTTGAGGTCCTTCTGTAGCTGGTTCACTTGGGTCTTCAGCGAGTCGTTGTCCGTCTTGGCTTTAGTCAGGTCTTGGACGATCATCATATCTCCTGGAGCCTGGGGGACGACGAGGTAAGAAATAAGGCCAAGTGTAGCGAGCCATAGCGTCGCAAGTTGGCCCAAAACAAGGCAAGATTTAGTCCCAAAAAAAATCCCAATAGTATTTTCAAAGATCGCTGATGCTCTTAGAATTGTTAACGGTTTTTATGTACAGCCCAGTGATAAAGTTATCACACGCATTACTTTGTTTGTGTGATTGTTTACAAATCGGACTTTACTACGTGTATTATAATCGTAATCATAGAGCACTTGGTGATTCATGTTCTCAGTGTAAACATACCTGTCCCCGACCTCCATTAGTGCGAAAGGACCAAAACTGGCTCTGGCATACATATAGAATAACATCTGAAATCTGAATGAGGGTGAATTCCATTATCCCACACAATTGTCGTTGAAAATTCTCAGGTGGTTTGACATATATAACTAGGCTATCAATCCAGTGGGAGTATTTTGTTCATTATGTCCATAATTATGTTGCATATAGGCTAACCGATCCTAACGTATTTGAAACGTAGGTCAGCACTCTTATGTTTGTGATGCTCCCACTACCAGCCAACTTAAGTCCTCACAAGGTGTAGTAATAGTAGAACGGTCATTTGGGAAGTGGGACAATATTATGTTAATAATGCTCGTAGCCTATCAATAGATCTGTTAGTCTAACAATAACAGGTGAACACCCTGAAACAATACCCTACATAGAGATTTCGTTTTTTTTACTAAGGTAGAGCGAATGTTAGCAGCAAAGACTAGAAATAAAGAAAGAAATTTACCTCGTCTTTCAAGAGCGAGGAGTCTCCGGATCTCCGAGTAAATAAATAAATACATAAATAAAACCAATCAATCAATCAATTTACCTTGTCCTTCAAAGGCGAAGATTCTCCGGATCTGAGTCCACGCTGCCTCCTCAGTTCTTCATTCTCTCTCTTCAGTTCGTCCAGCTTGACCCACAGCTGACCCATACTACCTGAACCTGCCCGGGATGTTCTGGAAGTGGGGCTGCATGAGTAAGATTAAGTCAAACTAGGAAATACTCAAATTCGTTGTGATTAACTTACTACATATTAAAGCGCATGAGGCTCAAACCATTAGAAATACGAGACGCAATGCATGCATTTATATACAGTATGCATTGCATCTCGTCTTTCAAGAGCGAGGAGTCTACGGATCTCCGAGTAAATAAATAAATACATAAATAAAACCAATCAATCAATCAATTTACCCTGTCCTTCAAAGGCGAAGGCGAATATATATATATATGGATGTCATGCATGTGTATTCGTGGTTCATGATCATAAATCAATGATTCAATTTTGATTCATGCATTCTCCTGAGAAAAATGCTATTATTAATATTATCCTGTACTTTGTCATTGTTCATATGCATCGGTCAGTCTTGATTTTTAACGATGCTGGCTTTGAGTGTTTTCTGCAATAATACATCGTTGTTTTTGTTGTATCAATATTTATTCATCAGATTAACATAAGTTGTACTGATGTAACATAAACAATTTACGAAATCTACCATGTGCACATTACATTACATTACATTACATTACATAATTGTTGCTTTAGGTCCAGCGGACTCTTCCGAGCCAAATCAGGACCGGACCATGTGCACATCATAGACATTTTCCACATTATCAAACCATAAAAATTATCATACTACTGACATACACATACCTTTTTAACAACAATACATTCCTTATATTTTTTTAACAATTAGTTCACATTAAAAAACAAATTTTAAAAAATAAATAAATAAAAGTGGAACCTTTCCCTTAGTTCACATTAAAAACCAATTTTAAAAAATAAATAAATAAACAGTGGAACCTTTCAACTTCAGCTGTGAAGAACGAAGTACTTATAAATGTCATTTTGAGTCTTATAGAAAGTTGAAGTTTGGCCTCCAGGCTCCACACCCCATTTAAAAAAAATAATACATCGAAAATTGTCTGTTTAGAAAGAATTTCAGGCTTTTATATGAAGCTTCCAGAATCTATATACATTGTTGTTAATCAAAAATATATAGGTCTTAGGTCTCACCTAAGAATATTGCTTTCAAGGGATTTTTTTAAAAAACCGTAAAAAAAAAATAAAAAAAATTTATCTTTTCAGGTATAGCCTACATCGTTATTTAGCGTAATTACAGTTGAAATACTTTTTGCATATTCATTATAGTAAGACTTGGCTTAATATATTAATTGTGGTTGCTTTTTAAAGCTTGTTACTAGAAGTTATAGCGAGGACATTTAATGAAAATTAAGTCCTAATTAAGAAGCGACTTTTAATTATACCTGTTCGGAAGAAAAGTGGGAGACCCAGCAACATGTCTGCAGCCGATGTGCGCCTGTAGTCGTTGATTCTCCGTCACCAACGCTTCAATCAGGTTGTGTGCCTTGTCTAGCAGCTGTTTAACTTGGTGATCCCCTCTGTCAAATTAATGAATGACAATGAATTGACAACTTGTATAGACCGTTAAAATAATTGACATTGTGCACGTCTTTACAAAGGGCTTAGATCTACATAGGAGGGAAACAAATACAGACATGCAAATACTTTAACTCAGCCTTTGACTTTTGCTCTTTCTTGCACTCTTAAAATAAGTTATTACAATGAGAGTAAATGGAGATTGGACATCAAAACATGCATATAGAAACAATGAAAACACCTAACATAAACGTTAATCTGTTTCCTGTCTATATACAGAGCAGTTCACTTCTCCTCTCAAGTTTTGACATTATACACAAATATACACATTTAAAACCACCGGCTGATGATAGCTGAAAGATACCTGTAAATTGCCTTATGGCTTAACTAAGGTTAGGTTTGCACCTCCTCCCCACCCTCTATCCCCACCCACCCACCACCACACACAAATAGAAAACAATTAAAACCATTTTTGCCACTGACTATAAGATAAATTGATTTGACTGGAATCCTCTACTTCTCTCCACATAGCTGTGCAAATGAAACATCTCCTGCTATTTGTTTCCAAGACCACTCACCCTCGTGGCTTTTTTAGCATGTAAAAGTGGGACAGCGAAGACGATAAGGACTTCGCTTCTGTCGCTAAATCTCTGGCTGACATAGTTGGCGAAGAGTTAGGTGATCGGACTGAACTCCCTCTATCGTCTACACTTTTCACGGGAGATTTTAACGACATTGTTATATCTTCAGTATTATTATTGGTCGACGCGTCGTCGATGTTGTCGTTGCAGATGACGATGGAGTTTGCGGTTGTTGCTACTGCTGATAATGATGCAGTATCAAACTCGGCAGAGGTGACTGGCACACGGTTAGCGGTGGCTCCTGCGGATGAAGACCGCGATGGCCTGTCTTTGCCTGAAAATGGAATGAACAACACACCCAATTAGTAATTAGTAATAGACAGAATTATTATAGAAGTGGATATCCGCGAAAACAAGCAGGGATGAAGAATCCAGCAATTTTATAAACCGATAGAAAGATTGAGATCTTGCAATAATTTTTAATAAATAATGAAGATGTTATATTTATTTATTTATTTATTTATTTGCTTTATACAGTAGTTACCAGGCGTTATGAATATTGTTCTGTGTTATATTAAGCAGTGCTCTCGCACAATACAATTTCTTCAGTATATTTACTGGAGAATGCTATATGTTGATCGTATTCACAAACTGTCATAACCCTTTATCATGCCGTTCTAGCAACACAAGAGGGAACATATCGCCGGCTTAAAAAAAAAAAAAGTAATTACAAAGAAGCACATAAAACCACTCATTACAAAACGTCAAACACATTCTTGTTAGAATCTTTCCCCCAACCCACCCTCTTCTTGGCTTGAACTCGGATCGTCTGCATGAAACAAATATCTGGAATCTTACTGGTAGACCAAACCAGTTCTCCTTCGGAAGGTCAACCACCGCCTTCTGCTCATATGTTTGCCAGCGTCAAATAAAAGGTAGTATTTTAAAATCGGTATTCTACAGCATACCAAAACACAATACGTTTCTGCTGACGGCTAAAAAGAACTACTAAATTTTAAGTGATGTCCTCAGAAAAGCCAATTTGCAAATAACAAAGTGCGCTGTGTTCTAGAGAGGCAGTATATGTAAAGCAACAGGCTGTTTCTTTAAAAAGATCGCGAATCACAGATTGGAATCCCAAAATATATTTTTTAGAAAATGTCAATCATGTTTAGCTTATATTCAACAATGCAGTAAATGGAAAAATCATTCTAAAAATAGGTCAAACAAATCAACATCAATATACACGCTTACCAAGAGACCGAGCCACTGAACGGCCTATGGCCGCAGACAACTTGGAAGGCCATACGCTACACATCGCGTCAACTGTTCCACGTATTTTTCACTGAATAATTCCCTATAATTTGCGTAGAAATTCTGTACTTCTCCCACAGCAATTCTTGCACTTTGATGCAAAAAGCTCAGTCAAATTTTCCTCCGAACATTCCTCCTAAAACGACACAATGCTGCAAAGCATGCAGATATTCACAGCTGCAGTGATGATGAAACGAAGGAATGGAGCAGACGACAGCTTTACTGGCGCACTCTGGGGCTGAGTCACGAAGCCTGAAACTTGACTCATCCTCCCATGCTTCCCTCTTACATCTCATTATCATTATTCCGAGAATCGACTTCAGCCCGAGAAGAAAGAGGGCCGTTTCTTGGAACTGGGGGTTAAAAGGAATAGTAAAAGGGAACTTTGGAGGAGGAGAAAATAAGGCAGAGGAGGAGTAAAAGCCGAAGAAGAAGAAGAGAACAACGAGCAAAAAAACTAAATAGGCGTAAGAGCAGACGAAGATGAAGAAGAAGCATTGGATAGGGAAATGGAAGAGAAGGTGAAGAAGAAGAAGAAACATCGTCATTGTCATCACGGTGAAGTGCAAACAGAAGACCATAAGCCAGGAGTAGCCGAAGCTACACAGTTATAGGATATATATCGGCTATATTTTAAAATGTATACCTCCTACTACCCCGCACTGAACATGCAGTAGTTGCATGAACATTTGCTGTATGTCTAGAAACGTTTTATAATTATAATTATAATCTTGACGATAGCAGACAAACAACGCGTTTTGAAGTGGAACAACTGTTATTGTGAGAATATTTTTTATATACGGATAAGACAGCGAAATGTACTTGAAACATGAGTAGAGCTAATATACTACTCAAAATAATACAAGGGCCACTTGGACATATGGGTCTCTCTTTAAATAAGAAAAACGAATTCAATGTATTAGTTCATCATATTTTATTGCAATCATTTCTGCATCAATAACAAAAAAGATTTGAGACATCAGTCGCTTAAAATTCGAGTAAATTCAATTTAACTGGACATACCCCTCATTTACAAAATCAAAACTTTTTAAACCAAAAATCTATAGAGTCAGTATCGGGTGTGGCCACCGTTTGCATCAATGCAGTCTTGGCATAGTTGTCTCATGGACCGTATCAGGTTATGGAGGATGTTTCCTGGGATGGCCAACCACTCTTGCTGGAAAACCTGGGCCAGAACTTCAAGGTCAGCTCCTGGAGGGAGGTTTGCCCGTGTCTGTCGACCCAAGACATGCCACAGATGTTCTTTGGGGTTCAAATCGGGTGATCGAGCCGGCCAATCCATCCTTATGACGTGCTGTTGCTGCAGGAAGTCATTGACGATACGCGCTCGGTGGGGTCTGGCATTATCGTCCTGTAGTATGGCACCTTCCCCAATGGCCCGCAGAGCTGGGAGAACCCTAGGTTGTAGGACGTCATCCCTGTAGCCAATACCGTTTAAGTTGCCATGAATTTGGAGCAGGGGTGTTCTGAAGTTTAATGCGAAGCCACCCCACATCATGACAGATCCACCACCAAAGCGGTCATGCTCGCGCACCGTCGCATCAGCAAAACGTTCCCGTGGACGCCTCCAAACATTCACTCGACGGTCGTTGAAAGACAAGGAAAACCGAGACTCGTCTGTAAAGAGCACCCTTGACCAATGTTGCCTAGTCCACACCAAATGACGCCGAGCCCAGGCCAAACGCGCTGCACGGTGAGCTGGGGTGAGCAAAGGCCGTACTGCTGGTCGTCTTGATCGCAGGTTTGCCTCGTGTAGACGGTTGCGAATTGTCTGGTCGCTGACGTTAACATTGCTGGCTGCGTGAAGCTGTCTTCTGATGGTGTTTGCTGTAGCGGACCTCATCCTCAGAGCTGACAGGGTGATGAAATGGTCTTGTCTTGCAGTGGTAACGTGGGGTCGTCCGGACCCTTCTTGGTTCTTGGACGCTTCCAGTGTTGTTAAAGCGCTCCCGCAGCCTTTGGACAACGGAGTGGGTCACTCCCAGCCGCCTGCCAACTTCTCTCACCCGCACCCCTTCCTGAAGCCATGCAATAGCTCTGCCTCTATCCGCATCAGTCAATCGTCGCCTTGGGGGCATGGTTAGAAAAGCAGCAAAAGCGCTGCCATTTATACCCAGAAAAAAGCGCCGATTGTTGAACTGAACTCACAAAATGCAAGCCTTTCGCGTGCAAATAACTTTTTAATGTTGACAAGTTTGCTTTATTAGCAAGGCAACAGTAAATTAGGGTCATTGTTTTGTAAAATTGGGTTTGTTTTTCAACTCAGTGTATAAAGTTCAAAACTCACACATGTGATTACTTGTCAGAATAAGATTGTCTTGAATGTTACTGTACATGATAAGTTTTGAAATAAGCAATATAAGCGATATTATTGATAGCAGCAAAAAATAATTAAACTAAATGAAATATGAGAGTGGCCCTTCAATTATTTTGAGTAGTATAGCATGAATGTGAGAGAAATTTCGGGAATTTATTTAGCTGGTTCGTTCTTTGGTACGGGGTTAAACGAAACCTCAACAATGTCTAGGACAATTTGATTAGGACCACTACGTGCATTCGATTTGAGAATCCAACAATTTAGGTTGTCACTGCATTTTCATCTGCATTTATTATTACAATAAACGACGACGGCGATAGCAGGAGACACCTGTAAAGAAGGCCGAGAAGATGGATTCTATTACTACTACTACTATTACTACTACTACTTCTGATGCTGATACCCCTTGGGGTCATGAGCAATCTTGCCACTGTAGATTGTTCAAACCTATAAATGGAACAGTGAAAGCCACAGTTGAAAACCTGTCTTTCCTTTATAGGCAAGACGCTTCACTGCGGCAACAGTACCCCCGTTGGAGTGCCGGGGGTTTTCAGTATAAATAGTATCCCCACTTTATGGAAATTTAGTGCTTTAAATTCCCACTGTCGCTGTCTTCCTCATTTACTCTTTCCTATTCCTGCTCTGTCCTTCACTCTGCTATACTATCTTCTTCTTCGCTAGATCAATGACCTACCTTTTTTCTTGAAAACTCTTCCTGGACAAGACTCCTTGTTTGTGTATGAGGTCTGTTGGATCAGCTTGGGAGTGTTGGACGCTTTCTGCCGGGTGGTCACTAGGGCTTCCTATGAATGTACTATTTAGCACTATAGGCATTTTATATGTATGTGTTTGGTTGATGATTTATAATGATGTTTGTATTCTATTTTGTTTTTTGTAACCGGGGTGTTCGCGTAGTTGAGGTCAACCCTCAGCCGTCCCCCGCGTGGGATGTCTTTATTGTAAAGTGACTGGCCGGTGGAGGGCGTTCAATTTTCCCACTGGGGTTGTTTCAGCAGATCTTTTATGCGGATCGGGGGTTGTCCGGTCCTGATTTGGCTCGGAAGAGTCCGCTGGACCTAAAGCAACAATAAATCAATCAATCAATCTGATGCTGATGCGGCTCTCCCGTCTCTTTCTCCCACTACTACTATTACTACTATAGTGAGCACCATCGCTGCCACCCAGTATAGTACAATGGAGATTCTGGTATCGATCGCTTGCCGCTTTCAAAGCTCAGGCCTACAGCTGTCAAGCACCGATTACACTTTTGCTTGCAAACTCTTTACCTGTCAACATCATATCTTTGAAATAATTTGCACTGAACACGCTTCATCATCTATTTTCTTTATTCTCACTTTTACCTGGTCACAACCTTAAAACATTAATATGTTAAAACTATCAGGGTGGGATTTGAACCATGCGTGTTTCTTGGCTGCTTGTTATTTCTTCCTTTTTTGTAAGGTGCCGGTGGTCGGATAAAGCTAGATACACAGTGTGAACGGACATTTCCCTGGTCTCCAGATACTCCGGATATAGTATAATCATCTTTAACTTTGTCAAGATTCGCTTGTCACTGTGGCAGGTCTGATTCGGTTCACTTCTTACAGGAATTCACGACAGCTACAGTGCAGTGCTACTCAGCATAACAAAGAATAGACACAGCCCCACGCCCCCTTCTTCCCACCCTGCACTGAATCCCTTCCTAATTTGAATGTAAACTTACGCCTAAATCCAATCACCTACAAAACAACCAGATTGACTGAAGCACTTAGTTGGCAGTTTAATGTCCAGAGCAACTTGAATCGAGGCCGAGATTTCACACACACACACACACACGCATACACTCACGCACGCATACACTCACGCACGCAATCACACACATCCCCAACCCCTTCATCCAACTTTATCACCCCAACCCACACTAAAAATCAAAGTAACAAGCGCATTTTGCTCGATGTGATCTGAAAGAAGTACTTTTGCCATGACAATCACTCCACTGATGACTTTATAATTATGCCAGCAACACGGCGTCTGCTACACACCAGAGAAAATTTTAATCAATACTAGGACTCGGTCCGCTTTACACAAACCTCTGTGCTTGAAACCGGTGGGCTACCGTGAAGTCAAGAACAGGCCAAACAAATAAACAAACAATTTAGCTGGACCTATTATGTTGCTCCACGATTTTACGATATAGTTTCATAATTAAAACAAAACAAAATCCTTGTCCTTAAAATATGATATACCCTATATAAATGACTATTATCAAACAGTATACCTGAGAAGAAAACAAAATTACCTCAAGTTTTAAAGAGCCGACATTTATTGAATCAGTTTTCTTTTCAGCATTAATGGAGCATAATTCTTACTTCTTTTTTCGTCTTAGTACGAATTCCCACTCCAAGAACAAAACCTCTTTTAACACAAACTTATACTCAAAGTACAGATAACTCGTCAAGTTCTTATACTCTCGTAAATGCCGATGCAATCTTTCTATCTAAAAAGCCTAATCTGTTGAATCCACTAGAATGTTCATGGCGTGGACATTAAGAGTTAACTTTAGACCGTAAGTTTATAGTCGAAACAAGAAAAAAAAAGTAACAGTTTGTTACTGTTTCTGGCCTCAATCTCTTTCACACTGAAGTTTTTAGACACAAACTATAAATGGGGAATTATTGGTGTTCAGCCGTAATCAAAATAACCAAACAAACATTTTACTAGATATTCTGTAACTAGACATGAACTACATGTAGTATAATTATATTAGTGTTGGGGTTTAAAATTGACAAGACGAACAGTGAAGTGAAATTTAGAACTTGCATACACTGTTGGCTACTGCGCCTTAGTTTCGAGTACGCCCATTTATTGGATGTCTTATTCAAACGTATCAGATTGAAGACATGTATGCATGACAAGTAAAAGGTTTCAGTTTTGTCAGTCGTTTGGCCATGTCTCCCATAGTGTCCTCTCACAAGCAGAAAGTAATATTGTTATATTTCAACAGTGCAGTTCTAAACGAAATAATAATAATAATAATAATAATAATAATAATAATAATAATAATAATAATAATAATAATACAGGATGCTATATACGCGCCTTTCCCCAAATCAATCAGGCTCAAAGCGCGGCGATCTATACCAACATACACGCTCACCTGTCTCATCCACCCTCACACAATACACATCCATCACTCAAACAGGTGGTGTAAAGGCAGGGAGATCGCTATTGGAAGACGGAAAGAAAATGGAATTTTTATTGTTGAAATTTTTATATTGACTGCGTCCTGTACCATTATTAAAGGGAGGGAGGAAACCGGAGTGCCCGGAGAAAACCCTCGGTGACCTCAATAGTCTCGTACCTAAGTCACATACGTTCGCCCCTTGCGGGAATCGAATCCGCGACCTTCGGCATAGGAAACCGGCGACTTATCCACTGCGCCACGAGGCCACCCCTGCAGCGGTGTTTTTGTGCATTTATGTCACGTGGTAAAATCAGCAAGCAGAAAGTAACATTGTTATATTTAAACAGTGCAGTTCTAAACGAAATTATTACTCTGAAGATTTTACCACGTGACATATATGCACAAAAACACCGCTGCTGAACGAAGAAATTAAATACTACATGAATGAAAGAGAGAGAGAGAGAGAGAGAGAGAGAGAGAGAGAGAGAGAGAGAGAGAGAGAGAGAGAGAGAGAGAGAGAGAATAGATTTGATAGAAGAGCGTGAAAACGCCAAGTAGCAAATTTAATACAGACCTGATGCAACGCAGATAAATATTGTTGATGACGGTGACTGTAATTACTTCTAAAATTGTTTCCTTTTTCATGTTAGTAGTAAACTTCCACCCGGTTTTGCCTATATTATTTCAGCACTTTAATCCAATAAAATTGTCTTTGTGTTGGTACAGGTAAATGCTAAACTACGACGTGAGACTATAATGATGTCGATCGCAGCGAAATGTTTGCCATCAAGATTAAGGCCACATGTGATATCCTAACCTTTTCATTGTCCACATATTTTGCAGTCACTTCAATTTGCAAACGATCCACTTACAGTTAAGCCCAATAATAACGTTTACCCTTCAGATGTTTGTTACGTGAATCTGTTATTTCCTTGTCTTTATGAATAACTACAGCATTGTAGGCCCCGTCACTTTTTTTTTTAATTTGCAGGCGACCGATTGAAAGATAGTTCAGAATTTTCTTACACGAGTCTGCATCTGAACTTTATGCTGCAGGACATCCCAACCCTGTAGCAATAAAACTACAATCATGAACACCCGGTGTCAGTAAACTGAACGGGGATTTTCGAACCACGCGCAAAACATGCTTGTTTGCAGACGACCAAAACTAATCGATAAATGAGGCGAAACACGATCACGCGACTATGCATGCGCTTGCGCACAAGTAGTACTAGTAGCAATGCCAGAAGAATTTGACTCTTTTTGTTGTTGTTGTTGTTGGAAGAGAAACACACCAGAACTACATTTCTAATAAGAAGTAATCAGTGCCAAAAAGCTTTATAGCAATTTTAATTACATTTAAATAAAGTCATAGTGTGTCAGCATAAAGTTTCAATGAAACAGTTTGCGTTACTGTTAGAAACTCTTGAAACCACTGTACTGATAAGAGAATCCTCGTTACTGTTCAATCAATATGGTTGAAA
Organism: Oncomelania hupensis; assembly: GCA_036898135.1. Classification (NCBI taxonomy): domain Eukaryota; kingdom Metazoa; phylum Mollusca; class Gastropoda; order Littorinimorpha; family Pomatiopsidae; genus Oncomelania; species Oncomelania hupensis. The sequence goes on from CM072518.1 coordinate 21,174,520, forward strand.
ATCTCGCCAAGCAACGTTCTTGCTCGTGTACCATTTGCAGACAGTAAAATAAATCAATGATCTAGAAAATTTTAATTAGAACGTTTGCAATACTGATAACCTACATCCTCCTTTCAGAATCATCTTGGAATCTTCACACACACACGCGCTAGTTCTACTTTCGAAATCAAGCCATCATGGATTGCAGCAGACGTGACACGGAAAAAGGACGGCGAAGGAACCACCGCGGCTGCTAACAAAGAGAATACGGAACAGATATAGCTCTGCTGCTGAGGATTGAGAGAGCAGAGAGAAGTGAGGAAGAGAGAGGGGAGACCTAGCAGAGTGGTAAGGAGAGCTGCCAGAGTCGAAGCACCACCGGGTATTGATCGAACATCCGCGCTTCGTTATTCATCAGCGACGTTCGGGGACGCGACTCACCAATTGTCGCATCATTATGAATGGGAAATGAAGAACACACTGTGTCATCCGTGTCAGATTGTACACACGACAGCGCTACCTCTTACCTGAAATGCAGCCGTTTGCCAAACTCGGCCTGTAATTTGAGCGTGACGAACATACATAGTCTACTTACACGAGTGATGAAGAGCAAGAGACGTTTGACCTGCTTGGAGTAACTCAAGAACTCCTCTCCGAAATGAGTGGAAGAGTTTTCTGACTCAGACCGAGTGGACCAAAAAAAAAAAACCCACCAAGTCCTAACCAACAACACAAAAGCTTGCCAAAGACGAGGAGGTTGAAGTGGAAATGTGATACACACAATTGCACAAGTGCTTTATGGACCTGTATATAATAGATCTACGTAGGTTTACTCGACAATAGGCATAGTTTCTAAACTCTTTTAGGATGCAATGTCTTCCTTTGTAGCAGTGGCGTCGTTTGACAATTGAAGGTAATAACCATCCTTTCTACTGTTGATATTATTCGTTTTTGATTTGATTTGATAGCATTGGTTAGTTGATAAATAAATTGATAAGAGAAAAATATGTAAAGACAAGAGAATGCAAACTAGTGAAGGAACATCAAATCAATGCTAATACTTTAAAGATTTAAAAAAATTTCCTTTTCTGAGAAAAGGGTGGAGTCTTATCAGATTTCGTGTGTTTGTAGAAAGTAACTCATGGGGACTTCTCGAAGGAGAAGATATGACGGCCTACTATACTAGCGCCAAGTTCGAGAGTTACCATTATCATGAGATAATTGAAATTAACACGTGTTCTGTGTAATTTACTGCGATACCGGTAATCCACAGTGTTAATTGATAATTATCAGTATTTGCCACACCTTCCTAGTGCTAAAATCTAATAATTACTAATATCATGAGATAATTACAAATATCATATGAAAATTACATTTATCAAGGGAAAATAGTTACAATTATTGAAAAATTACAAATACCTTCGCGTGACCATGTTTAATTTTCAGTTTTGGCTCTAGCAATCCGTCACTTAATAATTACAAATTTTACGTGTTAATTGTAAATATGAGGTTATTTGTAATTATCACATAATATTTGTAATTATTAGGTTTATGGCGCTAGTAGGCCGTCATAATGTGAATTACACAGAACACGTGTTAATTACTATTATCACTGTTGCCTGTAAATGCACGCTTTGGCGCTAGTAAGCCGACTTTGTCAGAATTAAGCATGATCACGTACAAATTTTAATTATGAAATAAAAATTTTAATTATTATGTGATAATTACAAGTTTTGATTGTGGTGCATTTCCAGGCGGATTGCTAGAGTCAAAACTGAAAAATAAACATTATCACGTGAAGATATTAATTTATAATTTTTCAATGATAATTGTAATCATCCCTTGATAATTGTAATTCCCATGATATTTGTAATTATCTCATGATATTATTTTATAATTATCAGGTTTTGGCGCTAGTAGACCGTCATAAGAAGAGATAGGCAAAAGTCTCATGAAGATGGCAAATAGATCTTTTTTACCGGAGACATGTGCTAGCGGTGATTAGCAATAGGACCGCCATTATAGACTATTTGTTGTTGTTATGGAATGTTTTATACACAGTGAGTTTTTAAAAAAAATTGGTTTCACCAATATTGATCTTTGTTATTGTCATATTGATCTATGGTGTTAGTATCAATGTGTACAGTTGGTGTGGCTCAGTAGAATGAGGTGACGCTTTGTGTCCACGTGCTGCAAGTGCAGGTCAAGGTCATAGGTTCATTGTTTCTCGGAATGCCGATGTTTTGTTGCTAAAGCGTTTTGAGCAGCGCAGACTTGCGTTATACAAACCTTACAAGTTACACTAGAAAACTTGAGGCAAGAAGACATTAAAAAGCTGACTAGAGATAAAACACACCATATACTATTTAAATATTTTCTAATTGATGTATTTTGCTATAAACAAACTTTCACGAAGGGTAAAGGTCACCAAGAATAATCATTTATTCGATGCCTACAGGATAAACAAACAAGCCAATACCATGTCCACCGCTGCTACCACCATCACACCCACATCCCAGAGCTCTCCCAAGCGGACCGCAACAACTTCTGCACTAAATGTGCCTTCTGTCCTCATCAAGGATGATCTTACGCCCACACCCTCTCCGTCCCTTTCGGTCACTCCCACTTCCCATACCCTGGAAGCAGCAGCACTAAAGACATCAGTGGTGGAGGAGGATGGGGACGGGGACGCGGGAGACCGGGCGACGGAGTACCAGATAGTTGCTGCTATCGATTTTGGGACGACGTTCAGCGGCTACGCCTACTCCTTCGCCTCCAACCGTGAGGCCATCCACGTCAACAAAAACTGGGGACAAACGCAGGGTGATAGCATTAATGATGATAAGGATAATGACTGGTTATAATATCTATTTAATATGTGAGATGGGGAAGGAATAGAGACAGAGAAAATGTGTACTAGCTGTGTGTATGTGTATGTGTGTGTGAGAGAGAGAGAGAGAGAGAGAAAGAGAGAGAGAGCGAGAGAGAGCGAGAGAGAGAGAGAGAGAGAGAGAGAGAGAGAGAGAGAGAGAGAGAGAGGGAGAGAGAGGTGGGAAGACGTTGGTTAGGATTGAGAACAAAATCTAAATTATTCTTTTCAAAACTCTATATGTGTGCTCTGGAAGTATTTGTCTTTGCATTAGAATTGTTATGTCTTCTTCTTTTTTTTCTTTTTTCTTTTTTTAAATCGGTCTTCTCCGTAAAATCTTATTCCTCCTAACGAATAACGCAGGTTATCTAACAAAATCAATGCGTAATGCATCAATGTTCTTTTCATTATTTCTTCCTTGCGTAATTTAAGCTTATTTGGTTTCTTTCTTTCTCTCACTTACTTCTTGATTTATGCATGATAATGAACAGATGAACCAACTCTGCTTAACTATTGATTTTGCGCATTAATAATATTATGTATCCACGTCTACATTCCTTACGTGATACTGTCTCGTGGATTGCCTAGGTTTCCTCTTACACAAGACTCCAACGTGCTTGCTTCTGAGACCGGATGGACAGTTTGAGGCGTTTGGGTTCGAAGCTACGTCTAGGTACAACGACTTGTGCGAGGATGAAGCTGCAGATTATTATTACTTCGATCGCTTCAAGATGAAGCTGTATGATAATAAGGTATGGAATATCGCTAGAGATATTCTCATTACAGCTAGAGAGATTCCCGTTTGCACTATCCTCAAGATAACAAGCTATTCAAATGTATAAAATGAATGAACACTGGAATGTAACGTCTACGCCGACCAATTGGCGATATGGCAGAGGGGGATAACTATCTCAGGGAAGAGGGGTAGATACCTTAATCAACACTGAACCACTAGATCTACCATACTTCTATAAGATGAACAGTTAAAAAAAGTCCCTTTTATATTGCCCGCCACGGGATTTGAACCTGGGTCCTCAGTGAGCCAAGCGAACGCTCTACCATTGGGCTACGGCAGTGGGTGGAAATTACACTGATTGTTGTCATTTCTCCTTTCCCTAAGGCGCTGACGCAAGATATTCAGATAACTGCAGCTAACGGAAAGGCACAGCTGGCAGTGGATGTGTTTGCCAACTCCTTGACGTTCATGAAGAAGCATCTGCTGAGGGCGGTGGGTGCTCATCTTGGGTATGACCCCCACCCCGACACTGTCCGATGGGTGCTGACCGTACCTGCCATTTGGGACGAGAACGCCAAACAATTTATGAGGGAAGCTGCTTATAAGGTGAATTAAGTTTGTATACTCAGGTCTTCTTCTTCTTTTTCTTCTTCCTCAGGTCTTCTTCTTCTTCTTCTTCCTCAGGTCTTCTTCTTCTTCTTCTTCTTCTTCTTCTTCTTCTTCTTCTTCTTCTTCTTTCTCAGGTCTTCTTCTTCTTCTTCTTCTTCTTCTTCTTCTTCTTCTTCTTCTTCTTCTTCTTCTTCTTCTTCTTCTTCTACTTCTTCTTTTTCTTCTACTTCTTCCTCAGGTCTTCTTCTTCTTCTTCTTCTTCTTCTTCTTCTTCTTCTTCTTCTTCTTCTTCTTCTTCTTCTTCTTCTTCTTCTTCTTCTTCTTCTTCTTTCTCAGGTCTTCTTCTTCTTCTTCTACTTCTTCTTCTTCTTCTACTTCTTCCTCAGGTCTTCTTCTTCTTCTTCTTCTTCTTCTTCTTCTTCTTCTTCTTCTTCTTCTTCTTCTTCTTCTTCTTCTTCTTCTTCTTCTTCTTCTTCTACTTCTTCCTCAGGTCTTCTTCTTCTTCTTCTTCCTCAGGTCTTCTTCTTCTTCTTCTTCTTCTTCCTCAGGTCTTCTTTTTCTTCTTCTTCTCCTTCTTCTTCTTCTTCTACTTCTTCCTCAGGTCTTCTTCTTCTTCTTCTTCTTCTTCTTCGTCGTCGTCGTCGTCGTCGTCATCCTCGTCGTCGTCGTCATAGTCATCTCCTCCTTGTTTTGTTTCTTTTGTTCATCTCCTCTCCGCCTATTTTGGCTTCTCTTCTTCTTCCTTTTTTCTTCTTCTTCGTGAGTTCCTTTCACCAGTCCTCTTTCTTTCTTTCTCCAGGGAGGACTGATAGATAAGCCCAACAGCGAGCAGCTGGTTATCGCTCTTGAACCAGAAGCTGCGTCGCTGCACTGTCGTCACCTTCCGGACACGGACTTTGTAGGTTATAAGGATAACTCGGTCAACAAACCCACGTTCGAACCTGGCACCAAATATCTCGTTGTTGATGCTGGGGGTAAGTAGCGTTCATCTGTTCTTTGTACGTTGCATTTGTTTGCGTTTTTATTTTGTGCAAGATAAAATGTATGTTCTGTGCACTGAGCTTAGCTTGTAGCTGAATGCAAAAAAGTGTTCTTCTGTTGTTGTTGTTGTTTAGGAGGGACCATTGATGTGGTAGCCCACAAGATCAGAAAGGATAGCCGGATCCGGGAGCTTTTCCGTGCCACAGGGGGTGCATGGGGCGGGACAGTGATAGACCAACAGTTCCAAACGCTGCTTGAAAGTGTGTTCGGCAAAGACTTCATCGAGGCTTTTTGCAAAGAGTATGCCAAGGACTTCGTGGAATTATTGCAGGTACATTCGTTTTTAAGCTAGCTGGTTGTGAGGTGCTTGGTTGATTGGGTTGATCATAAGTTTGATTTAGAAATTGGTTTGGAAAGATATTTAACAACCATGCAGGTGTGAAGTCGAGATTCGGTCTTGGTGAAAGCGTGGAAGGCGCACTGACCCACCAACGTCTATTGTGTTACACTTAATTCAGCCTGAACTGGGGTGGAAAGATAGCAAGATCTCACAGCCAGTTGAGTATACCTTGTAAACTATATCGAACTCGTCAGCCCATTGATGAACAACTTATCGTTGTATTTTACATCTGCAGGATTTTGAGATCAAGAAACGCGGGGAATGTGACAACATTCGGGTCTCTTTGCCCTACAACTTTTGTAATTTCAAACATGGCGGCGTCAGCGTGCAACAGTCGATCAAACAGTACGCAGCCAGTAGCGGAAACGACGTCAAATTTTCTTCTGGCAAACTCGTGCTGTCATCTGCCGTCGTCACTTCTCTCTTCGAAGATGCATTAAAAAAGGTATGCCTTGGTACCTTAATAGAAACGAAAAGGGAAAAAAGACGATGACGGGTTGTTTTATATTTAGTTAGCCATAATGCATCGCATGAAGGTGATAATATTCTATAGAAAGGCATCTAAGAGGGAATCACCTACCCATTCAAAATTGAAATCAAACAAGTCTGGTCGATTTTATTATGAATTTTAATTTCTCGTTGAGTCGACAGTTCCTTTAAAAATATCTTTTTTTCAATGATGCCAGGCCAATGCTATATAATTATCTGGTCAATTTTGAAAAAAAAAAGTTATATTAGCCTGAAGTTTTAGTTTCTTTCAATGTACCGTTCTCTAAAGTTAACAATGACATTATTTAACGGTAAAACGATAAGATCACTTTTCTAGCTGTTGTTCTTTTCCCTCACCCAGATCAACGACCATGTGGAGATGCTGCTGCAGAAGCCGAAGATCAAGGATCTGCAGTACATCTTCCTAGTGGGAGGTTTTGCAGAATCTTCACGCCTCCAGAAATCTATGCGAGATGCCTTTAGCGAGCGTGTCACCATCCTGGTGAGATACTTTTGTATTATATAAATTATATTTTGTATTCGTCGTCCTCAACAACAACAACAACAACAACAACAACAACAACAACAACAACAACAACAACAACAAAATCAATGAATTTTGCATTTGTAATCTTTTGACCTTGGCCTTTATTTTTCAGACAAATACGTAAAATTCCAAAGTACAGATTTTATGTGTGTTGGAAAGCGCGTATTTGCAAACTATTTTTGTAAACGAAAATATGTCTTCAAGGTAATAGTACCTTTCGTGTATCAAATAAAATTATTGAGTTGGGTGGGGTTTCTAAACATATTTTGTAAATGATTTATTTATGCCTCGTCCTCATCTACAGTTCTACTTTTCAGGTGCCAGAGGAAGCCAGTCTGTCTGTAGTGAAGGGTGCGGTCGCCTTCGGACATGATCCTTCGGCCATCTGCCAACGTATCTGTCGCTTTACGTACGGCGTTGGTTCCTACCTACCCTTTATCGAAGGAGAGCATAGGGATGATCTCAGAGTGAATTCTGATGGCATGGACTTGTGTAAGGTAAGGTGTCGATTCATGAATTTTTCTTAAAATTAACTGTACTTAGAGGATAATACTTGTTGATCGTGCAGGTACATTTGGCGAGTCTTTTGAGGAAAGCGCGGCAAACCGCCGAGTGGCGCTAGGGATGATAAAACTCTGTCATTTCGGTCAAACATAATGCAGGAAATAGTTTCAAATAAACACTCAATCAAGCTGGTTGGTCCATGGCGTGAGACAGTGCACGTCTTACAAAATGTTTGCGTTTAGGACAGCGCTTTGAACAGTATTTTATGATCTTGTGTACAGTACAGGCAATACAATTGCAGCATGTACTGGCAGTGGTTAAAACTCCGTTGGCGGCCTGGAGTGAAATTATATATAAAACGCAAAATAAGAAATAAAAATTACCTTCAGTCACAGCGCACCTACTCCTTTGGATGAGAGTATAAACCGAGATCTAGTCTGTGCACGCACGCTTTCCATCGCATGGACTTTAAAGATTCAGACGGGTGAGTGCTGGCTACGCAAATACACCCAGCACGCACTAGGTCCCTTCTCCCCATCCACGGTCGCCAGGATTGTGCTCAGTCGTCTGGACGTCAGACTATGCGCCCAAAGGTTGCAGGTGGGCGCCTCGAGTGACTTGAGTTAGATCCTGTAACGACCAGCGCCTTGAACAGTTCGAGCTGGAAAAGCCCTATATAATAACGACTAAATAAATAACAATAATAAATGATACAGGCATTATAGGAACAATTACTTTTCTTTCTGTTATTACAATTACTATTACTATTACGGTAATAATAACGTTGACGACGACGACTATCTCAAATTTTCTGCCGTCAGTGGGTTAGCTTGTGGAATAGTGCCATAGATAGGTCTACCAATGGACATATTGCTGCGTACTGAGCTCGTAAGCTGGGCCTGGTACAAATCAGATGACTGATTTTCAACAGTATGAGAAGAAATCTGGCTGACCCTTTAGGGGGTAAAAAAAATTTCATGGACCAAAAAAAACCACACCACAAACAACAGGTATTCACAAATGTTCTACCTGGCAACAGAAATGGAAATCGACAAACTTACTTTTTGAACCAGAATTGGTAGCGAAAAGCAAGTTTAAAATCTAGGATTGCATTGTGTGTGAGATTAGTTGTGACAAAGTTCATCACGATGATGACCGGTTGTTACAGCACATCTTTCAGACGTGGGCTCTTGCTGGCGAGGTGATCGGACACAAAAGTATGGCAGGAAACCTACACCATTATCAAAACAACAGGTATCTTTGAGTTCTTCAGGTAACGCTGGCACCATTAACTCATCAATTGTATTGAATAAAATGTACTTGACACCCTACACAGAGCTGAGAGCTTCACTGAAGAAAACGCGCGTTTACAATCCAGTTATTTATACTATGTAGTCGTTCAAGACAAAGATCATCAAGCTGCATTATGCACTCCATTTGTGGATTTGCATCTTTTCTCCCAACATCGTCTTGCAGTACGATGTAGTGAACTCAAATCACCAAAATGTGGTTCGATTCGCAAAGTTGAAGGAACTGACCCACATGAGTTGACTCATGGCGATCTTTAGACTGCCACTTCTCATGGTCACCTTGGAATTGTTAAATAATCTCGCATTATTATCTATGTACAAAGAGCTCGCAGTGGATAAGTCGCCTACACAGGTCGCTGATTCCACTGAAAAAACGTGGATTGTACAGCATCCAGTTTTCTCAAGGCAATTTCCTTCCCTTCAATAATGGTAACAGGATCATAATATAAAAATTTTGCACATTTCCGGATTTTCTTCGTCTTTTTTCTCCCTGCCTACACCACCTGTATGATGTAGTGATTTTGTTGTGGTTCGATTCCCGCAAAGTTGAAGGACACTGACAGGTGACTCTGTATGTTGGTATAGATCGCCGCGCTTTGAGCCTTGGGGAAAGGCGCGTACATAGCATCCTGTATTATTATTATTATTATTATTATTATTATTATTATTATTATTATTATTATTATTATTATTAAATAAATACGCCTACAAAGTTAGTCAAGAGTGCAATGACTCGGGTATCCATGGCGTTACGAAATGCGCAGACCTAAAAGCAAATTTTACTCCCAGGTCAATGCGGAATGATTCCAGGCTTATTACTTCTGCCAGCGCCTTGAACAGTTCTGCTCGTAAGTGCGCTGTGCAAAAACAGTTATTTGACTTTTGCCCGTTTTTGTGCAGATGCAGCCACAAAGGCGTCAAATATACCGACGAGGAGGGAGTGGAGAAGTGTGGATTTCTAGTCGTTGAGATGCCTGACCCCACAGGCGGGAGGGAGAGAGCCGTTGACCTTGAGGTCATATTTGGGGGCACAGAGATCAAGGTCGTTGGCTACGACCACACCAGCAAAACTCGCAGAGAGACCTACGTCGATTTCCTATCTCAGTAGGCTAGCTCGCAAACGTGACATTGGCCTTCTTTTGGTAGGTCAAGGTCAATGATTTAGGTTAAGGCTGTCAAAAAACTTCCAATATTCGTGCAATAGAATTTTAAGAAACCAGTGTTATTTGGTGAATTTATTCCTGCATTCCGCACTCCTCTCCACCCCCCCTTCCCAGGGCTTCCTACTTCCCCACTCCCACTTCCATTCACCCTCCCATCCCACCCCTTCCCCCATCTCCCCACCCCAGTTAGCTCTGTGACCTCGCTTAGACCTATTATAACCCTTTTCCTCAAGGTCAAGGTTTGTTAGTAATGATCACCGCTACAAAAGATTGTCCTTGAAAATTGCCTTTTGTGTCGTCGGTACTGGGAACATAGTATGTGGAGAACACCTTACATGGCCTTACGAAATATTTTAAATATGATTCATGCGTTTGTGCTGCTTTGAAGTATGCATTATCAGCCTTACTTACATAGCGTGCATTGTACACATTTAGTTGATCCAGCTTCACGAAATTTATGTGAATAATTCTGTTTTCCTTTTTTTTTGAGGGGGACTGACTGACTGACAAACCGAAACAAACTCTGAATCTAATTTAGCGACACAATATGATTTGAAGTGCAAAGTTTTCTTTCATGCAACTATTATGGTTAGCGCTCAGGAGAGACAATGCGAGATAAATGGATATCCTATTTTTGCTCCCAAGGCGGAGTTTCCTCCCTTCGTTCTCTCTCTCTCTCTCTCTCTCTCTCTCTCTCTCTCTCTCTCTCTCTCTCTCTCTCTCTCTCTCTCTTCTCTCTCTCTCTCTCTCTCTCTCTCTCTCTCTCTCTCTCTCTCTCTCTCTCTCTCTCTCTCTCTCTCTCTTTTTCCGGAAAATCACTAGTCGGTTCATGCAGCTAGCATCCACGTAAACGGCGAATTTGGCAACATGGATTCTGCATGACACTTACATTTCTACAGAACTAAATATTTTGAAACAATCCAAGGTACTTTTTTTTTCTTTTCTTTTTAAAAAAATGAAAGCTTGATTTATGATTTGATTAAATGATTGTTTGACTGATTTCTGGGGGTCAGACGTATATTCCCGAAAGATTCATGGTCACAGCAATTGCAGTGTAATTTGTCCATTTCAAAATTGTTTAAATGTTTTTATGTTGTATCATATAACATGGTTTCTGTCTGCAATTTTTATAATTACGTTCAAAATTGATGTGTTTGATGTGTTCGATGTGCTAAGTATTATCGGAATATTTCCTATTATAATTACTGCTCCAATGAATTAATTACTTGAATGGTAAGTGTATATCTTACATGCCGCTAATTCACACACTACCACAGCATCCGCAGTAGGCTTACTGTGGCCATGTTTAGAACGAGTCGTATTATAATTATTATTCCAACGAATTGATTGATTAAATGATTGATTGGTTGACTTGTGTCGTATACTGCTATTAATCATGCTACAAGAGCCGTCATTCTCAGTGCGTTTTTTGGTATTTCTAGACTTACCTGGGAATACTTTGAAATTGTCGGGAAATCAGAACAATGACCAGTGTCGACCGATCGGTTTGTCTGCCGGTCAAATGCTTGCCATATCTCAAAAACCTCTTAACCGGTTGTGACCCAACTTCATAGGAACATCACCTATGTTAGTGGACATCCTCCCATGCCATCGTATTTCGTCTACCTCAAAGGTCAAGGGCGCTGGGGTAAATTCCATGCTGAACACGTGTTCTATTTCTCAAAAACGGAGGTGCCGATTTTGATGTTTGGTGTATATAGACATTTGGCTCGTTCTGATTCCCGACTATTTCAGAGCATTTCCAGATAAGTCTGGAAACACAAATTGAATGATATATTGAATGATTGTTTGAATTATCGAGACCTGTGTAATATTCACCGCTAACATTCACGCTGCGGCAGCATTTTAAGTGAGATTATTTTATTTCTTAAAATACGATCAAGGATGTACATAGTAAAATGTATGTGTGTTTTTATGCTTAGTTTGAACTTAACCCCCTCTTCGGCATTGGAAGAATTTTAAAAAATAAAAAGAAATGACAAGAAAATCAATTACATAAGCCAGTGAAGGAACGAAATAACACTTTGTTATGTCTACTTGAATTTATCGTGGATTATTTTTCAAAACTCTCTCTCTCGCTCTCTCTCTCTCTCCCTTCCTCCCTCCCATCCCTCAGCCTCACCAATCATCTTCGATACTCCACCTTTTTCATTATCTTCTATTTTCTCCTTCGCCGACTTCTTCTTCTTTCAACTCATCGTTTCATCGCTTTCTAATAGAGACATTAGCTGTGCGAGGGAGACGAGCTGTCTGCTACAACCTGGCGTCTTCCGGTCTTCACGTGCTGGCGATGCTCTTTGATCCCAACCGCGACAAAACTTTCATTCGCTATTCATGACCCCCCTCCAGACATCTTGAGAGGGGGAGGACGACCCGTTCATGTCCAATTGCCTTACGAGAGGCTGTTCTTTAACCTACCTTTCCCTCCTCCCTCCCATCCTCTCTCTCTCTCTCTCTCTCTCTCTCTCTCTCTCTCTCTCTCTCTCTCTCTCTCTCTCTCTCTCTCTCTCTCTCTCTCTCTCTCTCTCTCTCTCTCTCTCTCTCTCTCTCTCTTCTTCCACTCCCACTTTTCCACCATCTCCCCTGTTTCCCCTATTTGCAAATCGTTCTTATCTCTCTTCCCCTCTCCTCCCCCCCCCCACACACAGTTTAGACATACATCTTCTATACTTTTTTTGTTTTAGGTTATCTTTTAACACTAAGATGCTTGTTTAGTTGAACCGTTAAAAAAAAACAACAACACTACCTGCGTTCAAAGCTGCGAAGTTTCGAATTATTAAAATCAGTTTGCAAGTAAAACCATGGACTCATTTTTCAAGTCATACCGTGGACTCATTTTTCAAGTAAAACTATGCTTTTATATGTTGTCATGATTGGGGCACTATCATCGTTTCTCACTTTACAACTTGCCTTCTATGGGATTTTCTTATTTTGGCCCGACTGTTTTTCTTTGTAGTCTCCATAGATATTTGGTCTAGTGATAGGCATAATCTAGACTCGGATAATGTTTTAATATTTATTTTGCATTATATATAATTATTTTTATTTATAGTCTCGATGCATTCCTACCTACATCCCAGGTTCCTATGACGATTTTGAATCTCGTTCGGATCTTGCTAATAACTTAGCAAGAATTTCTGTTCTGTCCTCCATCAAATCTTTCGGATCAACCGAAAGGTTGAGTTCAGTTGCAATCCTAGCTAACTCCGCTAGTTCGGCCTTGCACTGTCAGGTAACAACCACTTCCTCCTCCCCTTTCCCGAAGAAAAGCTGCGCTTGCAGATCGGGATAGCTTTCATAGTGTTCTGAGATATGTCCGCCCGGATAACTGTAGGTAACTAAAAACAAAACAAAAAGACAAGTTACCTCCCATTTCCGAAGATGGTCTATTTTGACCGACGGAATTTCAATAACAGATTTGAACATAATAATTGGCCATTAAAGCAAACATATTATGTTCTACAGACGAAACAAAAATTCCTAAGCATGGGACAAGTAACATACACCAAGAATGTATTCTTAATTTAATTATTATAATACAGGCCCAACTCAGTGAGTACAATAAGTGTGAATCTTGCAGCCTCTGGTCTTCTGCGCTTTCTTACTCGCTGTGGCATACATAACCCGGGCAAGGATCTCACTGTGTTCCCGTTCGTAACTGTTGGCAATTTTTGTGTGGGGTTTGTTTTGTTCTTTTGCCTACAAAGTTAATCATCAATTTAGGACACGTTGCGTTCAGTGAACATCTGGTGTGCTCTATAGGTGTAATCATCATTTTAGGACACGTTGCGTTCGGTGAACATCTGGTGCGTTCTATAAGTGTTGTAATAATTATCGTCTGTGCGCGTGACTACCATTTAGAGTATGGAATTCCCTTTATAAAGTATTTATTTTCACCCCTTTCAACTAAATAATCTTTATTTAGAAGCCTATTTTGTAAGCATTCATTTGTTTCCAAACATTGTAAGATTTCTCTAAATAATATAGTTTGTCGGTAAATAACTTATTATTTACCTAAACTTTGTAAGCACTCATTTGTTTACAAACAATGTAAGAGTTCTCTAAATAATATATTTTGTCGGTAAATAGCTTATTATTTACCTAAACAATATATTGTTTAGGTAAAGAAATTAATAAAGGATTGTTGCTAAATAAAGAATTATTTACCTATAAAATGCATTATTCAGCAGATTGTGTGAAATAATGTGTTATTTAGAAATGTTTCTAAATAATGATTTGTTTACCTGTATAATGCATTATTTAGCAGAATTTGCAAAATAATGTATTATTTAGAAAATGTTGCTAAATAATGCATTATTTACGTAAACAATTTATTATTTAAGGACTGCAATTTTCATTATTTAGGGGATTTACATACAAGTCGTATTACTGTGAGGTTGTGTGTAGTCATAAAGATAATTGGAAAATCGTGAGTTTACGATGTTTGCGATTTAAAATGAGGCAACTGCTTTATTTCACTTCATTTTTATATGTTCGCAGCAGTATTAATATACGAAACTGCAACGGTACTGTCTCCGGAAAAAATGGATCCATCATTATTTCTGCATTGCAGGATTGCCTTCAGAGTAAATATACATGGAGAACTCGCAAGTTAACGGTGATCTTGTGAAACAAATAGCAGAAGCGTTGGTTCCAATTTTTCAACAATTCAATACTCCTGCTACTGCCAGTTCTTCTACACCTATCTCTGCGTTTGGGGGTAAATAAATACAAAAAGAAAGCATACTTTTTTTTCTTCTAACGAGGATACTGAGAACACGGCACAAAACGGACCTTGACCTTTCGTTTGTTTTCGGGATGTTACAAACGTTTTTTTCTTCGAAATTGTGGTGTGATTTATGTTAAAAAATAAATAACACACATTTTGGATAAACAATCTTTTGAAAGACCTTGCATTTAATTATAGAAAGCAGTTAAATTATAAAAACTAAGTTTTCAAGCAAATTCTGGAATCCCCTAAATAATGAAAACTGCAGTCACCAACCAATGAATTGTTTACGTAAATAATGCATTATTTAGCAACATCTTCTAAATAATACATTGTTTAGCAAATTCTGCTAAATAATGCATTATATAGGTAAACAAATAAGTATTTAGAAACATTTCTAAATAATACATATTTAACACAATCTGATATATATATATATATATATATATATATATATATATATATATATATATATATATATATATATATATATATATATATACATATATCATGATTTATTTACGTAAATAACGTATTGTTTAGGTAAATAAAATGTTATTTATGGAGAACATATAATATTTAAAGAAATCTTACATTGTTTGTACCAAAATTATTATTTAGAAAATATGCTTTTGTATAAAGATTACTTAGCTGAAAGTGGTAAAAAAACAATGGCAAATAAATATTTTACAAAGGGAATTCCACATTAGAGTTGATGTCGTTTTTTCGGCAGAAACTTTATTTTCACACTTAAAATAATGACAAACTCTCGTATTGTGAATTACATTACATTACATTACATGATTATTGCTTTAGGTCCAGCGGACTCTTCCGAGCCAAATTAGGACCGGACAACCCCTGATCCGCATAAAAGATCTGCTGAAACAACCCTAGTGGTAAAACGGAAAGCTCTCCACCAGCCAGTCACTTTACAATAAAGATATCCCACGCAGGGGACGCTGAGGCTGTACTCTAATTTATCGAACCCCCGTTAACAAAAACAAAATAGAATACAAACATTATAAATTATCAACAAAACACATACATATAAAATGCATACATTGCTAAATAATAACATCATAGGAAGCCCTAGTGACCACCAGGCAGAAAGCATCCAATATTCCCAAGCTGATCCAACAGACCTCATACACAAAAAAGAGTCTTGTCCCGGAAGAGTTTTGAAGAAAAAAGGTAGATGACTGGTCTAGCGAAGAAGAAGATAGTATAGCAGATTGATAGAACAGAGCAGGAATGAGAAAGAGCAAATGAGAAAGACAGCGACAGTGGGAATTTAAAGCACTAAATTTCCAGAAAGTGTGGATACTATTTATACTGAAACCCCCGGCACCCAAACGGGGGTGTGAAAATGTACACACAAATTACAGGTCTGAATAACTGCTTCTGTAAAATCGAGTTTAGACTTTAGGGATACAAATCAACATTTCTTAAAGCTTCATAGGGAAAGCGAATATGACAGACTCGCCTGTTAGGGAACTTATTCACAAATAATTCTACATGAAAATTAGTACACAGTGTGGATACAGTTTTAACAAACTGAAAAAAAAGCTGCAATAAAACACAAAATAATACTGACTTTGACCTTAAGGTGACCTTGAACTCCACACCTCCACATGAACACTCCTGTATAATCAAAAAGTTATTTTTTTAAATAACATTTGTTTACCCTGTGACCTTGACCTTAAAGTGAGGTCATTCTTTGATTGATTGATTGATTGTTGCTTTAGGTCCAGCGGACTCTTACGAGCCAAATCAGGACCGGACAACCCCCGATCCGCATAAAAGATCTGCTGAAACAACCCTAGTGGGAAAATTGAATGCCCTCCACCGGCCAGTCACTTTACAATAAAGACATCCCACGCAGGGGACGGCTGAGGCTTTACCCCAACTACTCGAACCCCCGGTTACAAAAACAAAATAGAATACAAACATCATTATAAATCATCAACAAAACACATACATATAAAATGCCCATATTGCTAAATAATAACATCATAGGAAGCCCTAGTGACCACCAGGCAGAAAGCGTCAAACACTCCCAACCTGATCCAACAGACCTCATACACAAACAAGGAGTCTTGTCCAGGAAGAGTTTTCAAGAAAAAAGGTAGGTCATTGATCTAGCGAAGAAGAAGATAGTATAGCAGAGTGATAGGACAGATCAGGAATGGGAAAGAGCAAATGAGGAAGACAGCGACAGTGGGAATTTAAAGCACTAAATTTCCAGAAAGTGGGGATACTATTTATACTAAAACCCCCGGCACTCCAACGGGGGTACTGTTGCCGCAGTGAATCTGTCATGCCTACAAAGTCAAGACAGGTTTTCAACTGGGGCTTTCACTTTTCCCTTTATAGGTTAGAACAATCTACAGTGGCAAGATTGCTCATGACCCCAAGGGGTTCGTATTGTGAAACAAGAATATTATTATTATTATTATTATTATTATTATTATTATTATTATTATTATTATTATTATTATTATTATTATTATTATTATTATTATTATTATTATTAACTTCGACAGCAACAACAGTAGTAGTAGTAGTAGTAGTAGTAGTAGTAGTAGTAGTAGTAGTAGTTGTAGTAGTAGTTGTAGTAGTAGTAGTAGTAGAAATTTTAAAAACAAGTTCTGGACTGTAATGGGTGCAGAGTTTCTTCGCGTGCACTTCAGTTATTTATTTGCATAACTTGATGTTGTGATTAATATCAATAAATATGACGATGATTAGGATACTACTACTACTACTACTACTACTACTACTACTACTACTACTACTACTACTACTACTACTACTAGGTTCGAATCTCATAAGCATATTGTTTATTTATGACGTTGTGGCACCCAACAATATTTTTCTTGTAAACCACTATGTAAAACCAATAAATAACTCGTCAGCCACTCGTATACTGATAGTAAATTTATCCTTTTTGTATTAGCTGTGCATGCGAATACCATATGTTGTGACTGTATGCAATTGCACAGCCAGAGACAGCACACAGTCGACTCATCTTGACAGCATTTTCTGTGTCCCAAACTGGAAAGCCCGTGTTGTCTTTGACATCCAATTTCGTTTTTCAGGACAGGTGCTTACATTCGTGTCTCGCTAACATCTCGCTCATTAAAGTGACGGTTGTCGACTATCATGACCATAAAAATACTTTCTTTGACAGTTAGTCTACCACAAACGTGACTACAAGTAAATTTGTTTTAAAAATATAGGTGAGATCCGCTTTAGGTCAAAGTGTCACCAAGATTGTTTTGCTGTTCAGAAAACACATAAGTAATATAGGTGATATCCGCTTTAGGTCAAAGTGTCACCAAGATTGTTTTGCTGTTCAGAAAACACATAAGTAATATAGGTGAGATCCG
Source organism: Oncomelania hupensis (assembly GCA_036898135.1). Taxonomy (NCBI): domain Eukaryota; kingdom Metazoa; phylum Mollusca; class Gastropoda; order Littorinimorpha; family Pomatiopsidae; genus Oncomelania; species Oncomelania hupensis. The sequence continues at coordinate 21,192,246 of CM072518.1, forward strand.
CTTTAGGTCAAAGTGTTACCAAGATTATTCTGGCTGTTCAGAAGACTTGCTGCTTTCAAGACACACAGGACGAAACCAGTACTGGGCAAAAATGAAGACCTTCATCATCATCATTCTTTTGATCTCTGGGGTTCCCTTTGTGTGAGTTGGTAATATTATCTGTTTTGGTCGCATGTTCAATATCAAAATTGCGCAAATTTAACCTTATATGTCTAATTTACACAATGAGATGACTATTTTCTTAAATATTCACTTTTTGTGTTCAAATAGTTGCGAAATTGGACTTGGTGTCCGACCATTCAAAACGTCCGACAAATGCAATTTGATAATAAGAAAGTTCTAGATTTTTGCAAAATGAGGAATATTAACCATTGTCCTGTAAAGAGAATTATATCATTAATGTATCGATGAAAATTTAATGCATTTAGAACCAAAATAGGTTAAACATGTTTTATGTGCATGTAATGGCACCATTTCTCAACAACATATACTTTCGTGCACTACATGAAAATAATATATACCAGCATTCCAATCAAATACTGAAACTGATATCTTTAATAGCCCGCAGCTTATTTATGAACTGTTTAATTTATTGCTAGATAGTCCTTTAGAAACAGTTTTGTAGGATTTTATTTAATATGATTTGTTAATAACGAAATTGAGACTGTGTAGCTGTGTTTGCCCATGGCTTAATATCTTTATTTTTTATGCGTGGGAATAATTGGGACGAACATAAAAACTCGGACTTTTGGTGTAGATACATTTTAATTTAATTCAGATTAGTGTTTTTTTTTTGTCCTTTGTTTGTATGATTCTGTAATTTAAAAAAAAAGATTAAAAACAATAAAATCACAAACTATGTACAGGCGTAAAATGGAATAAGTAAAAATAATACACTGGGTGACTTATCTCCCTTGGAATTCTTATACAGGCGCGAGAAACATAGAGTTACCCGTATGTCACAGACACTCTTTCCGTGGACAAGAGTATCACAAACATCTGCAGATCTGTATACTTTAAGCTCAGCACCGTTAGACACCTTCTATCATTTGGTACAACAAAAATTATCGTCTGCTCCCTTGTTTTGTCCAAATTTGACGACTGCAATATTCTCCAGTCTGGTGAATCCCTGTCTATATCTCCGACCTTTTCCCTGTCTACACTCCATCCCGACGATTACGCTCTTCTTCCAAGACCGGAGTGCTTTCCATTACTCTAGTTAGAACCAAAACGACTGGCGAACGTGCTAGTTTCTTTTTCTCGGCTCCCATTCTCTGGAAACAACTTTTCCCCCAAATCCGCCATTGTCAATTAGTTATTTAGTAATTGTTTATAGGGTCCAGCGAACTGCAAAGAGCCGAATTAGGACCACAAGTTGGTTGAAAGAGGACTCACCCCCGGGTCCGTATAAAAGATCTGCTGAAATAACCCCAATGGCAACACTGAAGGTACTCCGCCAGCCGGTCACTCCGCAATAAACATTCAAGATAATTTATTGCCAAGTGAATACACAAGGGATGCATTTGGTCAACGCTGCAGCACCACACAAAAAACACATAAAACATAGTGAACAAGTTGACAGCAAATCACAATAAAAGGATAAGTAGACTAAAGTCATAAAACAGATTAACTGTACAAAAGGGCAAATATAGAGTTGCTAGTCAACACACATACACACAAACCCTCACACACACACCCTCACCCACACACACACACACACACCCACACACACATTGCTAAATTCTAACCATCCAACTTTTACATTCCATTCGGCCTCGTGTTAATTTAACATTAGCACGCCTACGCGCAGAGAGTAGGCCTACTTGTACAAAACTAGCATATCTTTACGGGGGGAGGAGAGTGGGAGGGTGTGTGTGTGTCGGTGTGTGTGTATGTGTGTGTGTGGGTGTGTGTGGCTAGGTAGAAACGCCGTTATTCTGACATATACTTGAACTTCTACTTGCTTTCTTTTGACGGACCCCGTTATTCTGACGTCAAAACAGTGTTCTGTTAGGGTTAGGGCAGTGTTAGGCTTAGGGTTAGGTTAAGAGCTGGGGTTAGGGTTAGAGTTAGGGATAGCTTAAAAAAATGGACAAATTTGTAAAAATGTCAAAGTAACGTATGTAGAGTTTCATGAAAGTCATCACAACGGCGTTTCTACACGGTTGTGTGTGTGCGTGTGCGTGTGTGTGTGTGTGTGTGTGTGTGTGTGGGTGGGTGGGTGTAACTTCTATATTCTACCCTTACACCCCCATATAGTGTCCACTTTTGAGTAATCTGCAGCTAAGCATGGAATACAAGATCTGTACACTAAACACAGTGCATGGCTTCAAATATTTTGGAGCCGTTTTATCAGACAATGGGTCCAGACAGGAAGTCTTCTCCAGGATCGCACAAACAACTGCTACCCTGACAAGATTGAAGCCCATTTGTAAAGACAGGACCACCAGTCTACATTCCAAGGTAAGGCTGCTGATTCATCTCCATCTTCCTATACGCTTGCGAAACATAGACCCTCACAGCAGATCTACAACGAAGAATACAAAGCATGGATATGAGGTGCTACAGAAGACTTCTGGGCATTTCCTATACCCAACACACCACCAACCTATCCCGTCACTCGAAGGTCGTTGGGGCACCACGGTTGATTGTTATATAACTTTTTTAATACTATTTATTTTCTTTAGTTTTAAAAAAATATTCTATTGCGCTGTTTTAGCAGATACCTGACTTGGATTTATGGACAGATTACTGCTCTGACCTTTACAACCACAAATCAAACGGAGACCCATGAGTTCTAGCATGTCCCCAGAACAGAGAAGAGAAAGAAACCCTCCCAATTCTCAGAGAAGAAGTTGAGGCAGCAGTGCAATCACTAAAGAAAGGGAAGTCATCGGGAGTGGACAACATACCCGCGGAATTGCTGCAAGCCGGAGTGGAAGCGATGATTGATGCCCTCACCATTATCTGTAACGAGTTCTGGCAGAGTGGCCTACACCATTGACCCATTCGCTTGTCATCACTCTTCCCAAAAAGGGTAACCTTCAGGAGTGTGAAAATTACCGCACCATCAGGATCATCAGCCATCCCTGCAAGATCCTGCTGAAAATAATACTCAACAGGTTGAAACCCCCAAGCTGAACAAAATCATAGCTGAAGAACAAGCAGGATTCAGGGCAGGACAAAGTACCACTGAACAGATTTTAAACCTCAGACTAATCTGCGACAAATAACTACAGCACCAACATCTATATCATGTGTTTGTAGACTTCAAGAAAGCGTTTGACCGAGTTTGGCATGCAGCTCTGTGGACAACCATGAGAGTGTCCAACATCAGCCATACAATTATTGAAGTCATCAAAAGCCTGTATGACAAGGCTACCAGTGCAGTCCTCAGGGCTAGAAATTAAATTTTTTCTTTGGGGGCCACCGGGCCCCTTGATTGAAAAATTTGAGGGCCCACAAGCAATTTTCGGGGCCCAACTTGAAAAATAATGCAAACAAAAAACAAAAGAATTATTGACAATATAAATATAATATAATAAGTAGAAAGTACAATTTGTCTGATAATCTAAACTAAAAACAATTGAATTTCCAATTTTGCTGAGTGATGTCATTTTTATTTGCCTTTTCTTTCACTTTCAAACATTACCAACAAAAAAGGGGAAAACACACACACACACACATTCAGTGACACACATATTCCAGTGACTAGTGAGCCTGAAAATTGGAAAATACGCCATCACCGATTGTTTCAGCAACTGTATGGCGACGATATGTTGCCATACTTTCGTACTTGCAAAGATGGACATTTTGCGCTTATGTTGTGCCATAGCCTTTTGTTTATTATATTAAAAAGATATTGAAGTGTATATTAAACTTTTGAGTGCAAAATTAAAGGGTTTTCGCTTCTTTTCTCTGTTTTTTTTTTCTGTCCAAATTTAGGGCACCGGTGTGGGTTGCTTCCCTTGGCCCAAATACGAAACTGCCGAGTAGAGCTAGCGGTAGCAGACGAATTATTTTGCGGGCCAAGCGGGCCCTTCGTTTTTCAACATTCCGAGCCCGAAATCAACTTTGCGGGTTTTTGGCCCCGGGCCCCCGCTAATTTCGAGCCCTGCCTCCATAACAGCGCCATCGGGAACTGGTTCAGAACAACAATCGGTGTGCGTCAAGGATGCCTACTCTCTCCAATATTCTTTAACATCTTCATAGAGCGCATCATGCCCTTGCAGATCACGAATTCAGCATGGGGGGTAGAGCAATCTCCAACCTCCGTTTTGCAGATGACATTAATGGATTGGCTGGAGAAGAACAAGAACTTGAACAGCTGGTACAGATGCTTGACACCACCTCCAGAGCCTATGGAATGGAAAGTGCAGAGGAGACCAAAATGTTAACCAACAACACCAATGGCATCAGCATGAACATCAAAGTCCAAGGCCAATCTCTCAACACAGTGCATAGCTTCAAATATTTTGGAGCCATTGTATAAGACAATGGGTCCCGACAGGAAATTCTCTCCAGGATCGCGGAAGCAACTGCTGCCCTGACAAGGTTGAAGCCCATTTGGAAAAACAGGACCATCAATCTACATTCCAAGGTAAGGCTGCTATGCTCCTTTGTCTCTCCATCTTCCTATACGATTGCGAAACATAGACCCTCACAGCAGATCTCCAACGAAGAATACAAAGCATGGAGATGAGGTGCTACAGAAGACTTCTGGGCATTTCCTATACCCAGTTCATCACCAACAACGAAGTCCGACAGACCATCACACAATCCATTGGACAAGCTGATGATATGATCATAGTTGTGAAGAAACGGAAACTCCGATAGTATGGCCACATCACCAGAGTATCAGGCCTTGCAAAGACCATCCTGCAGTATGTGTCTCTGCGTAGCTTATATAGAAAACAAAAGAATCATTAAATGTCTGATCATACGTTTTGGTGTTTTACACAAAATAATTATGCAATAATTCATAAGGTCTGTTTTGGCTGATTCCAATAATACTAAACCCATTTCTGAATTATTATTCGAAGCAGAGATATTAGCAAACTAAAATTGTTTGCAAAGCTGACCTAAGTTTCCATTTGAAATTGCACATGTAGCCAACTTTGGCATTGTATTGGAAGGCCTCTGAGAGCTGAAATAAATCACTGTATTTGTAATAAGAGATGTGAAATGAATGCATGTTTGTGTGACATTGGTTCTGCGAATTACCTTCGCAAAAATGCTTCTACTTCTCTCGCTCTCTATTTCTATATCTGGCAGTAGTTTCTATGGTGTTTGTTCTTCAGCATACTCTTGTGCGTGTACTTTTATAATAAATAATAAATAATGACAGTGTCATTCTCATATTGAGCCGCACATTGCCGTCTCAAAGGTATATACATGAAATTGAAATAGAGTTACACTAGTAATTAACCATATTATCTTCCAGGAGATGCCTACAAACACCTTATAAAGTTACATTATCTTCAGCGTTAGGAGCGAGGCTTCGCCCCACCCCCACACTCTCCATCTTCCCCCCCCTCCCAGCCCCCGACAAGGTCTTTGGCCCTGGACATCCCTGGGGTCTGGACCTTGGCCACAATTTGTTCTCTCTTCTCCCTTCCCGTACCTTACCCTTGATTCGACCCTGTTGTAGATGTAAACGGGAAAGAGAATGGAGAAGAGTGTGATGTGGTATACGTGTGTGTAATTGTGTGTGTCCACCAGGACGGAGGTGTTAAGTATGCTACTGATGGACAATTTAGCAAGATCCGCACGAGAAACAACATCGCCATAGGAACCTGGAATGTCAGGACCCTAACTACGGAAGGAAAATTAGAAGAACTGGCCCACGAGTTGGACCACTATCGATGGAACGTTCTAGGCATCAGCGAACTGCGCTGGAAAGGCCTAGGTGAAACAATGACCGACAAAGGCCACAAGCTCTATTTCAGCGGTAGAGATGACAGGCACGAACACGGCGTTGGATTCTTGGTCCACAAGAACATTCTAGCCACTGTCATGGGTTGCCGCCCAGTCTCCAGTAGACTCATTACCATCCGCCTGAGAGCAGCCCCTTTCAACATCACCATCATCCAGGCCTATGCCCCAACTTCAGACTATGACGACAGCGAAGTGGAGGATTTTTATGAAAATCTACAGGCGGTCCTTGACCAAGTGCCGAAGAAGGACATAGTCATAGTGCAAGGCGACTGGAATGCCAAGGTTGGCCAAGATGCGCACCACAACTGGGGAGACACATGTGGACCCCACTGCAACAACGAGACAAATGACAGGGGTCTGAGACTCTTGGAGTTTGCCAGATACAACAATCTGGTACTGGCAAACACGCTTGGTCTCCACAAAAACTCCAGACGATGGACATGGCACAGTCCTGGCGGGGAGCATCACAACCAAATAGACTACATCATGGTCAAGAAACGCTTCAGATCAAGCATCAACATTGGCAAAACACGCACTTTTCCAGGAGCAGACATCGGAAGTGACCACGATCTCGTGATGATGTCTTTCCGGCTCCACTTGAAGAGAGTAAATACAGCAAAGTGCACTAGACTGAAGTTCGACCTGGACAAACTCCAAGACCCGGAGGTGGCAGAACTATTTCAGGCCACAATTGGAGGGAAATTTGCACCACTGCTCATTTTGGGGGCTGGTGAAGTAGATGTCAACACCATGACCACCACCTTCAACTCAGCTGTGACAGATGCCGCCACTGAGATCCTTGGCAAGCACCGACCAAAGAAGAAGCCGTGGATCACACCTGAACTTTTGGATCTGTGTGATAAACGAAGAGAGATGAAAAAGAAAAAGAACACTTCACAGGGAGCTGATGTCTACCGAAAAATCAACAATGACATCCGAAAAGGCATGCGCACAGCAAAGGAGAACTGGATAGAAGATCAATGCCAGGAAATAGAGAACAGTCTGAACAAGAACAACAGCAAGAAGGCCTACCAGACAGTGAAGCGGCTGACAAGTGTCAAACAGCCCAAAGTCTCCACGATCCAAAGCAAGTCTGGCATATGCCTTACAGAAGAACAAGAAGTCTTGGACAGATGGACAGAATACTGCTCTGACCTTTACAACCATACACCAAATGGAGACCCATCAGTTCTAGCATGTCCCGAGAACAGAGAAGAAGAAATCCTCCCAATTCTCCAGGAAGAAGTTGAGGCAGCAGTGCAAGCGCTAAAGAAAGGGAAGTCAGCGGGAGTGGACAAAATACCCGCGGAACTGCTACAAGCAGGAGGAGAAGCGATGATTGATGCCCTCACCATTATCTGTAACAAGATCTGGCAGAGTGGGGAGTGGCCTATACCATGGACCCAGTCGCTTGTCATCACTCTTCCCAAAAAAGGTAACCTTCAGGAGTGTGAAAATTACCGGACCATCAGCCTCATCAGCCATCCCAGCAAGGTCCTCCTCAAAATAATACTCAACAGGTTGAAACCCCAAGCTGAACAGATCATAGCTGAAGAACAAGCAGGATTCAGGGCAGGGCGAAGTACCACTGAGCAGATTTTCAACCTCAGAATAATCTGTGAGAAATACCTACAGCACCAACAACATCTATATCATGTGTTCATAGACTTCAAGAAGGCGTTTGACCGAGTCTGGCATGCAGCTCTATGGGCAACAATGAAAGTGTACAACATCAGCCCTAAAATTATTGAAGTCATCAAAAGCCTGTATGACAAGGCTACCAGTGCAGTCCTCCACAACAGCGCCATCGGGAACTGGTTCAGAACAACAATCGGTGTGCGTCAAGGATGCCTACTCTCTCCAACACTCTTCAACATCTTCCTAGAGCGCATCATGTCAGATGCTCTTGCAGACCATGAAGGCACAGTCAGCATAGGGGGTAGAGCAATCTCCAATCTTCGTTTTGCAGATGACATTGATGGATTGGCTGGAGAGGAACAAGAACTTGAACAGCTGGTACAGAGGCTTGACACCACCTCCAGAGCCTATGGAATGGAAATAAGTGCAGAGAAGACCAAAATGATGACCAACAATACCAATGGCATCAATACGGACATCAAAGTCCAAAGCCAATCCCTCAACACAGTGCATAGCTTCAAATATTTAGGAGCCATTGTATCAGACAATGGGTCCCGACAGGAAGTCCTCTCCAGGATCGCACAAACAACTGCTGCCCTGACAAGGTTGAAGCCCATTTGGAAAGACAGGACCATCAGTCTACATTCCAAAGTAAGACTGCTGCGCTCCCTTGTCATCTCCATCTTCCTATATGCTTGCGAAGCATGGACCCTCACAGCAGATCTCCAACGAAGAATACAAAGCATGGAGATGAGGTGCTACAGAAGACTTCTGGGCATTTCCTATACCCAACACATCACCAACGACGAAGTCCGACAGACCATCACACAAGCCATTGGACAACACAATGACCTGCTAACAGTGGTGAAGAAACGGAAACTCAGATGGTATGGCCACGTCACCAGATCATCAGGCCTTGCAAAGACTATTCTGCAAGGCACAGTGCAAGGAGGTAGAAGAAGAGGGAGACCGAAAAAGAGGTGGGAGGACAACATTCGAGAATGGACTGGTTTGTCACTGAGCGAAGCCATCAGGGCTGCTGAGGACAGAGAAAGATGGAGTATGCTGGTTAAACGATCATCTGTGGTGCCCCTACGACCTTCGGGTTACGGGACAGGATAGGATAGGATAGGAATTATAATATCTTATATCAAATTTTATTTTAAAACCTTAGTGTTTTTTATGATTTCTATTTGTATTATTCTATATTCAATAGTAGTAGTAGTAGTAGTAGTAGTAGTAGTAGTAGTAGTAGTAGTAGTAGTAGTAGTAGTAGTAGTAAGACATTCGCCTACCGTGCAGGCGACCCAAGTTCAAATTTCCCGCGGGCCATATTTTTTTATGTTATTTTTTTTAACACTACAATATGGATATTTTTCGTTTTAATTTAGGCTTTTTACTTTTAACCTATTTATTTATTTATTTATTTATTTATTTATTTATTATTATTATTATTATTATTATTATTATTATTATTATTATTATTATTATTATTTATAAACTAATAATAATAACAATAATAATAATAATTATTATTATTATAATTATAATATCTTATATCAAATTTTATTTTAAAACCTTGGTGTTTTTTATGATTTCTATTTGTATTATTATATATTCAATATTATTATTATTATTATTATTATTATTATTATTATTATTATTATTATTATTATTATTATTATTACCAAGGATTGGGATGGGGTGGTACGTGTAGGTAAAAGGGGGCTACGCGTAGGTTTAAAGGGGCATGGGTAGGCATAACGGGGATACGGGTATATACAAGGGGGTATGGTGATGGTCGATTCCTTTCATCCATACCTGCGAAACGATCAACGGGGAAGTATCAAGGAGGGTACAGATAGGTTTCAAGGGGGGTACGGAAGGTATCAAGGGGGTATGGGGAGGTATCAAGTGGGTACGGGGAGGTATCAAGGGGGTATGGTGAGGCATCAGGGGGGGGGACGGAGAGATATCAGGGGGGGGGGGACGGAGAGATATCAGGGGGGGGGGAGGGTATGATGAGTTATCAAGGGGGATATGGGGATGTATCATCGTCCAAATGAAACTCGCAGACAACAGTTGTCTCTCTGTCTATATTTGAAACAGCAATCTGGCAAGCCAGGGTACAAAAACCACTAGTGTCTTATAAACTGGTTGTGTGTAGAATGTGATCATAATAAATTTGTAAAGCGCATAGAGCTGTTGGATGTATACCAGAATGTGTTAAAGGCTTTGCTATGGCTAATTTCTATAAGACCGGTTCTGGGCCTGCTGTATCGTGTGAGGCATAATTACTTATATATATATATATATATATATATATATATATATATATATATATATATATATATATATATATATATATATATATATATATATATATATATATATATATATATATATATATATATAGATAGATAGATAGATAGAGATTGGGCTTTTATGAGGTACATTTCGATTTTTGACTTAGCTGTGGGGCAGAAATTTTTTTTGGGGCGTTTATAATGCCCCACAATACTACCATTGCTAAAGCGTTGTGTTGGGTCATCTGTTCACCAAGGGCATTAATGCTCACAACAATGTTTTCCATGGATATATATCCAGAACTGAAAAATTGGTTAGCTCCCTTCCATTGCCCTGTGCCGAAACTCTAATTTTAGATTATTACGTCACAGTGCTAAAAATAGCCAACAAATATACTAAGCTTCCGTAACGGGGATTGTTACTTTTGCGAGGCACGTTTGCTTGCCATGTTTGTGAATTGACGAACCCGAAACTGAGAGGACACGCAGAAGGCGGCAAGGTAATTGCTTTATTTCGATCAAAGACTATAAGTACGTATCTGTTTCGATTCCGGTAGAATCGTAAGACAAGTCCCCAAATTCCGAATTATGGATTGAACATCATCTTCAACTGAAATTCTACTACTGTTTTGCTTCAGTCTGTAATTTGGGGAGTTGATCTCATGAATTTGGGATCTAGTCTTACGATTCTACCTCGATTCCTAACTTGGATGTTTTGAGACTAAATTGCCAGTGAAGATCTTAAGTGATTAGAATGTGGCACCATCGTGTCTTTATCAAGCAGGCAAATGGCCCGAAACCTGGCGAATGGGTGAAATGCAGGAGTAACCGTTGTAAGAAGTAATTTAGGCTAAGATGAGAAGGAAGTTTCTTAACAAAAGAAAATGATCTAAAGAAACTATTAATAGCCTAACATCCATAAATGACAATATTATTACCACAACTATCATTACCACCGCCATCATTATTAGTAGTAGTAGTAGTAGTAGTAGTAGTAGTAGTAGTAGTAGTAGTAGTAGTAGTAGTAGTAGTAGTATTACTATCACTCTCACTATCATCACAATTATTGTTAATAAAATTATTATCAACACTATTATTATCATCAGTAGCCTATTATAGTTCCTATCCTATTCTATCCCGTAACTCGGATGTCGTAGGGGCACCACAGATGATCGTTTATCCAGCATACCCCATCCTTCCCTGTCCTCAGCAACCCTGATTGTTAGGCTCAGTGTCAAACCAGTCCATTCTCGAATGTTGTCCTCCCACCTCTTTTTTCGGTCTCCCTCTTCTTCTACCTCCTTGCACTGTGCTTTGCAGGATGGTCTTTGCAAGACCTGATGATCTGGTGACGTGGTCATACCATCGAAGATTCCGTTTTTTTCACCTCTGTGAGCAGGTCATCGTGTTGTCCAATATGTGTGATGGTCTTTCGGACTTCGTCGTTGGTGATATGTTGGGTATAGGAAATGCCATTTCAACTGCACAAGCAGTTGTTATGAACAAAACAAGCAAAGATCGAGGCCTATGAGCGAGCCGCAGCGAAAACCAACTTCCGCAATATGGAACTAATTTTAACGTGCCATCGGTTGCTTCGTGCGAACATTCCTGAGATTAAAGTGCATAGACCCAAAATGTGTGATCTAATCGTGCATCTTTCACACTATAAGATTCTAGTCCTTTATAATTCTCCATCTGTTCACCGTCAACGCCCTCGAAAACGCCCTTCTGTAGCACCTCATCTCCATGCTTTGTAGGCTATTTTTCGTTTTAGATCTGCTGTGAGGGCCCATGTTTCGCAAGCATATAGGAAGATGGAGATGACGGAGCGCAGCAGTCTCATCTTGGAATGTAGACTGATGGTCCTGTCTTTCCAAATTGACTTCAAACTCGCCAGGGCAGCAGTTGTTTGTGCGATCACATTATTATTATTATTATTATTATTATTATTATTATTATTATTATTATTATTATTATTATTATTATTATTATTATTACTATCACTCTCACTGTCATCACAATTATTGTTAATAAAATTATTATCAACACTTTTATTATCATCAGCATTATAGTTCCTATCCTATCCTATCCCGTAACTCGGATGTCGTAGGGGCATCACAGATGATCGTTTAACCAGCATCCCCCATCTTTCCCTGTCCTCAGCAACCCTGATTGTTAGGCTCAGTGTCAAACCAGTCCATTCTCGAATGTTGTCCTCCCACCTCATTTTCGGTCTCCCTCTTCTTGTACCTCCTTGCACTGTGCTTTGCAGGATGGTCTTTGCAAGACCTGATGATCTGGTGACGTGGCCATACCATCGAAGAATCCGTTTTTTCACCACTGTGAGCAGGTCATCGTGTTGTCCAATATGTGTGATGGTCTTTCGGACTCCGTCGTTGGTGATATGTTGGGTATAGGAAATGCCCAGAAGTCTTCTGTAGCACCTCATCTCCATGCTTTGTATCCTTCGTTTTAGATCTGCTGTGAGGGTCCATGTTTCGCAAGCATATAGGAAGATGGAGATGACAGGGAGCGCAGCAGTCTAGCTCATCTTGGAATGTAGACTGATGGTTCTGTCTTTCCAAATTGGCTTCAAACTCGCCAGGGCAGCAGTTGTTTTGTGCGATCATGGAGAGGACTTCCTGTCGGGACCCATTGTCTGATACAATGGCTCCTAAATATTTGAAACTGTGCACTTTGTTGAGGGATTGGCCTTGGACTTTGATGTCCGTGTTGATGCCATGGGTGTTGTTGGTCATCATTTTGGTCTTCTCTGCACTTATTTCCATTCCATAGGTTTTGGAGGTGGTATCAAGCCTCTGTACCAGCTGTTCAAGTTCTTGTTCCTCTACAGCCAATCCATCAATGTCATCCGGAAAACGAAGGTTTTTGTTTGCTCTTCCCTCTATGCTGACTGTGCCTTCGTGATCTGCAAGGGCATCTGACATGATGCGCACTAGGAAGATGTTGAAGAGTGTTGGAGAGAGTAAGCATCCCTGACGCACACCGATTGTTGTTCTGAACCAGTTTCCAATGGCGCTGATGTGGAGGACTGCACTGGTAGCCGTGTCATACACGTTTTTGATGACTTCAATAATTTTAGGGCTGATGTTGTACGCTCTCATTGTTGCCCACAGAGCGGCATGCCACACTCGGTCAAACGCCTTTTTGAAGTCTACGAACACATGATATAGATGTTGGTGCTGTAGGTATTTCTCGCAGATTATTCTGAGGTTGAAAATCTGTTCAGTGGTACTTTGCCCTGCCCTGAATCCTTCTTGTTTTTTTTAAAGCTATGATTTGTTCAGCTTGGGGTTTCAACCTGTTGAGTATTATTTTCAGGAGGACCTTGCTTGGATCGCTGATGACGATTATGGTGCGGTAATTTTCACATTCCTGAAGGTTACCTTTTTTGGGAAGAGTGACGACAAGCTACTGGGTCCATGGTGTAGGCCACTACCCACTCTGCCAGATTTTGTTACAGATAATGGTGAGTGTGTCAATCATGGATTCTCCTCCTGCTTGAAGCAGTTCCGCGGGTATGTTGTCCACTCCCGCTGACTTCCGTTTCTTCAGCGATTGCACTGCTGCCTTAACTTCTTCCCGGAGAATTCGGAGGATTTCTTCTTCTTCTCTGTTCTCAGGACATGCTAGAACTGATGGGTCTCCGTTTGGTGTGTGGTTGTAAAGGTCAGAGCAGTACTCTGTCCATCTGTCCAAGACTTCTTGTTCTTCTGTAAGGCATATGCCAGACATGCTTTGGATCGTGGAGACCTTGGGCTGTTTAACACTTGTCAACCGCTTCACAGTCTGGTAAGCCTTCTTGCTGTTGTTCTTGTTCAGACTGTTCTCTATTTCCTGGCATTGATCTTCTGTCCAGTTCTCCTTTGCTGTGTGCATGCCTTTTCGGATGTTATTGTTGATTTTTCGGTAGGCATCAGCTCCCTGTGAGGTGTTCTTCTTCTTTTTAATCTTTCTTCGTTTATCACACAGGTCCAAAAGTTCAGGTGTGATCCACAGCTTCTTCTTTGGCCGGTGCTTTCCAAGGATCTCCGTGGCTGCATCTGTCACTGCTGAGTTGAAAGTGGTGGTCATGGTGTTGACATCTACTTCACCAGCTCCCAAAATGAGCAGTGGTGCAAATTTCCCTCCAATTGTGGCCTGAAATATTTCCACCACCTCCGGGTCTTGCAGTTTGTCCAGGTCGAACTTCAGTCTGGTGCACTTTGCTGTGTTTACTCTCTTCAAGTGAAGCCGGAAAGTCATCATCACGAGATCGTGGTCACTTCCAATGTCTGCTCCTGGAAAAGTGCGTATCCTGCCAATGTTGATGCTTGATCTGAAGCGTTTCTTGACCATGATGTAGTGGATCTGGTTGTGATGCTCTCCGCCGGGACTGTGCCATGCCCATCGTCTGGATTTTATGTGGAGCTCCCCTCCTCTCTCCATCTACAGCTTGACGGTACCTCTATCCCTCTCTCCGACTCTGCCAAGAACCTTGGCGTTATCCTTGACTCTTCTCTCTCAATGACTAGCTTTGTCTCTGCAACCGCCCGGGCCTGCTACTTCCACCTCCGTCGAATCAGTCAGATCAGAAAATACCTCACCACTGAAGCTGCCACCAAACTTGCTGTCTCCCTCATCCTGTCTCGCATCGACTATTGCAACTCCCTTCTTTCCGGCCTTCCCCGCTCCACCACTCTCCCTCTCCAACGCGTTCAAAACAATACTGCCCGCCTCGTCCTCAGAAAGAAGAAATCTGACCACGTCACTCCCTTGCTCAAAGCCCTACACTGGCTTCCCATCTCCCAACGCATTCAATACAAGACCTTGTCTCTCTGCTACAAGTCCCTCAACAACTCCGCTCCTCTCTATCTCTCTGACTTACTTCACCCATACATTCCCTCTCGCTCTCTTCGCTCTGCCTCCGACCCTCTCCGCCTCCGCATTCCTCGCTCCAAACTCAGCACGTTCGGGTCCCGCTCCTTCTCTGTCTACGGCCCATCCATCTGGAATACTCTCCCACTCTCTCTCCGTCAGAAACCCTCTCCCACCTCCTTCCAGTATGCCCTCAAAACTTACCTTTTCAAGCAGTTCTAACACTATGACCTCACTACGCACCCCATCGCCAGCTGTCTCTTGCATATAGTGTCTGGTCTGTTTGTGGTATGAGTATATTTGAGTGAATGTATTTTTTGCGTAATTGTTACATGTGTCATTGTCTAAAGCGTGCACATGCGTGCGTGAGTTGTGAGTGCGCGCTTAGAGTTATAATTATTATAAGATAAGCGCATTATAAATACAGTAATTATTATTATTATTATTATTATGGAGACCAAGCGTGTTTGCCAGTATCAGATTGTTGTATTTGGCAAACTCCTAGAGTCGCAGACCTCTGTCATTTGTCTCGCTGTTGCAGTGGGGTCCACATGTGTCTCCCCAGTTGTGGTGCGCATCTTGGCCAACCTTGGCATTACAGTCGCATTCCACTATGACTATGTCCTTCTTCGGCACTTGGTCAAGGACAGCCTGTAGATTTTCATAGAAATCCTCCACTTCTCTGTCGTCATAGTCTGATGTTGGGGCATAGGCCTGGATGATGGTGGTGTTAAAAGGGGTTGCTCTCAGACGGATGGTAATGAATCTACTGGAGACTGGGCGGCAACCCATAACAGTGGCTAGAATGTTCTTGTGGACCAAGAATCCAACGCTATGCTCGTGCCTGTCATCTCTACCGCTGACACAAAGCTTGTGGCCTTTGTCGGTCGTTGTTTCACCTATGCCTTTCCAGCGCAGTTCGCTGATCCCTAAAACGTTCCAACTATAATGGTCCATCTCGTGGGCCAGTTCTTCTAATTTTCCCTCAACATTTAGGGTCCTGACATTCCAGGTTCCTATGATGATGTTATTTTTGGTGCGGATCTTGCTGAGTTGTATTATTGTTACTCCATTATTTGAACCATTACAATTACCACCATCACCGCCACCACCACTGCTGACTAATTCGACGAATGAAGAAAGGTGACAGTAGTAGTAGTATATTTTATTAACGTCTGCTAAAACCAAGGGTCATTCGAGACGACATATACAAAATGGATTTAAAAGTGTGAATAAAATATCAATAAAAAATAAAAACAGTAAAACATGAAATCAAATACACAGTAGGCCTAAATTTACACAGGCGATTACATGCATAAAAAGAGCTATATACAAACTTACATTGACAACACTCATAGACATTGCATTTTCTTTTTTCTTTTTTAAATTATATATACACATACATATATCATATGAATAAAAACATAAATAAGCAAATGAAGCGTGCATACATTGGAATTTGCAAATAATTACACTGACACACGAGACAACAGAATCGTCCATGTATAAGTTTAACATACTATCTCTCTCCCCATCTCACGCTCTCTCTCACCCACTGACTGTGCCGCTCCCCCCTCCTCTCTGCGGCAAGCAAGACAAAGCACCAATAACCGTGCGCGCATCCCCAGCAATACTCTCACACACATTTAGGCATACATACACACACACACGCACGCACGCACACCACACACACACACCAATCATGTATAATATGTTTCACAAAAAAAAACATAGTAGTTTACTTCCTTTACGTTAAAGCGCACAAAGAACAGGAATACGGCAAGCATTCAATGTTAAATATACAGGCAAAGCGTTTACAAATATATTTTTTTAAAAAACTAAAACAATCGATAAAAATTTTATTACAAGACTACTACCAAACAAACGAACAGGGCAGGCATATTACAATTTAGAGAACACAAGATAGAGACACGTACTACTTTCAAAAGTTAAAACAGGTGACAGTGTGACATTTGACAGCAATAAGAGATCTTATATTTTATAATGCTGATGTTAAATAATTTTAAAAAACAAGATTGTGTAAGCAGATGTTTCTTGTTAATTTCAGTTAACGGTGTAAGCAAGGTGAAAGATTCGTTGGAGGAACAGATTGAAACTTAAACTTCTGCTGAAGCTTCAAGTACATTTTTGGTGAACGTACCTGTTCCTTTGTCCTCCAACCAAGCACCTGCTCTTGCACCATCAACCCAAGCACCTGTTCCTCGATCATCAACTCGAGCAACTGCTCCTCCGCCATACACCGAGCACATGCTCCTCCGTCATCATAAGGTTTGTTTAAAGTAATATAATAGGATTTTGTTTACATGTGTATGTCCTGAAGATTCTTTTTGTAGAGTGCAATTTGTCTTGTTTTGATAGCACAAAAAAGGGGGTGGGGGAAAGTTTTAATTTTAAGTGATAGTCTTTGCAATTGATTGTTTATAAAATGCCAAAGGTGTACTTGATGAGAACTCTCAATACATTTTACCAAATTTTGAGTCCTGCAGAATATATCTATCTCTTGAGAGGTGCCCCAAGGCTTGCTGAGTAGGATGAAGCCATGTGGTTGTTTCAAAAGTTTGTAAAATAAGCATGGTGTATAATTTTTTTCAATGTTACAGAAGACTTAAATCACCATTTGATACTTGACAATGCATCTTCTTCCTTCCCAACTGCAACCTTGGCATTTAGGCACAACTTTTGTTGTTGCATTGATTTTTTAGTCCCTCTCGGCGTAGACCATGGAGACGCATTTGGTGGTCATGTGGTCGTCTTCCCTCCTCATTCTCTCCCAACCGCTCCTCTTCTTATTGGGTGTTCATTTCGGGATCTTGTAAAGCACTTGCTGATGATGTAGAGTAGCCGGTGAAGATTTCTGTCATAGTGGTTATTCTTAGTGGAAGCTTGATAATTCATTCGTTAAAGGTCCCTGTTTGTATAGCTCCACTACTTCCGCAGGTCCAGATGAATAGAGGGGGTGGAGGAGGGGGAACAGAGACGAGAGGTGGCCATAAACCACTTCCTCCCGCCACGTCCAGCACCTCCAGTAGTGTAGCGATGTTGTAGTTGGAAGATGTTGGATGCCTCGAAATCTTAAGTCTTAAGATCTTGGCCTTTTGACGTCTTGAGATCTTGGTATCTTGTTGATATCTTGAAGTAGCTGATTTGCTGCTTGTCGATGAAGCTGTTTCTGTTGTAGAACCCCAAGGTTGTAGTCGGGGCCACCGGGGTCCATCTTGACATCTGCGCTGCTCGCCCTTGAATCCGATAGGGAGAATGAGGCGCTGACTCCGATTAGGCACAACCAGGAATTTCGTCATTTTGTATTGTAGACATTGGGGACCGAAATGGTTGTCAGAAAGCTTAATTTTAATTGACATTAGACCACCACGGTGGCCAAGTGGTTAAGGAGCCCGCCTTGTTTGCAGAAGGTCGTAGAATTAAGCCTTGGACGAGTATTCCCGAAGACATTAAAATTGGTATTCTAGCACCTGGCGTCTGGTATCATGAAGTTCAACATTAAATAATATAACTGTCAAAGCTGCGCACTGTCTAAATATATAAAAACACTCTTGACTTGCATAATTTAACAATATGGGCTCCTTTTTATTTTTTGTCTAATTAGACTAATGAAGAAAGGTGACAGTGGGACGTTTGACAGCAATACGAGGCATTATATTTTATAATGCTGATGCTAAATTAAAAAAAAAAGATTGTGTAAGCAAATATTTCTTTTTAATTTCAGTTGACGGTGTGAGCAAGGTGAAAGATTTGTTGGAGGAACCGAATCAAACTTCAACTTCTGCTGAAGCTTCAAGCCTCCCCCCCCCAAACCCTATTCCCCCTTCCACCGTGGGGGTGCCGGGGGTTTCTGTATAAATAGTATCCCCACTTTCTGAAAATTTAGTGCTTTAAATTCCCACTGCGGCTGTCCTTCTTATTTATTCTTTCTCATTCCTACTCTGTTCTGTCAATCTACTATACTATCTTCTTCTTCGCTAGACCAGTCACCTACGTTTTTTCTTGAAAACTCTTCCGGGACAAAACTCCTCATTTGTGTGTGATGTCTGTTGTATCAGCTTGGGAATATTGGACGCTTTCTGCCAAATGGTCACTAGGGCTTCCTATGATATTATTATTTAGCAATGTAGGCATTTTGTATGTATGTATTTTGTTGATATTTTATAATGATGTTTGTATTCTATTTTGTTTTTGTAAACGGGGGTTCGATAAATTAAGAGTATAGCCTCCCCTGCGTGGGATGCCTTTATTATACAGCGGCTGGCTGGTGGAGTGCCTTCAGTGTTACCACTGTGGTTGTTTCAGCAGATCTTTTATGCGGATCAGGGGTGAGTCCTCTTTCAGCCATGTTGTGGTCTTGATTTTGTTATAATGATTCGGCTATTTGCAGTCCAATGGACCCTGTAAGCAATGAATAACTAACTAACTTCTCACTTTCCACAGTTCAAATTGTGTCAGTCCATATTCTTGTAGAAGCAGGACTTTGTCAGTATGAAAAGTTAACACTACTCTGGAAGTAAAGTCAAAAGTTAATTTTCAATCTGCATCAGTGTGGCTATACATGACAAAAGCAATTTTCACGCTGTAGCTATCGCTTCACCTAGCATTTGCAACATGGCAGCCAAAAAATAGCTCATTGACATCACTTCCGATTCATGTTGTTTGCATTTGAAAATGAAGTCCTGGTGCAACCGGAGGATCTGGCTTAAACATAAGTTTAAACTGTTGGATACGAGAAGTAATGTAAAGTTCCACCATCAGATTAATTCCTGGATTGTTGTTTTTTATTATGTCAAATTCCATCCCCCCCCCCTTCCCCCCACACAAAAAAAGGTCAATGTTCTTTTTTTCTGAATTGCATGTTGTCACTTTTAACGGTATACATTCATAGACAACTATCAACACTGATTTTCCAGACCTTGGCACATGATTGCTATCATATTCCTTTAGTTTATTATTTCAAGGGCGTGCTTTTAAAATGAAATGAAGGAATGTTTCTGGTTGTTTTGTCTTGAATTAAATCATTACGATGATACGTGTGTCTTATCCTTGCGTATTATGTTGTCTGAATGTCACCCTGTGAGCGTACATGTTGGAATAAACTAAAACGCCGAGCGCCTAAGGTATTAGCGGGTAGTGCAACAATCCCGACACTTTCTCTATCGCGCCAGTGTCGGGATATTCCGTCAACAGACATGGTTACTTGATGAGTGTTTACTTCAAAAACCCAAGTTATGGTCGTCTATGTTCAAATTGGTCAAGAAGCTCCTGCTCTCTCCTTTGAAATTTGTCAAGAAGAAAATAAGTTTATGTCCCACAGCCCATGGTAAAAACAACAACAAAACCCCAAGGTAAACTCTGTTACGTCAGGCAGCTGCGGTTAAGCGCTGTGCGAAAGGGCCCGCTATCCACTGAGCGAACTGGATCGATAGCACTATTCTGACCAAACTGCCACAACTGAAGGGACCTAAAAAAGTGAGAGAAAAAAAAATCAAGAGTGAACGATTAAGATGATCTTCCGAGAAAAAATAAAAGACTTGCTACGCCGTGATCGCTGTTAACAACGCGCTAATAGAACGAAACTTTGTTCACATTGGTAGGGTAGACAATTTTACTCTGCAAGGTTTTATTCCATTTGGATATTGTTAGCTCAACAAAGCATTTATAAAGTTGGGAGGCATGCAAATATACTAAAATCTTTGGAGTCATGATCATAAAAATTTTGTGTAGTTTTAAGTTGCTAATATATGATTTCACATATTAATACTGACGTTTTCTCTGTTCAACTGGGAATAATTGGCCTTTAGTGCACCTTTAATTGTGCACCCAATTGTACACTTCTGAGCACAAAGTGTGGCGACCTTTGACAACACGCACTCCATTTATTTGAGACAACAACGCACACAGATAAAGCCTGCTGGACCTCATGTTATGTCGAACATGGAGGGATAATATTGTTTACTTTGGCTCATACACCAATGACAAATGGAAAACCCCATAACAAGCAATACTTATTGTAATGTATACATGTCTTTTTCGGGGCATATATTTTTCTGGGGCATATATCCCACAAAAGGTAATATTTCAGATAAGTGTATATATTATATATGCCCCATAATTTAAATATCCCACAAAAAATAATATTTCGTATATACGTATATATATATATGCCCCATAACAGAAATGCAACGTATTACATTGGTACATCGAAAATCCCACAACAGACGAAACGAGGTCTGTTATCTGAAATATTACCTTTTGTGGGATATATGCCCCAGAAAAATATATGCCCCGAAAAAGACATGTGTATACATTACAATAAGTATTGCTTGTTATGGGGTTTTCCATTTGTCATTGGTGTATGAGCCAAAGTAAACACAAACAACTGCTGCCCTGGCGAGTTTGAAGTCAATTTGGAAAGACAGGACCATCAGTCTACATTCCAAGATGAGACTGCTGCGCTCCGTCATCTCCATCTTCCTAAATGCTTGCGAAACATGGGCCCTCACAGCAGATCTAAAACGAAAAATAGCCTACAAAGCATGGAGATGAGGTGCTACAGAAGGGCGCTTTCGAGGGCGTTGACGGTGAACAGATGGAGAATTATAAAGGACTAGAATCTTATAGTGTGAAAGATGCACGATTAGATCACACATTTTGGGTCTATGCACTTTAATCTCAGGAATGTTCGCACGAAGCAACCGATGGCACGTTAAAATTAGTTCCATATTGCGGAAGTTGGTTTTCGCTGCGGCTCGCTCATAGGCCTCGATCTTTGCTTGTTTTGTTCATAACAACTGCTTGTGCAGTTGAAATGGCATTTCCTATACCCAACATATCACCAACGACGAAGTCCGAAAGACCATCACACATATTGGACAACACGATGACCTGCTCACAGAGGTGAAAAAACGGAATCTTCGATGGTATGACCACGTCACCAGATCATCAGGTCTTGCAAAGACCATCCTGCAAAGCACAGTGAAAGGAGGTAGAAGAAGAGGGAGACCGAAAAAGAGGTGGGAGGACAACATTCGAGAATGGACTGGTTTGACACTGAGCCTAACAATCAGGGTTGCTGAGGACAGGGAAGGATGGGGTATGCTGGATAAACGATCATCTGTGGTGCCCCTACGACATCCGAGTTACGGGATAGAATAGGATAGGAACTATAATAGGCTACTGATGATAATAATAGTGTTGATAATAATTTTATTAACAATAATTGTGATGATAGTGAGAGTGATAGTAATACTACTACTACTACTACTACTACTACTACTACTACTACTACTACTACTACTACTACTACTACTACTAATAATGATGGCGGTGGTAATGATAGTTGTGGTAATAATATTGTCATTTATGGATGTTAGGCTATTAATAGTTTCTTTAGATCATTTTCTTTTGTTAAGAAACTTCCTTCTCATCTTAGCCTAAATTACTTCTTACAACGGTTACTCCTGCATTTCACCCATTCGCCAGGTTTCGGGCCATTTGCCTGCTTGATAAAGACACGATGGTGCCACATTCTAATCACCTAAGATCTTCACTGGCAATTTAGTCTCAAAACATCCAAGTTAGGAATCGAGGTAGAATCGTAAGACTAGATCCCAAATTCATGAGATCAACTCCCCAAATTACAGACTGAAGCAAAACAGTAGTAGAATTTCAGTTGAAGATGATGTTCAATCCATAATTCGGAATTTGGGGACTTGTCTTACGATTCTACCGGAATCGAAACAGATACGTACTTATAGTCTTTGATCGAAATAAAGCAATTACCTTGCCGCCTTCTGCGTGTCCTCTCAGTTTCGGGTTCGTCAATTCACAAACATGGCAAGCAAACGTGCCTCGCAAAAGTAACAATCCCCGTTACGGAAGCTTAGTATACATGTATTTGTTGGCTATTTTTAGCACTGTGACGTAATAATCTAAAATTAGAGTTTCGGCACAGGGCAATGGAAGGGAGCTAACCAATTTTTCAGTTTTGGATATATATCCATGGAAAACATTGTTGTGAGCATTAATGCCCTTGGTGAACAGATGACCCAACACAACGCTTTAGCAATGGTAGTATTGTGGGGCATTATAAACGCCCCCAAAAAAATTTCTGCCCCACAGCAAAGTCAAAAATCGAAATGTACCTCATAAAAGCCCAATCTCTATCTATCTATCTATCTATCTATCTATCTATCTATCTATCTATCTATCTATCTATCTATCTATCTATCTATCTATCTATCTATCTATCTATCTATCTATCTATCTATCTATCTATCTATCTATCTATCTATATATATATATATATATATATATATATATATATATATATATATATATATATATATATATATATAAGATAAGATAAGATAAGATAAGACAACTTTATTATCTTTTACAAGAAATTACATTGTGGTGTACAATTACAATCAACAAGGAATAAACATCACAATAATAATAATAATAATAATATATATATATATATATATATATCTATATATATATATCTATATATATATAGATATATATCTATATATATATATATATATATATATATATATATATATATATATATATATATATATATATATATATATATATATATTTGTGAGATGACGTCATCGAGGGGCAGAATGTCTTTTTAAGCTGCGTACATGCTTATTTGATATCTTTCACTATAATAAACGCTTCTAGGATCATACCATCTAGAGTATAAGTTTGAACAACTGACCTCACATTCACTGTAATTTAAAACAGATGGTAGGTGCGGGAAACATTTGTGAACGTTATTGCTAAACATCCTGTTGGGAAACATGTATAGACTGTTTGAAATTATGTTTGTAAATAGTTCAAGTGTTTTAAGAGTTCAATTTTTATTCTCTAATGTCACCTAAATGTGTGAACAGACATTAAATTAAAGTCTGATTTGATTCGATAGTTCTGGACTGGGATTTCAGTAAACTCACTCATTCCTTATTAGGACTGACCATGCATATACTGTACCTGAAAAGGAAGAACATGTTTGCATGTATTGGTGGCGCGTGTTAAACATTATTTTAATCCTGTTACCTAATTTTTGAATTAGTGTACATGATTGCATAAAATAAAATAGTTAATCATTTACTTTCTCAAAGACAAAAGCAAAATCTGAATTAGTCTACATTATTTTTCAAGAATAAAATATTTACTCAGTTACTTTCTCAAAGACCAAAAAAGGCACACATTTGGGTGCCTGACGTTTTAATATACATGCCATTGTTGCAATTGAAGTCAATGTTTTAAAAGTAATTAAATGCAAATGCTTTTGTGTTTTTTTCCCAGGGGTGCATTGATTTGGTGTCCTGGAAAGACTGCTATGTGCGGCGATGGAAAAACATGCTGTCCTAGCTATTTTAACTACGTGTGTTGCGACTATACAAATGTAAATAATGTACTTGCTTTTTATGGATTGATTGGTGTTAGCTAAATCGTTATTATCCACAGCTACCATTGCATGTCAAGGGCTAACGTTTCTTCTTTAGCCTGTCACTGAAGTAAGACGTGAATGGTGGAAAACAAAGGGGCATATGGGGTTGTGTAGAAGGGAGTGGAATACCGTTTAAAAGTCGTCCTACAAAGTCCACTCAAAATGCTCATGTAACGTGGGAGATTAAAACCTCATGGGTTTATCAGCACAGAGAAAAGTAATGGTTTCCTCCAGGCTATTGGCGCACTCCCACTGTTTATAATGAAATATTGTAGCAAAACAAATATTTATTTTATTCTTCTCCTTTGAAATAGTCTAGGCGGCACTTTGTCCTTGGAATTAAAAAAAATGCAAATTTTTCATGGGTGAAAACTTACATTGGACGCAAGGCTTTCATTCGCCATGCCATTATCAAGGGGAGTAAGGCAATATAGCGCAAACATTACATCATAATTCCATTTTTAGGGGATAGCACAGGCTTATGCCATTTTTCAGGGGAAGTCTTAGAACGCACAGAAATCGCATCACGATGCCACTTAACAAGCGGAACCAGTATGGAAAACAAACTCATATCATCATGTTATGTTGTATGGGAATCCTGGAATGCTGGTTTACATTTTATCGTCTTATATTTCAGGGCGTCTGTTGTCCCGACTTAAGGTTCTGTTGTGAAAGAGGATGGAAATGTTACGCAGATGATCCAGGAGTATGTCATCGGGATGTTGTCCCGACTTAAGGAACTGTTGTGAAAGAGGATGGAAATGTTACGCAGATGATCCAGGAATATGTTATCGCTAAAGTTATCGACTGGAATACGTCATGTAAAGAGATATTAAATATGCTGTTTAACGCAGCCACTCTCAGAATAGTTCAAATAGTATAATATATGTTGTTTTAAGACCATTTTAAATTAAGATAAGAGTGTCTTTTAATTCTGATATATGCTGCTTTAATTGCGTTTTTAATTCACTTCATACACGATCTGTAAATTCCTTCTGAAAACAGAGAAAGATAGAAAGATGGAGCACATTGGTTAAACGATCATCTGTGGTGCCCTTACGACCTCCGAGTTACAGGATAGGAACATTGTGCACAGCACGCGACCAACTCACGTACGCACTCACGCACGCGTTACACGAGCTGAACACACACATGCACTGAAGGGCATACAAAGGGAAGGAAATATTTATTTATTCCAGCCAAGCAGACACACACCACACACCACACACCACGCCGGCCACACTCAACCTGTTTGGCAGATCCGCGCATTAATTTTGTTATCAATTATTATATGTTTGATGGCTTAGTGTAATTTATAAATAATATTAGATGTTGGTATTAGGATGTATATGGTTATTTATGATTTAAGAGTTAGGTTAAGTTTATTAATTATAATTAATTATAAGCGCCCAGACTGCTTTTGATAGGACCTATTTTTTTAGGGGATGTTTCCTATAGTTAGAAGGTGCAGTCTAAAGCAGACCTGTTCGGGTACTTTCTTTTGCTGCTGGGGTTTTGTTGAGTTCAGACGTGTAGTGAGCAGTGTTCCTGATTACGCACAGTAGTGCGTCAATTACGCACAAAATATGAAAAATGACGCAGAAAAATTTGCATGTGTGCGTCCTGTGGATGCACACATTTTTTTCGAATCGCTGAAGTCAAAAATACGACCAACGAGTGGCGAACTAATTCACGGCATAATCAGAATCAGAACCCAACTGAGACTGCCATTGCAGACGATTAAAGATTGTGTTGGGAATTGTCGTCCTTAAAAATCGCATCCGCGCGCATTGTAAACTTCCTCCAAGCAATCCATTCACCAAACAGAAGAAATCTTTGTGAATCCATTCTTTGATTCTATCATACACGATCATGTCACTTCTGACTTGGATGACTGGGCCCAAAACCCGTTCATCCACAGCAACCTCAAGTACAGATCCAGAAGCTGTTGTGCAGGGTGCTCTGAAGGAGTTTGCAGCAACCAAGCGACTCAGGCTTAAACAAACATTTAATACATGTTTTAATTTTTGGGTTTTATACGATCATCATAACTAATGTGACGCTTTAACAGAGTTAAAAAAAGTGAGGCTTGGACTTGTTTTTACATTTCTTTTTCCGATTTGGGGACTCTCAAAATTTGCACAAGGACTCTTAAAATTTTATACCTGGGAGTCCCAAGGACTCTCATTTTTTGTGTGTGGAGGGAACACTGGTGAATGTGTTTTAAAATAGTGAGCAAAGGTATGTAACATTCTTGGTAAATAGTAATGATGATTATGAACAATATATTTCAATGCAAGTAAAAGATTTTTATTACAGAAGATATCAAATATTAATACTCAAGAAATGACAGACGAGAGCTATGCCTATGATAATGCTGTTTTTATCGGCTTCAGTAAGACCGGTCATTTCTTAACAGAGAAGAAGGTAAAATCGTGAAATTAAAATTCTCTTTATTTAGGAGGAATACCTTCAACAACTGATGCTGTTGTTATGACCTTAAGGCTTCTTTGTTTTTGTTAAGTCTACAATGAATTTTCATAGCTAGTGTGAACAGAGCGATATAACAATGATGCGTCATTTCTTTCAACAGCAGCCATTATTGATCGGCTCGTATGCCGTGGTCTCTCTAGCTATGCAAGGTCGGGTTCGGTACACCGAATGCGCCGTATACGCATAAGAACAGAAGTGAGACCACTTTCAGTTTGTGATTAACGTATGCCAAGGTCTCCAATATAGCAAGGCGAAGGTCGGGCGAAGGTCAGGTTCTGTGCGCCGAACTTGTGCGAGTATGTACATAATAACGGAAGTGAGGCCACTTTCAGTTTGTGATTTGGTACAGCTTTAGCAATGTGAAGGTCGGGTTCGGTACACCGAATGCTCCGAGTATTCACATAAGAGCGGAAGTGAGACCACTTTCAGTTTGTGGTTAACGTATGCCAAGGTCACAATTTAGCAAGGCGAAGGTCAGGTTCGGTGCACCGAACTTTTGCGAGTATGCACATAAGAACAAAAGTGAGGCAACTTTCAGTTTGTTGTTTGGTACAGCTTTAGCAAGGTGAAGGTCGGGTTCGGTGTGCCGAACTTGTGGGAGTATGTACGTAAGAACGGAAGTGATGACCAGCAGCAGCAGCCAAGTGAAGGCGAAAAAAGGCGCCAATAAAAAGAATGTATACCCTCCCCACACTCACATCAATTAAGCCCATGCACAAATCATCAATCAATATGAGACCCCGCTCCCTTCCCCACGCATAAACAACACTTAAACAATCAACAAGCAAAAATGAGACTCACCCTTCATTGCCATTACGATATTGTTAGTTAATTAAAATATTTTCCCCCACCACCTATTATTATCATCCAACAAGCATTAAGCCTTTCAATCATCATCATCATCATCATCATCATCATCATCAAAATACTTTCCCACCTATTATCATCATCCAACAAACATTAAGCCTCTTTATCATCATCATATTATTATTAGTTAATTAAACTCCAGTGGGTATGAAGGTGGTTGGGACCCTGGCTGTTGTAACAGGTTTAAAGGTACTTAGGTAAGTGAGAAGTAAGAATTTTTAAAAAAAGTACTTAGTCAGTTGCAAGCAATCAAAGGTTACTTCCCTTAAACCTATTACTGACTGACCAAATGACTTTCCATTCTAGTATTACTGATTGACCAATCGACTTTCATTACAAGTACTATTCTGTATATATTACTTAAAATGACTTATACCAGACTTATACAAGACTTATAATAACTACATATATAAGAACCTTTATCAGTAACTTTCTTACTTAGGTAAGTATCTTATAGCCAGTTGGTTGGTCAGTTTTTAATAATAATTTTAAATGCTTGCCTTTTTTAAGCTGTTCTTTTAATTTAATTCTTTCCTCTTTTGATTCAATTACATCATTTTCTTTTAAACAGTTATCAAAGCTGTCACCATCTTTGCAATAAAACAGGCACACGAATTTAATTTGTTCTCTGAAATCTTTTAAAACAGAATTAAATTTCTGTGTTATTAACCACAGACTTATTCCCGCATGACGTCCACTGAAAGCCAGCTTGCTCAATATGTGGGTTTTAATACAATATCTTTTTCTGCACTGCAATCATCAATTACAAAAAGGGTATTGCCTTCATTTTCAAAAAGTTATAAAAATAGGTTAAATACTCATTGAGCTTGCCATTGGGATTTACAACAAATATATTTTTATCTGTCCAGACGAATGAAAGTTCTAAGTAGGTTTTATTATATTGAATAGTGGGTGTTACGTTGAAACGCGAAGGATAGTATGTCTGAAACGCGCATGATAGATCTAATCGTTTCGCTTTGCAAAGTATTCAATAATAGAGTGTATTTACCTTTGATTTGAGTTTGCGTTGTTGTTAGAAGAAGCTTTGTGTAGCGTTGGTAATTTTTGTTAGTCGATATTATTGGAGAATACTCTAGATCTGCTTGTTTACTATCGATCGAAGTTTCGGGATATTTGAGAACATTCTGGGACAGAAAGAATGTTGTATGACGTAAGTCAGTGATGACGAAGTTTCATTGGATTGGTTGTAGTGCATCATACTCGATCGACCAGGAAAGAGTCTGATGGAACACTGAGAATATGCATTGACCCGCAACCACTGAATGAGGCGCTGATGCGCGAACACTACAAAATGCCAACACTCGATGACGTGTTGCCACTGTTGAACAATGCCAAAGTGTTCACGAAGCTGGACGTGAAGGAAGCATTCTGGCATGTCCGACTCGATGAAGAGTCGAGCCTTTTGACCACGATGATCACACCATTTGGAAGATACCGTTGGGCTAGACTGCCATTCGGACTTTCAGTGAGCAGTGAAATCTTCCAGAAACGCCTGAACGACGCCCTGAGTGGGCTGAATGGTATCATTTGTGTGGCGGACGACATCCTGGTCGTTGGCCGAGGAAGCACGAAAGACGTCGCGGACAAAGACCATGCCAGAAACTTCGCAAGGTTGCAAGAGAGATGCAAGGTGCAGAAGATTCGTCTGAACAAAAAGAAAGCAGTGATCAAACGCAACGAGATTGTGTTCATGGGACACAAGGTGACGGCGGCCGGCATTGAGCCCGACCGCGCCAAAGTGACGGCAATTCTGGACATGCCGCCACCCACTGATGTGCACGGCGTGAGAAGACTGTGCGGCATGATTCAGTACCTTGCCAAGTTCATGCCCAACTTGGCGAGCGACCTTGGGCCTATCCGGGCTCTCACACAGAAGGACCAGGAGTGGAACTGGACGAAGGAGTGTGACGAGGCCCTGAAGACGGTCAAGCAAAGAATCACGAAGGCGCCTGTGCTAGCGTACTTCGACCCCGATGTGGAATTGACGCTGCAAGTGGACAGCAGCATGAACGGACTGGGTGCCGCCATCCTCCAAAATGGCCGCCCGATCGAGTTTGCGTCCAGAGCACTGACCTCTGCTGAACAAAGGTGGGCGCAGATCGAAAAAGAGACACTTGCACTCGTGTTTGGGTTTGAACGTTTCGACCAGTACACGTACGGACGGCCAGTGACTGTTCATAACGATCACAAGCCACTGGAGACCATCCTGAAGAAGCCGCTAAGCCAGGCGTCACGCCGTATCCAGGCGCTCATGATGAGACTGTACCAGTACGACGTCAAGTTCCAATACGTGCAGGGCACGCAGCTGTACATCGCCGACACGCTGAGCCGTGCCTACCTCCCTCACCCTGGAGACGACGTGCACGTGCTGGCCGTCAATGCTCTCACGGACGTTGAGGACAAGACGAGAGATGAGGTCCAGATGGCGACCAACAACGATCCTGGCCTGCAGAGACTGTTGCGATTTATCAGGCAGGGCTGGCCGGAGAAGAAAACTGACGTTCCGAGCTGCATCCGCATGTACTACGACGTCCGCGACACGCTGAACGAGCAAGATGGCATCATCCTCAAGGGCGAGCGCATACTGATACCATCGTCGCTCAGAGGTGAGATGAGAAAAAGACTGCACGCAGCGCACCTGGGCTACGACAGTATGATGAGGCGAGTGAGAGAGCTCCAATACTGGCCCGGCATGGCCCAGGATATCAAGCAGACCGCTGACAACTGTGAAGCTTGTCAGCCGATGAAACCCGCAAACCAGAAAGAGACTTTGAGACAGCACGCGGACGGCAGTGGTCCGTGGTTGAAAATAGGAACTGATCTATTTGAAGTGAAAGGCCGCTCTTACTTGCTGACTGTGGACTATTTCTCCTCATACATTGAGGTGGACTACCTGAAGAGCACAACTGCAGACGAAGTGATTAGTAAGATGCAGGGCCAGTTTGCCAAGTACGGCATTCCCGTGGAAATCGTATACGATCGAGGTCCACAGTATACGTCCTCGCAGTTCAGGAAGATGACTGAAGAGTGGGGCATTCGGCACACAATGTCCTCACCTGGCCATCATCAGTCGAACGGGAAGGCTGAGGCAGCTGTAAAGACGATGAAACATTTGATGCTGAAATGTATGGAGGACAACAGCAACGCATACGAAGCTATTCTAGAGCTACGCAACACGCCCCGCCAAGACACTTGCCTCAGTCCGACCCAGATGATGTTTGGGCGGTTCACGAGAACCCGATTGCCAGCAGTCACCAACAAGCCAGTCAGCAAGAAGCAGTTTTCTGACGCCAAGAAGATGCGCGACCAGCGGCAAGAGACTGTGAAGAAGACGTACAACAGACGAGCCAGAGATATGGTACCCATCAGCACTGGGCAGACCATCTTCTTCCAGCACACCCCGGGCCAGAGGTGGAGAAAAGGGACTGTTCTGAAGAGAAATGACGAGCGTTCGTATGTTGTCGAAGCTGAAAACGGCGGTGTGTACCAGCGAAATCGCGTGCACATGCGCCCGACACGCATTCGAGTCGCTCTCCAGCCTGAAGCTGTGCCAGACGGCAACGCTGATCAGCCGCGCCGCACCGAGACGCCGCCCGGGCGACCGAGAGAGGAGAGGGGAACGAGACGCCAGCCTGAAATTGCCCTTGAGGACCCCCCACACAATGCGCCGCCAGAGACGCCCAGCAGCCCCCCACGGCTGCCGCGTACGCCGGACGTAAGGCCGACGCCTGTCCGCCCACAGCGCGACCGCAAGAAGCCGGGTTGGCTCGATGATTACGTCACGAACATTTAGAACTTGCGGACAATGCACGATATGCCCGTCTGGACTAAAACACGGACTGTTACCTTTTCGACACTCAGCTTTGTTATAGCCTGGCTGACAAAAGTTTATGTTTTATATGTTTATTCAAGTTATAGCCAAGTTGGTAGTTTGCCTTATGTTTGCAGTTTCTAGAAATGTTTGGACTGGACTAAAACACGGACTGTTACCTTTTCGACACTCAGCTTAGTTGTAGCCTGGCTGACAAAAGTTTATGTTTTATACGTTCATTCAAGTTATAGCCAAGTTGGTAGTTTGCCTTATGTTTGCAGTTTCTAGAAATGTTGAATTAGAATCGAGTTTTTATATTTTAGTTTTGAAGTATGCTCTAAGATTTTGGCCTGCGCTGAATTATGTGCTCTTTGTCTTTAAAGAAAGAGGGATGTTGATGAGGCCTATGCTAGTAATCCAAGGCCGATAACTATACATGTGTTTTGTCTGGGAGGGCTCTCCCCTGAATAACGGACCGGCGCATGGCCGCATGTCTGGAACTCTTGGTTCAATAAAACCTATATTTACCCAACACATGCAGTTGGCGTCTTTTGTTAACAATCGGCGTGTAGGGTCTAACAAGTTTCAGTAGCTTTGCATTTTTAATGTGATTAAAAAAATTATATTTAAAATGGCAGAAGGCGGTAAGCTCCGGATGAAGTGTTTAAACCTGAAGAACCTAATGAAGACCACGACGTTACACTGCTTTCAATGGTAGGAGACGACATGAGCCAAACAAGACCAGGGCTAGAAATTAACTTTTATCTTTGGGGGCCACCGGGCCCCTTGATTGAAAAATTTGAGGGCCCACAAGCAACTTTCGGGGCCCAAGTTGAAAAATAATGCAAACAAAAAACAAAAGAATTATTGACAATATAATAAGTAGAAAGTACAATTTGTCTGATAATCTAAAATAAAAACAATTGAATTTCCAATTTTGCTGAGTGATGTCATTTTTATTTGCCTTTTCTTTCACTTTCAAACATTACCAACAAAAAAGTGGAAAAAACACACACACACACATTCAGTGACACACATATTCCAGTGACTAGTGAGCTTGAAATGGCCATTAAACAAAATAGAAAAAAATCAAGTGAGTCTCTTGTATAATACTTTTCAGTTTTGTGACTGAGTATTGCACAATACGCATCATTACATTTTTAATATGAGTAACCTAACAAAAAATCTGACCTCAATGCACAAAAGTTCAAAACAAAACCATGAAAGGGAACTAAACTTAACAGTACTCTTCCTCGTTCACTTCAAGGCCATGCCATGGAAATCTTTTTTTCCACCCTTCATTGTAGTTCCTTGATCTTTTTTCCTCTTCATACTTCTTTTTTCTCTCTTCTTCTTGTTCTTTTGTTTCGTCGACGTTTTCTTCTGGCGTCTTTCGCTTCCCAAAAATTGGAAAATACGCCATCGCCGATTGTTTTAGCAACTGTATGACGACGATATGTAGCCATACTTTCGTATTTGCAAAGATGGACATTTTGCGCTTATGTTGTGCCATAGCCTTTTGTTTATTATATTAAAAAGATATTGAAGTGTATATTAAACTTTTGAGTGCAAAATTAAAGGGTTTTCGCTTCTTTTCTCTGTTGTTTTTTTCTGTCCAAATTTAGGGCACCGGTGTGGGTTGCTTCCCTTGGCCCAAATACGAAACTGCCGAGTAGAGCTAGCTGTAGCAGACGAATTATTTTGCGGGCCAAGCGGGCCCTTCGTTTTTCAACTTTCCGAGCCCGAAATCAACTTTGCGGGTTTTTGGCCCCGGGCCCCCGCTAATTTCGAGCCCTGAAGACCAAGTATAGGAGAAGACTTACTAGGTAACTGAAACCCAAAAAGCCAGAAAAATCAATAAATTTTACAATTACATCGGGCGCGAATTACCGGACTATGTGAGTCCCAGCGACTTCAAACTAGACAAAAATAATCGCTTGTTTATAAACACTATTGTATCCGGTAAAAGAATAAGAGTACAGTTAACTATGTCAAAAAATCCTGATAAATTTTATGAGTGGTCTACTTTGAAAACTAAACTCCCAGTGACTGTAATAGGATCATTGGGACTTTCCGATAACAGAGCATTGCATAGGCAAGCAGTAGCTTCACTTCAACGAATAGACATCTTACCAAATTCAGAAATAAGGCTACAAGACTTAACTGACTTAACTAGCTCTGCATTACAAGTAAATACAGAGTTAAAACCTTACAAACAAATGCGGACATTAATATTGATCAGGTTAT
The DNA here is from genome assembly GCA_036898135.1 of Oncomelania hupensis. Lineage (NCBI taxonomy): Eukaryota > Metazoa > Mollusca > Gastropoda > Littorinimorpha > Pomatiopsidae > Oncomelania > Oncomelania hupensis. Next base: position 21,225,937 of record CM072518.1, read on the forward strand.
GGAAACTATCAATGACCCACCATTATTGCCACTGCGTGAACTTCAAGGCTTAGATAAAGCTTTACAATCTGTGAGAGGGGAGATAATGATGAATTTAGCCAAGCTCAGTGAGCTCGACAAACATATAGAAAAACACAAAAATAAACTAGCAGAAGCTGATGACGCGAACTTAAGCATTGAGGTAAAACAGATGATTCAAAAGAAGCTCACAGACCTTTACACAGAACACTCAGCGAGTTTAGAAGTCTTATCCATAAACAGAGAAAAATTAATAACTAATTTCGCCAGAATAAAAGAAAGGGTGCATAACATTTTACATGAAGACACTACACTTGCAGAAAGAATTCAAACACTGTTCAAAGAGCAGGGTGTTACAATATTTAGCATTCTTACAGCTGTTGGGATGACAATAAGCACACTAGTCTTAGCACTGACTAGAACCGTAGGCATTGGTGGCAGTGCCGGTGGATCCGGTGGACCTGGCGGATCTAGTGGTAGTCCGTTTAAAGACTGCATTAAGAAGACATTACAAAACATAGCTAACTTATTGAAACTCCTAGGTGACAAACTTGTATAAGCACTTCCAAAAATATTAGGTTCTGTATTTTCATGGATATTTAATACTGCTTCTAAACCTGTTGGTTGGGCGTCTGAGCATATGTGGTCTTTGTTTATAATAATATTACTCTGGTTACTTAAATTAGTAAATCCCAATTAACCCAGCAAACAATAAACCACCTGTAAGCGCTAGACGCGAAACCCCATGATCAATAACCGGCAGGTCCGGCAGGTCCGGAAGTGGTGTAGATAATGGTGGTGGACTTAAAGGTTCATTATTACCAGTAAATACTGTATTCGCTGTATTTACTGTATTCGTTGTATTCGCCGCATTCGATGTATTCACTGTATTCAATGTATTTATTGTAGGATTGTAGCCTATTTGAAATTGAGGTTCGGCAATCACTATATTGTTGTTGTAGTTTGATATAGTTCCTATCCTAAGCTGAAGGTCTGAAGGCAACATATACAGTCCTAAACCTATTATGTAATCTACTTTCGATCTAGCATACTTTAAAGTGTCCTGATATCTTTTAATACTCACGGGCAAATCTACTGCCGAATTAATAGAATCTTCTATGTTGGCTATAAACTGCTTTTGTGCATCGAAGCTAGTTCCCTCCCCAATGATATTACTTCGTGTTTCTGCTTGAGACCCCAGAATGCACCACGCATACATACGAATAGATTCATTCAGCCTTTCCACCCCACTTTGAGTAAATCGTTTGATGTGTCCAAAATAAAAGTGCTGTATGTTTTTGTCTGATATAAAGTAATCAAACTTGGCTGTTGTGATTAAATGGTGTGAATCCAGGTACGTAAGTGCCCGGATATAAATTACCTACAGCGTATCTAAATAAAGTTCCCATTCCGTGATTGAGGTCTAGTTTTTGTCTGAAGTCCGTTTTAGTATCAATTCCGAATTCATTGCACAACCTTTGATACGCTTTTTTGTTAAAGCCATTGTTAAATGGATTAAAGTTTTTGTCGGTGGGTAAGGGAACTTGAAGTTCAGACAACACCCGCCTCACTTGATAATACAAATGGAACAGATAAATGGACTTCAACATAGGATCTGGGTGATTAAGGTGATGAACGTAAGAAACTCTGCAACCAGTTGTAGCGCATGACATGGCAAAATTAATTTGATTCTGAAAGAACTGCATACCCCATTGTTTAGCCATTGGTTAGCTAAAAAGTCGCTCGTAATATCTGGGTTGAGGTAATGATTAAAAATATTATGGGGGCTAGTTTCAAAATGAACGTTGGGTGTCACAGCTATTGTCAGCTTGGTTAGGTCGACTGCTTTTTCATAATAATAAGGCCCTGTAGTATACTTTGCAGCTTTGTTATATTTATAAGGAGCATACATTTTTATTATATTAAAAAATATGTTTGTAACTTTCGAATCTGTAAAATCAGGCGTACCCATTGAACTTCATCATCCTATTGACAACACAAACAGCGACCTTAAAGTAGGCGTAATCCTACAAGAAATATTCTACACGGTTAAATGGGTAAATATTAGTCATGATCTAAACAACAACTGGATAATGATTAATAAAAAAGGCACTTTATTCATGCCGGCTATTATGACTTCTGCAGACTTACTGAAGAATTATTCAAACCTCATTCGATTGAAGCAAAAATGAACCCTGCAAATTTGATAGTAACTTTAACTTTCCATAAAAACCAGCATAAAGACATTACCAGCGTTACACTTGCACCAAAGCTGGCAGAAATATTAGGTTTCCGTGGCAATGAATTATTTCTTGACTCCAGCATCAGCGGCAACTATGACAGCGTCTTCATCGGCAGTACTTTAAAATTTATTGGAACAAAACCTATGAATTTGTTAATTAATAATAGATTGTTTGTGTACCTTCATCAACTGAAGAAATCGGAAAACTTAGTAAACGGAACCCCTAGCACATTGCTAAGGATAATTTCAACTCAGGGAGAATCTTACTGCGATCAAGTTTCATTAAAATTTCTGCTTCAAAAACGCCACTTAAGTCAGGACTATCATACTAGTTTCTGCTTCAAAATAATAACTAACCAAAACAACGAAATTGTAGACTTTGAAGATTTTACAATTATTCTTGAGATAAAATAACGTTTAATTTTAAAACATACAATGTCGAATGGCCCTATAATTCCAGTAACCTGTCCTACCATTGAATTGAAAGACCTAGCAGACACAATTGACTTTTTGAGCGAATGCTATTGTAGGGTCTATTTACAGTCTCGAATTTACACCAACTGGATATTATAAACGAGTGCTAGTACCGGCAGTGCCGTCAGTGCCGCCGTCAGTGCCCGAAAAACCATCTATCGATCAGCTAAAGGATTTTTAATGCTGGTAAAGTAGATCCTGGTTTTAAGTATGCTATTACTAAACGAGAAAATACCTAGTCTTTAACACCTGTAGACACAGAATTAGATTGGCTTATTAAATTCAAGTGCAAAAGCCCTTACACTTTTATGGGACCAGACAATAAATTTAAGAAAAAAAAATGTATGTTTTACATAAGCGTGATACAGCCGGGAAAAATGTTAGAGTTGTACTACAGCCTCCTTTACAGCTAGGTAGTGCAGCTATGATAGTACTGGACATAATTGCTCACAAACCTACGCAGAGAAATGTTCATGTAATTCTGCACTGACTCTAAGTTGGACTGATTTAGATGAGGAACCCAGACGAATTACAGTATTTATGAAGAAAAGATAAAGTGACGATCAGTACTCCGTATTTGCTTCCTCGCCCAAGATAACTTTTGTCCCTGTCACAAATCCTATTGAAAGAATAGTGCAAATTAACCTAGACAACTAGATCTGTCAGCATTTTATTTCAGCGATCAGATATTTTCTGACAGTCAAATAGAATATTTTGCCAATAAACTAAAATCAAGTTAAATATTGTTAATTAATAAAAAGCCTTTTTTTCACACTAAAAATATGAGGACAAAATTGTATCCTGCTATAGTGGAAGCAGTAGTGGATGAACCAATAGGCCTACAACCAGTGCTCCAACGTTAGACTTAAGTACCGTTCAGGCTGGAAGAAATAAGAAAAGTTAGGACTCAAATTGAATCAGATATCCAAAAGTACTCTAGATGCAGATGAAGGTATTCCGGCGCTTTTAACGGAATAAATTACGTGTCTACTGGTCTAAATGTTATTAATACAGAGGAAGCTGCTATCAGCGTGGGATTATTGGTGACTGGAATTGGTATACCAATTAGTATTGGATTAGGGGTTGCTGCCGGTTTATCTGTAGTGATGTCAGTTCTACTAGTTGTAATTAATACTAAAGTATCTAAGAAACTAGAAAAACACAACCTCATTTCTAGTCTGGCGATATCTAAACTTAGTCCTATCCTATCCTATCCTGTCCCATAACCCGAAGGTCGTAGGGGCACCACAGATGATCGCTTAACCAGCATACTCCATCTTTCTCTGTCCTCAGCAGCCCTCATGGCTTCGCTCAGTGTCAAACCAGTCCATTCTCGAATGTTGTCCTCCCACCTCTTTTTCGGTCTTCCCCTTCTTCTACCTCCTTGCACTGTGCCTTGCAGAATGGTCTTTGCAAGGCCTGATGATCTGGTGACGTGGCCATACCATCGGAGTTTCCGTTTCTTCACCACTGTGAGCAGGTCATCGTGTTGTCCAATGGCTTGTGTGATGGTCTGTCGGACTTCAACGTTGGTGATGTGTTGGGTATAGGAAATGCACAGAAGTCTTCTGTAGCACCTCATCTCCATGCTTTGTATTCTTCGTTGGAGATCTGCTGTGAGGGTCCATGCTTCGCAAGCATATAGGAAGATGGAGATGACCAGAGAGCGCAGCAGTCTTACTTTGGAATGTAGACTGATGGTTCTGTCTTTCCAAATGGGCTTCAACCTTGTCAGGGCAGCAGTTGTTTGTGCGATCCTGGAGAGGACTTCCTGTCGAGACCCATTGTCTGACACAATGGCTCCTAAATATTTGAAGCTGTGCACTGTGTTGAGGGATTGGCCTTGTACTTTGATGTCCGTGTTGATGCCATTGGTGTTGTTGGTCATCATTTTGGTCTTCTCTGCACTTATTTCCATTCCATAAGCTCTGGAGGTGGTGTCAAGCCTCTGTACAAGCTGTTCAAGTTCTTGTTCCTCTCCAGCCAATCCATCAATATCATCCGCAAAACGAAGATTGGAGATTGCTCTGCCCCCTATGCTGACTGTGCCTTCGTGATCTGCAATAGCATCTGACATGATGCGCTCTAGGAAGATGTTGAAGAGTGTTGGGGAGAGTAGGCATCCTTGACGCACACCGATTGTTGTTCTGAACCAGTTCCCGATGACGCTGTTATGGAGGACTGCACTGGTAGCCTTGTCATACAGGCTTTTGATGACTTCTATAATTTTAGGGCTGATGTTGTACACTTTCATGGTTGCCCATAGAGCTGCATGCCAGACTCGGTCAAATGCCTTCTTGAAGTCTATGAACACATGATATAGATGTTGTTGGTGCTGTAGGTATTTCTCACAGATTATTCTGAGGTTGAAAATCTGTTCAGTGGTACTTCGCCCTGCCATGAATCCTGCTTGTTCTTCAGCTATGATTTTTTCAGCTTGTGGTTTCAACCTGTTGAGTATTATTTTCAGGAGGACCTTGCTGGGATGGCTGATGAGGCTGATGGTGCGGTAATTTTCACACTCCTGAAGGTTACCTTTTTTGGGAAGAGTGATGACAAGCGACTGGGTCCATGGTGTAGGCCATTCCCCACTCTGCCAGATCTTGTTACAGATAATGGTGAGAGCATCAGTCATCGCTTCTCCTCCTGCTTGTAGCAGTTCCGCTGGTATGTTGTCCACTCCCGCTGACTTCCCTTTCTTCAGCGATTGCACTGCTGCCTCAACTTCATCCCGGAGAATTGGGAGGATTTCTTCTTCTTCTCTGCTCTCGGGACATGCTAGAACTGATGGGTCTCCATTTGGTGTATGGTTGTAAAGGTCAGAGCAGTACTCTGTCCATCTGTCCAAGACTTCTTGTTCTTCTGTAAGGCAAATGCCAGACTTGCTTTGGATAGTGGAGACTTTGGGCTGTTTAACACTTGTCAGCCGCTTCACAGTCTGGTAGGCCTTCTTGCTGTTGTTCTTGTTCAGATTGTTCTCTATTTCCTGGCATTGATATTCTATCCAGTTCTCCTTTGCTGTGCGCATGCCTTTTCGGATGTCATTGTTGATTTTTCGGTAGACATCAGCTCCCTGTGAGGTGTTCTTTTTCTTTTTTAACTCTCTTCGTTTATCACACAGATCCAAAAGTTCAGGTGTGATCCACGGCTTCTTCTTTGGTCGGTGCTTGCCAAGGATCTCAGTGGCGGCATCTGTTACAGCTGAGTTGAAGGTATTGGTCATGGTGTTGACATCTACTTCGCCTGCCCCAAAAATAAGCAGTGGTGCAAATTTCCCTCCAATTGTGGCCTGAAATATTTTTGCCACCTCCGGGTCTTGCAGTTTGTCCAGGTCGAACTTCAGCCTAGTGCACTTTGCTGTATTTACTCTCTTCAAATGGAGCCGGAAAGACTAAACTTAGTAGCATGAACTTAATAATTTCTAAAGCTCTAGAAGACACTCATATTACAGACCAAGAGTTTGTAATTATTCAGCGAGATTTTGAAGAATATAAAAAGTTGAAGCATGACATACAATCTAAATCTAAGTCTGCACCTGTTAATGTTGAAGAAATTAACAAAACATTAATAGAAGAAGGGAGACTACTGTGGCAGAAGGAGAAACTAGATGCTTTGAAGAAAAAGCAGGGTGCTTCAGAATAAATACAGTTAACATTTACTCAAGCCTTACGGGTCTTCCAGGCCTTCCTCCTTATTCATATTCATAGTCATATTCATAGTCGTAGTTTCTACCTGTAATTTATAGTGGCCTAGAGCGTATGCGAACTCTTTAGTTACTCTTACCCGCTTTGTGTCATTGGCGCACAATGTTTTTTTTAGTTGTCACTGCAGTGGATAGAACATGGTTTTTAGACTTTATAGTTGTGTTAGGGTATGGTTTAAATTCTTTCACATCTAAGGCTTCCAAGTAGTTTTCATGCCTGATATCGCTGTTTTTTATTGCAGCTTTTTGGGTGCCTTTTGCTTTTAAAGATTCTCCCGATTCGTGTTTAATACTGTACTGCTTAGATCGCAAACCTGCATATTCTTCTATTAGTTTCCCGTTCATTTCATCTTTCATCAAACCTATTTTCTTTTGGTTTGTTTTGCTGTACAAAGGATGAGTTTCAGGGTAGTCACTAGTATCAAAAATGTGGTAGTTCCGATTCTAAGTCTTTATAAATGTCTTCAGTAGGGATGTCTAGAATAAGGGAGTCTGTGTATAAAACTCTGGCCTCTGGGTATTTAGGTTTAAAGTAATCATAGTAAAATTCGAACATTAGTAATTTAGAAAGGTCAAGGATAGTCATCCCCATAAACACTGGTTTGTCTAGATTAACTTGCGTAGTTTTCATGGTAACGGCATAGAGGGAGTCATGAAACTCTTTGTAACCAAGGTATTGAGGCTTAGATGTTAATTTAATTGCTTGATTGGGTGATGTAATTAGCCTGACGTCTTTTCGCTTGTATGGGTTCTCCATAGTTTTACCAAAACAACTGTTATTCAGCAGCTTAAAGAAATCTTTTTCAAACATAGATTGTGCTTGTTTTCTGAGCTCTGTGTTTTTATTGATGTACCCAGCCAAGACCTTCGTTTGCTTAAAGTATAAAAGTTTATGAATCGCTGTGCACTTGATGCCATGTCTGATGTAGAACTGCAGGTTTCTGTAGTGACAGACGTAATTAGATTTATTATAGAGGTTGAGAATAAGTTTAAGTTGCTTGTCTGTACCATGCATTCTTTCCGGTGCTAATGGGTAATCATTATGTAGGTCGTGTAAGGTATTGGGGTACTCTAGGTCAACTTCGACAATAAACCCTATAGTATGATCTTTAGGGTGATTTAAAATACTGTTTAACCACGTCAAGTTTGCGGGGTTTGGATTAACATGTAATTTGAAATCTGAAACCGGTAAAAGCTCACTCATTGCCCAACTGTATAAATTGTTGGCGTCTAAGTACATTATATAATTAGATTTCTGCAAGGGGTCATAGTGCTTCAGGTATTTATTGTTGGCTTTGCAATAATTATGAGCTGCCACGCTTATTCCTCCACGAATGCCTGACTCAATCATTGTCATCATTACCTGGTCACTTATAAGATCAATTTTAGAACCACTAAGTTTTAAGAAAGCATCCCAACTTATTCCTGGCAAAGAAATATAATGAGAAGGGTCGAGGGAGTAATGATGTAAACTCTTTTCTCTGTATTTTTCAAACACATTGGCCAACAAACAGACGTCAGCTTTCAAATATATTTCGTGGTAGTCACCGAGCTTTTTACGGTTTTTACATCCGAGTGCATTCCAGACGTGAGCATGCTGGAAATCGGAATTATTGAGTGAGGAATAAAAGTTTTCTTTAGGTGGCAATTCCAGTTCTTCAAACACTTCCCAAGAGTCCATTTATTCATTAGGATACACACCTTTCGGAATAAGTGTAACGTCCGGAAAGTATTTACTAGTGATAAGGTAGCTGGGTAAGTTCTTAGCTAGCGTTTCTAAACTGAAAGACAAATGTTGAAAGCTGTCATAAAACTTTAATTTATTCAGAGTGAAAGTTTTATATTTTTCTTCTGTCTCAGCAATACATGACACTCTGTATGCATTCGTCACAGCCTGCATGATTAAAGGCGAGTTGTAATTTCGAAGATTGTGAATGAAAATAGGCAGAGAGAAATGTTTGATTCCATATTCTAAGTTGCATTTCTGATGAGCGGCGCCTCTAAATGCCCCGGTTATATGACAATGATCTCTCACCCTTTGGGCCTTCGTGTCCTTCTGCTCAAACGCATTATTTCAAATGTGGCAATGTGTAGCTGCTTTAAAATTATGGGAGTCAGATTCAGTAAATATCATGGGCACCGGATTTTCTAGCTGCAGTAAACACAATTTGTATATTTTATTCATCTCATCTAAGAACTTCCGAGCTGCATCGGGCCATCTGTAAATAACAGGCCCTGTATGTTGTCCGTCGGCTCTAACAACTACATACCCGAAACTGCAGACTTCGTGAAGGTGTGTGAGGAATGAATTAGGCTTACTAAATCCTTGCGGGCCTTGATATTTTAAAATCAATGATTCGAAGTCGGCATAAACTATATAAGGCTGCTTAAATTGTTTGTTGATGTTTTTAAAATATACTTGAGAACCTGGCTTTGGTAACACAAGACGGGTTTGAATATCTGTCATGCTTTTGCATATTTTACTATGCTTGTCAGCCACTTGGAGATTAGATACTCTGGTTAAACAGCGCCTGCACAAATATTGTTTGCCGCCATGTTTTGAAGTGTGTCCTAATAATCTAGAAATGTTTCGTATCAGAGTATAATGTTGCATGCTAGGGTCTTGCGGGTCTGTTATTAGTAAAAGATCGACGTGGTGATTGTGGTCTGAAAACGATGGGGCATTAGGAGAGATTCTTAAAGGCATAAGTTTTGATTCAGGGTCCCAAAAATATATATTGACTGTTGTAGGGAAATTTTGGGATTCAAATTTGTCAATGGCTTCAAGGCTAACAGGAAAATTAATGTCTTTAAGATTTAAGTTCGTTACTTTATCTTTGTACAGCGCTGGTCTTTCAGGATGTTCTTTAGACTGAATAGGATATAATTTAGCCAGAACACAACACATAAAACATTTGTCATCCGAGTTCTTAATATTCAATACAGCCTTCTTGTCAAGAATTTCTTTGGGAAGAGGGATATAAGATTTTCCTTTGATTGGATTATACTTTGCAATGTTCAGTTCTAATGATTCTAAAGTTCCTTCTGCCCACCCGAACCCTTTCATAGTTGCGCACTCTATACTGCCTTGTAACTGATTGATGAAGATGTTGTTATAAGCATTGTCTATGTCTGAAGATTTTAACACTTCAATTTGACTTGAAGAAACCCACACAGTCACCGTTTCATCAATACTGCCAGGTTTAATAAAGGTTACCTGAGCGTGGATGCATATTTTAACGGGGGATTTGCAATTAAAACTGTTGAGTACAAATGGCCAATTATTATGAACAGATTTAATAATATTTTGACTGTCAAGAATGGGAAGTTGTAATGTCTGAAAAGATGTCTTTAAACAAAAAAGATTGCGAAAGACTTTTTGTGTCCGTCATTTTTATACTGATGACAAAACTTTAAATTAAAAATATAATTAATTAAATAATTAAATAAACTATAATTTAAGCTTAAAACTACATGTAATTAACTAGGGGAAACATTCGCATTTACAAACATGATATTGGTTCATTTTACGAACCTTAGGGATCTTACAAATAAAATTTCCCCACAATCTTTCAAAGTAAAATGTATATGGTACTAAAAGGGTTTTATTATAATTTCCACATTCAACAATTATATGAAAAAAAATTTCAAATTCTATTTCGCATGCAAATTTGAATTCTTTATTAATTTGGTGTTTTTTAGTATAGTTATTATACATAAAGATGTATTTTGTAGGTAAGCCTGTGAAAAAGGTGGTCCAATATTCATCATTCAATATTGTAAACATTGGTGAAAGGTCTTCTAATATACTTGGCAAGCTCCTTACTGTGTCCGTCATTTTTAGACATTTTTATTTTCTTAATTAGAAAATCTTAAGGGCTCTGTGTCTGGTGGAACAATCTGAAGTTCTTCTTTTACAAAATTTCTTTGCGGTGTTCTACGATCGCTTCTCGGTCTTAAATAATATACAGGCGGATCAGTAGATAATGCTCTGTCAACTTCATAAACACTTAATGACCAAATTGGGTCTGTAGCTCTTCTTCTAGTGTCATTAGCAACTTCTCCAGGCTGATAAAGGTATCTAACAGTTTTGTTCATCAAAGTTAGATCCGGCTGACCAGGCTTTGAAACGGTAACAACAGTCTGTTTCTTTTTAATAGCCTCAACTGGTTTTAATCCTGTATTCTCTGGTTGGTTCTGAATTCATTTCCCTTAAAACTTGAGGCAGCCTAATAACCCATTCTGTATTAGTGGTTTCAGTAAATAACTCCTTTGAATTCACACTTTTCTGCTATCCTATGCACCAACGGGAATCCCCTCAATGAAACATACTTCCGTTTTTTTTCTCCGCGTGTTTTAGTGAGTTATTTCCAAATATTCAAGAATAATAACATGTGTCACTGGCCACCTGTATCGTACCCTCACATATTTTTATTTTTTTTGCTGCAGTTTATTATCCATTTCTATCGCCAGTGGCGCGGCTAAACCCTACCTACCTAACATTATTTGTAAATTTTTGAAAAATATTCGGAAAAACATAACGCCCAGATGCTGGCTCGAACCCACACCTGTCAGGCGCCATTGGTTTCTGGCTTGTGGACAAGGCAAGTTAGTCCCGCCTTAGCCCACTTGGCCACAACGCTCGCCTAACATAGTCAGTTACTTCGTGTTTTGTGAAGGTTGCGACGGCGAAACTATGGAAAACTACAAGAGTCTTCAGGTCCTGTTTCACTTTCTGTCGATGATCGACGCACCTCCAAAGTCGCCACAAATACAGGCCTCTACGATTGTTTTTTGCATCCTTTTACTGAGCATGTACTTCCTCCACCGTTTTTATACTTATCCCACTCGTTTTCTGGCTCTAACAATCGTCGTTTTCGGCAATTTGCCATATTTAAAAGTCACGCATCAAGCTTTGATAAAAGCAAAACAAGCTAGACCGGAACTTGGTTTCATGCTAACCTCGTTTTAATTTATAATGGCGATACCCACGAGTTTTTATGAGAGGTGCCGGAAAGTTGTGAATACTGATAAGTGAATAACCTTTCTGCCAGTTGCCGATTAAAATTTTCTACAATACCTTGCGATATGTGCAATCCAACAACTCCTCTTCTAACAGTTACATTATGTTTGAACAAAAGCTGGTTAACAGCTCCTTTGAATTAAGACCCTTCATCACATTGAATAAGTCTAGGGAACCTTAGAGGCCCTCTTGAATAAATCGCATTTAAGGCTTGAGCGACCTCAGCAGAATTTTTAGTCCTAAGAACATGCACGTCCTTAAACCGGGTAGCTATATCAATAACTGTAAGGGCATACCTGTATTTCTTTCTATGTATTTTGTCATGGGGAAGAAATAACAAATCTATTTGGTGGGTGTCATTTGGTCTGGAGTTTTCAAATTTTGGACTTATTATTTTCTTCGGGGGTGGAAGATAGATTTGCCATACAGCTTGCTTTGATAACCATTGTTTAACTACGTTTGCTGACAAGCCAGTCTTTTCTACTAGTTTATTAACTGCTATAATAATAATAATAATAATAATAATAATACAGGTTGCTATGTACGCGCCTTTCCCCAAGGCTCAAAGCGCGGCGATCTATACCAACATACACGCTCACCTGTCTCATTTACCCTCACACACACCAAATACACATACATCACTCAAACAGGTGGTGTAAAGGCAGGGAGATCGCTATTAGAAGACGGAAGAAAATCTAATTTTTATTTTTGAAATTTTTATATTGACTGCATCCTGTACCATTATTGAAGGGAGGGAGGAAACCGGAGTGCCCGGAGAAAACCCTCGGTGACCTCAATAGTCTCGTACCTAAGTCACATACGTTCGCCCCTTGCGGGAATCGAACCCGCGACCTTCGGCATAGAAAACCGGCGACTTATCCACTGCGCCACGAGGCCACCCCCATCCCTTTCCAATATCCTGATTGAGAATAATATAATCTAGACAAATGTGAAGTCATATTTTATTTAGATTTATATTTTTGTTTAACTAGGTAATAAACTATTGTTATTCCAAACACAATTAAAATTAATTCTCCAGTCTCTGACATTGTAGGTGCAATATTAGGTGTGTAGTAATCAGATAACACGGGCTGTTTTAATGAAGGTAGTGTTGTGCCAGTGAATAAATAATATTGGTGCAAAGCTTCATCAACGTCTTCGAATGTGTTATCAGCATGACCTTCTTCTTTCAATCTTTTATTAACAAAATCAAGCTGCATTAGTATGTTTTTCTCGTATTCAGCCTGATCTTGTAATTTTTCCATTGCTAAGTTATGCCGTTTTGATTCTTCTTTACTGTCCAGTTTTGAAAACAAATAATTTGATCCTGAAAAGGCTAAGGCGTTGACAGCAGCAGAACCGAGCACCATTGCATCACCAGCCATTTTTTAATTTAGTTTTTTATTTTTATTTGTATTTAAAATGAATTGCGATGACTTGTTAACGCAAGAAGCTATTAATGTACAGGTGTTGACAACGATAAATAAGACAGGCTGGTTGCATTAGTAGCGTCCGGAAAGTCAAAGTATTATCTCGGTGTTGACTTAACACCTGAATAAGTACAAAGATTGAGGCCTGAAGAGATCATTATATTACATAATAAATATGATAAAGTTCTCGGCGCTTTAATGGTTAAAAGTTTAGGGCGTTCGATTGTGAAGTTATATACCGAAGCTGTGTCGACCTTTGTTACTTTAGATTGTGAGAATGATTTATTTGATGATTTGATTCAAGATCCTGTTATTGTCAATGGGATTAGTGAAGTATCAAGAAATCTATATTATAAGTTTGGAAGCTTGTTGGCACCATTTTCAGCCGTGCTAATTACTTTTCAACACAAACATTTATCTGCTATTAAAAATGGACTCTTCCAATCCGGAGATGGAGATGGAGACGGAGGTGAAGAATTCGGAGAACCAACAGAACCCAGTGACAGTCACTAAACAAAAGAGCCTAGGAAGAATTGCAGCTGTAAAGAAGTTAGCAGAATTTAACAAGTTACATAGATGGAACAGACAAACGAAAGCAAACATATTAAGAAAAAAGGAATCACCAAATGAAGAAACAATAACGCAACAAACATTAACAACAAATAAAGAACCAATACAACCAATACAACCAGTACAATCTTCAAATAAGATATATTATATATGTATAGCCGGTGTAGTAGGTGCAAGTGGGTACATAATGTATAAATACCACCAAGGAAAAAAGAAACAGAAACCCCCAAAACCACTGTTAGAAAAAGAAATTGAATCATCTCCATCATTGAAGCCATCATTAGATTTGTTTTCAATGCAGTAATAATTTAGTATTATTTTTTTTATTATATATAAAAATGAGTGTACTATATGAACATACAATTGTAAATCTTGGATACCAAAGTGTTGTTTTAGTGGGCCTAAATATAACTTACTCCATGATTGCAATATCTCTTTTAAAAATGGAACCTATTGAATTGGGAAAGATGGATCTTTCAGATGTTGGTAAACTGGTTGGCATCTTTTCATTATCGTTATTTACTCGGGACTATCTTGTTAAACAAAAGATTATTCCAGCGGACATTAACATGTAATGTTACAACCATAATACAACTTATTTTTAAAAAGAAAGGTTGTAATTTTTGATGTCTAAAAGATTCATTCCATTTAGAATAACCTCCATTATTCTGGTCTATAAAGGTTCAACTTCAGTATGCTCTCCAATAAGTGAAGAATCACAACTGGCGACATATTTTCTTAACTTATCATAGTCACCCTTATTCAAATTGAAATTATACTTGTTCTTTTGAGCTAAATCCTTGCTTTTTGAGACATACAATTTATTATTTAAAACGCCATCATCGTAGTTCGTAGACTTCAAAAAGGCGATTGACTGAGTCTGGCATGCAGCTCTGTTGGCAACCATGAGAGTGTACAACATCAGCCCTAAAATTATCGAAGTCATCAAAAGCCTGTATGACAAGGCTACCAGTGCAGTCCTCCACAACAGCACCATCGGAAACTGGTTCAGAACAACAATCGGTGTGCGTCAGGGATGCCTACTCTCTCCAACACTCTTCAACATCTTCATAGAGCGCATCATGTCGGATGCCCTTGCAGACCACGAAGGCACAGTCAGCATAGGGGGAAGAGCAATCTCCAACCTCCGTTTTGCAGATGACATTGATGGATTGGCTGGAGAGGAACAAGAACTTGAACAGCTGGTACAGAGGCTTGACACCATCTCCAGAGCCTATGGAATGGAAATAAGTGCAGAGAAGACCAAAATGATGACCAACAACACCAATGGCATCAGCATGGACATCAAAGTCCAATGCCAATCCCTCAACACAGTGCATTGCTTCAAATATTTAGGAGCCATTGTATCAGACAATGGGTCACGACAGGAAGTCCTCTCCAGGATCGCACAAACAACTGCTGCCCTGGCGAGGTTGAAGCCAATTTGGAAAGACAGGACCATCAGTCTACATTCCAAGGTAAGGTTGCTGCGCTCCCTTGCCATCTCCATCTTCCTATATGCTTGCAAAACATGGACCCTCACAGCAGATCTCCAACGAAGAATACAAAGCATGGAGATGAGGTGCTACATAAGACTTCTGGGCATTTCCTATACCCAGCACATCACCAACGACGAAGTCCGACAGACCATCACGCAAGCCATTGGAAAACACGATGACCTGCTCACAGTGGTGAAAAAACGGAAAGTCCGATGGTATGGCTACGTCACCAGATCATCAGATCTTGCAAAGACCATCCTGCAAGGCACAGTGCAAGGAGGTAGAAGAGGGAGGCCGAAAAAAAGGTGGAAGGGCAAGAGAATGGACTGGTTTGACACTGAGCGAAATAATCAGGGTTGCTGAGGACAGGGAAAGATGGATTACACTGGTTAAACGATCATCTGTGGTGCCCCTACGACCTCCGAGTTATGGAATAGGATAGGATAGGATAGGATTGCCTTTGCCGAATGGCTCCAAATGTGCAATATCAGAATTCACGAGGTCATCATTGACAAACACAAGATCATCGATTGTTGATCTTTGACCCATTCTATGTCTTGTGGGTTTTGTCACCTTCTGGCTTAATAAATGCATCTCTTGCACGTCCTATAAACTGATTATTTTTGTCCCCAGACCACTCTCCATTTCAATTACATCAGGAAATTAAAATTTCCAAATATACGCACTTTGTCATTTAAAAAAAATTTCACTAGATTTAAGCAAAATTAGTAAAAGATTATTGTTTTCAGAGAATAAACTAGGACTTTTATATATACAAAGCCAATAAGAACACTTTCACCGCTTCCACCAACAAAAGTGCACCACAGGCTCTCTTCAAAACCATTATCACATAAAGTTTGGCATTCTTGAGCGTTTAATTCTCTGCCAATATAAAAAACAATGCCTCCTTTTGGAGTTTTGTTAAGGAGTACATCATAGTTCGGCAAACCATATTCGGAATCAAGTGGAGCGAAAATAATATTTTTAGCTTTAATTTCAGTAAACCCAATAATATCCGGTTTTATATCATTGATGCGAGTATAGTAAGGATTTCATTTGTTTTATTTATTTGTTTTAACATGCTATCCAGATTGTTGTAAATAACAGTATAAAACTCGTTATCTCCCACAAAAGGAAAATCGGGTGATGAAAAAGAGGAGTCTGATGAGGCAAGACAAGAAAAAAGATCAGAATTAACTTGAGAAAGTTATCGTTACAACGCAACTTCATCTGTGCATTGGTACAATTTTCCCCTGCTGTGGTCTTACTAATAAAAGTTGAAAAGTGTTATTTAGATAAAGTGATGTGTGATCGAGTGCATGTATTTTTTATGTAATGACTATGTAAAGCGTGGTGAGTCTGGTCATAGGCTGGAGTACCCGCTATATAAAAATCCGTTATTATTATTATTATTATTATTATTATTATTATTATTATTATTATTATTATTATTATTATTATTATTTGGAGAGGATTGGGCCCTGCCAGGTCTTTTTTGCCCAAGACACAACACATGATGAGGCTATCCACTAATTCCATGCCGGATCGGTCGTCGCCCGGCTACACAAGGACCGCGCCTTCCGTTGGCCACCAGGACGGAGGTGAAAAGTATGCTACTGATGGACAAATTAGCAAGATCCGCACGAGAAACAACATCGTCATAGGAACCTGGAATGTCAGGACCCTAACTGCGGAAGGAAAATTAGAAGAACTGGCCCACGAGCTGGACCACTATCGATGGAACGTTCTAGGTATCAGCGAACTGCGCTGGAAAGGCCTAGGTGAAACAACGACTGACAAAGGCCACAAGCTCTATTTCAGCGGTAGAGATGACAGGCACGAACACGGCGTTGGATTCTTGGTCCACAAGAACATTCTAGCCACTGTCATGGGTTGCCGCCCAGTCTCCGGTAGACTCATTACCATCCGTCTGAGAGCAACCCCTTTCAACATTACCATCATCCAGGCCTATGCCCCAACATCAGACTATGAAGACAGCGAAGTGGAGGATTTTTATGAAAATATACAGGCGGTCCTTGACCAAGTGCCGAAGAAGGACATAGTCATAGTGCAAGGCGACTGGAATGCCAAGGTTGGCCAAGATGCGCACCACAACTGGGGAGACACATGCGGACCCCACTGCAACAACGAGACAAATGACAGGGGTCTGAGGCTATTGGAGTTTGCCAGATACAACAATCTGGTACTGGCAAACACGCTTGGTCTCCACAAAAAATCCAGACGATGGACATGGCACAGTCCCGGCGGGGAACATCACAACCAGATCGACTACATCATGGTCAAGAAACGCTTCAGATCAAGCATCAACATTGGCAGGACACGCACTTTTCCAGGAGCAGACATTGGAAGTGACCACGATCTCGTGATGATGTCTTTCCGGCTCCATTTGAAGAGAGTAAATACAGCAAAGTGCACTAGGCTGAAGTTCGACCTGGACAAACTGCAAGACCCGGAGGTGGCAAAAATATTTCAGGCCACAATTGGAGGGAAATTTGCACCACTGCTTATTTTGGGGGCAGGCGAAGTAGATGTCAACACCATGACCAATA
Source organism: Oncomelania hupensis (assembly GCA_036898135.1). Lineage (NCBI taxonomy): Eukaryota > Metazoa > Mollusca > Gastropoda > Littorinimorpha > Pomatiopsidae > Oncomelania > Oncomelania hupensis. The sequence goes on from CM072518.1 coordinate 21,243,466, forward strand.
CCTTCAACTCAGCTGTAACAGATGCCGCCACTGAGATCCTTGGCAAGCACCGACCAAAGAAGAAGCCGTGGATCACACCTGAACTTTTGGATCTGTGTGATAAACGAAGAGAGTTAAAAAAGAAAAAGAACACCTCACAGGGAGCTGATGTCTACCGAAAAATCAACAATGACATCCGAAAAGGCATGCGCACAGCAAAGGAGAACTGGATAGAAGATCAATGCCAGGAAATAGAGAACAATCTGAACAAGAACAACAGCAAGAAGGCCTACCAGACTGTGAAGCGGCTGACAAGTGTTAAACAGCCCAAAGTCTCCACTATCCAAAGCAAGTCTGGCATTTGCCTTACAGAAGAACAAGAAGTCTTGGACAGATGGACAGAGTACTGCTCTGACCTTTACAACCATACACCAAATGGAGACCCATCAGTTCTAGCATGTCCCGAGAGCAGAGAAGAAGAAGAAATCCTCCCAATTCTCCGGGATGAAGTTGAGGCAGCAGTGCAATCGCTGAAGAAAGGGAAGTCAGCGGGAGTGGACAACATACCAGCGGAACTGCTACAAGCAGGAGGAGAAGCGATGACTGATGCTCTCACCATTATCTGTAACAAGATCTGGCAGAGTGGGGAATGGCCTACACCATGGACCCAGTCGCTTGTCGTCACTCTTCCCAAAAAAGGTAACCTTCAGGAGTGTGAAAATTACCGCACCATCAGCCTCATCAGCCATCCCAGCAAGGTCCTCCTGAAAATAATACTCAACAGGTTGAAACCACAAGCTGAACAAATCATAGCTGAAGAACAAGCAGGATTCATGGCAGGGCGAAGTACCACTGAACAGATTTTCAACCTCAGAATAATCTGTGAGAAATACCTACAGCACCAACAACATCTATATCATGTGTTCATAGACTTCAAGAAGGCATTTGACCGAGTCTGGCATGCAGCTCTATGGGCAACCATGAAAGTGTACAACATCAGCCCTAAAATTATAGAAGTCATCAAAAGCCTGTATGACAAGGCTACCAGTGCAGTCCTCCATAACAGCGTCATCGGGAACTGGTTCAGAACAACAATCGGTGTGCGTCAAGGATGCCTACTCTCTCCAACACTCTTCAACATCTTCCTAGAGCGCATCATGTCAGATGCTCTTGCAGATCACGAAGGCACAGTCAGCATAGGGGGCAGAGCAATCTCCAATCTTCGTTTTGCGGATGATATTGATGGATTGGCTGGAGAGGAACAAGAACTTGAACAGCTTGTACAGAGGCTTGACACCACCTCCAGAGCTTATGGAATGGAAATAAGTGCAGAGAAGACCAAAATGATGACCAACAACACCAATGGCATCAACACGGACATCAAAGTACAAGGCCAATCCCTCAACACAGTGCACAGCTTCAAATATTTAGGAGCCATTGTGTCAGACAATGGGTCTCGACAGGAAGTCCTCTCCAGGATCGCACAAACAACTGCTGCCCTGACAAGGTTGAAGCCCATTTGGAAAGACAGAACCATCAGTCTACATTCCAAAGTAAGACTGCTGCGCTCTCTGGTCATCTCCATCTTCCTATATGCTTGCGAAGCATGGACCCTCACAGCAGATCTCCAACGAAGAATACAAAGCATGGAGATGAGGTGCTACAGAAGACTTCTGTGCATTTCCTATACCCAACACATCACCAACGTTGAAGTCCGACAGACCATCACACAAGCCATTGGACAACACGATGACCTGCTCACAGTGGTGAAGAAACGGAAACTCCGATGGTATGGCCACGTCACCAGATCATCAGGCCTTGCAAAGACCATTCTGCAAGGCACAGTGCAAGGAGGTAGAAGAAGGGGGAGACCGAAAAAGAGGTGGGAGGACAACATTCGAGAATGGACTGGTTTGACACTGAGCGAAGCCATGAGGGCTGCTGAGGACAGAGAAAGATGGAGTATGCTGGTTAAGCGATCATCTGTGGTGCCCCTACGACCTTCGGGTTATGGGACAGGATAGGATAGGATTATTATTATTAAATGTATACCGGCAGTAATATTCTCAGGCACCAAGAGTTGACAAAGCTGTATTGTAGCGTACCCACTGACCTTCATGTTGTTAAATGCACACACCAACACTCATAAATTAGCTAACATCAATATAGCACACACACACTCACAGACACACACACATAGAGAGAGAGAGAGGGGGGTTGGGGAATATTTTATTACGCGATGAAAATGATTTTAGCATTAATTTGCTAATCGTACACTCAGTCCTTCTTTTATTTACTTTCAAATTAAAGGCAGAACCAAAAAACTGTGAATAACTAAATTCGCACAGTCAGCATAGGGGGTAGAGCAATTTCCAACCTTCGTTTTGCGGATGACATTGATGGATTGGCTGGAGAGGAACAAGAACTTAAACAGCTGGTACATAGGCTTGACACCACCTCCAGAGCCTGTGGAATGGAAATAAGTGCAGAGAAGACCAAAATGATGACCAGCAACACCAATGGCATCAGCATGGACATCAAAGTCCAAGGCCAATCCCTCAACACAGTGCATAGCTTCGAATATTTATGTAGCCGTGCTGGCTACGAGTATTTCTGACCATACGATATGTAGGCCTAACTTTGTTCTCTGTTATGTTTAAACTAACTGTATGAAATAACTTGATATACATTTTTCAGATCCTTTAAAGCATATAACCATTAGACGCAGCGTTAAATTCTCTATTAGAATATATAAACTTTATTTGTGATTTATGTAGAAATTTTGAATTAGAGCGCGATGTTTAGGATAGCGCGATGCATATCATGTTGATAAAGACACCGCACTGTTGTATGCTCGGCGCGGCTGCTGCTGAAGCTGTTTTGGAATTTGGCCGGTTTTAACGGATCTTCCCGCTTGCCTACAAAACATGATAAGATTATAAATTGTAAATGATGCTACTAGTGTAGCAAAGATTCTCCACTGTAACACCTTAGTGTGATATTTTCCGATATCTTAGTTTATTCTCTAATAGTAGATACTTAAATTATATATTAGTTTCATAGGGACATACACATCGAAAGGGAAACAGTGAAAAGCTGTCAGAAGGCTCTAGATGTAATTGTTGTTGTGTTAGTTGTTTTCTAGTTTAGTTCGCCATAGTCGGAACCCATAATAGTAACCATGCCATATTGTATATCATTGGAAAGAGGAGACGTTGTTCTTTCTTTGTCATTACTATTATTATTTATAATTGTATTAAATTAAAGAGTTATTATGAGTTTAGAGTCGTGACATTCTTAGGAGCAGCAGCCAACTCCCTCTTAAATTGCGTATTATTTTTATTTTGAAGCAGATAGGTCCGACATTGTTATAACAGAAGAAAGGTTGTATTGTTGCGTTTCCGTCAATATATAATTTGTATAGTATTCGTTTGCGTTTCAAGCCTTATGCGTCAAAGTAAGTTTAGTTACTAACACAAACTTAGCCAGCGAGCCAAGATTTTGGGGCGGGTGGGGAATGCGTAAGCAGCACGGTCGCTGCGGCTGACGGTCCGTAATAAAAGCAAAACACAAAACTCGGCATGGGGAGAGCACCGGGCACCATGCAGTAGATAAGGTGTGTTTTTCCACTCCAGCAATGCCTTTGCTCTTAGTATGATGTTTTCTGAATAAAACATTTCAACGGTCATCACGGACTGGCGTTGGGGAAGAGAGAGAGAGAATGTGTGAGCCTTCACCATAGCCTCCAATCCATCACATAACACACCATCTTCTCTCCAAAACACAACACCACCAACACAGAGTTGATTGGGTCGGGTTGTCACGTGGGGTTTATGGGCTCTGCACAATGGAATTATGGACCCTCACGTTTATTCGGTGGGAACTGCTAGTAAGTCACCCTATGAATTACTTTAATAAATTTATTTGTTTAGCTCGTTCTGTGTTAAGGTTGGGGTACAGAAATAGATAGAAAAATGGTAAAAGATTACTGTCACACTAGCTTTCACACGGCTATGAATCATATGTAGTCCAGCCACTTGATAACAGTTAAAATCACACATTTATTTCTTCTACTCTATACAAGATTCTCTAAGTACTAATCTAACTTAAAATGTCTCAATCACTGCTAATAGTTCGATCGCTGATAGTCTAGGCAGCTGTTATATCTTCATCGGGCACTTGCTATAATATCTCATGTAGATTTGGACTACTGTGGTCCGTTTTACAGTTTCTGAAGAGTTGGACTACTGTGGTCCTGTTTTGATCAGTTTAAGTGCACCTTCGATGATTACACTTAACTGCTAGATGGTGCGTGCGAAGTCCTTCTGTGAGGTAGCTTCTGGTACACCTTTGTCGTTGTGTAGTTGGGTTCCCTTGCCACGCTGTGGGGTCTGACAGGGTGTTTTTCAAGGTAGCTCTTTCCAACTTGTCGTTTCTGTGGAGTGGGGTGCACAGGATAGCTCGGGATAGCTCGCCTGCTCGTCTGTAATATAAGAGACGAAATTCTGCACAACCCTGAATAATCGGTTTGTGCAGAGCGTCTCACTGAAAGCCAAAGTAGCCCTCAGTGATAGCTCCACATCTCTATACATAAGCGACGAACATTCTGCTACTTCCGGGGTCCACTGGAATCTCACTCTAAATTCCTATACATACATAAATATCAATCGTGTCTAACTATACACATACAGAATTAATAATATTATAAACATTCAGTGGTACAGCCACTGGTCTGCAAACATACATATAAGTTAAACAACAGTGGTTCCGTACGGGATACAACATGGCGGCGCAACCGGTCGTGTTTCGCCACGTGTTCGGCTTTTCCACGTGGTACGGCAAATTCGGATTAATAATTCACATTTATGCATAGCAAATTCCACAAACATAATTTCCACAATAATATAAATATATCACGATGAAACAGAAGGGTGTTCATTTACCTGTTTGACAAGTTCAGGCCCGTGGTGACTTGATAGAACTCTAAGATTCTAAAGTCCTGCTTCCTGGTCTATGAGTGAAGAGATTTCTCTAGCTGTGGAGATGTTGACTCTACCTCGTCTCACACACGACTGATTCAAACTGTCTTAGGTTTTGACACATCAGAACTGCTCTACCCGCTTGGCTGAGCTCTCATTGGTTAAAAACGGTCAGATTCAAAGCTCAAGTGCTGACTCACTACGCAGCGTGGGTCGGGCTCGCGGTGTGTACTTTAATTGCTGCTGTGTAATAGACTGACTCTCTACTGTTACAATTACTACACAAGGCTGAATAGTAATAAGCAGAGTTAAAACTAGCCAGTTCATGACAGGCTCCCTCAACTGAAAAAAGGCGATGACTACTGGATTCGACCTTTTTCTACTACAGAGCCTAGTTTAACACTGCACTATCCTAGGGTCCTATTTACAAACTAAGTAAGTTGCTCTACCTGAGCTGCAATGCTGTGCCAGGTAGCTATAGACACTAGTGACAGGGTTTTATTGGGCGGGGACGAATTCTGGTGCTGTGGCCCTTAGTTGTGTTGGGTGGGCGACAGCTGCTGTGTCCTCCACGAGATGGCGACTGAGGTAGTCGGCTCCGTGGTTCTCTTTGCCGGGGATGTACTCGATTTGGAATGAGTATGCCTGAAGGGTGAGTGCCCATCTCATCAGGCGAGAGTTCAAAGACTTGGAGGCTGCCAGGAACGATAGTGGTTGGTGGTCCACCTGAACTGTGAAGTGGGTCCCATACAGGTAGAGTTGAAATTTCTGTATGGCCCAGACTAGTCCAAGACATTCTTTCTCCGACGTGGCGTAGTGGGTCTCGGCGGGTCTCAATTTTCTGCTGGCGTAGGCGACAAGGGAATAGCGTCTCTGCATTCTTGGGGTCGCGCTGTAGCAGTACTGCTCCGAGGCCTAAGTCGCTTGCGTCGGTGCGAAGAACGAATGGCTGAGTCAAATCGGGTAGGTGGAGTACTGGCGCCGATGTCATTCTGTCCTTGAGTGTTTGGAATGCTGTCTCGCATTCGGCTGTCCAAACTACTTTGTCCGGGGCGATTTTCTGGGTTCCATTTGTCAGGGGTACGGCGATGCTGTTGTAGTTGGGGATGAACTTCTGGTAGAAGCCGCAGAGTCCTAGAAACGACTGTACTTCCTTTTTGGTCTTGGGCCTAGGAGCGTCGAGTAGGCGTTTCACTGTCTTCTCTACCGGTCGCAGGCTTCCTTGACTGATAGTGTGTCCCAGAAATTCTAGTTCTGTGAATCCAATCTGACATTTGGTGGGTCTTGCCGTCAATCCCGTGTCTCTGAGGCGGGCGAGTAGTTGTTGTAGGAGCGTGACATGTTCCTCCCACGTAGGTGTTGCGATGAGGATGTCGTCCATAAACGAATGTAGGTGCTCGCTGCTCAGGGGTGCCAGGAGTTTTCGCATCATGGCGCTGAAGATGCTAGGTGCGTTGTGGAGTCCGAATGGAAGCACGTTGAATTCGAAGTGTCCTTCCATAGTGCTGAAAGCTAGGTACTTTCGGACTTGCGGTTGCACTGGTATCTGGTAGTATCCTTTGCTGAGGTCGATGCGTGAGAAGTACTTTGCTCGCTGTAGCTTGGCAAATAGGTCTGTCTGGTCCGGGAGTGGCTCTGGCTGGAACTGCGTTACCGCATTCAGGAGTCTGAAGTCGATGCACAGTCGATGCTCTCCGTTGGGTTTTCGCAACAATACCGTGCCTGCGCTGTAGGGTGAAGTAGACTCTGAGATGATTCCGGCTGCCAGTAAGGTGTCTATCTCTTCCTTGATGGCTCGCTGCTGCGACAGTGGCATCGGGTAGAGCTTCTGGCGGACGGGTGTTGGGTCGGTCACCGTTAAGGTTACTTCGACGAGGTCTGTCCTCCCTGGTCGGTCTGTGAGCACAGTCTGATGTTGTCGAATGACCTGTAGTACTTGCTGTTGCTGTTTAGCGGCTAGGTCTCCGTTGAGTATCACGTCTTTGTAGGTTTCTTTGGAGTGCAGGGGGTACTCTACTGCATTGGTCTCCATGCTTTCTCCTTCTTCCGCGATGGCGATGGCTAGCACGTTGTGAGTGCTGGGGGTCGCTGGTCGGTCCGTATACTTCTTAAGGAGATTGATGTGGTGGTATCGGGCTTTCCCGTTCACCTCGACTTGGTAGACTGTCTTGGATTTCTTGGCAGTCACCCGGTACGGTCCTCTCCAAGCGATGTCCAGCTTGTTGGTTCCACTTGGAAGTAAGAGTAGCACTTGATCGCCGACTTGCAGTTCTCTGTCCTTCGCGTGGCGGTTGTAGTACTTCGCCTGACGGGCTCTTGCCTTCTTCAGTGCTTCACCAGCTTTCTTCCACGTTGCTTTGAGGGTTTCCTGCAGGTCTGCGACGTACTTGGTGGCACCTCTGGGTGTGTCGTCTATCTTGGCTTCCGTCCAACTTCTGCGTAGGGCTTCTAGCGGTCCTGCTAGAGGTCTGCCGAATAGCAATGTTGACGGGGTGTAGCCTGTGGCTGCATGGGGCGTTTCTCTATATGCGAACAGTGCCGCATTCACGTAGGTGTCCCACGCTTCTGGATTGTCGTCGGCGACTTTCCTGAGGATGGTGAGAAGGGTTCCATTCAGTCTTTCTACTTGTCCGTTGCTGGCGGGGTGGTATGGTGGTGTGCGAATGTGATGAACTTGTATCAACTCGAACACGTCTTGCATCAGGCGGCCGGTGAACTGAGATCCGTTGTCCGTTCTAATGCTGTCCGGGAATCCGACTCTGGTAAAGATGGCGATGAGTGCATCTGCAATCTTCTTGGTGTCGATCGCTGGCAACGGGACTGCTTCGCACCACATCGTACATGCGTCGACGAGTGTGAGTAGAAATCTGTTCCGCTTCTTGGTCATGGGCAGTGGTCCTACTATGTCTACTGAGACTTGCTGGAATGGCACGCCGACTACTACTGATGGTCCTAAGGTAACTGGTACGGTGTGATGTCGCGGGGAATATCGTTGACATTGGTGGCAAGCTTTCACGTAGCGCTTGACATCCTCCGTGATTCCTGGCCAATAGTAGTGTGCGCTGATTCTCGGCACTGTGGCTCCAATTCCCATGTGTCCGCTGAGTGGCATGCTGTGGCCTAATTCTAGTACTTGGGCTCGAAGGGTGGCTGGCAGTACTAGTTGGGTGTGATCTCCATCTCCTTGTCGATGAAGAACTCCCTCTTCCATGTAGAAGTCTCCCTTGTGCGGGGGTGTGTGCGCCTTGGGTAGCTTCTGGAAGCACTTCGCTATCGAGGTGTCTTCTTTCTGTGCTGTTTTGATCTCTTCGAGTCCTGGATTCGGAGCGAACTCGGGCTGGGGTGGTTGGGTTTTAGCTTGGGCCCTGGTTTGCACTGCAGCTATCTCTACAGTTTTGGAGGGCGTGCCTAAGAACACATACCTACATCCTAGCACTAGATCATACAGGGGTTTCTGTAAAACAGCTGCTTGGATTCGTCCTGTGACGTACCTACTCTCTACTTCGATCCAAGCTATTGGGCAAGTAGTCGTCGGTTTCGTCAAGTCTGCTCCTTGTAGTTCGACTGTCTTGTCTGTCAAGTCCGCGCGCGATACAAGAGATTCGCTAACTATCGCGTCGTATGATAGACCTGTGTCATACAGACAGTTCGCTTCTTTTCCGTTGACCTTGACCGTGTCTGTCACCGATGGGTGATCTCCGATTGTGTGTGGCTTGTTACCGCTACTTTGAGTTAGAACTCTGTGCGCTGGCCGGCTTTCGCGCTCTTCCCTACGTTGTGCGGCCAACTTGAAACATTCAGCGGTGGAGTGATTGTTTCTGTTGCAGAACGAACAATACCGTCTCTGTTCTGCGGGACCTCTTTTCCCGAATTCCGTGTTGGGTCCTTTATTCTGCCCAGGTCTGGGGTTATTCGGCTTATTCGCGGTGCGCTCTTCCCGGTTAGGGCTTCTTTTCTGTGCCTCTTTCCCGTTAGGCTTTAGGTCTCGCCTGAAGCTCTTGGCTTCTCCGTGGGCGGCCACGTACCTATCTGCGACCTTGACCAGATCTTCCAATCTTTCCGCGCCCTGCTCTACTGAGAATGTCCTCAGCTCGGGGGTCATGGTTTCCCGTAGCTGTTCCCATACTAACAGTTCTGTCAGTCCATCATACGTCTTAGCCGTGGCTGACTGGCTAATCCACTTGTTGTGGACAACCGATCCGCGAACTGCGCATAGCTCTCTCCTTTCACTCTCCGATTGGTGCGGAACTTTTGCCGGTAGCATTCTCCTGTCAGTTCGAATCCTGATAGGAGTGCCTCTTTTACTTTGTGATAGTCAGTCACTCTGTCAGTCGGTAGCTTACAGTAGATGTCATAAGCCTTTCCTCTAAGCCCTTGACTAAGCTTAAAAGACCAATGGGTGGGATCTAGTTTGTACTCTGTTGCTAGACGCTCAAACCTAGTCAGATAGAGATCTAGACCTTCTTCTCTCTCATTGAATGTCCCCAGTGGGAATGACATTCCTTGTACGGGGTTGGGGGCTACATCTAGCTGATCTGAGTGGGGAGGGGTTGAGGAAGAACTTGAAGCTCCTGATCCCAATCTTCTTAGCTCTAACTCATGCTGTCTTTCTTTCTCCTTTTCTTCCCTCTCTTTTTCTTTTTCTGCCCGCTCATACTCCCATCTCCTACTTTCTGCTTCTCTCTCTGCTGCTAATGCTGCCTTTTTCTGTTCTGCTTCTAGCTCTAATTTCTTCTGTTCTGCTTCTAATTTCTTCTGTTCTGCTTCTAATTTCTTCTGCTCTGCTTCTAATTCTAATTTCTTTTCCTCTCTCTCTGCCTCTAAGGCTAGTTTCTTCGCCTCCCTTTCTGCTGCTCTCTCTGCCTTAGCCTCCTGTTTCTCTACCTCTGCATTGATATACGCAATTAAGTCTGCCCCTGCTAAGTGTAAAGCTTCTCCTAGTTCCTTGAAACGCAATCTCAAGGCCACTGGGTCCGACATTGTCAAACGTGTCTATGAACAACCTCTGAATCACGTGGAATACCAAAACACTAGCAATATTGCAATTCAATAACAACAATGCAAAGACCATAAAATTCGCAATCAATAATAGAATAAAACAAAAGTCAAATGGCATACAACAGTTATTTAAGCAAAACCTGCAAAAGAACAATGCAACATACAGGCACAAAAATAATTGAAGCAAAAAAGTTTTTAACTAAAGAATAGTGCACCAAAACTGAGTCGATGTTATAACTATTCTAAGTTATTCTACTACTACTGTTATCTAATTTTATTGTACTTAGGTCCGGTTATACCCAATTCCTATTATACACAGATCCTAGCTAGGCTCGCCAATTAAAGTGTCACGTGGGGTTTATGGGCTCTGCACAATGGAATTATGGACCCTCACGTTTATTCGGTGGGAACTGCTAGTAAGTCACCCTATGAATTACTTTAATAAATTTATTTGTTTAGCTCGTTCTGTGTTAAGGTTGGGGTACAGAAATAGATAGAAAAATGGTAAAAGATTACTGTCACACTAGCTTTCACACGGCTATGAATCATATGTAGTCCAGCCACTTGATAACAGTTAAAATCACACATTTATTTCTTCTACTCTATACAAGATTCTCTAAGTACTAATCTAACTTAAAATGTCTCAATCACTGCTAATAGTTCGATCGCTGATAGTCTAGGCAGCTGTTATATCTTCATCGGGCACTTGCTATAATATCTCATGTAGATTTGGACTACTGTGGTCCGTTTTACAGTTTCTGAAGAGTTGGACTACTGTGGTCCTGTTTTGATCAGTTTAAGTGCACCTTCGATGATTACACTTAACTGCTAGATGGTGCGTGCGAAGTCCTTCTGTGAGGTAGCTTCTGGTACACCTTTGTCGTTGTGTAGTTGGGTTCCCTTGCCACGCTGTGGGGTCTGACAGGGTGTTTTTCAAGGTAGCTCTTTCCGACTTGTGCGGTAGAGGCTCCTCAACCAACTTGTCGTTTCTGTGGAGTGGGGTGCACAGGATAGCTCGGGATAGCTCGCCTGCTCGTCTGTAATATAAGAGACGAAATTCTGCACAACCCTGAATAATCGGTTTGTGCAGAGCGTCTCACTGAAAGCCAAAGTAGCCCTCAGTGATAGCTCCACATCTCTATACATAAGCGACGAACATTCTGCTACTTCCGGGGTCCACTGGAATCTCACTCTAAATTCCTATACATACATAAATATCAATCGTGTCTAACTATACACATACAGAATTAATAATATTATAAACATTCAGTGGTACAGCCACTGGTCTGCAAACATACATATAAGTTAAACAACAGTGGTTCCGTACGGGATACAACATGGCGGCGCAACCGGTCGTGTTTCGCCACGTGTTCGGCTTTTCCACGTGGTACGGCAAATTCGGATTAATAATTCACATTTATGCATAGCAAATTCCACAAACATAATTTCCACAATAATATAAATATATCACGATGAAACAGAAGGGTGTTCATTTACCTGTTTGACAAGTTCAGGCCCGTGGTGACTTGATAGAACTCTAAGATTCTAAAGTCCTGCTTCCTGGTCTATGAGTGAAGAGATTTCTCTAGCTGTGGAGATGTTGACTCTACCTCGTCTCACACACGACTGATTCAAACTGTCTTAGGTTTTGACACATCAGAACTGCTCTACCCGCTTGGCTGAGCTCTCATTGGTTAAAAACGGTCAGATTCAAAGCTCAAGTGCTGACTCACTACGCAGCGTGGGTCGGGCTCGCGGTGTGTACTTTAATTGCTGCTGTGTAATAGACTGACTCTCTACTGTTACAATTACTACACAAGGCTGAATAGTAATAAGCAGAGTTAAAACTAGCCAGTTCATGACACGGGTTCTGTCTTTAATTTGGTTTTGATCGTTGACGCTTTATTGTCCTTTTTTATCGGGAAATTGTGGGCCGCCTCCCCTAAGGTAGGTGTAGTCGCAGCCTGTGCGTGCCCAAACCCAACCTAACTAATATTAGTTGTGTTTTTAAAATTTTGCTGGGTGAGCAAACAGTAGTACCCGGAGAAAACCCTCGAGACGTTGCCCGAGTCGAAGGTAAATAATATTCGGAGAAACATAACGCCCAGATGCTGGACCAACCCCACACCTGTCAGGCGTCATTGGTTTATAGCCTGTTGACAAGGCAAGTTAGTCCCGCCTTAGACCACTTGGCCACAACGCTCGCTTATCCAAGGGTTCAAGGTTTCCAGGCGTATTCAAGCCTAGAGGGATTTTATATGGTGACGATGGACTGCGGCTGCGGTGCTTTCAGTTAATAAACCGATCCAAATTTCATGTGAGGAAACCCATTCTTCTGGAAACTCCTATTACCCAACATCCAAGAACCCCATGCCATTCAATGTACTGAGAGACAATAAGATGTAACCTAGTGACCTGCATGGGTGCTACATTGTATTGCTGTTTGGAACCTGACAGCTTCTTCGACCACACACAGAATGGTAGAGGGTGCTCTAGTCTACAGCACGAATTAATAACGACCTCCCTGGACGTTAAAAGCGACGTTTTATTCACGTCATTAGTGCGTCCTTGGCCTATGAATCGCATACTCCCCTGGTTTTGTATTTTCGCCCCTAAAAAGTATTTCATTCAGAAAGAAAGCGAAAGAGAGATCGAGAGACAGATAGATCGAGAGAGGGAGAGAGAGAGAGAGAGAGAGAGAGAGAGAAGAGAGAGAGAAGAGAGGGAGAGGGAGAGAGAGAAAGAAAGAGAAGCTATTTCACAGGCGAAGAGATGATGGTAAAGGTCGGAGCGTGTGCGGTCGAAAATGGGTCTAATGTGATAAATATATATACATAAGTTCAATCGAAACAGCCGACTACAAAAAAGGTAAAGAATAATTTTAAAAAAGCACAGCAATCAAAACGTTTCAATAAGGTAAACTGCCATCCTCTTAATCCTTGAACTGCAAGGAGCGCACCTGTTAGATCAATAGTGGGACAGGTGATTTTGTCTTGTTAGAAAGGGTGACAAAAGTGGCGACGGATATTACTATCAATGCTCACCTACGGCGTTTGACGTATCACTTTCTAAAGGACTCTTTAGCACTGTAACACGTCAAAAAGCCAATTGAGTTAAAGAAGCAAATGGGTTTGTCTTTGTGTCGTGTTCCTCCTTTGCACTCCGACTCCAGCTGTATGGTGACAAAAGTAAAGCAAGTCCAAGGACGCAAAGTTTTGTGAAAGCAGACACTTTCTTTTTGTGTTGTGATCAGATACTTGTCCGTTTGGGATTTGATGACTTATTTTATTTCAATTTAGGTCCTTTTATTTATTTCATTTTATTTTATTTATGTATCTTATCATGAGAAAGTAAAAGTACGATTTATGCAACATGCTTAGCTGTAGATAAAGTATTAAAAAAAATAAAATGACAAATTCGGTTCAGTTATTCTTGAGATACTGCAAAAGTGTGAAAGTAAAATTAGGTCCGACCGACAACTGGACAGTTACTGAAGGATGGACTATTTTGAATTAAGAGTATATCAACATTCAACAAAATCATTTAAGCCGTTTTTGAGAATTTGAATTAAAAAACCTGTATAGCAAAACAATGACTTCCAGTGATCTTGACCTTTGCGGTAGTCCAACTATGATGGCATGGGAGGCAGGCAACTAACTTCGGTAATGTTCCTATGAAGTTTGGTCAAAATCCGTTCAGCGATTCTTGAGATATGGCTTCTAACAGCTCGACAGGCGGACGGACGAACGGGCCGACCGACACACATTTGACTCGTTCTAATCCCCTTCCCCCCACCTTCTCCCCTCCGACTGTGTCAAAATATTCTTAGATAAGTCTGGAAATTAAAAAAAAGAAAAGTTTCGTTCTTCGCAAACATAGACGTGCCTTATTTTGCCATCACACAGCAAAACTTATGAACCAGTTCAATTAAGAAAACAAATCTCTTTATCTCTCGTCTCACCTTTTCACTGCAAGCAAAGTAGCTTATGAATTAGATTTATATTCAAAGTCTTTGGTAGAGCTGTCAAGGAACGCGTCAACGTAACATTAATTAATTCGTGACTTTCGGGACCTTTTAACACGACGGTTTGAAGAAAAATACCCGTATTTATCCATAGAAATATTTTTGATTTGATTTGGTTCAAACATCAATCAAAACGAATGCGTTTTTAGCCCAGAAATTAGGACAGTTACTGATATTAATAGAATTTCTTTCTTTTTGTATTTATTTCGTAAGTTCAAGAAACATGCTGTGTTTATTAAAGTTGATGACGTGTGTAGTTCAAAAAGGTTTACGCCGGTGTTGTTATATTTGTTGGTGAATATTGCTTTTGGGGTGAAGGTTAGGTGGTGGGGTACGAAGGGGTGGGGTGGGGGTGGAAAGTAGGTTGGGGTCTGAAGATGGGATAGTCCTCTCTGTCTCTCACTCACTCACGCACACACACACACACACCACTACACGAACGCACACGCACAAACCACTACACGAACACAAACACACACACAGTCTAACTCTCTCTTTCAAGATTCAAGATTCTTTATTGTCCAAACACATGGCATGGATATTTGTTTTGCAGTGCAAGAAAAGAGATAACAACATCAGAACCATCAAAAACATAGACATACAATATTAATACATTTGATATACTATCATACCAACTGCCATACCAATATACAAATCTATCACCACTAGCACACATGCATAAACAGATATCCAGTCACATACCCATGCGTACACATTTGACACACAGATAATTATTCCACAATACACAAACCACTCACACTCATCCATTCTTTTATGCCTCAGACCCATCCTAAACCATCCACAACACCTCACTCCTGTATCTCACTCGCACTTATATACTTTTCATCCTTCCTACCACTCATATCGTTGACTCACACATACATCCATGCACACACATACACCCATGTACACCTATACACACATGCTTGCTCGCGCATCCGCCCCTCCATTCATATCTTCATACACCTTGCACTAACGACAGCTACAATGGAATACAATATAATATTATTATGTTCCTGGAATAACTAGGTGCGACAAAGTACTAATGACTTCAGCAAAACAATCTTTTAAAAATTTCCCTCCATCACCTCCTCCCCCTCTCTCTCCGAACGAATTAAAAATCACAGGAACACCAAGGTCAGGATAGACGATATATTTTAACACTTAAACAGTCGCCAAATTTTTCTTATCATGAACTTTCTCGCACTTTCCAATTAAAGACAGGCCATAACAAATAGTTATTACGACACTGCCATAAACGTTTTAATAGGCTACAAGTGATATTAATGATGATCGTTTTCAGGCTGAACATTAGGTGATGAGGTGAGTGGAGATGGTTGAGTCCTCTCTCTCTCTCTCTCTCTCTCTCTCTCTCTCTCTCTCTCTCTCTCTCTCTTTCTCTCTCTCTCTTTCTCTCTCTCTCTTTCTCTCTCTCTCTCTCTCTCTCTCTCTTTCTCTCTCTCTCTCTCTCTCTCTCTCTCTCTCTCTCTCTCTCTCTCTCTCTCTCTCTCTCTCTCTCTCTCTCTCTCTCTCGGCTTCTTTTCACCAATTTATCCGAACAGGGGAAAGAAAACTAATTAAAACTGCCAGAAACACCCAGGTCGGGATAGTGATCATCCGTGTATTATTTATACCTTTTGGGATTATATCACCCTATCAGTCAAGATATTTAATAAGTTAAGTGACCAAGGCCAATTGAATACCAGATGAAATAGCAGGAAAAAACCAAACAAACATCGAGTGACGTGATCATGGAGACGTCATTTTTAAAGTCTAATCCATTTTTTTTCCAAACTACTACTATTTTTTTGAAATTTAGTATGCACTACTTATGTCTCCAACGTAAAACCAAACGTATGCAAATCGAGTGGCGTAATATAATCGGGGTGATGTCATCTTCACATTTCAATTTTGTTTTCCTTTAAACTTTGTATGTAATTAGAGTATACAGATGCCTGAGCCTAAATCAAAACTAATGTATGTCGAGCGCCATCGGGGTGACGTAATAATACAAATTCTTTAAACTGTGTATATATTAGAGTGTCCAGCTGCCTTGTTTAATTAATAACAAACAAACAAATATTGTTGTTTCTAACAGTGGTAGTGGCACATTATAAGCGAACTAGTGGGGAAGAAAATGTTAGAAAAGCTCAACGTACTCCACAAAGACGAAGCTATAACGTGAGAGACGGAAAATAACGCGATAAATATTATTATTATTATTATTATTATTATTATTATTATTATTATTATTATTATTATTATTATTATTATTATTATTATTGTTCATTACGTCCTATTATTACGTTAGCAAGGAAATCAGTCAAAACTGTACAGACGCACGTCGTAAAACACATATCTAGAGGAGGAGGGTATCGGGAGTCTCTCTCTCTCTCTCTCTCTCTCTCTCTCTCTCTCTCTCTCTCTCTCTCTCTCTCTCTCTCTCTCTCTCTCTCTCTCTTTCTATCTCTATGCATAATATAGTCCTGAAAACTACAGACTTCTAAAACTACAAATTGACATTTTCAATTCTAGCTTCTCTTTTAAAGGCACCCCGTTATGGAAAACTCTTTGGAACTTAAAAAATCCGCATGATTAAACAGCTTCAAGTACGTGATTAAAACCAATTTTCTTAAATAATTTCTAAAACTATATATCACAGCAGCGTGTATCTTTCAGACCCAGTCCATCAAGCCTCTCCCCGTTATTCAATTAACTGGGTCCCATTAAAGTGGTAGAGCGTTCGCCTGGCGCACTGACGACTCAGGTTCGAATCCAGTGGTGGGCAAGATACAAAGTGGCCATTTTTCACTGTCCATCTTAGCAGTATGATTGCTCTGGTGGCCGAGTGTTGAGTTAGGTCCCTTACTTCTCTTTCCTGGGATGGTTATCTCGCCTGCCGTATCACCATTGTCGAGTGCAGACGTTAAACTTCTATGTTCATTCAATTCATTCCATTTAAAGGTTTTGTATTAAGTATATAGTTTCCTTGTTGCGAAGTTAGTTCCTATCCTATCCTATCCCGTAACTCTGAGGTCGTTGGGGCACCACAGATGATCGTTTAACGAGCGTACTCCATATTTCTCTGTCTTCAGCAACCCTGATGGTTTCGTTCAGTGTCAAGCCAGTCCATTCTCGAATGTTGTCTTCACACCTTTTTTTCGGTCTCCCTTTTCTCTACCTCCTTGCACTGTGCCTTGCAAGATGGTCTTTGCAAGGCCTGATGATCTAGTGACGAGGCCATACCATCGGAGTTTCCGTTTCTTCACCACTGTGAACAGGTTATCGTGTTGTCCAATGGCTTGTGTGATGGTCTGTCGGACTTCATCGTTGGTGATGTTCTGGGTATAGGAAATGCCCAGAAGTCTTATGTAGCAGCTCATCTCCATGCTTTGTATTCTTCGTTGCAGATCTGCTGTGAAAGTCCATGTTTCCCAAGCGTATAGGAAGATGGAGATGACAAGGGAGCGCAGCAGTCTTACCTTGGAATGTAGACTGATGGTCCTGTCTTTCCAAATGGGCTTCAACCTTGCCAGGGAAGCAGTTGTTTGTGCGATCCTGGAGAGGACTTCCTGTCGGAACCCATTGCCTGATAAAATGGCTCCTAAATGTAGTGGTGTTGAAAGCAACAGAAGAATACTTGTTCTTGTTTCGCGCAAATGTAAAAATCAAAAGCTCTTCGAAGCGCAGGCCGAAGCCAAAATCAAGGCGAATGTAAGATAAGATCAGATAAGATAAGACAACTTTATTATCTTTTACAAGAAATTACATTACATCAACAAGGAATAAACATCACAATAATAATATCAACAACAATGATAATGACAGTGAGGATAAAACTGTCACACATTAATAAAAAAGAATATGTTGGATAGTGTGTAGGTGGCAGCCTACTGCTCATTCCCTGAAGGTTGTTATGCATGTGTGGTGTGTGTTAGTGTTACCTGAGCTTTGATAGATATGACCGGATTTTTAACGCGCCGCATGTTCGAGTCGAAGGGTATCAATTGCCATTAGTATCAAAGGCTTATCCTTTGATTAAAAACAACACCCCGACAACACTTCTCACAATGTGAGATTCGTACCCGCACACGCGACTTAGCCCGACACGGCTGCAGTCTAGTGCAGGGGTAAACGTCAATATTGACACGAAGGGAGGTCATTTCGCGACCTTGCGCGACCCTGTAATTTGTTTCGACGGGTCCGACTTTGTTATGCTTGTCAAATGTCTGCTTGTTCTCTCTCGAAGCCAGTAAGAGAAATTTAGTGTTGTTATCCATCAAAAGTGTCAGCCATGTTTGCCCAGATCTCGTCTCGTCCAAGCGAGAAGAAAATCGAGACCAAGGGAAAACAATAGATTGGGCGACGGCGACTGTTCTTTCCTAAAAGTGATAACAGAGAGAGAGAGAGAGAGAGAGAGAGAGAGAGAGAGAGAGAGAGAGAGAGAGAGAGAGAGAGAGAGAGAGAGAGAGTCTTAGAAAAGCAATGAAAAACGGTTGACACACTTAAATAAATCTTCATTTGGTGACTTTCTATCATTCGTTGTGAGAAAAGGGGAACTATTCCTTCTGTTGCTATGGTTGGGCAGTGTTGTTTGTTCATTTTTTTCCTTTTTTTTCACAAAACGATAAATTTTTGACGATCACCTGCAGATTTTTTTTCTAAGGAAATTCAGTAGCATTTTGAGTCTAGAAACACGCCATGATTAAATGGCAGGGTTTGTAGATGGTGCAAAACAACACGCAGATGTGTAAATATTTAACAGTTCTTTCCACTGACCAAGAAGAAACCTTATTTGCATCCTGTGACCGATAAAAGAGAGAAAAGGAAGTTAGTAGGGCGTTTTCAGACGTGAATACGTTTTGTAGCAGCCAATACCTAACTTGTGAATGGTTCTTTTCTTGTCATCACTTTTCCACAAAAAGGTAACCTTCAGGAGTGTGAAAGTTACCGCATCATCAGCCTCATCAGCCATCCCAGCAAGGTCCTCCTGAAAATAATAAGGTCCTCCTGAAAATAATACTCAACCCCACCTGAACAAACCATAGCTGAAGAACAAGCAGGTTTCGGGGTAGGGCAAAGTGCTACTGAACAGATTTTCAAACTCAGAATGATCTGCGATAAATACCTACAGCACCAATATCTATATCGGGAGGCACGGTGGCCTAAATTAGGGCTTTGGCTTGCGGATCTGAAGGTCCCGGGTTCGAGCCCCGAGTTCGAGCAATGTGTTGTGTTCTTGGGAAAGACACTTTACTCCCGTTTCCTACTCCTTCGGATGAGAGTATAAACCGAGGTCTAGTCTGTGTCGCATACACTCCATCATAACTTTAGAGAGCTTTAGAGATCCTGACGCTCATGTCCTAGACGGGTGAGTGCCGGTGACAAGAACACACCCAGCATGCACCTAAGTCCTTCTTCCCCATCCCTGGCTGCCCAGGATTGTGCTCAGTTGTCTGGAGCGTTATTACGAAGCAGCCCAAATGCTGCAAGTTGGCGCCTCGGACGGCTTGAGTTAAATCCTGTATCGGCCAGCGCCTTGAGCAGCTATATAAGAACGATTAAATAAATAAATAAATATCATGTGTTTTTAGACTTCAAGAAACGAGAGTCTGGCATGCAGCTTTGTGAGCAACCAGAAGAGTGTACAACATCAGCCCTAACATTCTTGAAGTCATCAAAAGCCTGCATGACAAGGCTACCAGTGTAGTCCTCCACAACAGCGCCATCGGGAAATGGTTGAGAACAAGGATGCCTACTCTCTCCAACACTCTTCAACATCTTCCTAGAGCGCATCATGTTAGATGCCCTTGCAGAAACAGGAAAAGAAGTGGTAGGACAACATTCGAGAATGGACTTGTTTGATGCAGGGGACGCTGATGCTGTATTCTAATTTATCGAACCCAAACAAACACAATATATATATATATATAAATTGCTTAGCCGGAAGTCCTTCTTCGCATCTACTATAAAGTTTGTCCCCTATGGACGCTGATCTGGGCAGGTGCTGAGCGCTGCTGATCGGCCTGCTGTGTGCTCAAAACCAGCCAAATCGTTATAGCCGACATTTCCTTACCGAACGTTTAACCGTTTCTGAGATAAATAAATAAACAAAATGTCCACAAACTGTAATAGCCTCATTCCGCGCGCTTCCATTAAAAATCAATTTGAGGTTTCAGCATGTTTTCCCATATAGACCAAAAAATTGACGTTCTTTCTAGGAAGCCTTCGTAGCTTAGTTAGTAAAACTATTCGCCTACCGTGCAGGGCGACCCAAGTTCAAATCTCACCCGGCCCCCCCCCTTTTTTTAGTACACTAAAATATGGATATTTTTCTTTTTAATTTAGGCTTTTTACCTTTAATTTATTATTATTATTATTATTATTATTATTATTATTATTATTATCATTATTATTATTATTTATAAACTAATAATAATAATAAATTATTATTATTATTATTATTATTATTATTATTATTATTATTATTATTATTATTATTATTATATCTTATATCAAATTTTCTTTTAAAACCTTTGTGTTTTTTATGATTTCTATTTGTATTATTCTATATTCAATATTATTATTATTATTATTATTATTATTATTATTATTATTATTATTATTATTATTATTATTACTTATAAACTAATAATAATAATTATTATTATTATAATAACAATTATAATATATCAAATTTTCTTTTAAAACCTTGGTGTTTTTAATGATTTCTATTTGTATAATTCTATATTCAATATTATTATTATTATTATTATTATTATTATTATTATTATTATTATTATTATTATTATTATTATTGTTGTTATTACTACTACTACTACTACTACTACCAAGGATCGGGATGGGGTGGTACGTGTAGGTAAAAGGGGGCTACGGGTAGGTTTAAAGGGGCATGGGTAGGCATAACGGGGATACGGGTATATATAAGGGGGAATGGTGATGGTCGCTAATTTAATCCAGAACAGAACAGTCGATTCCTTTCATCCATACCTGCGAAACGATCAACGGGGAAGTATCAAGGAGGGTACAGGTAGGAACCAAGGGGGTATGGAAGGTATCAAGGGGGTATGGGGAGGTATCAAGTGGGTTCGGGGAGGTATCAAGGGGGTATGATGAGGCAACATGGGGGGGGGGACGGGGAGATATCAGGGGGAGGGAGGTTGGTGAGGTATCAAGGGGGATATGGGGAGGTATCATCGTCCAAATGAAACTCGCAGACAAAAGTTCTCTCTGTCTACATTTTAAACAGCATCATGTGTACCCTGGCTTGCCAGGGTACAAAAACCACTAGTAGAATATAAACATCATGAAAAATATTAGCAAAACACATACAAATAAATGGCCTTAAATCCTAAATGATAATACCATTAAAAAAACACCTTGTGACCATTTGGCAGAAAGCGTACTATATCCAAACTGATCCAACAGACCTCATACACAAACGAAGGGTAGAGCTTCCAAGAAAAAAGGTAGGAGGTGGGGAACGGGGGGTAGGGTGTTGAGGGCTAAGAAAACAGTGGGATAGAGAAGGAGGAGGTGGAGGAGGAGGAGGAGAAGAAGAAGAAAAAGAAGAAGAAGAAGAAGAAGAAGAAGAAGAAGAAGAAAGAGAAGAAGAAGATAATGATGACCATGATGAAGTGAAGGGTGAAAAATGAACTAAATCTGCTGATTTGTCATAATCAAACATTGTTTTACGTGTATGCAACTTTGGAAAATGTAGTTGTCTATTTGATTGGTAACTTTTATTTATTTATTTAAATGTGCTTTATTTGTTAGCTTCGCTTTTTAGTTTATTTGTTTATAGTTTCAATTGACTACGGAGTTACTGTTAAAATGTGTGTGTGGCCATTGTGTGTTTAACGCATCCGTGTAAAGATTGGAATGTGTTCTTTCTCCCCCCACCCACCCCCCACCCCCCCACCAATTTGGAGAATCCAGGGTCATTCCTGGTCATGATATGGCCTGCTTGCGGTTTGGCCTTTGTGAATGATCGCCAAGGACTCGGACATTGATGGATGACGTGGTGAGTGACCTGCGTGGTCAGTGAAAGAGGAATAGGCGGACCAGGTATGGAGGAATAAGACGGCAAGAAAGAAAAAGGAAAGTCAGTGATGGAGGATAAAATGACTGGGAAGAGGAAGAGGCAGGGAAGAGGGAGAGGAAGACAAGGAGAAGATAAGTTACATATGTACTTGAAGAAGACCACCGGGGCATGCCGCGAGTTGGGTGCCTGTATGGCTGATCCATAAACAAAAATATATCATGATTCGTTGAGGCTTTCAATCCAGGAAGTTTTTTAGTTGTCTTTTCCTCAAATTCAAATGTTAACACTTTGGGACATAGAGTACTGGCTACAAATCATAATTATAATATTCATCAGACATATTCATTGCTTATAATAACGGCATTGCTCTCGCATCGTACTGGTACAATCCCTGCGTTGCACCAATCGGATCTTTTCTTCTCAACATTTTCGTGTCCTCTTGCTGGTACCGAATAAAGGCGCACCCCAGTTGTTTGGGTAAACTTGGAGAGCATAACGAGCGACGTATAAACAACACACAAATTTCATTTTTATTTATGAACACACATTAGTTTGTGCTTGTAGTATTTGGAATGTTAGATGCCCCTTAAAAATTGCTATAAACAGCCATATTATAACGCCTTAAGAACGTTTTTATGTGCATAAACACTCTTTATCGCTTGCAGTATTTAAAAAGACACGATATGCGATTCCCCCATAAACTTCACTCTATCCAGCTGCACCAAAAATTGTTCTTTTATACATAAACATTATTTCTTTCGCTTGTAGTATTTTGAGGATTAGATACCCTTAGACGTTTCTCTGTACAACTATAGCCTCCTCAAATTGGTCTTTTATGGATAAACGTTACATTCAACCTGCACCATTGGGAGCTTTAGATACCCCAAGAATTCTCCTTATACCACCATAAAAGTTCTCTTTGTATTCGCTGCGTTGAATTTTTATTTCTGATGGCAATTTAACAGCAACAAATCATGTATTGAGCGAAAGCGACCCGGAAAAAAGTTGATTTTCTCTTTTCGCCTTTTGTGATTAATGTCTTTTTTGTGGCACATTTCTTTTTCTTTTGTGGTTAATTTCTTTCTATCGTGGGTGTCTGACATTTTGTCGCGCTTTGTATATCCAAAGTTTATCTGTTGCGATTTTAATGGTCGTTTTATACCAGAGATATGTTTTTTGCCACACATGAACCTTCACCTGTTCTCCCGCTTTTCAAATGTCTGTGTACCGAATACGTATGTTACAGGTGGATGCTTTCATTTAAAGGTAGTCAACCTTCTTAATCCGCTAACTATTAATAATAGTTTGATAAACGGTAAATCGTTGAATGTCATTTTACGGTGGTGTATTTAGACCATGTTCCCTGCTTGGTTGGCTGTATGATTGTGTTTCCTCCCTCCAACCCCCACCCCACCCCACTCCCATACACATGCACCTCATCCTTTCTTTTTTTCTGTGTGTGAGTGTGTGTGTGTGTGTGTTATTTTTATTTTGTTTAACTAAGCTTGGTATTTTATGTCAGGGTTTCTTTCTTTCTTATTTGACCATGCCTGTTTAGTTCTTTTATTTCCACGTTTGATTTTTCTTGATCGTCATCTGGCAATTAGAAATGGTATACTAAGTTAAACCGGATTTGATGTGTTGCAATAAAATGTTGTTTTATTATATTTGAACGATGACATTAAAAAAAAATATATCAAAATCATGTTGCTTTGAAGTCAATGCCCTTCTTTTGCAATCGAACGCGAACTTCAAAGGTGAGCGAATTCTTTTCAGTGTAAATTTACAATAAATTATTTTGATACTGGGCCTAAGAATATCTCTTAGTCTTTTCTGTGATAGACGATCAGACGACGACCAAAAAATAAATAAATAAAAAGGTCGATAGATAACGTAAAACTTTGGAAGGCACTGGACATGCCACGATTTTTGACTACTGCTGCATACACGTCGAATTGGCGAAACTCTCAGCTCCGCGTCAGCATACTTTATGACTTCACGTCCCGACAGGCTTTGGGACTGATGATGGTATCTTTACAAATCGACAGATGCTGTGTGTATCAGCTAAAAGCTGTCTGGATATTAAAAGGAACCATTAATGAGCTTCAGAGATCTGCATTTCTTTGCTTTTATCGACGTGTAAAATAGGAGAGAGCTACAGCAAGAGTATAGAAGAATATACGATATATATTTTCTATGGATTTTTTTTGGTTGTGGGGTGGGGGGGACCCTATATTTTCCACTTTTATCGGGAATTCTGTGCCGCCGCCCGTGGGGAAGGCGTAATTGTAGCCTGTGGCCTAATCTTTTTATTTTATTTTGCTGGGGGCGTAAACCGGAGTTCCCGGAGAAAACCATAACCAAGCCTGTAGACAAGGCAAGTTAGTCCCACCTTGGACCACGCGGCCACAACACTCGCTTAACATGGCAAACGTCTCAACATTGGTACCACACAAACGAACACAATCTACACAATGTTTACTTCGCTTTGGAGAAGAATTCAACCTGTGAATGTTCCCTAAACCTTTCTCCCAATTTTCCCGTTTCTCTCCTCTTTTGTGCGCACAAGCTGCTATAATGGACGATGTTGCGCCTTACAGATGGACATCATCATCATCATCATCATCATCATCATCATCATCATCATCATCATCATCATCATCATCATCATCATCATCGTCATCATCTTCATCTTCATCATCTTCATTATCATCATCATCATCATCATCATCATCATCATCATCATCATCATCATCATCATCATCATCATCATCATCTTCATCTTCATCATCATCTTCATCATCCTAATATATTTTGTCACTTGGTTGAAATTGTTATGAATGGCTGTATTCCAAATAGCAGCCAGAGAAAATTGTATGCTGATAAGTTTAAACACAAAACAAAGAAAGAGGAAGGAAAAAAGAACCTTTATTAAAATAATAATATAAACACGCACAAAATCACGGAAACAAAGCGTAAGGATGGGTAATGGGTAGGTTACAATGAGGCAACAGCGGCTGAGAAACGTTTGACATCAAGGTGATGGAGACAGCAATGAGAGAGACACACACACACACACACACACACACACACACACACACCCACACACACACACACACAGACGGAGAGAGAGAATAGCAAGCACTGTCTCTGTGCTTCTATAAGTCTCATTCACAGGGTAGTCGTCTGTCGTATCGCCAGTTGTGGGTGTGGACGTCAAACGTCCATGTTCGTTAGGTAGACTATGAGGTCCCAGCAATCGTGAACCCCGATAAAACATAGAGACAGTAAAAGATGCCTCGATTGTTGTTTAGTCAAACCTGACTTTTTCAAACAGTACAGATCGTGTAAGAAGAAAATGCCACGATGGTTAGTTAACCTATCTGTCCTGAAAATGTCTTTATTCATTCGAGCATCAACAAAAGGCAAGTGCATGGAGATAGTGGTTTTAACCAGGCTTTCATCGGCACAGATCGTGCAGTTATCAAAAGAAAAGACGGGTCGCCAGGGCATCCACAAAATCAGTGTGGTCAGAAGCATTGAAATCAGTCAGTCACATCAAACGGCTGTGAAAATGGAAAGCCCTTGGGACACTCCCTGCCAGGTAAGAGGAAGATTTTAAAGGGGTGACAGCGGAAAAAGGAAGCTGCACCCGCCATCTACCCGCCTGCCGCCATGCTCGTAAAGTTTGATAGCCTTTCCCGCCTCCAGTCGGTTCAATGGGCACAGCATTTTCACGAGGACAGCATGGGGTGCAACCGCAGAAAATTCACACAGGTGGTTCACAATCATTATTTTTATATCGAAATCATATAGGTTTCATTGTGTTGGGGTTGGTACCTTGTCTTGCTGGTGACTTGTCTTGCTGGTTGCACCCCAAGCTGTCCTATCCTATCCTACCCTATCCCGTAACTCGGAGGTCGTAGGTGCACCGCAGGTGATCGTTTAACCAGCGTACTCCATCTTTCTCTGTCCTCAGCAACCCTCATGGCTTCGCTCAGTGTAAAACCAGTCCATTCTCGAATGTTGTCCTCTCACCTCTTTTTCGGTCTCTCTCTTCTTCTACCTCCTTGCACTGTGCCTTGCAGGGTGGTCTTTGAAAGACCTGATGATCTGTTGACGTGGCTATACCATCGGAGTTTACGTTTTTTCACCACTGTGAGCAGGTCATCGTGTTGTCCAATGGCTTGTGTGATGGTCTGTCGGACTTCGTCGTTGGTAATGTGCTGGGTATAAGAAATGCCCAGAAGTCTTCTGTAGCACCTCATCTCCATGCTTTGTATTCTTCGTTGTAGATCTGCTGTGAGGGTCCATGTTTCGCAAGCATATAGGAAGATGGAGATGACAAGGGAGCGCAGCAGCCTTACCTTGGAATGTAGGTTGATGGTCCTGTCTTTCCAAATGGGCTTCAACCTTGCCAGGGCAGCAGTTGTTTGTGCGATCCATGCTGTCCTCGAAGAAAAAGATGAAGAAGAAGATGAAAAAGAAGATGAAGAAGAGGATGAAGAAGTAGAAAAAGATCGGGAAAAGAAGAAGACGGGTGAAAAGAAGGTGCAGTAGCTTGCGGATATTGCGATTCAAATTAAGAAGAACACGATAAAGAAACTGTAGGTGTGCGAGAACGTTGACAGTGGGTGGGGTGGTTTTGGAAGGAGCCAAGGCACAATGATTTATTTATGATTTATTTATAGTAAACCGATTTTATTTATTTATTGATTTATTTGTAGCCTTAAGAGATGCACCACATTATAACAGCGTTTGTGGTAAATAATTCCAAATATTTTATTTTAATCATTTAATGTAAATATGATGATTAGAAGAAAGGTCATCACTTAATAACAAGGTGTTAGTAAAACTGTTGTTGGAGTCAAAATTTAGCTAAAAAAAAAACAACTAAGGTAACGAGAGCACAAGTACTGTTTTGTTCGCTGTCTAAATATTCGGGGAAAAGGCAATTGTTAAGATATTCAAAAGGTGGGATAGTTTGTTTACTGGTCGTGATTAATTTCCCTATAATTTATAATGCCGAAGGCCTTACGAGAAGTAGAACTGCTAATTAGGCAGTGATCACATTACTGGTCACTAAGAAGAACTAACAAAAGTACAGTTTGTATCTTGCATTCTCTAAAAATACTGATCCTGCTGCTCCCAAATTCGCTAAATTGCTATTAAGGGTGAAAACGACTGCCGTTAAGGGTCTATTAGTGTTGGGTATCAAGCAGAGGAGGGGTCGTTCCAGGGTCTATTAGTTTTGGGGTATCAAGCAGAGGAGGGATCGTTCCAATGGCTTTACCAGACCCATTTTCACAATACAATACAATACAATACAACTTTATTTATCTCAAACTGAGCATTTACAATGGCAGCATCAGCGCAATTAGCAAAATACACAAGAATTAAAAATATTATTACATACACATGAGAAGTAGTCCAAGCAATAAATAATAAATAAAACAAATAAATAACAAAACATACGGTTAAATACATACAATAAACTAGAGGTAAATGTCATAAAAAGTAAACTGCCCTGATAAACCACAGATAATAGTTTCTCCGCAGAAAGCTACAATACAAAATGTACATCCCAACAATACAATACAATACCATACAATACACACAATACAACACAACACAATACAGCACAACACAATGCCACACAACTTCATTCCTCTCAAGCTGGGCAATTACAATTACAAAGGCAGCTTTGTCGCAGAAATAACCAGTAAGAATAAGAATAAAAATTTTAAATGACCTTATGTACACACGGAGAGTACTCCCAATAAATAAGTAAATGTGCTGTTAAATGCATAAGTAAACTATAAAATATAAACTATAAAACAAACATCACAGATAATAGTTCCTACCAGCAAAAATCTCCTCACTCTCTCTGGAATTATACCCACACTCACCCACTCACACAGCAGCTTATATCTATTGTCTATAGTGATACAGAATCAATAAAATCAATCATAATTTTTTTTTTTAAAACGCTGTGTGAAACGGTATATTCCGGGTATACAATGAGGAGAGAGAGGGGAGAATTGGCGTAAGATGACACTGTTCACGACCACACTGTGCGCAATGGTCATCAGAGAATGATGATGTTAGGAGGAAAGAAAACCGGATAAATTGGGATGTAAGGTGGTGCTCCCCTGTACTCGTCATGCTGTGCGTAACAGTACTCTAAATGGTGTGTATACGAGTTAGAATGGGTGGCATTCTTCGTCGTCGCCTACTGCAGTGAGAAACGACATGGGATTCAATTCAATTCAATTCAATACAACTTTATTTATCCACATAGGGCAATTACAAGATTTAGAAGCAGCTCATAATATTAAAATAAATAAATACATAAAGAAGTTTAAAAAACTTTGAAATTTAAAAGTTTATCACCCGATTTCATAAGCACATGTCCTACCATACAAACATAAACCAAACACACACGCATACACACACACACACACCACGCACATCATGAACACTCACAGCCGACAGTTAAATAGTTAAATCAAATAAAAACATGAAGGTAAGAAAATAAGGTAAGAATATCATCACTCAATCATCAAATCAATCGGTCGATAAACAATCAATCAATCCCTGAATCAGGCCATCGTCGAGCATTTATTTTTTTAACATAAATAAATAAATAAATAAATTTGCATTAGGGCGGTGGGGAAAATGTTAAAGCGGAGATGATCGCATCAAATTTATATGGATAGAGATTGGGTGAGTAGGCGGCGGTAATTCTCTTGGGTACCCGATATGTTTGCTGAGTTAGTTAGTTAGTCATTGATTATATGGCCCAGCGGACTCCAAAGATCCGAATCAGGACCACTACTTGGTTGAAAGAGGGCTCACTCCTGATCCGTATAAAAGATCTGATGAAACAACCTTAATGGTCCAAAGATCCGAATCAGGACCACAACTTGGTTGAAAGAGGGCTCACTCCTGATCCGTATAAAAGATCTGATGAAACAACCTTAATGGTAAGTCCCCTATACGCTATTGTGTCCGGGGACGGTAATCTACCCACTGAACTACCTTAATGGTAACACTGAAGGTCACTTTACAATAAAGGCACTCCATGCAAGGGACGCTGAGACTTTACCCATTTACAAAAACAATAGAATATAAGCATCATTAAAAAATATTATCAAAACGCATACACATAAAATGCCTACATTGCAAACTAATAATTTCGTAGAAAGCCCTAGTGACCATTTGGCAGAAAGCTTCCAATATCTCCAAGCTGACCCAACAGACCCCATGCATACACAGACCAGGAGTTGTAACTGTAGATTATAGTCACACGACACCGACGCGTATAAGCGACTACTGGTCACATTATTCTGACACCAGCGAACCAGTTGATGGTAAGGGGAAAATAATATGGTCACACGATCGCCAATCCGGGATTCGAACCAGGTACGTTTTGGTTACTAGGAAGACGCTCTACCAACTGAGCTATCCGGCCCCACTCGGGAGTTTTGGGAGAGTTTTAAAGAAAAAAGGTGGGTGGCTGGTCTAGTGATGAAGATAGTTGATTGGTCGAACAGATTAGGAACGAGAAAGAAAAAAAGAAAATGATAGAGCCCGCCCTATTAAAGCTGTGGTAACTCTGTTGTTGTTGTTGTTGTTGTTGTTGTTGTTGTTGGTTGGTTGGTTGGTTGGTTGGTTTTACTAAAACGTACTCATAATTTTTATGTATAGTTTTGTTCTCTAAATAAATAATAACAAATAAATAAATAAATAAATAAACATTAACAGCCATTTCTCTAGTGGTTTTTAAAATTGTTCAATGTAGCCCAAAGATAGATGAATCTCACCCAAATAATTGAGTACTGTGACGTAAATGACTTGTGATCTTGTGTTACATGGTTTGATTGATTGATTTATTAGTGCTTTAGGTCCAGCGGACTCTTCCGAGCCAAATCAGGACCGACAACCCCCGATCCGCATAAAAGATCTGTTGAAACAACCCCAGTGGGAAAATTGAACGCCCTCCACCGGCCAGTCACTTTACAATAAAGACATCCCACGCGAGGGACGGCTGAGGGTTGACCTCAACTACGCGAACTCCCCGATTACAAAAACAAAATAGAATACAAACATCATTATAAATCATCAACAAAAAACATACATATAAAATGCCTATAGTGCTAAATAGTACATTCATAGGAAGCCCTAGTGACCACCCGGCAGAAAGCGTCCAACATTCCCAAGCTGATCCAACAGACCTCATACACAAACAAGGAGTCTTGTCCAGGAAGAGTTTTCAAGAAAAAAGGTAGGTCATTGATCTAGCGAAGAAGAATATAGTATAGCAGAGTGGTAGGACAGATCGGGAATGGGAAAGAGCAAATGAGGAAGACAGCGACAGTGGGAATTTAAAGCACTAAATTTCCAGAAAGTGGGAATGCTATTTATACTGAAACCCCCGGCACTCCAACGGGGGTACTGTTGCCGCAGTGAATTAGTCATGCCTACAAAGGCAAGACAGGTTTTCAACTGGGGCTTTCACTGTACCCTTTATAGCTTGTGTTACATAGAGCCAGGATTGTTTTTATTCCGACGGTCGTGTTCATCGCATAACAATTTTAAAGAGTAAGTCGATGGTTCTTTCTTGTATGGTGCTGTTGTTTGCACAAAATTCCTGGATCGGCCAGCGCCTTGAGCAGCTCTTGAGCTGGAAAAGCGCTATATAAGAACGATTAAATAAATAAATAAATAAATAAATAAAATGTTCCCCTAGCACTGTTTGTTGCTTTTTGCCATGTCTGCGATACTTCTGCTAAGCCCTTGTTACGTAATGAAAATGCTCGTCCTGATAATACCCCAGATGAAGAAGCGTCTCTGTCTATTAGGATTATTTGTTTGATTAGAAAGCACTTGTTGCGCTGTGGTGATGTTGAAAGCAACCCTGGTCCTAGAGATGAAAGTTATATTAATGTGATTGATGTTAATGCCCGAAGCCTGGCACACAAATTACATTTGCTTGAAGCAGAATGTCATAAATACGACATAATTACATGTTCTGAAACATGCTACTCTCCATCGTTTACAGGCAACGTTGATCTACCAGATCTTTCTATCGCCCACCTCACGCTACTGTAGATTACTGGGAATTAGTTCTTTAAAGTTTTGAGAAAGTCAATAACACTGGCACAAAGTTTATTGCACTTGGCGATTTTAATGCGGACTATAACTCTCCCCAAAACATCTTGTAGACATTCTGAACAGGTTTCAGCTGCATCAGCTTACTAATGCCAACACATGTATAACTGAAAACACTAGTACACGACTTGACTTAATTATCACGCTGAGCCGTCAGATCTCTCAAGTCGAAGTCTTGCCCGAAATATGCAGCGACCATTGCGTTCCCTGTGCAACTATTAGTAGTAAAGCTGCTAAGAACTCGTCCTTTAAAAGAACTTTGTATAACTATGAAAAATGAAATGAAACATTATTTTGCACTTTGCTGTCTGAAATAAATTGGCAAGAAGGCTTCGGTGTAGGAGACGTTAATCAATGCACAGAAGCCTTTACTAAACTTCTTTTTGAAACCGCATGCAAAAGTATGCCCGTAAAAACAGTTACCGTTCGATCTAAGGACGCTATATGGCTTAACGTCGAAATAAAAAATGCCCTTAAACAAAGACACAAACTTTTTAAACGTGCAAAACGTAGTGGCACTGTGCAAGACTGGACAGCTTATCGTCAATACAGGAATCAAGTGACAAGAAAGATTCGAGATAGCAAAGCTGAATATTTAAATGAACTGAATGACAAGGCATTTATTTATTCTTGTATGTGTGTGCCTGTGAACTCTTACAGCTGCCTTTAGTTTGGGTTTGCTCTTTAAAAGATACATTATTATTATTATTATTATTATTATTATTATTATTATTATTATTATTATTATTATTATTATTATTATTATTATTATTATCATCATCATCATCATCATCATCATCATCATCATCATCATCATCATCATCATCATCATCATTATTATTATTATTATTATTATTATTATTATTATTATTATTATTATTATTATTATATTAAATAGACATTATAAACTACACATACCACTAGTAATCATTCACTATAATTAGGCTTATTAGCGATCATCGTTTCATTGCGGCGTTACAAAGTGCAGACACATGAGTTCATTCACATGCATAGACTGGGTGTTGCCCAGCCATTAAACACATTACTAAAATTAATAATGGTAATACAATTCTTGATTAAAAAAACAACAGCATGAACAATTACTTAAGTAATACATAAATACTAACGCTGGGATATATATATATATATATATATATATATATATATATATATATATATATATATATATATATATATATATATATATATATATATATATATATATATATATATATATATATATATATATATATATATATATATATAAGCGTTATATAGGAGTTTTCCGTCTGGGTATAGTCTGTGACTATACAGAGGATGTCTTCCTAGCTTATACTGTCTTATTGTTAAACAAATTTCGCCATTAATGTCCCAATTCGATTGTACTTAACGCTGCGACCAATTAAAGAAACCTTTATAAGCCAAAATCCCAGTTAAACCAGATTCCATGGACCAACTCATCTGTGAAAATAAAAAAAGAAGTCTTCGTCAAACATTTATTCTGAAGGCCAGCAGGTGTCAGCTGTGAAAGAACAACGTACGAGGTGTCAACTCATTATGTAGTAAGTCGAGCGTAATATGTTACGAAGTCCTTTTTTTTTTTAAAGGGTCGGAGTTTCAAAGCATTTTTATTTCTTTTTTTATTTTATTTTTAATTTTTTTTCTTTTCTTGTATGGTTTATTTTTTAAAAATGTTATTTCTTTTGTTATTTTTTGTTGTTTTTTTTGGGTGTGTGTGGGGTGGGATAAGGGCGAGGGGAGGGAGTGAGGGTGTGTGCGACATAAAGTACGGTGA
The DNA here is from genome assembly GCA_036898135.1 of Oncomelania hupensis. NCBI lineage: Eukaryota > Metazoa > Mollusca > Gastropoda > Littorinimorpha > Pomatiopsidae > Oncomelania > Oncomelania hupensis. The sequence goes on from CM072518.1 coordinate 21,276,480, forward strand.
TGAATTCATGTGTGTATATGTCCCTTAAAGGGATTTACTTTGACCACGGCCCCTCCACATGTCCTTTTAACATTCACAGTGAGTGTTACCCCTCTGAGAAAAAAAAGCTTTTGTCGCAACAAACAATCACTGATTCCATGTCCCTTTAAATTTTTTGTTTTCTCGGAGGTTAGTAATCACTGTGGATTTTGCCAAACAAAACAGTAACTGGGATGATGAAATATCTTAACTTTGAAGGAAAAAAAAGCGCAAGCAAGCAAGCGCTGCCTTCCAAACTGAGCCATATTCACCTTAATGGCTCACTTACACGGATCGTCGCTTTTCACCTTCGTCGTTAATCGTCGGCGTTTCAACATAGGTCCGTGTCCTCCTGTCTGCCTATAGAAAGCTGTCTATTTCTCGCCAACACCCTTCCACAACGTTGAAGACATCGTTCACCGTTGATCTTCATGTTTCACACACGTTGAAAGGCTTTAAAAGCCTCCTCGCTGGTACAGAGCGCGGACGCCCTGCCCTAATCTTTTCTCAGCGGGAGTGACACTTTAAGAAGCGCGTGCGGGTTTGAGATTAAATCAATAATATTTATAGGGTCTTGTACGCTAATGACGTTCTACTCTAATGAAATGGTGCACGTTATCACCGTGTGCTAAATTATCCACACTTCTTTTTTTA
>CM072518.1:21282151-21367151 GCA_036898135.1 Oncomelania hupensis
AACTTACCTCTTTCTTACGCTCAATGTGTGTGCGTCTATGATGTTAAAACTGTCATTTAACGTGACTCCTCCTCGGTGGTCGAGGGGAGGGGACAAATGCGCCTTCAACGTTTTTATTAAGCCATGCAGGCTTAGTTTAATGGGATCTTCTACTTTCCTACCGTTCGGCCATTCACTGTCGAGGGAGAGGACAGGAGTATGGGTTGGGTGGGTGCTGCAGATCTGAACGCACCAAAACTCTGTATATGTGTGTGTGTTTGGGTGTGTGTGGGTGTGTGTGTGTGTGTATGTGTGTGTAGGTTAATGACGCATCCGCAGTTCTCACTCCCTGGGTTTCCGTCCCCTTTCCGGTGTATCTAAAGCGTGTGCAGTTAATGTTCATTATTATAGCATCCTGTATTATTATTATTATTATTATTATTATTATTATTATTATTATTATTATTATTATTATTATTATTACTATTATTATTAATTTATTTATTTATTTGTTGTACAGAAAAAATACATTAAAATGGGGAATAAGTACAGATTTTGTTGTAGAAGCAAACCTGGCAAATAGAAAACGTTTAAAGAAGGAAAATACTACAAATTTCAATACACTACTCAAAGTGAGAGGAATAATAATAATAATAATAATAATAATAATAATAATAATAATAATAATAATAAGAAGAAGAAGAATAATAAGAATAATGGATGCTATATACAAGGGTGTTTTTTTTTACCCCAAATCCCCAGTCAGGTTCAAAGCGTGGCGATCTGTACCAACATACACGCTCACAGTCATGTTTCACCCACTCTTACAAACACAACGTACCACATCTATTACTAAGACGTGTGAGGCTGCACGTGAAACACGAAATAGTTACATGTTCAAAATTCATTCTCACATATGTTGTAGGTTGAAAGTGAATGCTTTTATGCAGACAATGTCAGCTCTAACATCAACTGAGCTCTGATCAGTGATTGAATGAATTTGTTTGAGATCTAGTTTTGTAAATTTGCTAACAAGATGGACGCTATCCTGCAAAGAGGATGTTCGGTCTAGGGCAATATCTGCTTTTATGCCCAAGCCAAACTGGTACACAAACTAAACTATTACAAATTACTGTTTGCTCTATTTCCCTACAAATTGGGCATACATTTGTGTGGCGTAAGCAAACTCGCTGGTAGAAAAGGGAATGGAGTAAACTTTCTGGTGAGCTTTCTGTTTGGAGATACTATAATCATCCTTTTCATCAAGATGGATATTTCGCTCCGGAAGTGATGGGATTCAAGTGATCACACCAACAGATACCCCCAGCGGCAACAACAACAAATTGCGCGCGTATGTGTTTGTTGGTTGTTTTTTGTTTGTTTTCGTGTTTGTTTTGTTATTTCTCTTCTTTCTTTATTTATTCTTTTATTCTTTATTTATCTGACTATTGTGTCAGAATCACAATGTTAAATCCTCTCGAGGTAATTTTGTACACATGTGCTAACTCCCTGGGGACGTCCGCTTTATTTATTTTGTTTTCTTTGTTTCTTGATTGTGATCATGTTATACTGAATGCATTGATGCTCATGTGACTTCTGATTCCTCGGTGTTTAGTGGATCGACGTATGACGCAGGCAATAATAATGATTTGGTATGTGTAAAGAGTCTGGTGGTTGTGTTTGATCCCTTTCGCGACAAAACAGTGCCACCAGAAGTATCCATTTTCTTTGCATAATTATATTTCATTTTGCGTTTATTGATCAAAATCCAGCGATCCTCTTTGAAAATTATAACTTCTTTAGTTCGTCACAAAATCCACATTTGGTCTGTGTACTGACCTTAAAGCTAAAGAAAGACAGAACACATTATCGCCAATGGTGAGTACAGACGTTAAATTTCAACGTTCATTCATTAATTGCAACGAAAGAAAAAAAAGAAAGACATTATTTCCGTTGCTTTGAACAATTCCAGTCAAGCGGGTTTCTGGGTGTTTCACATTAGACAAATATGTTTGGCTCTAAATGCACTTTTGACGAATTTCACTGATCGTAACGTCATTAATGTTGTTTTTAACAATCGCTTTTGGAGATCGCATCAGTTAATCCCCAGGTCCACCCCCAACCCCTGGAAAATGCCAACAATCATGTAGAGTTGTATTAAGATTATCAAATCAACCATGAGCACTATGGAAGCCCTCATACGAAACGAGTATCTAAAGAGAGCTTTGTGACTCCGACTGTATGTGTGTGTGTGTGTGCGTGTGTGTGTGTATGTATGTGAGGGTGCGTGCGTGAGTGTGTGAGTGTGAGTGTGTTTGAGAGTGATAAAGAAGGAGAGAGTTAATGTGCATGTGTGTGTGCGTGTTTCTGTGTGGTGCGCGCTTTCTAAGGTAAGTAGGTGTGTGTGGGTGTGCGTGCGTGCGTGTGTATGTGTGTGTGTGTGTTGGTGTGGGGTTGGTTGGGAGAGGGTGCAGAGTTCCATTAACCCTTTTACGCTTGCCTGACTGCGGCAGAAAATAAGATAACGATGCTAGGGGCGTAGCTGACTTTTTGTGGTCCTTTCTACGGCATTTTTGTGTTAATATGTAAATGATGCACGTGCAAGTCAGAAAGTGACAGATACCTTGTAAGAGTGACACTTTTATCGGGTGACAGTTAAAAACTAGTTGTTCTCCTTTGACAATTGTTTTGAAATACTTTAGATACCTTTTGGATCCAGTTTTTTTAAAATCTTAATGTGCTTATTTATTTTATTGTTTTTGAATTATTTCAATTTCTTTAGTTTGGGAAAGCGAATACATATGTGATTGTGCGTGTGTGTGTGTGTTTGTGTGTGTGAGAGAGAGAGGAGGGGTGAGAGATGGTCAAAGGAGGATGTTTCCACGGGTATAATTAACTAACTGCAAGAGGTATGCCACATCTGTAGTTGTGTGTATTTTGAACGCCTCCGCTTTCGGTTACAATGAATTTACTACGCTGGCCTTTAGCGCAAAATTCACGATAAAGCGCAGGATTTTACAGGTGGCGGGAGATCCTCTCAAGCTTAAAATGATTGTAGGTCTATGCGCTGTTCATCGTGTACACAATGTCCGCACCGCTGTAGTCAAAATGCATTGCCACGTTGTTTAACTCCTTGTCACCTCGCCTGTTCAGAGTTTCCGCCCGTGACTAACTTACTGACAAAAGGCGTTTTGATAGAGCTCACCAGGTGGCGGAAGGCACATTTCGTACGGAGCTAATACGCGTGGAAATCCGGGTGAAGGGAGATACTGGTTGCATCAAAGGGCAAAATGTTTATAATACGGATGCTGCGAAGCATTGAGTATTTCGTGATGATGGGTAATGGCTTAGAAAATGAGGATAATTGGGATGGGATGGGGGTGAGATGAGGGTCAGTGGCGGATCTTTCCATTGTTGAGGGGGTGTGCACAGCTAATGCGAAGTGGCTTAGACACAAGCGCGAGCCTGCGAAGCAGGCGAGTGTACTAGTGGGGTTCGGGGGCATGCCCCCCCCCCCCCCCCTCCCGGAAAAATTTGAAAATAATGGTTAAAATCTGTGCAATCTGGTGCATTTGGGGCATTATTTTAAGGACTGAAAATAGTATTGTTTTGTGCTAAAAGTCCTCTTTTAGTTCCCCCCCCCCACACACACACAAACACCCCTCTGCAAACTCTTATGATAAAATTTACAATAGCAGAACATCTTGCATAAAGGCTTATACAAAGACAGATAAAGTTACTGCAAATAAAACAAGAAATAGCCACACACATCAGTTTTATTCAAAACTGACCTGATGCATGTACAAGTTTGGTCACACACACACAAAAATAATAATAATTTGGAGGTACATGAAACTGTGTGGTGAGTGAGAATTAGTACTTTTTTTCTCTTCTGTCTTCTCCTTTTCTCCCTCCTTTTTTTTTTTTGACCGCCAGGGGGTTGTGCACGTGCACAAGTGGCACAAGAACAAGATCCGCCCCTGAGGGTGTCCTGGCTTTAACGGGGGGAAGATGTTGCTTGCAGTTTGTTGTGCTAACGTGAATTCGTCAAAGTAACAGAAATTGGATTGATAACATCTTGAAACGTGTTAGTAAATCCACACACGCTTTCATGACTGATAGTGCGCTAATGATTAATTTTAGAGAAAGGTTCTGTATCTGTATCATTACGTCTACTGGATACCACTTCTGCTTTCACATCAACGGGAGAGAGAGAACAACTCAACTAAAACACTTTTAAAATTGTTCAATCTTCATGGAACTCTTAAAGATAAATAGAAAATTAGATACCAGCACTTGGATATATCTCACAACAGGTGGCGCGCTCCGTCTTGGATCATTCATTTGCCCACGAGTTTCGAGTAGTTCATCCACTTTCTGGAAGTTAAGCGCTTGAGATTTCCACTTCTCTATCACTCTTTGTATTTCTGCATTTGCTTATCTTTACTGGTGTCTACAGTATTCACTTTTTCAATATGTCATTCACCTGTTTATTTTCTTAAATAAATCCTTTAAACTGTTTTTTCTTAACATTTTAATTATATTATAGTTAGTCTGTGGGCGCTAGGAAGTGAAATTGTACATACCGGAGTGATCGTTTGGTCTATCAAGTGTTATTTTGAGGATTATGAATATTTGTCCTGTATTATTTACGCACTTTTGTAATATGGGGGTGACAAATTAAGCGGAAGGGCTGACGCCCTCAGCATTACTTAGCTTTATTTACCTTGGGAGGTGGCAGCGTGGTCATAATATCGTGAATTTGAATTTGTATGTGTGTTTTTGGGTGGATCATATACGCGTTTCTCATTTTGTGAGAGATAGACCCGGTTTGCGTGAGTGGCCCAGCTATGACCGCTAAAGAATCACTGGACCATATACGGGTGAGTGCCGGTAACAAGAACACACCCAGCATGCACTTGGTCCTTCTCCCCCATCCCTGGCTGGCCAGGTTAGTGCTCAGTTGTCCGGGCGTCAGACCATGCGCCCAAAGTCTGCGTGTGGGCGTCTCGTGCGGTTTGAGTTAGATCCCTTATCGGCCAGCGCCTAGAGTCTGGTCAAGTACGGCAAGATAAGTGCGCTATAAAAATCCTCAATAATATTAATAATAAACAAGAACTCCTGTTCTTATTCGAGGAGGATCGTGAAGTCCTCGCTGAATACGCTCTAAGTTTATCAATATCCCTCTGGAGAACATAGGTACCACATAAAAATGGCGCTATACTCCAAACAGAGAGCGTATAAGGTTATTATGCCGTATAACTAAGAGTTGAGTGCTGAGGTGTTCAGTATGCTCCTAGAAAGGCCACAAAACAAAACCAAATGGTTCTTGCCTTTTAACATTACAATTCTACATTAATGGGTATTCAGATCTGTTCCCGAACCCCTTGGGGTCATGAGCAATCTTGCCACTGTAGATTGTTCTAACCTATAAAGGGAAAAGTGAAAGCCCCAGTTGAAAACCTGTCTTGACTTTGTAGTCATGACCAATTCACTGCGGCAACAGTACCCCCGTTGGGGTGCCGGGGGTTTCAGTATAAATGGTATCCCCACTTTCTGGAAATCTAGTGCTTTAAATTCCCACTGTCGCTGTCTTCCTCATTTACTCTTTCCCATTCCTGCTCTGTCCTATCACTCTGCTATACTATCTTCTTCTTCACTAGATCAGTGACCTACCTTTTTTCTTGAAAACTCTTCCTGGACAAGACTCCTTGTTTGTGTATGAGGTCTGTTGGATCAGCTTGGGAGTGTTGGACGCTTTCTGCCGGGTGGTCACTAGGGCTTCCTATGATGTTATTATTTAGCAGTATAGGCATTTTATATATGTATATGTTTTGTTGATAATTTATAATGATGTTTGTATTCTATTTTGTTTTTGTAACCGGGGGTTCGAGTAGTTGGGGTAAAGCCTCAGCCGTCCCCTGTGTGGGATGTCTTTATTGTAAAGTGACTGGCCGGTGGAGGGCATTCAATTTTCCCACTAGGGTTGTTTCGGCAGATCTTTTATGCGGATCGGGGGTTGTCCGGTCCTGATTTGGCTCGGAAGAGTCCGCTGGACCTAAAGCAACAATCAATCAATCAATCAATCTGTTCCCGAAACAAAATCGAAATCGAATTCATACTTTTTAGTCTGCAAACATATTATTTTTAGCCTTTAAAGTTGTACAATTCAGCAATGAGCTAGCTATGAGGGGACTAGATATAGGAACTGTTCATTAAAAATATCTTAAATCAGTATTCGTTTTTTTCTGAAAACTTCCAATAGCAAAATATAAGCACAGCGATAGACTTATTTGCAATGTAACCTTCGTTTTGTCCTCAGAGCGCTATGTACGGTGTTTCTAAAATTCCCCAAACCAAATATAAACGCAAGGTAAGTCGTAATCCCTTTATAACCTTCCAAATAAACTACGGTGTTTCTGACCATTCCCAAACCAAATATAAGCGCAACGTTGGTCTTATACCCCTTTTAGCTTTAAAATTAAACACCGAAGGTGACTTCAGTGTCCAGAAAATCCCCCAAAGCAAAATGTAAACACGATGGTCTGAGGCTCGTTCGCCTTTTAACCTTTGAACTCCGTAGTAAGAGGGCCTAGAGCAGTTTTCTTACAAGCTGTACGACAAGCGTCAGCATCCCATGAAAGGGACATCAAGGCTCCTGCCGCCCACTAAAAAAGACACTGTGTTTGTGAGCCGGACATCGTGTTTGCGACAGGGGTCAGCACTTTACTGCTCATGACTGGACAGAACTTCGGGGTCAGTCCCTGTCATAGCAGCATTAAAAGCTCCTTTGATTCGCGCTTAACTATAATCCTGTTAACTCAAGTCTGTCCAAAATGGTATGGTTGAAAAATATAGTAACCCAGCAAACCAAGTAGAAAATATAAGGAGAAATGTTTAAGGACTAATTTGTGTAAAATATGAAATAAATAGTCTGGGGTGAACAAAACAAACAGCAACACCCAAGTTGAGGTCCGAGGCATAAATAGTCTGGCTTAGGAAAGAAAATAGGGTTGGAGTAAGGGGAACAAAACGTTTGTGTAATAGATATGACATAATTCAGTTCTCTCGCTTTGAAAATGGTGACGGGAGAAAGGGAAAGCGTCTCGGACTTAATCTTTATTAGATACAAACCTCGAAAGGGGCAGGGGAGCGAAGTGAGGATCATCAGGATGGATAATAAAGAGTTGTCGGTCGTAGTAGTCCGTTCGCTCGACTTTTTCTCTCCCCCTTTTTTAAAGGCAAAATGAAAGTTTCGTCCCTTTATGGCTCGTTTCTGACCAAGCATAAAATTGGGAAGCCTCACTGGGTTCAAAGAACCTGGGCAAGCTTTGAAATCAACCCTTAGCAGGGTGGCCACACAGGAAAAAAAAGAAGGTGTTCGCAAAATCGTGATTCTGTTTTACCTTAGGCATTAACCTAAATGGGCAGGATGTTCAATGCAAGGACTCGCGAAGTACTGAAAGTAATAATCATGGGCATTAATGCTTTCCAAAAAGGTAAACAACGAATGAAGAATAAAATTGTGGGGTGGGGTGGGGAAACTCCGATGGTATGGCCACGTCACCAGATCATCAGGCCTTGCAAAGACTATTCTGCAAGGCACAGTGCAAGGAGGTAGAAGAAGGGGGAGACCGAAAAAGAGGTGGGAGGACAACATTCGAGAATGGACTGGTTTGACACTGAGCGAAGCCATGAGGGCTGCTGAGGACAGAGAAAGATGGAGTATGCTGGTTAAGCGATCATCTGTGGTGCCCCTACGACCTTCGGGTTATGGGACAGGATAGGATAGGATAGGGGGTGGGGGGAATATATATATTTGACGGGTCGTGTTTCTTTTCTCTCGTTTTGCCCAACCCAACCTCACCACGAACCTTCTTTTCGATCAATTCTGTCCAACCGCCGTAGCTCGGTGGTAGAGCGTTCGCCCGGAACACCGATGACCCAGGTTCGATTCCAATGGTGGGCAAGATAAAATTGGGCATGTTCACTGTCCATCTTAGCAGTATGAACGCTGTGGTGGTTCAGTGTTGATGTAGGTCCCTACCTTCTCTTCCCTGGATGGTTATCCCCGTCTGCCATATCCCCGATGGTGGCTATAGGAGTTAAACGTCCATGTAAATTCTCAATCATCCTGTCTGGCAGAAATGGCCGTATATACAATTGATGGTACTACGTGTGTAACAAACCAAAGCCATTACCTCTCGTTAGTCTAGCATAAAATACTCTTTATGGTAATGGCCCTAGGGATGAGAAAGGCAGTGATGAACGCAATGTCCGTGAACTTTATTCGGGGACTCCTGCATCATGCAGGACATCATCATCATCATCATCATCATCATCATCATCATCATCATCATCATCATCGTCGTCGTCGTCGTCGTCGTCGTCATCATCATCATCATCGTCGTCGTCCTCGTCATCATCATCAACAACATCAACATCAACATCATCATCACCTCATCATCATCGTCATCATCATCATCCGCCTCCTCCCCATCATCATCATCATCATTATAACATAATAACATCATTATTATTATCATCATCATCACCATCATCATCATACTGTCGACAAAAGTTTATTATCCACAATTGTACAACTGTAGGCTGCTCTGACATACAGTTCTCTCCTTCAGCTAGGAATCTTGGCTACATTCTATCCGATGATATGTCTCTCAACAGTCACATCTCTCACATCTGTCGCTCTGCTTTCACCGCCATTCGTCAGATCAGCTCCATCCGCCATTGCCTCACTATTAGTGCTACAAAAACATTTGTCTGTGCCATCGTTCTCTCTCGTCTAGACTATTGCAACTCTCTTCTGTCAGGTTCACCTAAACACTTCATCGATAAACTGCAAAGGGTCCAAAACTCATCTGCTAGGTTAGTTCTTAAGGCAAGAAAGCGCGATCACATCACTCCACTTTTTCACTCACTTCACTGGCTCCCTGTCAATGCCCGCGTCGACTGCGAACTGTCCACTCTCTGTCACAACTTCTCTGACTCCTGACCCTCCTATTTTACTGATCTTCTAACTGTCTACTCACCTTCTCGACAGCTTCGCTCCTCTGCAGATGCGCGCATTCTTTCTGTTCCCAAGATATATGATGAACGATATTTTTCCTTCTGCGCTCCCAAACAATGGAATTCTCTCCCATCACACATCCGCAACATACCGACCACCCACAGGCCTTCAAAAACGCACTTGACCCATCTCTTCAAACTGTACTATCATGATTGACTCTCACCCTCCGAATGATGACGGATGCCGGCTGTGAGCCGTTCATTGCTTGACATTTAAATAGTATGTACATTTATATCTGAGGGAGGGAGGGAGGGAGGGGGTAGCTGGTTTTGTATCTAATTATTTTTACATGATTATTTTGCATTAGTTTCTACATTATTTTACTGATAATATTTTTTCCTGCAACAGGGATGAGGAGGTCTTGTCTTTTTTTTCTTTTCCGGTCATTGTATTAATTAATCATATTTAGATATAACATAGTTTTAGTTACATTTTTAAATGTGTATGGTGAATTCTCAGATTTAATTATTTTATTATTATCTAATGTGCCATTTGTATTTTAAAATTAATACTTTTTATTATGTATGTGAAGTGTATTGTACATCATGTTGCTTTTGCGAGTACGGTTAGTGTGAATGCTTGAATACCTTGCTTTTCTTGTTCATATGTCTGTTCTGATCGGTGTACTATTTTATCTAATATATATCCTATGTTATGAGCGGTGAGCTCAGCCCCGAGCGGGGGGTACCGCGCTATACAAGTTTATTATTATTATTATTATTATTATTATTATTATTATTATTATTATTATTATTATTATTATTATTATCTCTCTGAAGTAATTAGGCTTTTATTAATGGACAGCAGATGGGCACCAACTTTGTGAAACTGGCTCTGAGAAAAGTGGAGGGTGCTAACACTTCTCTACCTAAGATTTAACAGTGCGAGAGAAACCTTCTATTCTATTCCATTATAATGTGACAGCCAGCAAGGTATCATCTTGCCGAAAATGATTGAAGTCAATCCAAAGTTGTTTGCTTACGAACAACAGTAATATACTATGACCCCTTTTCAATTTGTTTTCGCGACTTCATACAGAAAAGCTGTTCCGACCACCACAACGTTCATGACTCAACGATCGATGATTCAAAGACGTAATTAGGAGTCGTAGATCTGAGAAAAGTCCGTGTGAAACAGCGGCAGTGTTCCCTCTGAAAAATTTTGGAATCCAGCTGCTTATATTTCACGCAGGTATCATCATCATCATCATCATCATCATCATCATCATCATCATCATCATCATCATCATCATCATCATCATCATCATCATCATCATCATCATAGTCGTCGTCGTTAGTTAAAGTTATATTATTACACTTAAAACTGAAAGTGAATTAATAATGTGCTAACTAGTTTTTCAAGGTGATCGAATTTCGTTCCACATTCTTCATCTCTGAAGTTTCCTTTCGAGTCTCTCGACCGTGATTATTTCAGAACAAACCAAACGTTTAAAGCTAACTAACAATGATGATGTCATTGATTTGTGGATCTTCTCTTCTCCGCTTCGTGCGCGATCATAGGTCAACTTGAGAGTGTCATACTAAATGTTATTAAATCCACACTACGCCTTTGTGGTTTTCTTGAAGTGTACAAAGGACGAAAATAACTGAAAATTAAAATTTGCATTGATGTATGGAGAGAGAGGATGAGCAAGGGGTTTTAAGGTACAGTTGAGGTGATTCAGTGGTCCATGCACAAGCCTTGAGCCAAGTGCGCATTCTCGAAGATGTGTGCCACCAATCCTGACTTCAGCAAACAATGTTGTTACCAAGAACGATAATGTTATCATCCAAACTCGTTTCTCTCTATATTAGATATTATAGCCCATCCTTTCTCATTTGTCGATTCCGAGTGGTCTAAGACTTAAATTAAACCTGACGGAAATGCCCGTTATCATTAGAAGGAAAGACTGACAAAGGTGGGGCAGGGAGGGAGTGGGCGGGGTTACTGTTATTCAGAACTATGACTTCCAGAGTAGTGTACTGAAAATATTGTGACAGGGCTCATTATTTTGCATTAAAAGAGAAGTAAAGACGATCTTCTTCTTTTCTTCTTCTTCTTCTTCTTCTTCTTCTTCTTCTTCTTCTTCTTCTTCTTCTTCTTCTTCTTCTTCTTCTTCTTCTTCTTCTTCTTCTTCTTCTTCTTAGTGTAATGTCCATCTGTCATATTCAACATTTGCTGCTATGGGCTATGACTCTTTTGTAGCGCACTCTACCATTGGGGGCATTACACGCTGAAAGTAGATCCTCGATAGCAAAGCGATTGATAGCGTACCTATGTATAATAAATAAAAAGGGTGGAATCAGACTGCAATGTCTTTGGCGAAACAAATTTGACGCCAAAACGCGAAAGAACAAACCTAATATATTCATTTATATAGAGAAAAAAAAACAGTCCTAGGGAAGACGTTGATAATGATAGGCCTATTTTATTAGATGCGAAACTTTCACCTATCATAGGCCTATATCTAAGGGAAGATTACACCTCTTAGCGTGAATGAGACATTTTATAATTTTGTGCAATTTTGATCTCGAACTTTTTGTAAGCCTATTAGTAAAATGGCCCACAGCTATGCAATATTCGGACTAAAAGTAGGAATGTGGATTCTTGGTAGGATGGACTTCCTGTACTTCTGAAGTAACAGTGGTTCAATACAGTCGCGGAACGCGTGCAGTGTAAAACGTTCGCCTAGCATGCCGCTGGTTCGAACCTCGACAGTGACGGGTGACGTTTTATTATTTTTTTTTTTACAGGAGTCAGTATTTTGTATACGGATACTCCCTGATCTACTGATAAGATAGTAGACTAAAAAGTTCAGGGACTATAGATGTGCCTACCAAATGCAATACGGAAGGCAGTATGGAGTTGTTGTAGGGCACAGCGATGTCAAACATGAGATATGAAGCCTGAGATTGTTTGGACGCACATTGTGCGCAGTAGTCACGCCTCGTACGCTTTAATTACTGCGACTGACGCCGTCCCCCCGCAAAGGTAACGTGCATCCTCCGTCCTCTTACCTGTGCGGCTTCTTTGATCTGCCTCACCTGTACGGGGCCTGTACAGCTCGCGCGAGACACCGTAACCGAAATCATGGCCTCTCATCACCATCACGTATGGCGCGCAGAGGTAGGGCTAGCGTTCGGCGACTTTTTGACGACAGTAGAGAATTAGGTGGTTATGAAGTTTGTTTGTTTGTGTATATATGTGTGTATGTGTGTGTGTGTGTGTGTGTGTGTGTGTGTGTGTGTGCGCGCGTTGATGGGTGGGGGTGGAAGGGGATACAGAATTCTTTTATATTCCATAAGCAGAGAAGAGTAGTTACTCGTCGAAAGCTGAAAGCTGTTGATATCGACGCCTTCACTGAAGAGGCTGTTCAACTTCTTTCACAACCTCCCCCAACTCCAGACATCGCCGCCCACTTAGACTCTACGCTACTAAACCTCCTCGACCGGCATGCTCCGTCCTCGTCTCGAACCCTTCCCGATAGGCCGCCAGCACCATGGTACACTCAGTTGATACATGAAGCCAAACAAGAACGCCGCCGAGCTGAACGTGCCTATCGAAAATCCAAGCTAGAAGTTCATCGTCAGATCTACAGCGAGAAAAAACATAAAGTCAAAACCTCTATCATAGACGCCAAATCTGCATTCTTCAACAAAGCCATCGCGACAGCATCAACCACAAAAGAACTTTATTCTGTTTTGTTCAACCTCCTCGGCCGTCCAACTGCTTCTCCTCTTCCAACTGTCTACGACCCCCAAGCTCTCCCTGAACTATTCTCAGCATTCTTCATCAACAAAATTGACCGCCTCCGCTCTGACCTTGATCAAACGCCCTTCACTCCATCACCCCCTCCCTCACTTTTCTCTGGATCTCCACTAACAATGTTCCAACCTGTCTCCGTCGAGCACATCAAGAAAACTCTCCAAAACATGACCCTGAAAACCTGCGAACTTGACCCTCTACCAGGGTGTCTCCTCTCAAAAATCATTGACAAAATTCTTCCTCACATCGCTGCAGTCATCAACTCTTCTTTGGCTTCCGGCATCTTTCCTCATACATACAAGTCAACTATTATCCGCCCCCTTCTCAAAAAGCCCAATCTTGATCATAACGACCTCAAAAACTACAGGCCTGTATCAAACCTCAGCTTCCTCTCAAAACTCCTTGAACGCCTTGTCCTCGAACAGCTTAACCAACATCTCTCCCTCCATTCTCTTCTACCTCCCAATCAGTCTGCGTACCGCCCATTACATAGTACCGAAACTGCCCTTCTGCGCATGACGTCAGATCTTCGCAATGCAACAGACAATGGTGAAATATCGACCCTTGTCTTACTAGACCTATCGGCTGCGTTCGACACGATTGACCACCAAATTCTACTACGTCGCCTCCATGACATCTTTGGCATCCAAGACACCGCGTTGGCCTGGTTAGAATCATATTTAACTGACAGGACTCAAACCGTTGTTACAAACTCCACTTCTTCTCAGCCAGCAACCGTCTCCTGTGGAGTACCCCAGGGCTCAGTTCTTGGTCCAGTGCTCTTCACCCTCTACACTCAGCCCATTTCACAAATAATTAACCGCCACAACCTCCAGCATCAGTCATTTGCTGATGACACCCAACTTCACTCCAGCTCAAAACCAAACGGTGTTGACAATATGCTGTCCTCCATCTCCACCTGCATCTCCGATCTTAAGAACTGGATGACAGAAAACAAGTTAAAACTAAACAGCGACAAAACAGAAGCACTTCTGACTGGTACTCAACACAAACTCTCTACCATTGCCACATCCTCCCTTGACCTTGAAGACACTTCAATACCCTTCTCTGACCAAGTAAAAAGTTTGGGAGTCATCCTCGATTCCACCCTTTCCATGAAACCTCAGATCTCATCTTTGACCAAAACCTGCTACTTCCACCTCCGGCAAATTTCTTCAGTCCGCCACTTCCTGACCCATGAAACCTGCACCAAACTCATCGTCTCTCTGATCTTTTCCAGACTTGACTACTGCAACTCCCTTCTTGCCAATTCTCCGTCTAAGCACATCCACCCTCTCCAACGGGTCCAAAACAACGCTGCCCGCCTGATCCTCAACAAAAGAAAGACTGACCACGTAACTCCTCTCCTCCATTCTCTTCACTGGTTACCCATTGAAGAGCGAATCAACTACAAACTGTGCTGCCTCTGTCATAAATGCCTTTCAAACTCTGCCCCTGCCTATCTCAGCCAATGTCTTCACCTCTACACCCCGTCTCGCTCCCTCCGATCTGCTGCCGACACACGGTTGTGCAAAATTCCTCGACCCAAACTTACCACCGGCCCTTCAGCATGGAACAATCTTCCCCTCGAACTCCGATCGCTCTCATCCCACCCCGCCTTCAAGACCCAGCTTAAGACACACATTTTTCGCAAATGTTACTCCCCACTGAACTAGTCATTTCCAAGAGTGCTCTGTAGACTATTAACGTGTGTCCCAGTTGATGTACTGTCGTTTGTGCTGTGTGTGCTCTTTTAGAGCTGTGTGTGCTCCTTTACCTCTTTTTCTTCGCGCCATGAACTTTGTTGGAAATGTGCGCAATATAAATCCCATTATTATTATTATTTATTATTTTATGTTTCTATCTTCAGTCTCTCTCTATTTCTCTGTCTCTGTCTGTCTGTTTGGGGGTCAATGTATGTAGCTGTACTTTATTTTTTTATTTTTAATTGTTGGATATCATAGTTATGTACATGTTAATACTAATTTATTGTATGTTTTATTTATTAATTTTGTTCTGACTTTCTTTATGAAGGACTAGCTGTAAAGGCCCGGCCACATTGACCTATAGCACCCCGCCACAATTGTTTTATGCTTATGACTTCCTTATGTCTTTACTTGCGTACTGGCTAACCTAAAATTTCACAAGGATGACGCGTGTTTGATTTCTACTGCAAAATTACGTAAGCGGGGCTTACAAGGACCAATCAAAAGCGAGAGTGTGAACTCCTCCCTTGTATGATTACATGCAACACAGGTTGTCTGCTACACTCGACAGTCGAATTCGCTTGTTGCGTGTCGATCTTAGTAAAGTTAGTATAGTCATATAGTTAATTCGTACATTACATCGTCTTGTAAAAATGCCTTGTGGTAATGAAATTACACAGCTACACACCTTTATAAATTCGAACCCGGGCGTAACATGACAAACATGGCGCCACTACCTCCGACCCAATGCATAAACCGCAAAACGTTAGCCAACGTGTCCACTAAACTCATAATGTGTGGCCACCCCTTTAAAAAAAAGTCCGGTCAGTGCAAGAATCTCATGACCCAATGTATAAGCCATAAAACATAAGCCATGTGTGGCCACTACTTAATGCAGGCCAAGAGGACCTAATGCTATTTGTATTATCTTAATTAAAGGTTGTGACCTCTTTCTCTCTCTCTCTCTCTCTCTCTCTCTCTCTCTCTCTCTCTCTCTCGCTCTCTCTCTCTCTAGCGCGTATGTGTGTGCACAGATCTCGATTATATTGTTATATTATCGTATTATGATATAATTGTTATAAAGTTATTTTGTAATACTAATGATTATTGTTTAAGCCCCAAGAGCAAGATATAAAAAAGCACACCTAGTGCTTACTCTTTTACCGTTGTTAAATAAAACAACAAACTCTCTCTCTCTCTCTCTCTCTCTCTCTCTCTCTCTCTCTCTCTCTCTCTCTCTCCTCTCTCTCTCTCTCTCTCTCTCTCATTATAGAAAGAGTGCATTTATCTGCAATGAAGACGTTTATGGTCAGTCAGAGGGCACCAAGACACTTAATTTACGGAGAGCTAGACAGATACCCTTTATAGGTAAGTCCTTAACGCTAGATCTATCTAATTTTGGTTACGCATTGTTGGCTTGAACGACACTCAATACACCCACCCACCTCCCTCACCCCTTCTCCAAAAGTTTATAGCATCTTCTTGCTGTACAACATAAAAAGTATGTAACCTGGGCGTGCTGTTAGAAGTGTGTTCTATATGTTTGGCTTTGGTGTGGTTTGGGAAGCACAAATGGTAGGAAATGTTAAAATGTTTTAAGTTGCATTTAAACAAAGGTTCAAGGAGTGTTACTTATAAGACTGGCACTGTTCTCTTGATTCTCACACTTTCCATCAGGCGTATTCAACATTCAATCACTTTCTTTCACTTCAGCCTATGTAAAACACTATCACGTCGTTTGCTTTTAGAAAAGAAATGTTTGCACTTAGAATAGGAATGTCGTCATTACGTTGTCATTTTCTGCAATACGATAGTGCATCTAACACAATCGTAATACTTTTTGTCCTGATTGTCCTGATGCATACAAAACTGGATTTCATTTGTTTGTGTGCCCGACATACTCTGACCTTCGTATTCAGTTTATTCCTAGAAATTTGATTTACAGCCAACATTGTTTACAATGGCACTGTTACTTGCATCACCTAAGGAAGCACTTATTACAAACCTGAGGTTTTTTTTTCATTTGCAATGGGTTTGGTGCCAGAAACGACCTACTGGTTCAAAAGTTAATCCTTTGTTCTTTGTTGTTTGTTACTTGTTATAATTTTTATTTGCTATAATTATACTTGTATTATATGTATATGTTTTTTTTTATTCTTGTTGTCATGGTTTATATGCACAGTATTGTTTATTTTTTGCTTTTTCTGTTTTTGTTGTTGTTCTTGTTATTTGTTTTGGCTGTTCACCCCTTTTGGAGTCTATGGCCAATCAATGTTAATAAACATTCTCTCTCTCTCTCTCTCTCTCTCTCTCTCTCTCTCTCTCTCTCTCTCTCTCTGTCTCTCTCTCTCTCCCCTCTCTCTCTCACCGTTGGGGTGCCAGGGACTTCTGTATAAATAGTATCCCCCTTTTGTAGAAATTTAGTGCTCTAAATTACCACCGTTTCTATCATTCTCATGTGTTCCTTCTCGTTCCTAAACTGTTCTATCAATCTACAATCTTCTTCGCTAGACCAGTCACCTACCTTTTTTCTGAAAAACTCTTCCAAAACTCCTCATTTGTGTATGGGGTTTGTTGGGTCAGCTTGGGGATATTGGACTCTTACTGCAAAATTGTCACTAGGACTTTCTATGGTATTATTATTTAGCAATGTAGGCATTTTATATGTATGTCTTTTGTTATTATTTTATAACTATGTTTTTACTCTATTTTGTTTTGGGGTTCGATAAATAGTACGTCACCAGCGTCCCCTGCAACGGGATGCCTTTGTTGTAAAGTGACCGGCTAGTGGCGTGCCTTCAGTTTTACCCTTAGAATTGTTTCAGCAGATATTTTATACGGATCAGTGGTCTGCCCTCTTTCAACCAAGTTGTGGTCCTGATTTGGCTCTTTGCAGTCCGCTGGACCCTACAAAACAATGACTAACTAACTAACTAACTCTCTCTCTCTCTTGATTGTAGGTGACAGAACTGGAATAAACATAAGTAATATTGATTTAAAAAAAAAAAAGAATGTTCAATATTGCTATGGATTATATATCGGTTTATCTGCAATCGAATTTAGATAGGCATATGAAATGTATCATGACTAGATTTCGTTGTATGTGGACAGACCTAGCTGTTCATTAATATATTACCGCGAAAGGCAAGTGAATGGTAGCGAGTTGTTATGTCCTTTGTGTAAAGAATCAAAAGACGGCGAAATGCATTTGGATTACGCTGACCATTTTTTGAAAATTTGAGAAAACAATTAATTGCTGCTAAGTTTATTAGAAACCCAAACGCATTTAACTTTAATATTTTGCTGTCATCTTCAAGCCAAGAAATTGTCCGAAAGTTTGTATATTTCTGTACAAAGCGTTTAAAATGAGGGATATAGCAATTAAGTTTGTTGATGTCTTTCCTCTGACTGTATTGTTTTCTTGTTAGTAAATTCATTATACACTTCAATAAGGGGTGGGGGGTGGGCATAGGCTTTATACTAAATAAAACATTCATATTTTCTCTCTCTTCTTCTCTCTATTTCTTGTTCTTCTCCTTCTCGTCTTTAGTTCCCTTCATTTTTCTCCTTTTCGTCATCTTCTGTTGCCTTCATCCTTTCTCTCCTCATCATTCTCCTACCTCCTTATCCTTCTCCTATTCTTCTTCCTGCCTTCCTTCACCGCATCCTCTTCTTTTCCTCCAATCCTTCTCGTCCTTCTCTGTCACCTTTATCTTCTTCTTCTTCTTCCCATTCTTCAACTTCTTTTGGGCTTCCTCTGTCTGCTTCTGCGCACTATTCCTTCTCCTTCATCCCCTGCCATTCTTCTTCTTCTCATTCTTCTTCTTCTCATTCTTCTACTTCCCCCACCTTCTAGGGAGGTCTTTTCTTCGTCCTTTTCTCGTTTCAGGCGCGGTGATAAATGAGAGAGAGAGAGAGAGAGAGAGAGAGAGAGAGAGAGAGAGAGAGAGAGAGAGAGAGAGAGAGAGAGAGAGAGACTTTCCGCCCCGCCTCCTTCTCTTTGAAGTATTGTTTTAAAACCTTTTATTTTCTGCTTCCTTTTCTTGTCCTCCCACTCCTTTCATTCAAAGTGACGCGTAGTCCTGTGGAGAGGCAGACCGATGAAACAGAGGGACGTATGGGTATGGCGGCCTACTAGCGCCAAAATCTTATAATTACAATTATCATGTGATAATTACAAATATTATGGGATAATTACAATTATCAAGAGATAATTACAATTATCATTGAAAAATTACATATATGTTCCTGTGATCATGTTTAATTTTCAGTTTTGGCTCTATCAATCCGCCTGGAAATGCGCCAAAACTGAAAATTGTAATTATCACATAATAATTAAAATTGTCACTTGAAAATAATAATTTTCACGTGATCATGCTTGATTCTGGTAAGGCGGCTTACTAGCGTCCAAACATGCAAAACTTACATGTATCAGTGATAATTGTAATTAACACGTGTTCTGTGTATATCACAGAGATACCGGTAATTCACAGTGTTAATTACTAATTTTCAGTTTTGGCCACGCTTTACTAGGGCCAAAACCCCAGGTGTGCTGGGAAAAGTGCAGCTGCCACGCATGCGCATCGCGCATCGGGCCGCGCATGCTCATCTTGGTATTTATAATTTTCAGTGATTATTGTAATTATCGCTTGATAATTGTAATTATGTCTTGGTAATTGTAATTATCTCATGATATTTGTAATTATCAAGTTTTGGCGCTAGGAAAGCGTGGCAAATACTGATAATTATTAATTAACACTGCGGATTACCGATATCTCTGTAAATTACACAGAACACGTGATAATTTCATTTATCTCGTGATAATGGTAACTTGATAATTTCAATTATCTCGTGATAATGGTAACTCTCGGTTTTGGCGCTAGTAGGCCGTCATATATGGGCTCTGATACGCCATGAGTAAGCGTTGTCCTTTATAACACAAGGTAGTGGTGGAGATCGCGGTGGTGGGGTTATGGCACCATTCAGAACAAACATACTTACGAAGCCTATTTTATGAATGAAACTTTGTTTTGTTTATGACTTACATCAATAGACTAGGACAAAGAAAGATTACTAACCTTCGCCTATTTTATGAATGAAATGTGTTTTGTTGTTGTTGTTGTTTAAATTCGTCACGCATCCGAAACAAATTCGGGCTGCATTCTCAGCGAAAGCGCGGCAGCCGCAAGAGCAGCGCTATCCAGGACAAGGGAGGAGGTGGGGGTAGCAGGGTCTATCATTCATGCTGGGTGTATTGGGTATTTCTAGCACTCCCTCACCCGTCTAGGACATGAGCGTCGGAAACTTTAAAGTCCGAGCGGTGGAATGTGTGCGTGTGCAGACCAGACCTCAGTTTGTACTATCATCTAAAGGAGTATCATTTGATTTTGGATTTTGTTTGTTGTAGTTTCGGTTTGTTTTGTCACCATGACATTTTAGTGAAAATGTTCATCCTATCCCTATCCTATCCTATCCCGTAACTCGAAGGTCGTAGGGGCACAACGGATGATCGTTTAACCAGCATACTCCATCTTTCTCTGTCCTCAGCAACCCTCATGGCTTCGCTCAGTGTCAAGCCAGTCCATTCTCGAATGTGATCCTCCCACCTCTTTTTTAGTCTGCCTCTTCTTCTGCCTCCTTGCACTGTGCCTTTCAGAATGGTCTTTGCAAGGCCTGATGATCGGAGTTTCTGTTTCTTCACCACTGTGAACATGTCATCGTGTTGTCCAATGGCTTGCGTGATGGTCTGTCGGACTTCATTGTTGGTGATGTGCTGGGTATAGGAAATGCCCAGAAGTCTTCTGTAGCACCTCATCTCCATGTGTTACACTCATTCGATGATGGTGTTTCTCTATCAGTAGTAGATTCAGCCCCGATGCGTGAATACTCCTGATGAGTATAAACTCGGATTCGTTTATCCACGCAGCCTGCTCAATCATCAACAAGTCAGGAGTCGACGTATGAAGTTTTCCACTTTTATTCAGCACACATCAACAACTGCATACAATCACCTTTTCACTCTCAACTTTTTACTTTCCAACTCACTATCAACAACAACCTCTTTTTTTTTTTTTTTTTTTTTTTTTTTTTTTTTCAGTTTATAGTCCCCTCTCTTCCCGATAAGGATTTTCAGAGAGGAACCTCTTTTGAAACAGTGCGGCACTTATATAGTCTCTTCATACTCCCGAACAATTTAGAACACAGTAGAATGACGCACTACCACCAATCAAATGAAACAACGCTACACAAAGCTTCTTCTAACAACAACGCAAACTCAAATCAAAGGTAAATACACTCTATTATTGAATACTTTGCAAAACGAAACGATAAGATCTATCGTGCGCGCTTCAGACATACTATCCTTCGCGTTTCAACGTAACACCATGCTTTGTATTCTTCGTTGTAGATCTGCTGTGAGGGCCTATGTTTCGCATGCGTATAAGAAGATGGAGATAACAAGGGAGCGCAGCAGCTTTACCTTGGACTGTCCCCTATATACGCATTGTGTCCGGGGACGTTAATCTATCTACTGAACTGAACTGAACTTTACCTTGGAATGTAGACTGATGGTCCTGTCTTTATAAATGGGCTTCAACCTTGTCATGGCAGCAGTTGTTTTAGCGATCCTGGAGAAGATTTCCTGTCGGGACCCATTGTCTGATACAATGGCTCCTAAACATTTGAAGCTATGCACTGTGTTGAGGGATTGGCCTTAGACTTTGATGTCCGTGTTGATGTTTTAGTGTTGTTGATCATTATTTTGGTCGCCTCTGCACTTATTTCCATTCCATAGGCTCTGGAGGTGGTGTCAAGCCTCTGAACTAGCTGTTCAAGTTCTTGTTCCTCTCCAGTCAATCCATCAATGTTATCCGCAAAACGGAAGTTGGAGATTGCTCTACCCCTATGCTGACGGTGCCTTCGTGATCTGCAATAGCATATGACATGATGCGCTCTAGGGGGGGGAGGGGAGAGAGAGAGAGCACACGGAGGAACTCTGCACCCGTTAGGATCCAGCACTTAGTAGTAGTAGTAGTAGTAGTAGTAGTAGTAGTAGTAGTAGTAGTAGTAGTAGTAGTAGTAGTAGTAGTAGTAGTATAGAACTCTTGTATTTGGTTTATTTGTTTATTTGTTTGTTTGCAACGTGCTTGAGAAAGCTACAATTAAGTGAATAGTTTAACAAGTGCATAACTGGTGGAAGGTACTGGCATTTACTTCAGTTGTCACCGTTATGACGCCACTCAGTATGACATAGTTTTGTTTTAGGCTCAAGGTATTCTGTACACTGTTAAAAATTACATTCGAAGTTGTGGTGGGGTTTTTTGGTTGCTTTTTTATATTTTGAAATTTTCTTTTAAAAAATAACCTTACGATAATTACGTCACTCGATTTGCATAGGTTTGATTTTACCTTTACAGGTAAAGTCGAAGTACATACCAAACGAACCAAATCCCTCCAGTAATTTGGGTAAAAATGTGATTAGAAAAGAAAAAGAAAGTATGACGTTACCACGAAGACGTCACCTGATAGGCATACTTTTTGTCATCTAAATGCCAAGTGTCAAAGAAATCCGTCCCTTAGTTTCAGAGGACAGTCCGCAAATGTCACCCTCGGACGGATGCCGTACGGGCGCTGGACGAACTCCGGACGGACAAAGTCAAAAACAGTAGCTCCAGAGCTTTACAACTCGGGAACTAAAAAGCTTTATCTATTTTACGTATGAACGTTTTTTGTGAGTGTTACGTTGGGCCGCGCGCGATGGTGCGTGTGGGACGCGCACGATTAATCCGATCGTTTTATTTTGCAAAGCATGCAATAATATAGTGTATTTACCTTTGATTTGATTTTGCATTGTTGTTAGAAGAAGCTTTGTATAGTGTTGATAATTTTAGTTGGTCGATATTATTTGAGAATTTTCTAGAGTTGGTTGTTTACTGTCGATCGAAGCGTGTGGATAAATCTAGTGGTAACCACGAGACGCTTCCATCCCAAATAAGGTTGTATGACGTGAGACAGTGATGACGAAGTTTATTCTGATTGGTTAAAATTGTGTCGCGCCCGAACATTCGAACGTTCTCAAGAGTATAGAGAGACTATATATGTACTGCACTGTTTGAGTTGAGAATTGAAAGTTGCAGAGAGAGAAGGTGAAAAGCGATTGAGCGATTGTATGCAGTTGTATGTACGCTGAATAAAGTTGGAAAATTTCATACGACGACTCCTGTCTTATTGTTGAGTGAACAGGTTGCGTGGATAAACGAATCCGAGTTACACTTATCAGGATTCAAGCATTGTGGCTGAATCAACTACTGATAAAACCAACCACGAGTGTAACAGTGAGAGAAAGCGTATATTGAAGACAAGAGAAACAAGACGCAACACAAATGAATGATGGCGATCCGTCGTCGCTACTGTTGTGAATGAAATTTTGTGTGTGGCACATTCTACGAGAGTGTTTCACATTAGTGGTAATGGTGTATGTGTTTGCGTGTGCGTGGCTAGGTAGAAACGCCTTTATTCTGACACACACTTGAACCTTTACGTACTTTCTTTTGACGGACCCCGTTATTTTGACGTCAAAACAGTGTTCCATTAGGGTTAGGGGCTGTGTTAGGCTTAGGGTTAGATTAAGGGTTAAGGGTTATAGTTTGGGTTAAGGTTAGGGTTAGAGTTAGGGTTAGGGTTAGTGTTAGCTTCAAAAAAGGACAAATTTGTAAAAATGTCAAAGTAACGTATGTAGAGTTTCACGAAAGTCATCACAACGGCGTTTCTACACGGGTGTGTGTGTGTGGGGGGGGGGGGGGGCATGTAGAAACGACGTTACAGTTACACACTCATGGAACTCCACATGGTTTCTTTTGACTTTTTTTGGAAGGCTGCCCTATTTTGACCTCAAAATAGGGTTCCGGTAGAGTTACAGCTGTTTTAGGCTTAGGTTAAGGGTTAGGGTTGGGGTTAGGGTTTGGGTTAGGGGTTAGGGTTAGGGTTAGGGTTAGGGAGGGGTTCAAAAATTTGAAAATGTGAAAATAATGTCACGAAAATGAAAAGTGTGTCAAAATAATCCCTGTTTTTTCACAACAGTCATCAGAATGTCGTTTTTACAAACATGTGTGTGTGTGTGTGTGTGTGTGTGTGTGTGTGTGTGTGTGTGGGGGGGTGTGTGGGTGGGTGTGGGTGTGTCTGTGTGTCTGATACTTAATTTTGCTTTATTTGTCATGAATATATTTTGCCTTTACATTTTGATTCTTCAACACGACGTGTATAAATAATATTATGCTTTACTGCTGATTAATCTGCTTTACGGGGCAAAGAACTGATTTCACTCATTTTTATCTGATCGTTCCCCTGAGCATGCTATGATAGCTGAATATGAGCGGTGTATTTACAATGCTCCATTTATTTTTGCGTTTATATTCAACTGCAAGTTGGATCTGTTCTAAACTGTCGTCAATTGTGCGACGATTCCCGGTTGCTTAATTTGGTTTGCATGGTTAGGGATAAAAGCTACACACAACCAACACTGGCTGGCCCCCATTTAATGATCTTTTACACCTTTTTTCTCGGCAAATTCTTTAAAGGTCGCCAGTTCGAAGGACGTCGTTTACCTTGGGCGAAAACGGGTTTACTGTAAAATTCGCATTATTATTACAGTACACAATGATAAAGTGGGATTGCTTTGCTCAATCAAGTCGCTAAATTTTGAATTTTCTATTTCTGTTCTGTCAGGGAGTGATTTCCCTTGTTCAACGGTACACCAATAGCATAGCCGTGTGACCTTGGGCCCTATTTCTGAACGATCCACGAAGCTTGAAAAGTGTGTCTTTGGTGTATGGGTAGGATCTATTGAATAACGAAAATATAACACAAAAATCTTCACCGACCAAATTTTTTGATGGGTTCTGCTTCTTAACGGCCTTGGCTCTTACCGGCTTCTGCTTCTTACCTGCTTTGGATCTTACCGGCTTTTGTAGAGGTTATTTTGAGCTCAATAACGGTGGCTAGCGGTTGCTGTTAACGTGCAAAACAACAACAACAACAACAAACAACATACGGTCTTTATTGATTTAAAAGATACATATACTTTCGAAAAGATATATTTTTTTTTTGGTAAGCTCATTATTTGCACTGTGAATGTTAAAATGATCAGTCCATGGGGCATGTTCAAATTGAGTCCATTTAACATGTGAAACTTTCTGATTTCCTATCCTATCCTATCCCGTAACTCAAATGTCGTTGGGGCACCACAGTTGATCATTTAACCAGCGTACTCCATCTTTCTCTTTTCTCAGCAACCCTCATGGCTTCGTTCAGTGTCAAACCGTCCATTCTTGAATATTGTCCTCCCACCACCTTTTCTGTCTCCCTCTTCTTCTGCCTCATTGCACCGTTCCTTGCAGGATGGGTTTTTTGCAAAGCCTGATGCTCTGATGACGTGACTATACCATCGGAGTTTCCTTTTTTCACCACTGTGAGCATGTCATCGTGTTGTTCAATGACTTGAGTGATGATCTGTCGGACTTCGTTGTTGGTGATGTGCTGGTTATAGGAAATGCCCAGAAGTCTTCTGTAGCACCTCATCTCCATGCTTTGTATTCTTCGTTGTAGATCTGCTGTGAAGGTCCATGTTTCTCCAGCGTATAGGAAGATGGAGATGACAAGGGAGCGCAGCAATCTTACCTTAAAATGTAGACTGATTTATGCAATGGAAATTCAGAGCGCTTGCTTGAAATAAGCTGCGTGACTGTGAAATGATTGTAATAAAACATTTGGGACGGCTAGCGCAGGGTGCACAGAAACCTATATTATAGTTAAAAGGAGGAGCAATATACCCCGTATAATGGAATGTTATCGAATGTGTTTAGCCGTTCATCTACAGCACCTGTGTCAAACTCAAGGCTTGCGGGCCACATCAGACCCGGCGTACAATGATATTAGACCCGAGAGGTCTTGGCCGGCGTACAATTATATCCGGCCCGAGAGACAATTTTAGGCAAAACCATTTTTAATGGCCCTGAGATATATAGTGCACATCAAATTCCCTATTTAGCAGCCTTGCCGAACGATAGGTTACTTCAGAGCGTTCTGGCTTCGATCAGAATAAGTGAAAATAAAAGTTGTGTAGTGAGTGGATGTTCGTCGTTACAGTAACCTAGCCACATATAGTTATTATTATTGAATGTTACTGAATGTTGTTTATTGAAAGTTTATCATTTTCGGCCCGCAACCTCACGTGTGATTTGAGTTTTGGCCCGCTGATCTACAGCCTTGCAGACCTTTTTTTATTAATCGATGATGATGATGATGATGATGATGATGATGATGATGATGATGATGATGATGATGATGATGATGATGATGATGATGATGAAGATTAATGAAGATCAATGAAGATTGATGGTGATGATGACGACGGCGAAATCGTACAAAGTGCACAGATAATAATTTATGCTGGTTGCACTGAGCAAAACTATGGTGTAATCGCGTGAAGACAAGTAATTTATTTACAATTAAATCACTTAAATGTATGATCTCTCTCTCTCTCTCTCTCTCTCTCTCTCTCTCTCTCTCTCTCTCTCTCTCTCTCTCTCTCTCTCTCTTTTTTTTTTGATTCCTCTTTCCTCTTCTTCTTCTTCTTCTTCTTCTTCTTCTTCTTCTTCTTCTTCTTCTTCTTCTTCTTCTTCTTCTCCTTCTTCCATTCATTCAACACACATTTTCAACACCGGCTTTGAAAGTTTTACCGCACTAGTGTGTCATCCACCAGTTTTCTCTCCCAAATCCGCCCACCACACACCCCCACCCCCAAAAGAAAAATCAGAAACACCACCACAAATCTCGCCTCCCTCCCTCTCCCCGTTTTTCTACCTCACAACCCTCAGGCCTTACCGTTTAGACCCCTGCAAAGTTGAGGCCACTGAGACGGAACAGACCCCGCCTTCAGCGTAGCGTGTCCTCCATATGGGGACAGGGTGATATTGGCATTACTGCCGTTATTCTATTCATTGGCGCTGAGAGCTGCGTGGCTGTTAAGCTTACCCTTTCAAACGTAAAGGTACGTAATATAATAAATGCATGGTGAACGTCTCCTACTCATTTCCGATGGGAATATAAACCGAGGTCTTGTCTGTGCATGCACACCATAAGTATTCCACCGCACCACCGACTTTAAAGATCCTGACGCTGATGTAACAGACGGGTGGGTGCCAGCTACCCCAACGCACACCAGCAACCACAAGATCCCGTACTAACCCACCCACCCCCATCCTCCAGTTCTGTATCGCCTTGAGCAGCTCTTGTGCTAGAAGTGCGCTCTATAAGATCGATTAAATGAAATAAAATTGGGGACTCTGGGTGAAGGTGCGGTAGAGATGGTATAAGGAGTTGGGATGGGAGAGGTAGGTGGGAGGGTGGGAGGGTGGATGGTGGGGGTCGAGTGTTGTGTGGCTTTCTGTGCAATAATAATGTCTTTATATTTTTTTTATTTTTTATTTTTAGGTCAAGTCTTGGGATTTGCGTTTGGCACCATAATGTAATTTGTCAGTGAAATAAATAAACTTCGTATCGGTAGTGCCAATCGAGTTAACGATCAGTCCATGAAAGCCAATACATTTTAATTTGTATGGTGAGCGGAGTCCCTAGATTCAGGGTGGATCCTACGTTTTAGTCTTACATCCAATAAACCTTCACTATAGTACCACTTTCACCGATGAAATCGGCAGCAGAAACCAGAGCTAATGTTGTTTTTGACATTTTTGAACCATGTACCAGAAACAGGAAGAAAGACCCAAACTAGACGGGACTTGACATCCCTCTATACATCTCTCCCCATCTCCCTTCATGGATTGTGTGTGTGTGTGTGTGTGTGAGAGAGAGAGAGAGAGAGAGAGAGAGAGAGAGAGAAAACATTGGATCGTCTAATAAGGATATTAGCGCTCCCTTGTCATCTCCATCTTCCTATATATATGCTTGCGAAGCATGGACCCTCACAGCAGATCTCCAACGAAGAATAAAAAGCATAGAGATGAGGTGCTACAGAAGACTTCTGGGCAGTTCCTATACCAGCACATCACCAACGACGAAGTCCGACAGACCATCACACAAGCCATTGGACAACACGATGACCTGCTCACAGTGGTGAAGAAACGGAAACTCCGATGGTATGGCCACGTCACCAGATCATCAGGCCTTGCAAAGACTATTCTGCAAGGCACAGTGCAAGGAGGTAGAAGAAGAGGGAGACCGAAAAAGAGGTGGGAGGACAACATTCGAGAATAGGCTGGTTTGACACTGAGCGAAGCCATCAGGGCTGCTGAGGACAGAGAAAGATGGAGTATGCTGGTTAAACGATCATCTGTGGTGCTCCTACGACCTCAGGGTTACGGGACAGGACAGAATAGGATAGGGTGCTCTAAAGCCTAGTCTTACAAACCTTTCCTGGAGAGAAGAGGAGAGAGAGAGAGAGAGAGAGAGAGAGAGAGAGAGAGAGAGAGAGAGAGAGAGAGGTGAAAGAGCGAGTCAAAAGAGACAAGTACTCCGTTGGAGCATGGATTCTTTAGTATATGGATGCACGGCTTTCGGCGAGAAGGCCCGAAGTTCTCTGCTTCCCGTCTTTTTTGGACGTGTGTGTTCCAAACTTCCGGTTGCTGAATGGCGTACATGTTTTGATAGTGATATTTTGACCCTGTTGACATGTCCGCCAAACGTCGCCCTCAGGGCAGTTGCTGCTGTTTCGCCGTAAACTAAAGGAAATAAGTCATAAACAACGATAGATTAAATATATACACTAATAAAGTTACAAATGTATCATGAAAATGTCCATGATAAGAAATGACTACAATCTAGATCTCTACCTTGCCTCGCAAGTTTTGGCCTAGGGAAGCACGGTGGCCTAATGGTAGAGCTTTGGCTTGCGGATCTGAAGGTCCCGGGTTCGAGACCAGGCCGGGGCATTGTGTTGTGTTCTTGGGAAAGACACTGTACTCCCATTTCCTACTCCTTTGGATGAGAGTATAAACCGAGGTCTAGTCTGTGTCGCATACATTCCATAATAACGGACTTTAAAGATCCTGATGCTCATGTCCTAGACGGGTGAGTGCCGGTAACAAGAACACACCCAGCATGCACCTTGTGGAATCATTTTCCTCGAATAGGGGTTATCCACAGTATTACGAAGAAGACGAAGAAGAAGAAGAAGTGGCAATGAGTGAATGACGCGTCAGTGGCGGTCTCTCCGATAGCGGCTATTTGCACAGTCGAAAACATCGGGTTTCACATGTCAAAAATCGATGAAGATCTAGTACTTACACTTTCTTTCTTCGTTAGTACATATTGGTCCATGGTTTGTACTTCCATGATGCGGACATAAGACTTTCTGCAGCCGGAAGTATCGAACACAAGGGCAAAACCACGTGACTTGGCTGCGAACTCCCTTAGTCATAGAAAGAAGGAGATGTGTTTCCATAGTTTGTGCTTCCATGGTTGGAGTCAGTAGACCTCATGGCTGGGTGATATAATGCTACAACAAAAGAAATACAGGCCTCACTCGTAGAACGGCTGCAGAAAAGAAGGAAAAATGCGATCTTTCTCTTCGGACCTTAGAGCAATATGCTTATTACCCCCCTCCCCTCCCTCCAAAAAAAAAAAAAAAAAAAGACACCGAGATGAGAAGAAAGAGCTATGAGAGGCAGGCAGGAATACCCTAAGAAAGAGATACATTCTTTTATTATTGAAACGGAGGGTCCGTGTCGTCTCTGAAAGGGGGAAAGACTCTCCCTCTCTCTTCAGTCAGCGGTAAGCCAGCGAGCGTGACGGGACTTACTGGGGTCCAAAATAAAAGCCGTAGCAGCAGGTGGTTTTATGCGGTGAAAATAGTTGACGTTTAGTGTTAAGTCACTTTTGGCCTGGCTGGCTGTCTTCCACGGTTCACCTGTATTGTTGCTGCTGTTGCGGTTTTTTTTTTAACGTAGAAGAGGATGATGAAGACGTGAAGGACTTTTCTACCCTTTGAAAGGGTTGTGTCTATACGATACGTGCCCGTGACGTTTGAACGGCATCGTCGATACAGTGAGAACCTGACACTTTTGTGGTGTTTGCTCTTTGAAGAGAGCGACAATATTGTATCTTTGACGCCAGTGTGTATCGCTGTCGCTGATTTGAGATGGCTACGAGGCTATTGGTAATGGATTGGTTTCAACATACATTTGTGTACATCCGAGTCAATGCACGTTGACTTTTGTGCTTTTTGCTTCGATGGATCTACAGAACGCATCAGTGTTAACATTGAATAGTTTAGTAGTTTATTGACAAATTACGTTAGTTTACTTTACATCTTGCATCCAGTTACAGAGTTAAACCAAGGTAACGTGTTGAGCCGAACTGTTGTGAATTGTTTCAGCAGTAGGTAGAGAGAGCCCATGCTACTTGTTCAACCGAAGAACTGTTTCAACAGTGACAATACGTTTGTTTTGAACACTATGCGCCAGCCACCAAAGACCTCAATACATTTGTTAGGTCAAGTTGTTATGCTTAGTGATAACATAAGAAGCAGATGTGATTGTCTTGACTGAACGTATTACTAACTGTTGTAAAAAAAACACCTGATTTTATATTTTAAAAGGTGTTGTGCTTGTTTTTTTTATTGCTGTGTCGAAGAGTGCGTAGATTGGACTGGTCTCATCAATTGGATTTTTTTTACACGACTGAAGAATTACTTCTTGGAAGTCTTGTACTGAAAAGTGTCAGTATACCTGAATGTGACAAACGCTGTCACGGAACTATCGATTTGTCCAAAAGTTATTAATGTGACACTGTCTACTACACCACGGGATTCCCAGGCTTTTCTAGACCAGCTGTGACTCTGCTTGCTTCAGTGTACATTTCAACAACTGGGGGTAAGTAATTCCAGATCAATCACTTAAGTTATTTTTTTAAGCGATTAACAAAGTTAATTTAGATATTTTTAACGATTAAGTTAACTTAATTACTTTTAGCGATGAAGTTATAAATAGTTCATACTTACTTAATATTATATATATATATATATATATATATATATAAACAACATCATCATCATCATCATCCTCATCCTCCTCATCCTCCTCATCCTCATCATCATCATCCCAATAGCGAGGTTAAAAAGTTTGATATTCACACTCCGTGTGCGCTCCCCTCGTGGGGGTGCCGGGGTTTCTGTATAAATAGTATTCCCACTTTCTGGAAATTTAGTGCTTTAAATTCCCACTGTCGCTGCCTCTCTCATTTGTTCTTTCTCATTCCTTCTCTGTTCTATCAATCTACTATACTACTTTCTTCGCTAGTCCAGACTACCTTTTTTCTTGAAAACTTCCAAAAATCCTCATTTGTGTGTGAGGTCTGTTGGGTCAGTTTGGGAATATTGGACGCTTTCTGCCAAAGGGTCACTAGGGCTTCCTATGAAATTATTATTTAGCAATGTATGCATTTTATATGTATGTTTTTTGTTGATATTTTATAATGTTGTTAATATTTTATTTTGTTTTTATAAACGGGGATTCGATAAATTAGAGTATAGCCTCAGCGTCCCCTGCGGGGGATGTCTTTATTGTAAAGTGACCGGCTGGTGGAATGCCTTCAGTGTTACCACTAGGGTTGTTTCGGCAGATCTTTTATTCGGATCAGGGATGAGTCCTCTTTCAGCGAAGTTGTTGTCTTGATTTCGTGGTCCTTAACCGGCTGTTTGCACTCCGCTGGACCCTGTAAGCAATGGATAACTAACTAACTGACCTCTTTCAACCAAGATGTGGTCCTGATTTTGCGGTCCTGATTCGACTCTTTGCAGTCCGCTGGACCCTTTTAAGCAACTAACTATTGTGTACTCATTTTTTCATACCAACTGTCATTCACATAGTTGATGGCCTACCACTTTCATGTCAGTGCATAGATAGTCGTAAGTTGTCGTTGTTAGCTCCGGTAATATGTTATTTTGTTTATAAATCATCCTATCCTAATCACTTTTCGTGGTGTGGTATCAGTTCACGAATTGAACTGTTAGTGTGCGTGGTTTTTAAAAACAAAATTCTGTATGTATGTGTGCTGTGATATTGTCCATTATTTGTGATGTGCTATGTTCCAGTATCTGTGCTTTGCTGTTTTCTACCCCCGTTGGGGTGCCGGGGGTTTCAGTATAGATAGTATCCCCACTTTCTAGAAATTTAGTGCTTTAAATTCCCACTGTTGCTGTCTTTCTCATTTGCTCTTTCTCATTCCTGCTCTGTTCTATCAATCTGCTATACTATCTTCTTCTTCGCTAGACCAGTCACCTACTTTTTTTTCTTGAAAACTCTTCTGGGACAAGACTCCTTGTTTGTATATGAGGTCTGTTGGATCAGCTTGGGAATATTGGACGCTTTCTGCCAGGTGGTCACTAGGGCTTCCTATGATGTTATTATTTAGCAATGTAGGCATTTTATATGTATGTGTTTTGTTGATAATTTATAATGATGTTTGTATTCTATTTTGTTTTTGTAAACGGGGGTTCGATAAATTAGAGTACAGCCTCAGCGTCCCTTGCGTGGGATGTTTTTATTGTAAAGTGACTGGCTGGTGGAGAGCTTTCAGTTTTACCACTAGGGTTGTTTCAGCAAATCTTTTATGCGGATCGGGGGTTGTCCGGTCCTGATTTGGCTCGGAAGAGTCCGCTGGACCTAAAGCAATAATCATGTAATGTAATGTAATGCTGTTTTCTAGACTATGTGCTATGATGACAAAACATTAAAACACAAGTATACGTGCCTATGCCTATTCATATTTTGAGTATTCACGAGCCCCCAAATTCGTGTCGTCCTGCCAAAAACACCAACACACGGATGATCTATTGACATCGTTAACAGAGGACCGCGTTTGTGACAAACGCAATTCGTTGTAGAACGCCTATTGAAGTTGTTCATGTTCTAAAACCCGTAATTCGTCATGTGATGCCGAAAAGCGCACACTAGGTAGACCGTCTACTATTCCCAAATTTAATGTCTACTATTTTAGTGTGTGATAACGAATGAACAATTTGTTACTCTGTATGTAGGTCTATTCATATTCGAGATAGTTTACAATCCTGCTGGGGCGTCCGTAGTCATTGTGTGACAGCTGTATTCAATTAGCGGTGCTACCCACCTATCTGTCATTGTTATTGTTAATAGTCTAATCATAGTGCGTGCCGTGAATTTGAACCGTCGGTGGTCGTACCGTTTCGGCCAGCTGGGCTTTATGTTTAAAGTAATGACTGCACTCACCTAGGGGTGAAACTGCCCTACTTAACACCTGGCTGGAGTTTGAATAGGTAATGCCATCAATGCAAGATTGAAGATTTACGTCCATTACTCGCCCCCTTTGGGGTGTGGATGATACAATAACATAAGCATAACAATCATAATTTAGTTGTAAAAAGTAACAATAATATTACTAACGTTCCAACTTTAACATTCAAAACAATAACATTCTGCCAGTATTGTTAATATTATTGGGGTACACCTTTTCCTAATTTTCTAACTTTACTCAGTTTTAATAACACCTGGATTTTTTCCCTCCAAAAACCAAATGACACAAGTTAAACATTGACTTGCACGATAAATATGTCCTAGAAATAAAAATAGAAATGCCCAGCATCAGCGTGACTAAGGCTAGGTTAGATAGATTAAAGTTGACTATCATACAAAAATAGGGGATGCAAATAGTTTTTAAGAAGTTACGTTCGTTAATTCATTATGATGGGAACAGATTAGTCACTGCCCCAATGATTTTTTTCTCAATCAAACTGAGAGAGAGAGAGAGGGAGGGAGGGAGGGTGAGGAAGAGGGATAGAGAATATGATTAAAAAAGGAGACAAAGGGTTGAATCCGAAAAGAAATAAAACACACTCAGCTTTAAATGGTTTTCTCTGCATGTATTTCGCTAAAAGCTTCTTCGGGAGTCAATTATGGTGAGAAAAAAAATCTGCATTGGGCCAGTTTTTATGTTTGTACAACCGACAGGCGAATGTCTGTTTATTTTCATAGACGAAACATTGTCAGTCTCAGTTTATTTATTTTATTTCACGACGATTTCACATGTTTTATCTTAGGCAAACTTCCTATTATACTATTGTTACTGATAACGTTTTGTTCCCAATTCTTCTCCGATTTGCCAATTTCTTTTGGACATGCTTTGATTTGAAAGCAACTGATCGGGCGCTAAAATGTGTATCGTTCTCTAATGTCGGAATGAAGATTCCGGAAACTCGTGTGACTCTCTGAATAAAAATACATAATGTATAACAAGCGGCTTCAAATTCAGTGTTATATATTCTTTCTCGTGTATGTTTCGTTTTGTTAATACTAGGTTCTGTTGGTATTTCAGAGCAAATCAATGTGTGTATTTTGTTTTTCGTCAATGTGTATGTGTGTGCGGGCGTGTGTGTGTCCTGTACATACTTCTTCCCCCCCCTCCCCTTTCCTACCCCTCCTCTTCAATTAAGTTCCCCCACAAGTTTCCCCACATCCCTCTCCTCTATCTCCTCCAAGCCCCCTACTTCTCCCGCTACCCTGGACAAAGAAGGCGAACGAGTTGAACCTTGGGCGTCAGTGGTCGTTAGGCTCAGTGGTAGAGCGGTCACGAATGACCTAGGTTCCAATCCCGCGATGGGCCAAGATGAAAGTGGCAATTTGTTACTGTCCATCTTAGCAGTGCTGTGGAGGTTCAGTGTTGATTTAGGTCCCTATAGTCTTTCACCTCTTTCTCTTCCTTGGGATGGTCATCCTCGTCTGCAGTATTCTCCAATGGGGGGGGGGGGGGGGGGGGGGGGGGGGGGGGGGAGGGAGAGAGACGTTAAACCTCAATGTTCGATCGATCACTGATCCCAAACTTCCGGCTTCTCTCCCTCCCCCTCCCCAACCTCTCCAAACCTTCCTCCTCTTTCATCGCCCTTACTCCACCCCTCTCTTTCTCTGTCTCTCTCCTCCCTCCATTCAATAATGGTATTGGATGCAGTCAATCTAACATTTCAAAATCCTAATTGATTTCTGTAATAGCGAGTTCTTCAGATCGCTGCACTTTGAGTTCAAATGAGGAAAACCGCGTGACAACAGAATGTATTATTATTATTATTATTATTATTATTATTATTATTATTATTATTATTATTATTATTATTATTATTATTATTATTATTATTATTATTAATTAATTAATTAATTAATAATTAATCAATAATTAATTAATTAATGAACTAATTAACTAATTGATGATGTAACGAATTAATTAATTAATTAATTTTTTAAAAGGTAAATTGAGTGGGCCATTATTGAAGGCAGGGATGAAACCCAAGAAAACCTTAATAGTCTTGTTCGCCCCTTGCGGGAATCAAGCCCGCGACCTTTGGTATAGGAAACAGGTAACTAACCCACTGCGATACGAGGCCACCGCCATCTCTCTCACTCTCTCTCTCACTCTCTCTCTCTCTTTCTCTCTCTGTCTCTCTCTGTCTCTCTCTCCCTCCCTCCCTCTCTCTCTCTCTCTCTCTCTCTCTCTCTCTCTCTCTCGAAAACGCCAATTAGAACAAACGGATTCATAGCTGCATCCATTGGTAGTTCCAACGACATTTACTTTGAATGCGTCCCTCGTGGCAGAAGCAGATATCATCATCATCATCATCATCATCATCATCATCATCATCATCATCGTCGTCGTCGTCGTCGTCGTCGTCGTCGTCGTCGGTCACGAATTCTCACCCAGATTTTACTAATCAGCTTTAATTTCACATGACCTGCCTTCCCCTTCTTCCTCAGCGTTCCCAGACATTGGCTCGGAATTACAAATAAATTTAACGATGTCTACTGCTACACCAAACTTCTCGTACGGGAGTGTTCTGATTGCTCTGACGCAGTTCTTTGAGACGCAGATCAATGTTGGAATCGGACAGTTCACAAAATATCACTAGGTTATTAATTGTTCTGCTGAAATCCTGCCACTTCTTCCACACAGTGTTTATTTCAGAACTGCTGCACTCTTCTTCCAAATGATATTCTACCACCGTAACGAGATGCTGGGAAGATTCTTTCGGTCGTCTCTAGGTCCATATTAGGTTCACTTCTCAGTATTATTTTGACCTCAGGATTCCGTTGCAGGAATGCCCACCAAGAAGCTTCCTCCGGTTTTCGAAGGCAGGTTCCTCTCATGATCACCGCTTCTTAGGATCCTTCGAGGCGAGAGTTTGTAAAAGATCGTTTGAGAAAAAACTGGCCATCTATTGCCACAGTACGATACAATGTCGCTTGAACCTGTCACTCTCGCAAAATAATCTATAGCGGTATTTCCCTAAACATTTCTTTAAGTGGAAAGGCGTTAAGAAAACCTGTTTCCAATGTGAAAGAACATGGGGCTGACTAGCAACTCTACCACGACCGGAACTTTGCCAAAGTCGCATTGCTTGACCCAGTACGAACATGCAAAGTCAAGAGCTTTCAGCTTCGTTGCAGTTGTGACAACCTTCTGGAGAAGAGGGTAGAGTGGGTACGGAATTTCAGCGTCAGAACCCACCACTTGTGATTCACGATTTCTTCTCTATAATTACTACTCTCTACACACATGGATCTTATTTTGAGTTGGGACAAGGTGTCTTCCAACAGTATGTATGAATCTTGTGATATTGTAAGACGATTGCTTACTTTTTGTCAAGCGGATATCGAGTGACTTGGACTCGAAGCAGTACAACTCCCGCGGCAAAAAAGTGATCTGCTGCTTTTCCGTGTCAATTTTGAAAATCCTGCCAATTATAACTTTAATGTTGCTAATCAGGGTGATTCAGCAGGTAATAGAGTCTCTAGCAAGTCAGGCCCACGGCCAATATTTGTCCCAGCCACTGAAAAATGACAAAACCTTACCATACACAACATCAGGTAATTGAGGCAAAAATGCCTCCGGCTCCGAATCAGGCGTGTGGTCTATTACTTTCATCATCTTCCTTTTCGTGGTACCTGGAACTTAAGGAAAGTCCCAGAAAAAACAGTCAGAGGAAAAACAACAACGAAATGTACACAGATGTACGTTTAGCCTAAAGTAGTCTTAAAGAATGTTCAGCGCGGTCTCCTGTCTTCACATCCAATCAAACAAAACACATAACTTGGTTAAATACTCCTGAAATGTTTGCACTTTCAATTGTATTCACACCGCCCCTCCCCCACTTCTTTCCGCTTCTACAGTAAACTCAAACAACACATCTATGAATTGCCTTAGTAGGCCCCGCCCCCTCTGGTTTTCGTTGCTCAATCCAGCCGCTAAAATTGGAATATTTGCATTTCTGTTCCGAAAGGGATTGTGATTTCTCCTGTTTAACGGTACACCAATATGCTCTATGATCTACTAGATGATTTTTTTAAACTCTAGAAATGTAGCAAGCGGCTGCTATTTATAAGCACAACAACTTCGGAATTTAGTGTAAAAAAACCAAAACACCATAATTATATTCTTTCGAAAGAGTTGTTGTTTCTTGTTGCAAGTAAATTTGTTTTAGTGGGGCAACATTCATGGTGAATGTTAAACGGATCTGTCGAGGGGGCGTGATCAAAGTGGGTCCCTTTACGACACCAGAGGTCCACCTTTAATAATAATAAAGTAGGCTTGTATAGCGCGGTACCCCCGCTCAGGGCTGGGCTCACCGCTCTTACCATAGGATATATTTTAGATAAGATAGTACACCGATCAGAACAGACATATGAACAATAAAAACAAAGTATGCAAGCATTCACACCAACCGTACTCGCAAAAGCATACAAGGAAACAACATCATATACAATACACTTC
Source organism: Oncomelania hupensis (assembly GCA_036898135.1). Classification (NCBI taxonomy): domain Eukaryota; kingdom Metazoa; phylum Mollusca; class Gastropoda; order Littorinimorpha; family Pomatiopsidae; genus Oncomelania; species Oncomelania hupensis. Next base: position 21,319,490 of record CM072518.1, read on the forward strand.
ACATCCATAATAAAGAAATATTAATTTTAAAATACAAATGGCATATTAGATAAAAATAAGATAATAAAATCTGAGAATTCACCATACAAATTTAAAAATGTAACAAAAATTGTGTTACATCTAACAATAATTAATTCATACAATGGTCAGATTAAAATACAAAACCCACCTCATCCCTGTTGCAGAAATAATATATTATCAGTAAAATAGTGTATAAACTAATGCAAAATAATGATGTAAAAATAATTGGATACAAAAACAGCCCTCGCCCTCCTCCCCCTCAGATATAAATGTACAGACTTTACACGCAGGGGCCGGGTAGCTCAGTCCGTAGTTCCAATCCCGGATAGGCCAAAGTGTCCTATCTATCACTCCAAAGTCGTTGGGGCACCACAGATGATCGTTTAACCAGTGTACTCCATCTTCCTCTGTCCTCGGCATCCCTTTTGGCTTCGCTCATTATCAAGCCAGTCCATTCTCGAATCTTCTCATCCCACCTCTTTTTCTGTCTCCTCCTTCTTCTGCCTCCTTGCATCGTGTCTTGCAGGATGGTCTTTGCAAGGCTTTACGCTCGTGACATGGCCATAACATCGGAGTTTCCGCTTCTTTACCACTGTGAGCATGTCATCGTGTTTTCGTGGTTGTCTTTCGGACTTCGTCGTTGGTGATGTGCTGGGTATAGGAAATTCCCTGAAGTCTTCTGTAGCACCTCATCTCCATGCTTTGTATTCTTCGTTGTAGGTCTCCTGTGAGAGTCCGTGTTTCGCAAGCGTATAGGAAGATGATATGACAAGGGAGCGCAGCAGCCTTACCTTGGAGTATAGACTGGCGACCCTGTCTTTCCAAATGGGTTTCAACCTTGTCAAGACAGTAGTTGTTTGTGCGATGCTGGAGAGGACTTCATTTCAGACCCATTGTCTGATACAATGGCTCCTAAATATTTAAGCTTTGCACTGTGTTGAGGGATTGGCCTTGGACTTTGATGTCCGTGTTGATGCCATTGGTGTTGTTGGTCATTATTTTAGTCTTCTCCGCACTTATTTCCATTACAAAGTATAGTATAGTATAGTATAGTATAGTATAGTATAGTATAGTATAGTATAGTATAGTATAGTATAGTATAGTATAGTATAGTATAGTATAGTATAGTATAGTATAGTATAGTATAGTATAGTATTGTATTGTATAAAATAGTATTGTAGGTTTGATATTCCTCTTCTGACAGCGTAGCTTTGCCTTTCTTTGAGGCACACTAATTAGGGAGTAGGCGTATTTAGAATACTTCTTGGGATGAGAATCGAGGTCTAGTCTGTGCACGCACGCATTCCATCGCATGGACTTTAAAGAAGCTCGTGTCCTAAACGGGTGCGAGCCTTCTACACAAATACACCCAGCACGCACTTTCTGCCCATTCCCGGGATTGTGCTCAGTCGTCGGGGCATCAGCTTGGGAGTGTTGGACGCTTTCTGCCGGGTGGTCACTAGGGCTTCCTATGATTGTACTATTTAGCATTATAGGCATTTTATATGTATGTGTTTTGTTGATGATTTATAATGATGTTTGTATTCTATTTTGTTTTTGTAACCGGGGGTTCGCGTAGTTGAGGTCAACCCTCAGCCGTCCCCCGCGTGGGATGTCTTTATTGTAAAGTGACTGGCCGGTGGAGGGCATTCAATTTTCCCACTGGGGTTGTTTCAGCAGATCTTTTATGCGGATCGGGGGTTGTCCGGTCCTGATTTGGCTCGGAAGAGTCCGCTGGACCTAAAGCAACAATAAATCAATCAATCAGTCGTCGGGGCGTCAGACTATGCGCCCACAGGCTGCAAGTGAGCGCCTGTGGTATCCTGGATCGACCAGCGCCTTGAGCGGCTCTTAAGCTGGTAGAGCGCTATATTACAGTGATTAAATAAATTTTAAAAAAATCCACTATTAGGTTCCGATCGATAGCTGCATGGGGAACTAATATTGTTTTTGGCTATTTCCGTTCGTTGTCCGTCTGGGCGCACTTTCCTCTGAAGTGGACCGAAATGGTGAGCCGTATGGGGTGCAACACCGCAATAACATTCGGGATTCGAACTGTGAAAGTAACAGATGAACCCCTAAATGACCCCAGACCTCTTAAGTGCACCCAAGGAAACTTTGCATCTGTTAAAGTCCAGCACTCGTCTTTATTAGTTTTTTTTTAAAAATATGAATAAATAAAGTATAATAATGTTTAGAGCGTCTGCTTCAATACTGGCATTGGATGCAGTCAATTTAAAATTTCACAATTAAAATTGATTTGTATTCCGACTTTTATAATAGCTATCTCTTCAGATCGCCGCGCGTTGAGTTCTAGTAAAGAAAAAGCACGTGATAGCATACTGTATTATTATTATATCATTGGGATTTTTATTTTATTGTTCTTATAATAGGGTTTTACCATTTCAAGATACCTGATGAGATCTAACTCAAATCGCCCAGGCGCCAAATTCTTGCCTTTACAAGCGCAGAGTCTAATGCCCCAGCCACTTGACTATTGACGATTCCCAGTTCGCAATACTAGACTACATTGAATTCTGTTGATGATTCACAGATCACAAGTACACTGTCCCTCACTTGACAGTCATGCGTATCTCCGTGTACCAATCTGCTCTTCAACTCCATGTTATTTAGAAGTAGTTTTATCGCTATTAGTACTGGTCTCCTCAGGTTAAACCCTTGAACTTGAAATCTTTGACACTATTGACTAATTCACAAGAGCCTCTTCGTTAAAATGTAACTGTTTAAATGCCTAGGCTATTTCTCCTTTCACAATACAGGGCCGGGTAGCTCAATTGGTAGAGGGGCTTGCTAGTAACCGAGAGGTCCTACGAATTCCGAATTTGCCAACGTGTGAACATATTATTTTCCCTTTACCATCAACTGGTTTGCTGGTGTCACAATAATGTGACCAGTAGTCGCATATACGCTCCGGTGTCGTGTGACTATAAGCTACAATTAACCTTATTATCTTTCACCAGGAACAGTACAAGGACGTTGTTGCATCATCGGCGCTCATGCGGTTGTGCTTGAGTTGAACGATTTACGATGGCTCATGCTTTAAGTATGCACCCAATAGTCTGACCCGTCTGAACTATTCTTCTACACATTGAATGAGTCAAAGAAGTTGCTAACGTTTTAGAGATTTAGTGGGTGCTGTTTTAATGCGTAACCGTTTATTTACTTGCTTGTTCAGTCTAGAGTCTTGTCTTCTTGACAGCGCACGAATCAAAAGAACCGGATGGTCATCGTGGACATGGTTGCTACGGTGATAGGTTCAGGGCACAACTGAAAAGTACTTCACAACCTTTGCAAAGACATCCAAAGCATGATTGTGACCCACCCATTTTGATTAATTTGAAAGGCATAGGATCCTTTACGTTCACTAATGTAGAGTTTATGAAACTGCCAAGTTTCGCGCTGCTTTTCTTGTTGTTTTTGATCGTCAGTAACTTAAATAGACACATCAGAACCTTTCAGCCTCCCCCTTCCCCCACCCTCACAACCCCATTTTACCTTCTTTCTCACCGCCCTCTACATTCTCTACCCCCTCTCTTTTCCACTCTTCACATAGAGTGTGGCCTGTGTGTCTTTAAAGAACCCTTCTTACTGGCTTTTCTCGGCCTTGAGGTTATTCATTCAAGTCTTATGCAAATGACTCCTAGCTAAGAAGATTTCACTCCGGTTATAGCCTACATTCACCACTAGAAAGTTGTCTTCGCACAATCCTATACTTGAATTAGGCCAAGCTCGTGCTAGAGGAAATACAGTTTCCTGTTCTTTTTTTTTTTAAGTTCATAGAAATCAGAAACAAAATACACAAAAAACACCAAGAAAAATATAACTTTTAAATTTTTTTTAAGTTCACTAATTTCCCCGACCCCCAATGACCACTCTTTTGGATGTAAAAATTAAACATGGCTGGATGGGGAATAGGGATTGAAAGGGAAAGAGGATTGAAAGTTTGATTATTCCTCCTCCTCTTCCTCTTCCTCCTCCTCCTCCTCATCATCATCATTATCATCATCATCGACATCGTCGTCGTCATCACCACCGCCGCGTGTTGTTATTATAGCAATGAGAATTTACAATAATCAATTACATGTAACACACCTTGTCGTTGGTTCTATGTTTCAGATATCATCGGCGTGAGGGATTCTTCAAACAAGACAAGAAAACTATCTCCACCAAACTCCACACACACACAAAACAAACATTCTTTGATGCCTTGCCAACTAATTTAAAACATAATTCTATTTGGTTTTAGAAAGCCTCCCCAAACATAAAAAGCAAGATTGTAACTTAAAGAGGCTGTGCTTTTTTATGTGGACGTTGGAAGGTTTTACTTGGGGAACGTGTACATTTCTAATTCTGTGAGAAAAGCGTCAAGGTGAACCCTTTGTTGCCACGCAAAGCTGGAACTTAGCTTTTCCTTGTGTGACATAACAATTAGGAGAATAGAAATTTCTCGAAACATCTTTATATGACATGACAATTGAGAGAATAGAAATTTCTCGCAACGTGTGAAAATAGGTTTTCCTCATGTGACATAACAATTAAGAGAACCGAAGCTTCGTTGTAAGAAAAGTCAACAAAAAATTTTCCTCTTTTTGGTCACAGAAAAAGGGTACAGTACAGTAAATATAAAAACTTTTTTTAACATATGATCGCGACGATGCTGACACAAAATCCCATGCTTTTAAAATCGTCTGCTGCATCTACTAGATCCTCTATGGCGACTAGGGCGCATCTCTGTGGTGTCGGCGGACGATCGCCCCTGCAGCAGCAACAGCAGCAACAGCCTCACGACAACGAAGAAACGACCAACCTGCTGAATTTCATTAACATGGCGTCTAGTAACATTAAGATGGCCCTCGACAGGCCCACCCGAAATAAGGTAACACGTTTGGCTTGATTTACTCTTGATCAGCTTTTAAAAATTTGATCCAGTGTAGTTTTGTTTATTTATTTTTAAATGTATTTATTTTACATTTTATTTATTTTCACTTTTCTTTTATTTGAATTTTCCCTTCTTTAAAAAAAACCAGTTTCATTCCAATTTAATTTGGATTTTTGGAAAATTAGTTTATTAAACATGTGGGTATGATTATTTTATTTTATTTCGAATCTATTATCTTGTAAACATAGTTTTTTATTTACTTACATTTTATGTGGTAAATTAATTTAATTAAGTTCATTATATAGATGTGGATAGTGAGTCATTTATTGGTTTATTTTTAATTAAAATAAAAATGTATTTTCAGTTTCAGAACTAAAGTATGTCACTTTTGAGCGATAGTGATTTGGTGTTTGAGATGTTAGTTGTTCATAATCATTTAACATATTATTTACTTACCTTTATAAGGGTGCAGTGTTGGGTTTGTGACAAGGGACAGTCTTTAACCACCCTAAGACCTGACGTAAACCAGTGAACCAGTGATGATAGCCATCCTACCCTTCCCCTATCCTATGCCTCTTCTTTCCTCCCCACTCCACCTTACCCGTCTCACCATCACCAACCCCATTCCATGCCATACCTATACTTCACTCTGTACTATAATGTAATGATTTTAGGTATTATTCTATTTGTTACCAAAAAAAATTTATGTTATTCTTTTTTGAAAAGCTGTGTGCTGTATGACTTCTTCAATGTGGGTAATAAAAGATTTGTTGATTTGACTTGACTTAAAAACTCTATAAGTCAACCTTTCTCCATTGTTTCAGCGTAAGGTGAATCACCGCAAGTATCTGCAAAAGCAGCTGAAGAAGTGCGGAGAGTCGGCAGGCAAAGGAAGTATCGGCTCCCCGTCTTCATCTGACAGCCATGGGTCCAGCCACGGAGGTCCTTACAGCTTGCCCTCCAAATCATACCGAAAAGAGGCTTCTCAGATCGGGCTGCAAGTAAAATCCCTAAACGCGCTCTTTGACACCAAGGCCTTGACGGAGTTGCGTCATCTGGAAGAGGGTCGAAGATGGAACAGCAGCCTGGGACATGCCATTAATAGCTCAGAGCTTTCAGCACTTTCGGCTGCCCAAAAGGCATCCTTGAGAAATCGAAAACTGCCAGCGTCTTTCTTCGTGGAACCAGCCCTGAGAAGTTACAGTGGCGTGGATTTCAATGGAGGGGGAGAAAGTGGAGAAGGAGATGGAATGTTGCCGTCGTCTTCGTCGTCATCTTTGAGCCCTGGCCTAGGGCAACGCTTTCATCCGTCCCCGTACCATCACCCTCAGAATCAATATAACGTCAACGGCGAGAGAAGCTCGATGCACGTCAATGGTGGAGGACATGGGGCCAATGGTATAGGAAATTGTTACCCTTCCATTCTGCCCTCGGACACTCTGGAGTCTATCCTCGGACACACTGACCTCAGCGACCTGCTGAGCGGAGGTCATTGGCATCAACGCGAGGCCGCGAACCACACGCCATGCGAGGTGGCTAGCGCCGGCACCTGCAGTCCCAGATCCATCTCGGACTCTTCCGACGCTTTCTACGTACAGCCATCGCCGTCCCCTGGGCTTCACTCCTCATCCTCTCAATCCACGTCTTCCACTCGCAGTCCCTCGTGGTCCCCTTCCTTCCCTCTCCCCCCAGGCTCGGTCAACGGATTGCTACATACTAATAGCTTCTCTTCTGGGTCAGTGCCTCGCGGTGAAGAACCTCAGCATCTGTCTGGCACTATTACGCATAGCCAGTTCTTCATGACCAGGGAGGACAGCCTCGCCACAGACAGTCTTCAGCTTCATCACTCAAGTCACCTCCCACAACAGCAGCAGCAGCTTCCCAACCAGGGGCCTAGCCACGGTGAAAGTCAAAGACAATTTACTGCCGGACATTATGACATGCACATTCATCAACCTCAGCAGCCACCACAGCTTCCGATTTCATACGCTGATGGATCATTCAGCGCAGTTCCACATGCACATCAGCATCCAGCGACGTCTGATCACATGACGGCCAACACCCCAGTTACTCCTGCCCAATCCTATTCCCTCTCTCCATCTGTGTCTCCCATCTCAACTGATTCTGACTTGAGCTACTTTACAGGGCGGGCTACAGCCTCGGTCTATTCCAACAACCACCCCACAACCCCAACCCGGCATCTTTCAAATCACCACCTGCACCAGCATCAACAGCAGAATCAGCATATTCAACAGCAGCAGCATCCTCTGTCGCACGATGATCTGAACTCCAGGCAGCATCAATCTCAGCCACCGCAACATCAGTCGCAACATCAGCAGGATCAACCGCAACAGCTTCCTAATTTCCCTCAAGCATTTTCTATCAGCAGAAACGTTGGCCTTTGTGGACACAATGCTAACGAACATCTGAGCTATACTGACACTATGAACAGAGAAAGTCCTTCACTTTCTGGCTGGGGGTTTACCGGCAATGCTAACGGCAATAACAGTTGTTTTAACCACATGTGTTAGTACACGTCTACAGCTTATTACATAAATATTGTGCACATGACTTCAAGTGTATAACGATAATATGGTGCTCTCGTATTATTTACAGATGACAAACACAGAGTTGCTGAATTGTAAGCAGTGCAGCTCAGCTGGAAAGCCCTACGTCAGATTTAGTGTAAGATGTTAGCTTTTTTGTTCAATCTGCAAGATACAACCAACATTGCGTGAACTAATACTGTAAAAAGGTTGACGGTTCAAGGTGTTCCCGTAAGCTTTTGATCGTTGTGGTGAATTGCGTTTGGGACCTATCTTTTCTCTGGGTTCGGAGAACTCATTGCATTAAAAGAAGTGAGAAAAACGCGTCTCTTAAGCTAAAAATACCTGTAACTGCAAAAACAGTTCGCGTGTGGTTTTTGTTTCAGTTATTTGAAAACAGCACGAGTAATGGGGTTTGTCTGGCCCTGTACTTTCCTGAATCTCAAAGGACAACAACGGTGCAAGGCAAGGTTAATCATGCTGGCGAAACTAACATTGAATACTGGAGTGGTGATTTTTTCTAACTGTTATAGGTTAAGTTTGACCATGCTACATATACTGCTCTAACTCTGTGTAATTCGGCAATTTGCAGTATTGAAACCATACAGCACAGTTGGTGAATCAAATAATGATTATATAACTCATTGATCACGCGCGGGGTGCTTTTCCGTTGAATTTAAGGCGGCCTTTTACATTGCCAAGTCAGTCTTGCGGATTGCTGTTCATCTTAGGCATTCCAGACGTTGAATACATTGAAAGCAGTATTGGAGAAATAAACAGTATTTTGCTTTTACTACTTTCTCTCTGCCTAGAGTTATGTACATGGCTGTTGGCTTCATTGAAGCTGTGAAGCAAACATAACTAAATTGGAGGACTATTATTCACCTACTTGCACCGCACTTGAAAAACAGTAACCTCAAACAAAAATTGTGTGTATATATATATATATTTATTTTATTTTTATTTTTTGGTTTGTTTGAGGGATTTTTTTTCTAAAGAGGTTTGAATCGAATTACAAGTTCACCGCGGAAATGGCGCTGCAGCGTTTGAAACTCTTTCAGTCTTTGTAGTTAATAGGCTTACGTCAAAGAAAAGTTTTCTGCGCGGCAAAAACCTGACTTGCTTTCAACACAAAGTTAATTATGGATTTGCTTTAGTAGATTAAAAAGTCAAATCGTCAGGTTTGTGATACAAGGATTTTGTATAATTGCTTTTTGGGAGAGACATTTTTTTAAATTTAATATCAAAAATGTTTAAATTTTAATCTTGGAAAAGAACATTGTCCACAAGCCAGAAACCAAAGGCGCCTGACAGGTGTGGGTTCGATCCAGCATCTGGGCGTTATGTTTCTCCGAATATTATTTACTTTCGACTCGGGCAACGTCTCGGGGGTTTTCTCCGGGTACTCCGGTTTGCTCCCCCCCAGCAAAAATTTCAAAAATTCACAAATAATGTTAGGTAGGTTGGGTTTAGGCGCGCCACTGGCTGCGACTACGCCTTCCCCGGGGCAGGCGGCCCAGAGTTTCCCGATAGAAAGGGATAAACTGCAGCAAACAAAAAAAAACAAAAAAAAAATTGCGCGGTTATGCATTTGGCAAATATTTTAATTTGTCAGAACATTTGAACGTGGTAAAAATTGTGGTATTATGTGATAACAAGTAAGCATATACTTTGTAACTTTATAGAAATATACGTCGTAGGAAAAGAAAAACATGCGTAATCTTTGAAAACCTGGACAAAGCCGTTGTTTTTGGGGGGATGGGTGAGAGGTAGGAGGAATGAAAGAAGGGGGGGGGGAGGGGAAGGGGAGAGAGAAACATGCACATCAATGCATACACTTGTGTGTTCACAGCCCACGCTCGCACGCAGCCTCTGCTTCTCCAACCGCGTATTTCCAACTTTGTTGTGTGTGTGTGTGTGTATGTGTGATTTGCACAGGGGTTATTTTGAATTAAATATTGCTGACGTGGTATTAAGCATTTGAATGCATCCGCTGACTTGTGCTTTAGCTTGCGCTATTCACTCTTTGAAACGATTACATGCGTTGTTTGGATGTGAGATGAATAACATACAACAAGAGCAGGTGCGTGGATTTTACTCTCCTTCTTCCACCATGGATACTGTTAGTGAGTCGACCATATCTAACAACTCTTTTATGGACTCCAGTCCGGAAACCTTTAGGGGAGACAACTGCTACGTAGTGTTTTACACAAACGCTTTGTTGTATCTTTTTTTTTTTTTTTTTTTTTTGGGGGGGGGGGGGGGGGGGGGGGGGGGGTTAAAAAGTACATTCATTTGTGTTGGATTCTTCAGTTTTCCAAGTTGTTTGAGGGCTAAATTGAAAACAACGACGACAGCACCAACAGTAACAACAGCAAAAAACAAATGCATCGGAAAAGATTAATCCCTTATATAATGAGCACGAATTAGGATGAGTATGTGGACATTGTTATGCACTGTATAAGTTATCATTAATTTCATTTATACTGATAATATATACTAAAGTATAAAAATATACTACTGAAGTGCGAGATGTCGGCGAGAATTGCTGTGTCACATAAAATCCAAAGGTAGACATCTTTGAATCCATGTTGGCAACAATGGGGCAAAGAATGGCGAGAAACAGCCTCTTTAACGTTGGTGCGTGCCTCTGCGTCCTCAAATAGATGGACGTTCTGTATTCAATCAGCCCTATTCAACAGCTCTGTAGAGTCTGATCTTCGGGGATCACTTTATTTTATTTCGTTTTAAAATGTCTTTAATTCCCTATCGACGATGCATATTTCGGGCTCACTTGTAAACGTTAAAAAGAATATTTTATTGTGCAAGGAGTACAATTGTAAAATTCGTTAAATTAACAGATTTTGTGTTTATATATACCTACATACTTGAATTACAAAATAATAATAATAAGTAAACCTTTCTTTGAAATTTCTAAATAGCTAATAGATGCAAAATATTGTTTCAAGTCAACGCAAAATGTTTTCCATTACAAAGTTTTAAACAAATCTTTATTTTTTTTATGTCCTAGAAAGTTAAAACTTACGGAAATAGAATTTCTTTTGTAACTGTACTTTATTTGCATTACGTACTGCGCATTGCGAGAACATCTGTTTTTATTTCGTTCAGGACTGATGATTGCGACGAAACGATGTTACTGTCATTATCATTGGTTAATTTGATGTTTTCTACAGTGTTTGACTGGATATTGTTTTCTTTTTTATTCCATCAATTTAAACGTGGATATAACGGGAAACGTGTTTTTGACGAGGAAGCACGTGGAACATAATGTTGATGGCATATAACAATTATCAAACGCGAAACAAATTCAAAACAATGCAAATCAAAGTTCAAAATATATATGTACAGAAGGTGATTTTATTTTAAAGTTTAAACCATCAACCCAGACATTATGTTGTTGTTATTTTGTCCGGAAAAGTAACCTTTCCTGAAATTTTTTTTTCCGTTTCTTTTATTCTTCGAAAAACAATATTTTTCTATGTATTTTCCATAACCGCAGCTCAAAGAATTTACGCTTGAAAACAAAGATGTGTTCAGTTGAATTTTGTTAACACTTTGCTTTTATCTATGTATTCACATGCAGCTCAGAACAAATTTTTATTTCCTTTTGTATCCAGGAATAACAAAAAGTGTTCGAAATTTTCAAAAATAATTCAATATAAAACGGTGATGAATTGACGAAGTGGTGTGTTGGTTCGATTAAGCGTGACGCGTTTTCGTAAGTATTATTCACAAGTATTTTGCAATTATTCCTGAGTTTGACTCCTTCTATTATGTTGTTACTTTAATTGATTTAATATAGTATATATATATATATATATATATATATAGGCTTATAAACTATGGTTTCTGGGCACCTTAAAAGTCACCAACCGGTCATTTGGGCACCCGACTTTGGATCTGGGGACCCAGCTGGGTCCCCGGATCCAAGGCGGCTCCCAGAAAACGATCTTAGGGTAAGCGCAGTGCCTCGACGATTAGGGTAAGGCAGTGCCTCGACGATTAGGGTAAGGCAGTGCGCTCGAAACGGGTTAGGGTTAGGGTTAGCGGTCCGTCTACAAGTGATAATTTACATATAATTATAGTGGGGGTACCCAAAAGCAAGGGGGTATATCTATATATATATATATATATATATATATATATATATATATATATATATATATATATATATCTATATCTATATCTATATCTATATCTATCTATCTATCTATCTATCTATCTATCTATATATATATATATATATATATATATATATATATATATATATATATATATATATATATATATATATATATATATATATAATGTAGTTTAATTATTTTATTTTAATTCAATTTATGCTTTTTCATGTTATTATTAAACAAAATTTAGTATGTTCCTTTTTATTTGTAATGAAAAACACTGAAAATTATCGATGTTGCAGTTGATCGTGCATGGAATTTTTTTTTCTGTTGTGAATTATATTTTTAAAGTTCTACTTTTATTTACACATTTTTTGGAAAATATATGCACAATTTTACAAATTTAATATCAAATAAACTTGAATATATATAAATCCTAGAACGCTGGGTTAGAACACTATGTTCCCTGTGATGATAAATGAAGCATTATATTTTAGCGGTATTTTCATTTCATTTTGTACTGTTATATTTTGATTGATTGTGCCATAATTTGTAAATGTACTTTAAAAAAATATTCATATGCTTTATCAAAATACATATAAAGACAACAATTAAAACTTAATTGTTAACTCGAATTGTTCATTATAATTCAGTGTGCATGACCGTTTTTTTTTTAAAGAATATATTTCAATATAAAAACGTAATGGTCTTGGTTACATTTAATCTTGCTTGCTTTTCCGTGGGGGCTATACAATTTGTAAAAGTACGTTTACATTTTAAAAAGCTGCATAACTGTTATTTTTTTTAAGAAGTACGTACTTATGGAAATGTTACGTTTTCTGAGATATTTGAGAGAGAACGCGTCTCCGTAGTTCAATTATCAATTATCAATTTCCCTATAGAAAGGATTAATAAACTGCAACAACAACAAAAAAAACAACAACAACAAATTGGGGATCCGGAGGTTTCAGTATAAATAGTATCCCCACTTTCTGGAAATTTAGTGCTTTAAATTCCCACTGTCGCTGTCTTTCTCCTTGTTCTTTCTCATTCCTACTCTGTTCTATGAATCTACTATACTATCTTCTTCTTCGCTAGACCAGTCATCTATCTTTTTCTTGAAAATTCTTCCGGTCAAAACTCCTCATTTGGGTGTGAGGTCTGTTGGATCAGCTTGGGAATATTGGACGCTTTCGCCAGGTGGTCACTGGGGCTTCCTATGATGTTATTATTTAGCAATATAGGCATTTTATATGTATGTGTTTCGTTGATATTTTATAATGATGTTTATATTCTATTTGGTTTTTGTAAACGGGGGTTCGATAATATAGAGTATAGCCTCAGCGTGGGCTATCTTTATTGTAAAGTGACCGGCTGGTGGAATGCCCTCAGTGTTACCACTAGGGTTGTTTCGGCAGATCTGTATGCGGATCAGGGGCGAGTTCTCTTTCAGCAAAGTTGTGGTCTTGATTTTGTGGTCCTGATTCGGCTCTTTGCAGTCCGCTGGACCCTGTAAGCAATGAATAACTAACTAATTGCAACTGAAATCAACCTTTTCTGTTGATCCGGAAGGTTTGGTGGAGGACAGAGCAGAAATTGTAGGCGAGAAACTGTGCTCGTTTGCAAAAAATGTCCGCCTCAACGTTAGACAACTCTAGCGCAACATGCGGGCAAGCCGGCCTAAGTTGTTTCCCCTCGTTTTTCCGAGCATGGTCTATTATTGAAACCTGAACATGCTCCTATCAATGTGGAAAATAAACGAATGACTCGGAATCGCACTAAAGAGTTCCCTTCAAAATACGAACTTTCTTCCAATCTGCAACTCAAACTGGGCTCTATGCACATGTCGGCGGCATGGTCACGTGGCGCGGGAATAACAAAGCGGTCATGGCTTCTTTTAGCTCGCTCGCGGGTACACCAATGCTGCTTAAATTTTTTAAATTTACCGACATTTTGGGATATTGTGATGTTTTGAACATAGCACATTCGTGCAATAATGATAAGAGACAAATTATTATCAGGGGACAGGCCTTTTTTAAAGAGCAATTTGTCACTGACATTCAGTTTAGAGTTCATCAATATTTCATCTTTTAGATTTAGATTTTTTTTAGATTTAGATTTTAATGCTTTATTGTCCCTTTTTATCGGGAAATTCTGGGCCGCCTCCCCTGTGGAAGGCGTAGTCGCAGCCTGTGGCGCGCCCAAACCCAACCTACCTAACATTATTTGTGATTTTTTTGAAATTTAGAAATTTTTTAAATTTTTTAAATTTTTTTGAAATTTTGCTGGGGGAGCAAACCGGAGTACCCGGAGAAAAACCCCGAGACGTTGCCCGAGTCGAAAGTAAATAATATTCGGAGAAACATAACGCCCCGATGCAGGATCGAACCCACACCTGTCAGGCGCCATTGGTTTCTGGTCTGTGGACAAGGCAAGTTAGTCCCGCCTTAGCCCACTTGGCCACAACGCTCGCATAGTTTCGATAGTGGAAATCGATGAAAGGAAATGTTCTTTTCTTTGAATAAAGGTTTACGTCGGAGTTAGAGCATCCAAACACAGCACAGTACTTCACCATTTTCAAACTCGAGCACGCTGTGTTATTCCCGCAGCACGTGACCGCCACGCCTTTGTGCATAGAGCCCATTGGAAAAGCAACTATAGGCTTACATATATCATCTTTAAAAATAATAAGCTTAATCACAGTCTTTAAGACATAATTGTATGTATATGCATATACCAAGTTTTACTAATGTAGCCATATCAATTTTGACAAATACGACTTGTTCTAAGATTCGGTTGGTTATTGCGTTAAATGCGAAGTTTATGTTGTGTTAGTTAAATGCGAAGTTAATGTTGCGTTAAAACGAATTAACGAGTCTCCAGCTTCAATAAAATGAGAGCGTATCGGGGTTTTGTCAATAAATTCTGTATTTTGTGTTGTGTACCTTGCCTTGAATATATGATAATGCTTCTTTACATAAACATGTTGTATTTGCTTCGTCACGACTGACTGTGATAATTATATCTATGCAAATACTGTGTATATATATATATATATATATATATATATATATATATATATGCTTGACAATAATTATTAAATAAACTTGGGATTTGATGCAAGCAGTTTCTTTTTTGAGTGTGTGTATGTTTGTCTTGTTTGTCTGTCTTAAGTTTTATGAGTGTGTATGTTTGTCTTACCTGTCTGTCTTCATCTCTCTCCCCTCCCTCCTTCCAGCCTCAGCCCACCTCTCTCTCTCTATCTCTCCCTCCCTACCCTCCTCCCCCCCCCTCCACCCTCCGGTTCATTCATGACTTTCTTAATACCTCCGCACTCTACAGGAATTCCACCTTCACGGGGCAACCTTATCCCGTAATCCCCCTCCCCCTTCCCACACACACCCACTAACCCCTCCCATCCCTTCCCTCCATCATCTCCCGCTGTTCTTTTATCATCATCTAGTACACGTCTTTCTTTCCAAATACCACTCTGCCGGAAATTCAACCGTCATTTTGCGACTTGTGCCCATACTGAATTTTAATTAAAAATGTACCGGCGGTACAAAGGCGTCCTTTTTACGCTGAACAAGACCGCCATTCAATCGCAAAAACAAAATCCCCGGAGTGGAACCCAGGAATGTACTACTGTGCATGTCATCATGGCTGTTTGTCCTTTTCGTCATTTCTTTTCCTTTTCAATGAAGTCTGGGTGGAAGTCGGTGTGTGTGGAGTTTTTGTTTGTTTGTTTGATTGTTTTCTTTGCTGTTGTTTTGTTTTTGGTGGAGGCGTACCTCGTGTCGTATAAAACCACTTCTTTTCAAATCACATCCGGACGCAGTTATGCCGCAGATGTGATTTTTCACGTCAACTGTCGTCGCGAAACAAAATGTCATACCAATAAATTTCCATCAAACACGCGCATGAAATCCCTGTTCAATCCTAAAGCCCTGCGATAATAAAATTTTTTACCCAACAAAACTCTCAAACCTGGTGGAAAAACATTGTCACTGTTGTAGCCTACAAAAGGTTCCCGTTTCCAAATACTGCATGATCACGTAAAAGAAAAAGAAAGGATCTTTTACTCAATGAATATTTTCCGTCCACCAACAGCGATCCTCCCAGAACGAGTGGGAGGAAAGTATTCCTGAAAGACATTAACGTACCTCACCTTCAAAGCACTGGCGCTCGTAGCTGGGAACGATTGCGTCCTCTCTGTAGAAAGCGTCCATATCAATACTTTTATATCATAGCGGCTGTGCTTCAAAGCAATGTGATAGTCTACTATCAACTGTGACGGAAAATCTTCATTTGGGAACAATAAGTTGTTGTTTTTAAAAATATTCTATACTGTAAATTTGGGGCCGATGCGAATGGTTGGGGACATCCAGTCATATCCAATCCTTTTCTATCCCTTAACTCGAAAGTCGTTGGGGCACCACAGATGATTTTTTCAACCAGCGTACTCTCTCTCTCTCATTCTCTGCCCTCAGCAACCCTCATGGCTTCGCTCAGTGTCAAGCCAGTCCATTCTCGAATGCTGTCCTCCCACCTCGTTTTCTGTCTCCTCTTCTTCTGCCTCATTGCATCATGCCTTGCAGGATGGTCTTTGCAAGGCCTGACGCTCTGGTGACGTGGCCATACCATCGGAGTTTCAGTTTCTTCTCCACTGTGAACAAGTCATCGTGTTGTCCAATGGCTTGTGTGATGGTCTGTCGGACTTGGTCGTTGGTGATGTGCTGGGTATAGGAAATGCCTAGTAGTCTTCTGTAGCACCTCATCTCCATGCTTTGTATTCTTCGTTGTAGGTCTGCAGTGAGGATCCATGTTTTTACGAGTGTATAGGAAGATGGAGATGACAAGGGAGCGCAGCAACCTTACCTTGGAGTGTAGACTGGTGGTCCTGTCTTTCCAAATGGGCTTCAACATCCAGTCAACTGGACCATATTTTGTAATGTTGATGTTACACATTGTAATGTTTGATATATTGAATGGAAAAACAACAACAAGAGAACTGCTAGCATTCAAAGTGTACCATAATGAGCAACAAATATGTACATAAGCCTAAGGAATGCTAATGTCGACAAAAACAAGACAAAGCAACACAATGCACATTTTGGATCTAAACAATTCATCAGGCAGACAAAAACACAAGAGACAACAAAACAATAGAACTCCAAGAAAGCAAGAAATGATATTTAGAAAGAAGACGAGAAGAAGAAGTAGTAACAAGAAGCCTGAAGATGATCTTAGCTCGAGCATGTGCATTGTGTCGTTTGGTCTTGTTTTTGGCGAAATTAGCATTACTTTGGCTTACGTACACACTTGTTTCTCATTACTGGGTGATAGGACATTTGTGTTAATGCTAAACTTGAAATAATAGCCTGCTCAAAGCGCTCAGTGAAATTAAGGACAGTATAAAATAAGGTGAAGATGTTAAGGAAGAAGAAGGTTGGGGGAGTGGGGCGGAGGGAAGGCCAAAGTCATGCAATGGCCAGTGTAGTCAAACAAGTGGTGAGTAGGCCACTCACACACTTCGTGGCGGACGCTAACTACCTTCTCATTGTCTAACATCACAGGTGTATGGCGGCCTACTAGCGCCAAAGCCTGATAATTACAATTACCAGGCGATAATTACAAATATAATGGGATAATTACAATTATCAAGAGATAATTACAATTATCATTGAAAATTTACAATTATGTTCGCGTGATCATGTTTAATTTTCAGTTTGGGCTCTAGCAATCCGCCCGGAAATGCGCCAAAACCGAAAATTGTAATTATCACATATATAATAATTACAATTTTCGCTTGATAATTATAATTTTCACGTGATCATTCTTAATTCTGGTAAGGCGGCTTACTAGCGCCAAAACCATCATTTACATGTATCAGTGATGATTGTAATTAACACGCGTTCTGTGTAATTCACAGAGATACCGATCACTCGAAGATAGTTATAATTTTCAATGATAATTGTAATTATCCCTTAATAATTGTAATTATCTCATCATATTTGTAATTATCAGGTTTTGGCGCTAGGAAAGAGTGGCAAATACTGATAATTATTAATTAACTCTGTGGATTACCGATATCTCTGTTAATTACACTGAACACGTGATAATTTCAATTATCTCGTGATAATGGTAACTCTCGGTTTTGGCGCTAGTAGGCCGTCATACAGGTGTCAATAGACGATCAGTTAAAGGGACCCACTTAGGCCGTTCCACCTCCCTCCTCCCTTTTTATCTCTTCGACAGAACCTCTTAACATTCACAGTGAGTGTTGCCGCTCTGAAATAAATAAGATTACAAACAAAACAATAACTTTTAAAAAAGTAAAGTTATGTTTTAACTCCATAAATTCCGTCGTTTATGTGGCTATTAATAGCAACCTCTAGCCAGCGTTCTTGCGCTAACAGTAGCATCTACAGAAGCCGGTAAGAAGCAGAACTCATTTGCAACAAAAATGCGCGGTTAGGTGTTTGGTTTTAAGTTGATACAACAGACACTAACCTTCCCTAACTCGGACACCAAGACGCACTCTTGAACCCGCGTGGTATATTCAAAAAATAGGGTTGAAGGTCACATGGCTACCGTACAGTTAAACAGGGGAAATCACTCCATATCAAGACAGAAAATGGAAAGTTCAACGTATAGTGGTTTTTTTAAGCAAAGACATCCCACATTATCATTGTAACATGCGAAGCTTCAGGATAAACCCGTTTTGCCCGAAGTAAACAAAGTCTTCGAATTGGGGCCTTTAAAATAAATAAATAAATAAATAAATTAATAAACATGTTCTTCAAATAAGTGCCTCACAAATAGCATCAAATGGTTCGCGAGTTAAGTGTTTGCATTTTATATAAATACACAGATTTACGTCATGAAATAATGTATGTTTAAGCCTATCTTTGATAGCTGTTTTGTAGCTTCATGTAGTCTACCGTTCTCTTATATTGCCGATCACCAACATATTAATGCTTATTCAAAGCGTAGCAAGTCAAAATTCCTTCAATGTTGTGATAACCATTAAAAGTTTCTGCTTTTTTTTCTTTTTTTTAATCCATTACATGATATAGACACTTGCTACAATTTTGAAAAAAAAAAGTCCTTATTTAGCGGCCTTTCCACTCTTTTAAGAAAAGCTGAAAAGAACCTGTCGAAGCCTGCGCTTCTTTGAGAAGTTTTCTGTAGCGTAATATTGAACATTGAAAAGATGCCTTTCTTCTTCTTTCAGGTCATTGAAAGTACCTTAGATGTTTACAATGTGGCTGTGCTTAGTACTGAGCTCCGTAAAACTTACTTTAAGGACGTAGAAGTTAGGAAGGAGAAAGAAAGAAGAGAGGGAGAAAGACAGAGACAGAGAGACGGAAATAGAGAGTCAGACAAACAGACAGACAAATAGACAGAAAAAGAGACAGGAAGAGAGACAGACAGAAACAGCTAGACAGAGACTGAGACTAGTGGAGGACCCCAAAGTTGTGTGGTGTGTGCCCTTGTGCGCGCGCGCGCGTTTGTGTGTGTTTGTGTGTGTTCTTGTTTACACAGTGTTATCTGGACAAATCAGTGAACATTTACATAACTTGTATTGGCATGCCTTGTTTTGGCGTCAGAACAATGATCCGTTAGGGCTGGGTTAGGGTTAGGGTTAGGGCTTGAACACTTCAAACTACTTACAAATGAGGACGAAATATGACCCATTGTCAGCACAAAGTAGGTGGCGCTTCGGGGAAGTCATGATAATACTGTGTAACCTCGGCTGGGTGTGTGCGTGTGTGTGGGTGCGTGTGTGCATGTGTGTGCGTGTGTTTGTATTTATGTAGGTATGATTGTGTGCGTGCGTGTGTGTGTTATAAGTGTGTTTATAGCTATTTAGTGCTTGTAAGGTCTTTTCGATTCATGTTGAAACTGCTTTGGATTATTTTTCAGTCACTATTTTTTGTGTTTTTCTAGACAAAGGAGTTTAGACTTAGGTATTAAAGGCTGATCTTGCACTTTCTTTCCTTAGAGCTCAATGGATGTGTTTGGGCGTGGTGTGGGAGAGGGTGTATACGTGGGCGTGAGGAAGTATAGAGGGTGTGTTGATTGCAGACGTAATGAGATGCAAAAAGCTATTGACTACAGACCGCCTTTAGAAGGGATGCAAATGGCACTACCTCCCAAACGCTTCACAATTTCCATCCCAAATCCCTCCGAAAGTAGAGTATACAGAGGTTTACTAAATAAAAGAATAAGCACGAAATAGTATGTGTAGGCCTGTGCGACAACAACGGCGATTATGACGAGGAAGAAGATGATAACGACGGCGATGATGACGACGATGATAGTGATGGTGATGATTTGGGGTCTTGAACTGCTTGTAACATCAAGTCTAGAGCTTGTTCAGAGTAGTTAAGCCCACGTCAAGATCCAATTATCTGCGTGTTCTTTGAACAACGCAGGCGACGCGAGATCAGGAAAGAAAGTTCCGTGATCAGGGGAGGTAATCACTTTGTCATCCGGCCAGCCAAGTTTCAAGGACTACAGAGTTTCCTTCCCTTTACGGGATATGACGTCATTGATTGGCTGACTAGGCAGGTGACACCTCTTTGTTTGGGCAAGGAACTGTGATGAAGCCGCATTATCAGGCGAGCTGTAACAGGTTTCAACCCATAACCGGCATGCCGTCATATTAGCAAAGACTATACGTAAGTCTTAATACACGGTCCGTGATAGGTAATTGTCAATAGTTAAAATCATACTGTCATGTAGTCACAATGAACTGTTTTAAAAGTACAGCACCATCATTTTGTCCCAAATTTAAAATCGAGAATTTTTAAATACAAAATAATAATAATAATAATAATAATAATAATAATAATAATAATAATAATAATAATAATAATAATAATAATTATTATTATTATTATTATTATTATTATTATTATTATTATTATTATTATTATTATTATTATTATACAATACAATACAATACAATAAACACTTCTTTATCACCCCAAAAGGAATTTCAGCAGGGGCAGAATCACATTTTAAATTCATATACATTAAGAATTCACAATAATCACATTTTAAATTCAAATTCATCAACAGTACACAATAATCACATTTTAAATTCATATATTTTAAGACTTCACGACAATCCGCTTTCATCCACATCATACTAATCGAAAACAATATCCAATTTTTTTCCTCTTTCTCTCTCTTTCTCTCTCTCTCCCCTACACACACCATCACAAATACACACAGGAACACACACACACACCCACACACACACACACACACACAACCGTGTAGAAACGCCGTTGTGATGACTGTCATAAAACTCTACATACATTATTTTGACACTTTTAACATTGTTTTGACATTTTTCCATTTTTTGAAGCTATCCCTAACTCTTACCCTAATTCTAACCCTAACCCAAACCCTAACTATAACCGCAACCCTTAACCTAACCCTAAGCCTAACACATCCCTAACCCTAACGGAACATTGTTTTGACGTCAAAATAACGGGGCCGTCAAAAGAAAGTACGTAGAGTTTCAAGTGTATGTCAGAGTAACGGCGTTTCTACCTAGCCACACACACACACATCACAACATTCGAGAATGGACTGGCTTGACACTGAGCGAAGCCATGAGAGTAGCTGAGGACAAAGAAAGATGGAGTACGCTGGTAAAACGATCGTCTGTGGTGCCCCAACGACCTCCGAGTTACGGGATAGGATAGGATAGGTAGCATAGTGTGTAAGTATGGTAAGGAATTCCATAACTGAGGAGTATCCCCTTATTTTGTGTAGAATAAAGCCTGCTTTACTCTCTATGTTATGATGAACTAAAATAAGTTAGGTGCAATGATGTGTTGACAAATATTTAAAAAAATTAAATGCAACCATCTTCGTCATTGTTATTATTTATGTGTGTAAAAAAGCGTCATCATAAATCTTGTGTCACGATGAACCAATGTAATTTATATCTTTACCTTATTTGTATGCACGTACGTAAACAACATTCTTAAAAACAAAATTACGGCAAAATAGTCATTATTGCTCTAGTCATCATTCGTTTTATACTAAATAATCTTCGTCCGTAAAATAAATACTTTGTTGGTTGCATTCTCTTGCGGATTAGGATATTACGCTTATTGTCATTCTGTGCATCTTTTTTATGAGCTGGCTTCTTCTTTATAGTATTATGACACTGTTTGGTCGTTGGTTAAAGTTGCTGTAGCACAGATTGCACTATGGCACCGCGAAGTGTGCTGGAATTATTTGTGTAACGTGGGGTTTTTGGGTTGCTGGGCTCTGCACAATGGAATGTTGTAACCCTCACGCTTTATTCTATGGGAACTGCTAGTTAGTCACCCGGGGAATTACTTTAATACATTTATTTGTTTAGCTCGGTCTGTGTTAAGGCTGGGGTACAGAGATAGATAGAAAACTGGTAAAAGATCACTGTCACACTAGCTTTCACACGGCTATGAATCAAATGTAGTCCAGCCACTTGACAGTTAAAATCACACATTTATTTCTTCTACTCTATACAATATCTTCGATGTACTAATCTACCTTAAAAAGTCAAGAGTCAATGCAAATGGTTCGATCGCTGATAGTCTAGGCAGCTGTTATGTCTTCATAGGGCACTGGCTACTAGAGTTCATGTAGATTGGACTACTGTGGTCCGTTTTACAGTTTTCTGAAGAGTGGACTACTGTGGTCCGTTTGCTATCAGTGTTAGCGCACTTTTTCCTATGCACTTAACTGTTGTGTAGCGGGTTTGAAGCCCTTCGTTGCGGTAGCTTCTGGTACACGCTGGGTCGTCGTGTAGTTTGGGTCCTTGACACGCTGCTGTGTCTTGGAGAGTGTTTTCCAAGGTTGCTCTCTCAGTCCTGTGCTGTAGAGGCTAAACAGCCAACTCGTTGTTTCTGTGGAGTTGGGCGCACGGGATATCTCGCCTGCTCGTCTGTAACATAAGAGACGAAATTCTGCACAACCTTGAATAATAGGTCTGTGCAGAGCGTCTCACTGAAAGCCAAAGTAGCCCTCAGTGATAGCTCCACATCTCTATACATAAGCGACGAACATTCTGCTACGTCCGTGGTCCACTGGAATCTCAACTCTAATTTCCGATACATACATAAATATAAATCGTGGCTAATTATACACATAAAGAATTAATAATATTATAAACATTCACTGGTACAGCCACTGGTCTGCAAACATACATATAGGTTAACCAACAGTGGTTCCGTCAGGTATACAACATGGCGGCGCAACCGGTCGTGTTTCGCCACGTGGTCACGCAACGTTGGACGAACAATTCAAATCTATGCATAGCAAATTCCACAAACATAATTTTAACAATAATATAAATATATCACGATGAAACAGAAGTATGTTCATTTACCTGTTTGACAAAGTCAGGCTCGTGGCTACTTGATTGAATTCTAAGATTCTCAAGTCCTGCTTCCTGGTCTATTCAGGAGAGATCTTACTGCTAACTGTGTAGCTGTTTACTGCTCCTCGTTTCAAAAACGACTGCCGTTCTATCTCTCTATTTGAATCAACCAGACCTGGCTGAGTCCATTCTAAACTATGTTCCCGTAGGCTGGTAATCGATTCGCCTAACGTAGCTAGGATGATGTCATTGCCTTCGCTCTTACCGTCAAATTACCACTGTGTGTAAACGGCAGTATACCATTGCTACGCTTGATTACTTCCATCGTCTGCTGCAGCCTAACATTAACATTCTAAGATTACAATGACTAAACAAGGCTACAACATAAAGTAAGCAGGGTAAAACTAGTCATATCGCGACAATTTGTGGTTATTGATTTTGTTTAGAGTTTAAAGAAAACATTGGAGAAGGATAAGAACAGTGACCAAGGAGTGAGAAACGAAGAAAACGAAAATAAAGAAGAAGAAGAAGAAGAAGAAGAAGAAGAAGAAGAAGAAGAAGAAGAAGAAGAAGAAGAAGAAGAAGAAGAAGAAGAAGATGATGATGATGATGATGATGATGATGATGATGATGATGATGATGATGATGATGATGATGACGATGACGATGACGAAGACGAAGACGAAGACGAAGACGAAGACGACGACGAAGAAGAAGAAGAAGAGGAACGACAATGACAACAACAACAACAACAACAACAACAATAACAACAACCAGAGCAAGAAAAGAGGTAGAGGAGGAAGAGAATGATGATGAAGATGGAGGAGGAGCAGGAAGGAATTGAGGGATGGGAAAGTCGAGTGTGTGTAACGTGGGGTTTTATTGTTGCTGGGCTCTGCACAATGAAATGCTGTAACCCTCACGTCTTATTCTATGGGAACTGCTAGTAAGTCACCCGGTGAATTACTTTAATACATTTATTTGTTTAGCTCGGTCTGTGTTAAGGCTGGGGTACAGAGATAGATAGAAAAATGGTAAAAGATCACTGTCACACTAGCTTTCACACGGCTATGAATCATATGTAGTCCAGCCACTTGATAACAGTTAAAATCACACATTTATTTCTTCTACTCTATACACGATCTTCGAAGTACGAATCTAACTTAAAAGTTCAATTGTCAATGCGAATGATTCGCTCGCTGATAATCTAGGCAGCTATTATTTCTTCATAGGGCACTGGCTACTAGCGTTCATGAAGAGTGGACTACTGTGGTCCTTTTGCTACAGTTTTAGTGCACTGTTTCCTGGGTACTTAACTGAAGTGTTGCGTTTTGAAGCACTGCGTTGAGGTAGCTTCTGGTACACGCTGGGTCGTCATGTAGTCTTTGACTTTTGGTACGACGTTTGGGGCTATCTGCGCACGATGCTGTAGATGCCTCGGCAGCCAACTCGAATCGTAGATTAGGTTCTGCTCTTCTGTTGAGTTGGGCTCACTATATCCTGCCTGCTCGTCTGTTCGACAATCTCAGGCCCGTGGCTACTTGATTGAATTCAACAATTCAACAAGCACTGCTTCCCTGTTCTATCAGTGGAGATATTTCTCTGCTCGAGGGTAACTGTGTACTCCTCAGAGCTTTCTACACAACTGACCTCTACTTGGCTTGGACTGAATCAGCCAGAACTGGTTCTAAATGCTCTACCTGTGTCCCGATTGGCTGAAACAATCTAAGTGGATATACAGTTCAAATCTCGATCGTAGGCCGCGATGATGTCACTAAACGGCTCGCGTCAGCTCGCAGTGTGTGTGTACACATCAGTTATACCTTAGTCGTCTGCTATAGACTACAGTAACCTTCTAAGTTTTACTACCGCTAAACAAGCAAAAGCTCAAATAGTGAGGGGTAAACGGGTCTGCTTTTGACAGTGTGATGGTGTACGTGTGAGAGACCCTCCCAAAAATGCTAAGCTACCTTTAACACGCTAGTGAATGGCCTTAAAGCCGATTGCATGAGCTGTAAGAAAACATCCTTGACTGTAAAGTAGGACAATAATCATGATGACTGACATGATAATATAACCTCCAAGAATGGGTCACTTCTGTATGTTTATTTGTGTGTGTACAGTCGCTTGTGTGATTGTTTTTTCTTGCCTGGAATATATATTATGCGAGTCTTCTTTGTATTAAGGATTCTCTATTATGCTTAAGACACCAAACAACAAAGCCTTATTTCGTATTGGTTGAAATCAACACAACAGCACCTTAGGCAACCCTTGTGGTTTGTTTATTTGTATGTTGTTTTTTGTTTGTGTGTTTGTATGTTGTTGTTTTTTGTTGTTGTTTATTTTGTTTTTTGGGGGGGAGGGGGGCAATAGCCGAGTGACATGGCGACTAAAGTGAAGGTTAATTAAGGTCGATCGTCAAGGTTAAGGGTTGCCGTCTGGGGTACCGATAACATGACCTTGATGCGCAGTGCCCCTACTTCCGGAGATGAAGAAGAAGAAGAAGGCGAAGAAGAAAAAGAGGACGAGGAGGAGGAGAAAGAGGAGGAGGAGGAGGAGAAGAAGAAGAAGAAGAAGAAGAAGAAGAAGAAGAAGAAGAAGAAGAAGAAGAAGAAGAAGAAGAAGAAGAGGAATAATAAATGAATAAATAAATAAATAAATAAATAAATAAATAAATAAATAAATAAATAAATAAATAAGAACCTATACCGTGCACGCAATAACATAGATTCCATTATTCCCCCACGAGTTAAGTTACACAACCAGTTTCCAAAGAAAGGCAACAAAGGAAGTCCGTCTTTGATCAAAAACCAGTCAACCTGGAGAACGGGTTATATTTGTGTGTTCGTACCATTTAAAGTGAGGGCGGCGTTACCGTTATGTTTGTCTTTTATGCTCGACCAACTGCCTTGATGGAACGAGGTGTACAATAATCTACGTTGTGTTTTGTTTACTTACGCGTTGTTGTTTTATTTTAACCCGTTCAACGCTGCAAGTGCAGATGTAGGCAGATTTAGAAGTACCCTTTTGCTATCAATCAAAACATTCATGTGTTGATGTGCCTAACAAGTTGATTCTAAAAATAGTACTCCAGATAATAATATCTATGTTTAGTATTGTACAGTTAAGTTGGTTGTTCACAAATCAAGGAAGAGAAGAGAAGCTGGATTGTCAATACTGAGCAGTCGGTTTTGAGCAACGAGTGCCCACTATTTCATCTTTTAATGTGACAATAATTCGATTTACCAGGTACACTTACTCAGTTACTGTCATGAACAAAAATTAATAAGCAGTCCTGAGACCCTGGGCCCTTGATCAGCTATTCCACGGAATAAATGAACCTTGCAGTTAAACATCTACACCCACCATTCGCATTATGGCAGACGGGGAAAACCATCCCAGGCAAGAGGGCGTAGGGGTAGGGACCTACATCAACATGGAACATCCAGAGCAATCATATTGCCGCTAAACATGACCACTTTTATTTTGCCCATAGCGGGATTCGAACCTGGGTCATCGGTGTGCCAGACGAACGCTGTACCACCGAGCTACGGCGTGTCCGGAGCGTGTTGACTAGCTGTACGCACAGCGTCCGTACCTGTAGGTCGAATATAAGGTACATTAAAATAAATTGTTCCTATAGCCTATAGCGAAATTGCTAGCTCACATCTGAGGATAAAGGTTTACTAATGACTGTTGTGCGATGTTTTCGTTTCTATGTTGTTCCAAATAATAATGAGACTGGATATTAAAATTGTACCTTATTATTATTATTATTATTATTATTATTATTATTATTATTATTATTATTATTATTATTATTATTATTATTATTATTATTATTATTATTATTATTAGTGTTGTTGTTGTTGTTATTTTTATTATTATTTATATTATTGAACAATCTTTGGTGCTTGGAAGTAGAACAACTTTCGGAGCATATTGTTAAAACCTGTCTTTTTGATAAAACGAAGATGTTGACAAAGAAGAAAGCTACAGTCTCGAAGAAAAAAACGATGTTGGCAAAGAAGAAAGTCACAAAGTCACGAAAGGAAAAAAAAGTTGATAAAGGAAAATAGGATTTGCTGGCGAATCAGGATGAGTTCCGAAGTAGAAAACCTTGGTTTTTAAGATTAAAACAGAAAGCCTAGTACGTTGGGCTAATGTTCTACAGCTAAAAGGTGTTCAGGCGAATCAAACTGATATTTACCTTAACCTAAGCTGTGGGCTCAGGTAATCGTTTTGAATGGGTTAAATTGAGTTTGTGTTATTAAGCCGCTGAACATAAAAACGAAAGTGCAGTTTCAATGGAAATGATGCGCTGTTTACTTACCTATCTAATATATTATCTTCCGCTTCAGGCCTTTAGTGCGTATATATACCCACCCACACACACACACACACGCATACGTAAATAATATAAGATAATTGTTTTGTTTTGTTTTTGTTTTGTTACTTGAGATGGCGCTAAATGTTTGAGTTTAAATGTTGCAAGAATGCATTTTCATGACGACCGGCTTTAACGGTCAAACTAAGCAGTAATTACTTCCGGTCCATGCCCTTTTTATTTTGACCTTAAAACAGCCTACAGAAATGTTGTCAACTAGCTGGGCTTTGGCCAGAAGAGAAAAAGACAAGCAAATGAAAAACTCACCCTATGACCTTGAACATCGACACAATGGTATAGAGTGACGCCTTTCTACTTAAAGATAAGCGCATGGGCGTGTAGTATAGAAGGAGAGTACAATTTCTCAACACAAACAACAAAAAATGGTTTTAAAGAAAGATTCGCATTGTTTTATGCGCGCTTCCGTTCACTCACTGTTAAATTTTACTTAAGAATAATAATAATAATAATAATAATAATAATAATAATAATAATAATAATAATAATAATAATAATAATAATAATAATAATAATATATTATTATTATTATTATTATTATTATTTTTATTATTATTATTATTATTATTATTATTATTATTATTATTATTATTATTATTATTATTATTATTAATATTAAGTTATTTATTTATTTAAACAAACAATAATAGCAGGATGCTATCACCCGAATTTTCTTAACTCGAACTCTTCAGATCGCTATAGTATGACAGAAGGCGGAATAAAAATCACATTTTACTTATGAAAATTAGGTTGACTGCATCCAATACAATTATTGTAGAAAGGGAGGAAACCGGAGTACCGGGAGATAACCCTCTGAGTTTTAAAAAGTCTCTTACCTAAGTTGTTCCCATGCGAGTTATTACCATGCGAGGCTGTTAGGCGGCTCGTCTTTGTTATGTAAACAAAGCAACTGTGCCTCCTATGTAAACTTTCGCAACCGGGCTTATATTTCCTTCTTGTTTTTTTTTTCTCCATGTGGGAAGACTCACTTGGAATTTAAAATGGTTCCGTGACGCCGAAGTTTGTGACCTTAGGGCTCCTTTCAGTACACATTATTTAATTTATTTATTATTTATTTTATATAACCGTTCTTATCTAGCGCTTTTCCAATTTAGGAGCTGCTCAAGGCGCTGGCCGATACAGGATCCAATTTACTCAAGCCACTTATTGTTGTTGTTTTTTCAAACTGTTAGGATTGAGACGCGGACGATAGATCCAATCATTTTGTTTTGCACTTTTGAAATGATTTTAAGATGCTAGAAGAAGCTTTCTATATTGTTCATAATTTTCCTATCCTATCCTATCCTATCCCATAACTCGAAGGTCGTTGGGGCACCACAGATGATCGTTTAACCAGCGTACTCCATCTTTCTCTGTCCTCAGCAACCCTCATGGCTTCGCTCAGTGTCAAGCCAGTCCATTCTCGAATGCTTTCCTATCACCTCTTTTTCTGTCTCCCTCTTCTTCTGCCTCATCGCACCATGCCTTGCAGGATGGTCTTTGCAAGACCTGATGATCATGGTGACGTGGCCATTCCATCGGAGTTTCCGTTTCCTCACCAATGTGAGCAGGCCATCATGTTGTCTAATGGCTTGTGTGATAGTCTCTCGGACTTCGTTGTTGGTGATGTGCTGGGTATCGGAAATGCCCAGAAGTTTTCTGTAGCAACTCATCTCCAAGCATTGTATTCTTCGTTGGAGATCTGCTATGAGGTCCATGTTTCGCAAGCATATAGGAAGATGGAGATAAGAAGGGAGCACAGCAGCCTTACCTTGGAATGTAGTCTGCTGCGCTCCCTTGTCATCTCCATCTTCCTAATTTTCGTTGGTCGATATTGTTGAGAATTTTCTGGAATTGCTTGTTTATTATCAACCGAAGCTTCCAGATAGGTCTTATAATATCTAAGATATTTTTCTAACCTAAAGAAGTTCTATGACGTAAGACAGGTGACGAGTTTTATTTTGATTGGGTGTTATTGCGTCATGCTGGAACATTCGAATTTTTTCTCGATTGCAGAGAGGCTATATAAGTTGTGGCACTGTCTGCTTGTAGAGATGATCTTTGTAGTGATTTTAGGAAATCGATCTTGTATGCAGTTGTTGATGTTTGCTGAATAAAGTTGGACAACTTTTAACGACGACTCCCGCCTTGTTGCTGAGTGAATAGGCTGCATGGATTGACTAATTCAATTTACACCTATCAAGATTCAAGCATCGGGACTGAATCGACTATTGATAAATAACGTGTAACTCAAACGCGTTTCAGTTCTGTCTTTGTTGGGAAGCCTATGTGCTGTTGATTGTTGTTTCGTTTCCGCTCCCTCTCCCCCTCACCCACTTCACCCTCCCCCTCCCCGTCGGTTGTATATCATGTTTAATGATACTTTAGACGATGTTGCATCCCTCTAACCCTTCCCACTAACCCTCGTCCCCAAGATTCCATCCACCCACTAAACTCCCAATACACTCCCACCTACCCACGCACACACGCGCTCACGCACACATACACACACACACGCACACACACAGAGTATAGTGTCCTTCCACACAAGGAGAAGTTTGGCCAACAATTAGAAGCCAACATATGAAACTGTGACCCGTTCTCTTTAACAGTATTGTTAAGAGGGATGGTTGCGAGCGCGAGAATGTAATTTTATGGCCACAGATTTCACGGCTAAACAAAAACAACTCATTATTGCCATTGTTAAAGCTTCCTTTCCCACTCTCCCTGCCACCCCCTCCCATCCCCTCCCTCTCTCTCTCCCTCTCCTTCACCCGACCCACGCCCTCTTTAACATCCTCTTTTAAAAATAGATATCTGTGTCGGAAAAAGTAAAAGTAAGTTAATGACTTAATCGCAGCAGGCTAACTTTAACGTGGATGACTTACTCGGAGGAGGCTGAAGCACCTGAAGGATGCTAGCAAAACGTGTGTGCGTGTGTGTGTTGATTTTTTTGTTTTAGTGTTAGTGTGTGTGTGCGTTTGTGTGTGTGTGCCTGTGTGTGTATGCATGTGTGTGTTTATGTTAGTGTGTGTGTTTATTGTGTGTGTTTTTAGTGTGTGTTTTTAGTGTGTTTGTGTATTTCTGTGCGTGAGTGTCACGTGGGGTTTATGGGCTCTGCACAATGGAATTATGGACCCTCACGTTTATTCGGTGGGAACTGCTAGTAAGTCACCCTATGAATTACTTTAATAAATTTATTTGTTTAGCTCGTTCTGTGTTAAGGTTGGGGTACAGAAATAGATAGAAAAATGGTAAGAGATTACTGTCACACTAGCTTTCACACGGCTATGAATCATATGTAGTCCAGCCACTTGATAACAGTTAAAATCACACATTTATTTCTTCTACTCTATACAAGGTTCTCTAAGTACTAATCTAACTTAAAAAGTCTCAGTCACTGCTAATAGTTCGATCGCTGATAGTCTAGGCAGCTGTTATATCTTCCTCGGGCACTTGCTATAATATTTCATGTAGATTTGGACTACTGTGGTCCGTTTTACAGTTTCTGAAGAGTTGGACTACTGTGGTCCTATTATGATCAGTTTAAGTGCACTTTCGGAGATTGCACTTAACTTTCTGATGGTGCGGTCGAAGTCCTTCTGTGAGGTAGCTTCTGGTACACCTTTGTCGTTGTGTAGTTGGGTTCCCTTGCCACGCTGTGGGGTCTGACAGGGTGTTTCTTCAGGGAAGCTCTTTCCGTCTTGTGCGGTAGAGGTTCCTCAACCAACTAGTCGTTTCTGTGGAGTGGGGTGCACAGGATAGCTCGCCTGCTCGTCTGTAATATAAGAGACGAAATTCTGCACAACCCTGAATAATCGGTTTGTGCAGAGCGTCTCACTGAAAGCCAAAGTAGCCCTCAGTGATAGCTCCACATCTCTATACATAAGCGACGAACATTCTGCTACTTCCGGGGTCCACTGGAATCTCACTCTAAATTCCTATACATACATAAATATAAATCGTGTCTAACTATACACATACAGAATTAATAATAATATAAACATTCAGTGGTACAGCCACTGGTCTGCAAACATACATATAAGTTAAACAACAGTGGTTCCGTACGGGATACAACATGGCGGCGCAACCGGTCGTGTTTCGCCTCGTGGTAGGCTCTTCCACGTGGTCCCGCAAATTCGGATTAACAATTCACATTTATGCATAGCAAATTCCACAAACATAATTTCAACAATAATATAAACATATCACGATGAAACAGAAGGGTGTTCATTTACCTGTTTGACAAGTTCAGGCCCGTGATGACTTGAGAGAATTCTAAGATTCCTAAGTCCTGCTTCCTGGTCTATGAGTGTAGAGATTTCTCTAGCTGTGGAGATGTTGACTCTACCTCGTCTCACAACCGACTCATTCAAACTGTGTTAAGATCTGACACAGTCAGAACTGCTCTACCCACTGAGCCTGCTCTGATTGGTTAAAACGGTCCGATTCAAAGCTCAAGTGCTGACTCACTGCGATGTGGGTGGCTCGCTCGCTGTGTGTGGTTTACTGTGTAATTTAATTGCTGCTGTGTAATCTACTGACTCTCTACTGGTACAAAGACTACACAAGGCTAAATAGTCGATAGGCAGAGTTAACACTAGCCAATTCGTGACAGTGAGTACGCGCGCGCCGACTGCTGTATTGTACAATATTGAAGAACAGAAAAAAAAACACAATCAAACATCTGCTTTGCTTTGTAATGGTGGGAGGCAGATAAATATTCTTCAAACAAACGAGTCTGAAACAACAACGATGCTAGGAATACGGTCGGCTTCATTTAATTAAACCTTCTCTATGACGTGTATGGTAATTAAAAAAAAACAACTCACACTTATTGGTCCTTTTATGGCCGGGTGAACTCCTCCCCTCCCCCCCTTCCTACCCTGTGAACTCCTCCTCCCATTTTCATACCCTCCCCTCTCCTCTCACACCCATCCACACCCTATTGTTTCCTCCTTAGTTTAAAATAAAAGAGGCTGGAAAATGGATAAAAGTGAATAGTAAATCTCCCCCATTCCTACCCTCCTCTCCTCTCCTTTCCCACCCACCCACTCCTCCCTATTGTTTTCTCCCTTGTTTAAAATATTGTTTTTCTAAAATAAAAGAGGCTGGAAAAATGGATAAAAGTGAATAGTACAAAGATTAGATGTGCAGGAATCAAAGCCAAAGAACCGTAGCTGGACACCGTAAAAAAAACCGCTCTCTTTCTCTTCCATCCCCTACACTCACGCTTAACAAAATAGAATATAGTTATATGTGAATACTAGAAAGACTAAACTTGCAAACATCCCACGCATGGCTTTATCCTTTAAAAACTAATTCTGCTCAGTATTCCCTTTAATCCTACACTCTCCTACTTACGCGCAAAAATTCACACACACACACACACACACACACACACACACACACACACGCATACACGAGTATGTAAAACACCAAGACTGGGTTTTACTAAGAATGTAGGAATCGGAAAGTGATTTTTGACGGAAAAGGGTTAAGGCAAGGGTTGGGGATAGCTCCGCAACTAACCCTTACACGAATCCTTTTCTAAAAAGTTGACCTAAAAAGCGACGAAATAGGTCGAATTTTTGTCACAATTTCTCCGAAAATCGACTGTATTTTCTCCGTCTTGGATAGAGCACTCCTGTGTACTTAAAACACTCTCACGCACTACAACTGCACTCCCATGCACTAAAAGAGCACTCCTGTGTACTTAAAAAAGAGTGGGTGGCTGGAAAACACTGGGTGGCTAATACACTCACCCATTTCCTGCATAAAAAGCAAGGTTAGTCACCCATTTCAAGGCTTATGCCTCCGCACACTCACACACTCACCACATCCATAACATACTTACATGCCAACTTACATATACACATACATACACACACTAACTAACACGCACACACAACACATCCAGCAGAGGGCATAAACACACAAGCACACACACACACCGGCGCACACACACACATGCTGTATGTCTACATACACACTCACTCATTCACTAACTCAATCACTAACACGCACACACACACACAACACACAGTGGAGGACACACACACAAACACACGCACACACACACGCACACACACAGGCACACACACGCATACTGTATACATACATACACACTCATTAATTCACTGATTCACTCCTCCTCACCAACTCCTACGCACACGCAACATAACACACAATAGCGAACGCGTTCACGTGTGCTTATTTTGTGTGTGTTCTCAAGGCTTGGTGAACGACGAATAATAAACGTTCGTGGGTTGAATACAATTTCAAGCACCACTGACTTTGACATATATGTCGTTAAACACCGTTTAGAGCCCTCGAAATTCATTGGTTCTAGATATATATACATGTATAATACCTCAACAGGTTGAAACCCCAAGCTGAACAAATCATAGCTGAAGAGCAAGCAGGATTCAGGGCAGCGCGAAGTACCACTGAATAGATTTTCATACCTACAGCACCAACAACATCTATATCATGTGTTCGTAGACTTTAAAAAGGCGTTTGACCGAGTGTGGCTTGCAGCTCTGTGGGCAACCATGAGAGTGTACAACATCAGCCCTAAAATTATTGAAGTCATCAAAAACCTGTATGACAAGGCTACCAGTGCAGTCCTCCACAACAGCGCCATCGGAAACTGGTTCAGAACAACAATCGGTGTGCGTCAGGGATGCCTAATTTCTCCAACACTCTTCAACATCTTCCTAGAGCGCATCATGTCAGATGCCCTTGCAAATCACGAAGGCACAGTCAGCATAGGGGAAGAGCGATCTCCAACCTCCGTTTTGCGGATGACATTGATGGATTGCCTGGAGAGGAACAAGAACTTGAACAGCTGGTGCAGAGGCTTGACACCACCTCCAGAGCCTATGGAATGGAAATACGTGCAGAGAAGAACAAAATGATGACCAACAACACCAATGGCATCAACACGGACATCAAAGTCCAGTGCCAACCCCTAAACACAGTGCATAGCTTCAAATATTTAGGAGCCATTGTATCAGACAATGGGTCCCGACAGGAAGTCCTCTCCAGGATCGCACAAACAACTGCTGCCCTGGCGAGGTTGAAGCCAATTTGGAAAGACAGGACCATCAGTCTACATTCCAAGGTAAGGCTGCTGCGCTCCCTTGTCATCTCCATCTTCCTATATGCTTGCGAAACATGGACCCTAACAGCAGATCTCCAACGAAGAATACAAAGCATGGAGATGAGGTGCTACAAAAGACTTGTGGGCATTTCCTATACCCAGCACATCACCAACGACGAAGTCCGACAGACCATCACACAAGCCATTGGACCACACGATGACCTGCTCACAGTGGTGAAAAAACGTAAACTCCGATGGTATGGCCACGTCACCAGACCATCAGGTCTTGCAAAGACCATCCTGCATGGCACAGTGCGAGTAGGTAGAAGAAGAGGGAGACCAAAAAAGAGGTGGGAGGGCAACATTCGAGAATGGACTGGTTTGACACTGAGCGAAACAATCGGGGTTGCTGAGGACAGGGAAAGATGGAGTACGCTGGTTAAACGATCATCTGTGGTGCCCCTACGACTTCCGAGTTATGGGATAGGATAGGATAGGATAGAATACCTGAACCCGTATTGGCGCATCCTGAAGTGCTCTTTAACACATAGTGTTTGGTTGGGGTTTCTTTGGTACTATTTCAGTTACATTCTATCTTTAGACGGCCTCTTGCTAAGCTCTACGAACAAAAATGGAATGTGCTATAGAAAATGTGTGTGTGTGTGTGTGCGTGTTGTGTGTGTGTGTGTGTGTGTGTGTGAGCGAGAGTATGTGTGTGCGTGTATGTATGCGTGTGTGTCCGCATATGTACGGAGCACTCTTCCGGGTGTGGAAGTTTTATGCGCTGTATAAGTTGTCATTCATTCAATCATTTATACTTATCTATCAAATATATCGTATATATAGCTACCAAGTATCGAGGTTCAAAATTAAGGACTAGCTTACTCTGTTACCTGCGTTCATTTCCTTGGTTTATTTTGAATTCAAAAAAATAAAAACTTAAAAAAAATTGTATTTGAATAACACGCACACCTACTATATTACACGCTGGCAGACTTCAGAACTGTGCAACAAATAGTTTGACAGATCAATTCTTGATGCCCCGTGCTCTTTTGACAGTTACACAATGCAAGGTCTGGGGAGATCCTTAGGCTATAAGGAAAGAAGTCGTCATTTTAATTCAACTACAATACAAAAGAAGACCATACACTGTGGTGATGGTTCATGTCATTTAAACTAACTACTAAGTGAGTACATAATAACAAGTATCGCACTTACTATGGGCTGGTTAAAAGGGTTACTGATACATATTAGAGTGTTTACGTGCGCGAAAGACCGCGCATTTGTAGACGTTTTATTGAAAAACTGTCACTGTTGTGTTTGGTTGACATTGGTAGTAGTAGAAGTAATAATAATAATAATAATAATAATAATAATAATAATAATAATAATAATAATAATAATAATAATTAAGGAAACTGGTAGTCTTTGAAAGAGAGAGACAGACAGACTAAATGTAGCCTACACACAGACCCACGAACGAACGCACGCTCTGAAGATGCAAATCAAACTGACATGTATGCGTCAATTTGTTTTTATTCAGTGAAGTTACTGAAACTTATGAAGTTGCATTTTGGAGAATGTAGTAATGATGTTGCAATTAAACCAGAAAGAAAATCTTTATAAGAACATTACATGCGAAATAATAGAATTGGTTGTTTATAACATGTAAACTGAACAAGGATAACTTTGTATGTAAATAAGCCTAATAAACTACCTACTGGAAAACTACACCGAGGGAAACAAAAGACTTGGCAAAAATGAGTAGGCATATGAATCTCTAACAACACTGCGAGGTTTATGAGTGATGCATGTGTCGAAAGCCTTGGAATTGAAAGATCCAAAATGGCGACTAGGAGAAACCCATCGATTGGCATTTTATTCCTGCCTGCTTGCTTCAAGGTGACATAACATTAACGTCTAAGTTGCTTTTACACGTAGCGTATTGTTGTTTTTATTAGTTTTTTTTTTTTTTTTTAAATAAGGGGTTATTAGAGCCTTTGGAATGGAAATAAGTGCAGAGAAGACCAAAATGATGACCAGCAACACCAATGGCATCAACACGGACATCAAAGTCCAAGACCAATCCCTCAACAGGGTGAATAGCTTCATATATTCTCCAGGATTGTACAAACAACTGCTGCCCTGACAAGTTTGAAGCCTATTTGGAAAGACAGGACCATCAGTCTACACTCCAAGGTAATGCTGCTGCCTCCCTTGTCATCTTCATCTTTTTAAACATTGACCCTCACAGCAGGCCTACAACGAAGAATATAAAGCATGAAGATGAGGTGCTACAGAAGACTTCTGGCAGCACATCACTAACGACGAAGTCCAACAGACCATCGCAGAAGCCATTGGACAACACGATGACATGCTGACAGTGGTGAAGAAACGGAAACTCCGATCATATGGCAACGTCACCAGAGCATCAGAAATTGCAAAGACGATCCTGCAAGGCACGGTGCAAGGATGCAGAAGAAGAGGGAGACAGAAAAAGAGGTAGTAAGCCAACATTCGAGAATGGACTGGCTTGACATTGAGCGATGCCATGAGGATTGCTGAGGACAGAGAAAGATGGAGTACGCTGGTTAAAGATCATCTGTGATGCCCCAACGACCTTCAAGTTACGGATAGGATAGGATGGGATAGAGTACATACTAGTACTGTCCCTCAGAAACACGATTTGTTTTTTCTTGTTTCGCCAATGGAGATTTACTACAAGGGAATCCATAAACGAAAGGTTGCGTCCCTTATCTTAGCGACGCGAAGTTCGCTGACCGCTCTTTCTGTTATACGAAAGTGGTTAATTTGGAACGGCTGAACGAAATGCGATGTATAGTTCTATAATAGTAGGGATCTTTCGGAAGCAAGTGATTTTCGTTGTGAATATGATTCCCCCCTACTTGCCGTCCGTGACGTCAGTAGTTTATGTTATTATTAGTAAGAAAACGTTCACGAAATCCCACGAAGTGGTTTCGTCAAAGTTGACTTCCCTTCGTGGGTATATTTTGTTTGTTACATCGCTTGTATGAAATCCAGAGTGATTTAGTTACATGTAGTTAGGCCTAGTTAGTTTAGTTTAGTCCTTGTTTATTGGGTTCAGCGGTCTGCAAAGAACCGAATCAGGACCACATCCAAACTGATTTCTGTGTCAGGAACATTACGCAACCATTTTGGATGTGAAAATGGGGATCGACACTCGTTTTGAGACTTAGAACGTAGTTTGAAGCGAGGTACTGTAAGTAGGTAAAGTCCGTCTGCTACAGTAGCGTAAGAATTATGGGCGCCGCGCCCTGCACGAAACAAAAGGCACGACGAACTACGAAGTGGGGGTTTCGAAATGAGCGCTAGTATAGAAAACGTTACGTCCTCAATCTATCATAATAATGACCAATGCCATGTTCGTAGATACAATTATTTCAGCACTTCATTCATGAATCAGTGGGTATATTTGGACCAGACGTACGGATATTAGACGGAGGAGAATTTGTTATATAGTATGGAAAGTGCAAGTCAGCGTAGGTGTGTGACCCCCATGCCACACGCGAGTTGACCACGCGTATACATCTCTACCCTAATTATTACACCTCAGTTACACAAAAATGGTGTGGGCACTCCGAATTTCAACTCCAGGAATTATAGCGTTTTTAAGCAGAAGGCCTAATTATACAGTATAAGCTTACAAGAAACCGTTAGGCCCCTCCACCCCTCCACCAAGGAAAAAAAAAGTCTGTTTAGGGTAACATAGGTAGGCTTATTTTTTTTTAATTTTCTTTTTTCCACCTTGGGTGCGATCTTTCTGCTTTTTAAAATATTTTTTCAAGACGATCCCTAAAAAAGAGTTTATGGTCGGGACAAAAAAAATAGGGTCGGTCGGGATACCGTAAACAAACTTTTTTTTGTGGAGGGGGAAAGAGGCCTTGTCAGTACAACTTGATTAATCTGATGAATAAAAGTTTGATGCTAAAGTACATGATTAAAGACTAATCAAGAGTTGTTTTTTTTTAAATCGGAAATATATTATAAAAATATTATAATCCCGAAGCATCATGTTCTTTGAATAGGAAAGTAAACAGGTCTTCATTCAGAAAGTAACGTTTCCGTGGTTTTTTTTCCATGTTCAGTTCATGTAATCATTATAAAATTATGGCTATGACTGGCGTAGTTGTCGTTGTTTGCTCGGGGATCGTTGATGTTGGTGTTGATGTTGATGTTGGTGCACTTGTTGTTACTTCAAGGGTTGTTGTTGATGTCGGCGCCTCTGTTGTTTGTGTGGGGGTTGTCGTTGATGTCGGCGCCTCCGTTGTTGTGTGGGGGGTTGTTGTTGATGTCGGCGCCTCCGTTGTTGGTGTGGGGGTTGTTGTTGATGTCGGCGCTTCCGTTGTTATTTTAGGGGTGGTGGTTTTTGTCGGCTTGCACTTACCTGTAATGAGGGATCAAAATTAGCACTCCAAAGAAAGTAATTTTCACTTTCAAGATGTTCTAAACTAGAACTATCCCCTCCTCATCGTAGGATATGACAGAGGAAGGTTTAGCTTTCTGTAATGTCTGATAATATTATTCGATCGTCGTGGTGTTTAAAATTTAAAGTGAGCCTGAATCCTGGATCAGAATGTGAAAACACTTATACAATGTCGAAATCACCGTTTAATGTCGATACCTTAAGGATGACTATCAGCTGCCTCTGTACATTCATACATCCATTTTGTGCCCGAAATCGGCAAAATATGAAGCTCAACGTTTTATATTATTTATATTTACACTTTCTCAAAGGTGAAGATAGCTGAGGTTTATCATTTTCCAAACACGTTTGACGCTGTGTCTCAAAATTGCCAACACAGATTTAATTGTTTTTCTTACGCGTGCAGGTAGTTGAGGTAGTGGCCAATGCAGACATTTTGCTTGTTTACAATAAAAAGCGACCACAATGTACACTGTACAGTTTAAAATAATGTTGGCTTTTTTTAAGAGGGAGGAGGGGGGAGGGAGGGAGGGAGGGAGAGGGTGTTTGTTTTAGCTATTTGTGTGTGTCTGAAAATACATTTGAATCGGTTACCCTCTTGTTCTTAATGACTAACAGTCTACATTCTGGACTTCGAACGTTTAAAACGCACGCACGCACGCACGTGCGTGCGCACACACACATATACACACCCACACACACCCACACTTTTCAAGCTATTATTCTTCATAAACCGAATGAATTTACGCATTTAGAGAAGGGAAGACATAAAAGACAATATTCAAGCTTAATCATGATTTTACAAAGGCTTTATTGCAGACATTAGAACTCACGTCGTCAATTCTCTCATTCACTCTCCTTTTTCTTATAGCATACACACTGTAGCAAATGGATAGACTTCAGATAGCCGTAACGGCAGAAATTTTTCATCCACAAATTGCATTCAATTTCGTGTGCAGTTCATGCACGCACCACACATACACACACGCACACGCACACACACACACACACACACACACACACACGCACACACACGCGAAATACCTGGCATGTTAGAGCTACTCTTTGACGTTGACTTTGACTTCTTCTTGCACCAATGCAACGGATCACAATCTGAGTCCGTTTTGCAGCGAGTTGGCTTGCTCTTTGGTGTTTCTGATGGCTCTGGTTTAGCGATAGCTATCATCACCATCGCGGCCTGTTGGAACAGAAATGGTGGAAAATAATATGAATCCGAGTTAATAGGACTCCAGAAGCAAGGGGATATATGAATGCGATACAAGCTGTAGCGTATTATATTATATAGCATGCTATGAATAAAGAAATTTATAATTGATTAATTAATGTCGCAATTAAATAAATTAATCAAAATTGGGAACTGGTTTTTGTTGTTGTTGTCTTGTTTTGCCCCCAGTAATGAATAGTGCTACAGTTTTACGGACGTAATTTCCTTTGTATAATTAAATAAATTAGCAAATATATAATTACTGAAGTTTTATTTTGCCCATAGTAAAATTGACTTGTGCATGGTGCATAGCACAGTGCATAGCTTCAAATATTTAGTAGCCATTGTATCAGACAATGGGTCCCGACAGGAAGTCCTCTCCAGGATCGCACAAACAACTGCGGCCCGGCCCCCTAACAAGGTTGATGCCCATTTGGAAAGACAGGACCATCAGTCTACATTCCAAGGTAAGGCTGCTGCGCTCCTTTGTCATCTCCATCTTCCTATACGCTTGCGAAACATGGACCCTCACAGAATATCTACAACGAAGAATACAATGCATGGGGATGAAGTGCTACAGAAGACCTCTGGGCATTTCCTATACCCAGCACATCACAACGATGGACCCTCACACAAGCCATTGGACAACACGATGACATGCTCACAGTGGTGAAGAAACGGAAACTCCGATAGTATGGCCACCTCAGCAGAGCATCAGGCCTTGCAAAGACCATCCTGCAAGACACGGTGCAAGAAGTCAGAAGACGAGGGAGACAGAAAAAAAGGTGAGAGGACAACATTCGAGAATGGACTGGCTCGACACTGAGCGACGCCACGAAGACAGAGAAAGATGGAGTACGCTGGTAAAACGATCATCTGTGGTGCCCCAACGACCTTTGAGTTACGGAATGGGATAGGAGAGGATAGAATGACTTGCACTACTGTACTACAAATGTGTGGCGTATCAGTGTAGCAATGTTTCATGTTAAAGGAACGTCGGGACTTGTTAGTACATGGTTGGATGATTCTACCCTGTTTGGAGCTCCAACCACCAAACGACACCAAAAGATTGAAACAAGCGCACTACACTCTCCAGTCCACCCAGCTGTGAATGGGTTCCTGGATCTGTTTAGAGCCGGGGAAGGTAAAAGCAGCGAAGGAGATGAGAGAGCCATCGCCGTCACTAAGGTGGCCTAGAAAAGGGAGTCCCAAACCCTTTTCCTCCCCAGCTACAGAAAGGTTACGCGGACACCTTAAGCCCTAGCTTAACTGCGCGAGACAAACCCGAACCTTGTCTCGGCGAGACACCCGAGACAGTCTCGGCGAGACACCCGAACCATCCTTGCCCTTAACTAGGCTCGGCGAGCAATCCGAGACAGGATCGGCGAGAACATCGAGACGTGTCTCGCCGTGTCGCGGGTCGGCCTTTCGTCTTGCCGTTCGTGCGCAGCAAACCTGCCCGAGACACTATTTTGATTTGCTGAAAAATCAATCAATGTCAATGACAACTGATCTAAAGAAATACTACAACACTTAAAATAAGTAGGTGCACCAAATCCAAACTTAATTTAGACTAGAGAACAGTGAAAATACTGAATCAGTAAAAATAATAAATCACTGAATAGCCACTGAGCTGTTCAGCCAACTCTTGCACCAGTGCATGAAATGCACCTTGCTGGTGCCTTTGCAACACATAGGGAAGTGTTGCCTTTTGCTTTCTTTCTCTTTCTGCTGCCCCTTCGTTCTTGCTTAGAACATACAGCGCTAGAACAACGCCAAAATCTTCTGCAGTTTTCAATTCAGGATCGAAGGCCGCCATGTCAGTTTCGACGCAGCTAAAAATAGACCCAGTTCAGAAACGAAAGAGCTCGCTGTGACGCCCGATCTCCTGTCTCGTCTCGGCTGGTCTCGGGAAGACCCAATTAAGAATGAAACTGCATTTTTTGACCTTTGGTTCGCCGAGAAAAGGTTCGGGTTTGTCTCGCCCAGTTAAACCAGGGCTTTACATTTTTACTACGAATGTAGGTTGTTGTTTTTTTTTAGCGCAAGTCCCCTATTCGCTAAATGTGACGTGGGACTTTAATCTATTTACATAACACATAACACACACATGTTGTTGTTGTTTTTTTTTTCAAGGGATAATGCAGATGTTTTGTTTTGAACATTTGTTTTCTCTCTAAATGGAAGAAAGTCATACATACATCTGGCATCGTTTTAAGCACGGGGTAAAATGTACGACGACAGTTGGAGACTTGGGGTAAAATAGTAAAATCGTTGATGTGGAGCAAATAAAAATATAATGTCCAGAGTAAAGTAAATTTTGGATGTAAATTATTCACCGGTTTTACTATGAGCTCGTACTTTGATGTCGTCGTCGTCAACGTGTTGTTGTTGCGACTGCTACTGCAGCTTCTGCTGTCTTCAACTCGGTTCTGATTTTTTTGTTCTTCTGTCTTCATAACAAGCGATCGCGAAGCTAGACTAATACAAGGGAGAATACTCGTTTATGGTGTTAGCAGTTTTTACTTTGTTGTTTCCCTTGCATTCTCTAAGTAGTCTTCCTTCTACAACAGATAACACTCGTTCGTATATTTAATTACATTACATGATTATTGCTTTAGGTCCAGCGGACTCTTCCGAGCCAAATCAGGACCAGTATATTTAATATCGCGTAAAGGAACTTTAATCTCTACAAAATATTTGGGGGAGGGAGGAAGGGGGGATTGAGGTGGGGTAGGCGTGGAGGGGTGGGGGTGAGATAATTAATATTCTCGAAAGTTTTTGATGTCGATAGAATACCCTAAACTTTTTTTGTGTGTGTGTGGGGAGGGGAGAGGTGGGGGAGGGAGGGAGGGATATGCACACCCTTTGTTCCCTTTGTTTTTTTTTTTAAGTGTTTAAACAGTGAATGATATAATACGATTCTAAGGAACAGATAACGCTAAATACTGCGAAAAGAATTGTTTTCTGATTTTTGTTTGGGTCAAAATAGTACTTACTAGAAAAACGCCAAGCATCAATGAGAACTTGAGAGACATCACTGCAACGTCCAAGAACTTGACAGCGAATGAATGTAGACTCCCACCAAAGACGGTAGAACAATCTTTGCTCCCACCAACAACTAGGCGTAGACACAGTGTAGACCCAACAAAATAGTCCAATAAGACACAGAGGGCAGCCAATGAGAATTGCAAACCAGAGTCTGGTGCATAGGGTTTATATAGGAAATGTGCGAGCATGTGTTTTGACACTGTTTAATAAACACATAGGTTCTTCTTATATGTAGCCTATCTGCTGACAAGATAAAAGCCGATTTAATTAGTTGTGTAGCATGTTAAAAGAAGTTAATAACAAAATCTTGCTATGTTAACGAGAGCCTCTTCTTACACCTACGTATTACAAGAGAAAAGCCGATTAATTAGTTGTGTAGATGGGGGCAAGTCCTTGATACCACCATCACCTGATCCCTTTACCCCCCCCCCCTTCCTCCCCTCTAACCATCTAAATCCATAAGTAGCTTAACTGGGTTAGATACAGGATCTAACTCAAGCCGCCCGAGGCGCCAACTTGCATCATTTGGGCGCATCGTAATAACGCTCCAGACAACTAAGCACAATCCTGGACAGCCAGGGATGGGGGAGAAGGACCTAGGTGCATGCTGGGTGTGTTCTTGTCACCGGCACTCACCCGTCTAGAACATGAGCGTCAGGATCTTTAAAGTCCGTTATAATGGAATGTATGCGACACAGACTAGACCTCGGTTTATACTCTCATCCGAAGGAGTAGGAAACGGGAGTAAAGTGTCTTTCCCAAGAACATAGCACAATGCCTGGGCTCGAACCCGGAAACTTCAGATCCGCAAGCCAAAGCTCTACCATTAGGCCACCGTGCCTACTACTACTACTACTACTACTACTACTACTACTACTACTACTACTACTACTACTACTACTAAAAATAATAATTCAGGATGCTATCACCCGCTTTTTCTTCAAATGTAACTCAAAGCGCGGCGATCTGAAGATATCACGACTACAGAAGGCGGAAGCGATATACTTTTTTTCCTCTAACTTTAGATTGACTGCATCCAATACCATTTCTAAAGTGAGGGAGGAAACCGGAGTACCTCGAGAGAACCCTCGGTGTCCCGAA
Organism: Oncomelania hupensis; assembly: GCA_036898135.1. NCBI lineage: Eukaryota > Metazoa > Mollusca > Gastropoda > Littorinimorpha > Pomatiopsidae > Oncomelania > Oncomelania hupensis. The sequence continues at coordinate 21,363,846 of CM072518.1, forward strand.
AAGTCTCTTACCTAACAAGTGACGTAAGTTCGTCTCTTGCATGCGGCGTTCGGACCCTATCCACTGGGCTGTGCTTCCAAGCCGCCCTTAAACATCTTCAGCCACATATGGCATGCTTATGGGAAGTGAGTAATACAATATCGAATAGGGTTAAGTTGAAAGCGTTCCTGATGATGCGCGAGATAAGAAACTTTTTCTTTATTAACGGTACCTAGTATGTCCAAAACAAAATTGTTAATGACAGTTAATGAACCTCTTCAACGTTTTTATTAATAATGGCACAATGACTCGCTCATCGAAGAACACTTCAAAATGTCAATATTGTCGTGCATGTAAGCGCAATAACGGGGGTTATTATTACAGAAACACACTGAGAATGCTATATTAGCGTGGCAATTAAGATCCTAATCATTTTCATTATTACTAATAGTTATGAGAAACGAAAATCTTTATAAACAATACAATACAACAAATCTGTATTATCCCATAAGGAACTTCACAGCAATGTATGTCAGGCATATAAAACATATAATTAAAAACAGTCATGTTATAACATTTAACAGAGCTACAAAATCAATACTAAATTTATATACATTCTATAAATCTAATCACTTGCGTACTCTTACACTTCATCTTTTCCTTCAAACACCTATCCACGCACTCTGGTTCTATCACACGTATGTCAATGCCCTTTTTAGAGATTTCTATTTGTATTATTCTATATTCAATATTATTATTATTATTATTATTATTATTATTATTATTATTATTATTATTATTATTATTATTATTATTATTATTATTACCAAGGATCGGGATGGGGTGGTACGGGTAGGTAAAAGGGGGCTACGGGTAGGTTTAAAGGGGCATGGGTAGGCATAACGGGGATACGGGTATATATAAGGGGGTATGGTGATGGTCGATTCCTTTCATCCATACCTGCGAAACGATCAACGGGGAAGTATCAAGGAGGGTACAGGTAGGTTACACGGGGGGTACGGAAGGTATCAAGGGGGTATGGGGAGGTATGAAGTGGGTTCGGGGAGGTATCAAGGGGGTATGGTGAGACATCATAATGGGGGGGGGGGGGGCGGGGAGATATCAGGGGGGGTGGGTATGGGGAGGTATCAAGGGGGATATGGGGAGGTATCATCGTCCAAATGAAACTCGCAGACAACAGTTGTCTCTCTGTCTACATTTTAAACAGCAACCTGTGTACCCTGGCTTGCCAGGGTACAAAACCACTAGTATATATATATATATATATATATATATATATATATATATATATATATATATATATATATATATATATATATATATATATATATATATATATATATATATATATATATATATATATATATATATATATATATATATATATATATATATATATATATATATATATTATATACTAGTGGCTGTCAAATTTGGACAAAAAGTGCTTCTTCTCTATTGGGTTGAGTAGCCACAATCAGTAAGTTGGTTCATTTGCGGCTAGGCTATATTATTATACTCCGTGCATGGATATTGTTCAGTGCTGTTGTTTTGTTTAGGCTTATATTTTAGAGAGAGAGAGAGAGAGAGAGAGAGAGAGAGAGAGAGAGAGAGAGAGAGAGAGAGAGAGAGAGAGAGAGAGAGAGAGAGAGAGAGAGAACGTGTTAGGTATTTATTTCTGCAACAAAGCAGAGAACTGAATGATGTCAGCGCGGGTCTGTTCTTATGCTGACAATCGCACGAACTGTTGATGTTGGTATCGGCGTCGGCTGTGTGTGCGTCGCTTACCGGGATGCCAGCAAGATGATTTACTACACCACAATAGTCAAGGATCACTTTCATGAAGAGTAAGAACACCCACTTAGTTAGTTAGTTAGTTAGTTATTTCGTTCTTTCGTTATAGTTATTTCTTTAGTTAGCAAGCGTACTCGATTGTCTAATATTATTTTGAGCATATACACAGCTTTAGCGACCAGTGAACGAATTTGCCAAAAAATTGTTATCGACAGCTTGTTTTGAAATCAGGTTAGCTGAATTCCTCCAAATATCTCATCCCAAGGCTCTCCCCCATTACTTCCTCCACACCAACACTCCACCCTTTCCCCAACCTCAGACTCATCCCACTTTTTCGGGTAGCAATGTAAACATTTTATATGTATGTGTTTTGTTGATATTTTATAATGATGTTTGAATTCTATTTTGTTTTTGTAAACGGGGGTTCGATAAATTAGAGTATAAGCCTCAGCTTCCCATGCGTGGGATGTCTTTATTGTACAGTGACCGGCTGGTGGAGTGGTTTCAGTGTTACCACTAGGGTTGTTTCAGCAGATCTTTTATGCGGATCATGGGCAATTCCTCTTTCAGCGAAGTTGTGGTCTTGATTTTGTGGTTCTGATTCGGTTCTTTACAGTCCGCTGTACCCTGGAAGCAATGAATAACTAACTTCCCCGACAAATGCTTTTGTGTGTGTGTGTGCAAATAAGCCATTGTGTGGAAATTTAAAACAGATTTCAAGACCTCAGAGCCCTTTCTTCTCTACGTATAAGGGAATGAATGCATTAAAATCAGCTCCCAGCGCTATCCCCCTTCCCCCTGCCCCCAGAAGGACCCTTACAAGTTTGCCGTGTGATTGTGAGGCTATCCAAAGCACAGGTCAGTAAATAAAGAACAACTGTTGTATATAACAAAAATTTCACAAAAAGCACGTTTTATTCGGACCAGGATTTAAACGGAGGTTTAGCATGTGCATGCAATAGTGTTTCACCCGTCCCCTATACGCTTAATGTGTCTGAGGACTTAAATTTACTCAAACAAAACAAACAAAAAAAAAGTGCATGCATGTATTTCATCGTACGAAATTTGAAAATCCTGACGCTGGTTTTCTTAACGGGTGAGTGTACAATAAAGCTATTATATAAACATACCCAGAACTCACTAAGCCGTGCAGATATTAGAATTATTGACATAGAGCAGCAAGAGGGAGAGGCTTTGGCTGCTTGATTTATATTCTTATTCGGTCAGTGCCTTGGACCGCTCTTGAGCTGATAAAGAGCTGCTTTTAATAACATCTATAATAACAAAATAATAATAATAATAATAATAATAATAATAATAATAATAATAATAATAATAATAATAATAATAACATTAACAATAATAATAATAATAATAATAATAATAATAATAATAATAATAATAATAATAATAATAATAATAATAATAATAATAATAATAATAATAATAATAATAATAATAATAATAAAGAAGTACAAGAGAAGGGGTTCCTAGCAAACTTGCAGCAGTGTA
>CM072518.1:21372151-21427151 GCA_036898135.1 Oncomelania hupensis
TACGTGAGTACAAAAACTACTTGTATATTTTCCATATTATTGATTGAGTTTTATGTACTTATGTAAACTTTGTTGATTCTTGTTTATTTTCTAGTAATAGAAGGGGGTGTGACAACAAAAGAATTCTTGAGAGTTAGAAAGTGTGAGACGGGAGGAAAAGCAGAATATTCACGCATGCAGACACGCAGTTTCTTGATATAACCACTTTCGTTACAGTGGTGACCCTGAAACCCATAGTTAGTTAGTGGGAGTTAAGATTATTTATTTGTCATTTATCGTATTTGGAGTTTATATTGTGGGATTTAATTGAATAAGTATAAGAATAAACAGTAGAAGGGTTTTGTATAAATTTTGGGCAGTTAACTTTGGTGTGCTAGGAGTAAGTGTGTACTGTGTAACTGACTTGTTCCATTGTGTTTTCATTTCTTTTTGGGTAGTAGGTTGGTGTTTATATAGATTATACCCCGCCTCTGATTCTTTCCTTGCGGGTCTGATTCTTTTGTATAGTTCTGGGATCAGAGAGGGCTTAGATTCAGTTTTCTTCCTGTTGTAAGCCTATATATATTGCCTAATTCTAGCTCAGCTATTCAGTATTGTTTTGTTTTTTCCTTCTATACTTATTAGGATCCTGTCTTGTATAGTTATAGTTGTCACATCCCTATTTTAGTTGTAGGTGTTTAGGATTTATTTTTGGCATTTTAATAGAACTTCCAGTGTTTTCTAGCCGTAGTGGAACTTAGTTGTTTTTTCTATTGATTTCTTGTATTCTATTGTACCGATATTAGTTTAGAATTTTAGTTCTCTCTTTGTTGTGTTGTGATGTTGTTGTCGTTGTTTTTTTTATTTAGTATAGTGTTTCATTATTATTATATTAGTATTATTTGTTTTGTTTTGTTTTGTTTTCCTTTCAAAATAAATTACTTATAAAATTTCACTTGTTATAATTTAGATTTAAATATTGGTAGTTGTTACAGTTATAAATTGGCATTTAGTATGGTTTTGTGATACTTGCTTGTACTTAGACTGAATATAATCTAAACATTGTTCTCCTTTCTTTTATGGTATGTTGTTTTGTTGAACCTGTGCTTGTTTTCATTTTGAAATAATCTTCTTTGGTCACACTTGAACTTGCATTGATTTCAAAATAATTTTCTTTTGTCAAACTTAGCGTGCTTTGATTTTGAAATAATTTGTCAAACTTGCACTTGCACTGCTTTCTAAATAATTTTCATCTGACAAACTTTGCTTGCTTCGATTTTGAATTATTTTCTTTTGTCAAACTCGAATTTGCTTTTGATTTTGTAATAATTCTGGCCTTGTGGAACTTAGGAAAATAATTTTTGAACTTGTATAAAATAAAGTTAGTCGTTGAAATTTTCACTCGCATTGTCTTACTTTTAGTAATTTTTTCCTTTTGAATTCAACTGATCATGGCTTCTGCTGAGGAATATGATACTCTTTTTAATTCATTTTTGACTCAAGCCCAGAAGTTAGGTTTTACTGACCAAAAGCTACAGCAGTACATTGAGCAGTGTTTTCAGAGGCATGATAGGGCCAAAGAAAGAGAACAAGAAAAGGTTAAACAGGAACTGGAAAGAGATGCTAAAAGAGAATAACAGGAAAGAGAGGCAAAACGGTTTCAGTTAGAACAGGAGAGGGATGAAAAAAGATTAGAATGAGAGGAAAGGAAATTGAAAATGGATTATCAGTTGGAACTGGATAAAGAAAGCCTTAATCTAAAGGAAACAGAAATTGAACTTCAGTTAAAACAGGTTGAATTGCAGAGCGAGAACACTGCCCTTAGGACGCGAGGTTCTAACCCTTCATTTCCAAAGTTGCCCCAACTACCTGTTTTCAAAGAAGATAGGGATGACATTGATTCTTTTTTGTACCGGTTTGAGGTACATGCTAAAGCTCTCAATTATCATAGCAGTAAATGGGTTGTTTACTTAACTGCATTGCTACAAGGCCCGGCTTTAGCTGTTTTGGCTTTTCGGTTCTTTGAAGGCACACTACCATCCTACCTAGCCAATGCACTTGTAGCCTATAAACCAACTCGGGCACTACGTTCTTCGTCTGAACGTCTTTTAACAGCGCCACTCCGAAATATAAAAACTTTCGGAGAACGTGCATTTTCTTTTGCTGCGCCTACTCTCTGGAATTCGCTGCCGGCAAACATGAGAGGCGTACCTGACTTGGCAACATTCAAATCGCCTCAGCGTCCCCTGCATGGGATGCCTTTACTGTAAAGTGGCCTGCTAGTGGAGTGCCTTTAGTGTTACCGTTAGAGTTGTTTCAGCAGATCTTTTATATGGATCAGGGGTGAGTCCTCTTTCAACCCAATGTAGGCATTTTATATGTATGCGTTTTGTTGATATTTTATAATGATGCCTGTATTCTTTTTTGTTTTTGTAAACGGGGGTTCGATAAATGAGTATAGCCTCAGCGTCCCCTGCGTGGGATGTCTTTATTGTAAAGTGACCGGCTGGTGGAGTGCCTTCAGTGTTATCACTAAGGTTGTTTCGGCAGATCTTTTATGTGGATCAGGGGCGAGTCCTCTTTTAGCGAAGTTGTGGTCTTGATTTTGTGGTCCTGATTCGGCTCTTTGCAGTCCGCTGGACCCTGTAAGCAATGAATAACTAACTAATCTAAAACAAACACCAAAATGCATTCCGATCCATGGCAGACGAGACAAGAATTTATTCATTTCAATATGTTGAAAATATATTCCAGTAATATCACTCTTAATATGCATCAAGATGAAATTAAGGCTAGATGGAATAATAAAGCTTTCAACTACTCCTTATGAATTTCCTTGCAATTTATGAATCCAGACTTCCGAAGGCAGTTTTACACAAGTAAAATAAACGGATTACATGCCCCTAAAAAATGTCCAACATTATTTTTTTTTTAACCTGTAAGCAACATTTTGCCATATAAATACACAATATAAACTATAAAAAGACGTTCTGATGATGTTTAAATGCTGCCCGAAAGACGCGATATTGACCCAGCTATGTATATTACCAACGCGGTTTTCCTGACAACATCAAGGTACGCAAGCAAGTAGCTGACATCACTTTTATATAGTACAATTCCCTGAGTGACAAATCGTATAATGTTAAATCCTTGGTAATATCACCATGTCCCATATCAATATTAAATCGGTGCGTGTGCAGCAGAGATTTGAACATGCAATGGTTTTGTAATTGTTGACCAAAGGATTTTTTAATTTTTTAATCTCACCATTCATCGATTTACATGATCCCGCGCGCCCCCTTGTAAATCCACAGTTGATACTTTATTCACCGTAGATTGGATAATTTCAAGGCGCCATATATTGACGTATTGCTTATTTTCAAGTTCTACCGTGGTCCCATTGGTTATTTACCTTTTTAAATTTAAAAAACCCAAGACGACTGGCTGTGTTCAATGATTGAATAATTATATTCACATTGATTTCCACTTAATCCGTGTATATTCAATTCCTGCCGTGATCCCTGTCTTTCTTACCTTTATTTTAAAAAAAAAAAACCAACACCAATATTGGATAAATTCACAGATATGATATATTGAAGTTTTAGATTTAGATTTAGATTTTTTTTAGATTTAGATTTTACAGCTTTATTGTCCCTTTTTATCGGGAAATGGGACAATAAAGCATTAAAATCTAAATCTTAAAAAAAAAAAAAAGATATACTGTTTGAACATTATGAAGTCTTAACTATATACATGTCCATAATTAGCAAATCTTGGGTCTTTGCCTGACCAGTCATGCTGATGCAAGAGGAATCTGCTGGATGTACTCATTATGTTGTGGTTTTCTTTATCTCCTTTCTCTCACTGTCTTATGGTCTCTTCGCCTCCCGCTTTGCATTATCTCTTTTTCCTTTTCGCTTTCATTTGTTTTCGCTGGAGTTTTGTTTATAGTTCGACCAGACAGGCGGGTTTGTTCAGGCATCCAATTATACGTACAGATCACTTCTTAGTCTGTTGATCTGCTAAGTTAGTGACTACAGTTTATTTGTACTTGTACACTTGGGGAAATAGGGAAAGGGAAAAGAAAAGAAAGAGAGAGAAAATGAAAAGAAAAAAGACAATTTCATTCTTAAACGCCTTTAGCAACACAGCCCTCAGACAAGACTTAAAAACAATTTACCAAATATGTTTAAAACCTTAAAATGTATCATTATTAGCTCATTTTGTTTTAAATTTTAAAAAATGAATATGCGTGTAAAGTTTATGCATGCAGCCTATGTATAAGTAACTACGATCCTAAAATATAATAACCGCGGTATTAAAATATTTTCATTATTCGTGATCAGAGAGACTCTTGTTTGTGGCAGACTGCCTGGGTAGGTGAAAAGCGTAGACTGGTAATTACTACTTACCACAGGACAGCAGCCGCATGAGTACATTGTTTTACACTACCTCTTGTTTCCACTCTTCTCTAGTTTCCATAGTAACTAGACTTGGATCGCCCGGGATACTATTGGGATGGATAGACAAAGGACAAATCTATGTTTTGTCAAGCTGATATGGATCATAGTCTGTATGCCACCGGTCTTAATGCGATGGATATTATATACTGCTTCTTTGTCCGTACTAAACGAATAGACGACTGCTGTCATCACCCAGACCAAAGGCATTCGATCATTTTCCCATCGAAACACGCTCTGCATGAACTCCTACATATTCTTTTCGTTTGTAAGCTTAGATGGTGTTTACTCCGTTCGCTAAGGAGGCAAGCCGAATTTCTCAAGCATCGGTGGCAAACCCAAATCCATATGGAAATCTTAATCTTATTTTTTTAAATTTTATTTTATTTACCTTATTGTCCCTTTTCCATAGGGAAATTCTGGGCCGCCTCCCCTGGGGAAAGCGTAGTCGCAGCCTGTGGCGCACCCAAAACCCAGCCTACCTAACATTAGTTGTGATTTTGAAATTTTGCTGGGGGAGCAAACCGGAGTACCCGGAGAAAACCCCCGAGACGTTGCCCGAGTCGAAAGTAAATAATATTCGGAGAAACATAACGCCCAGATGCTGGATCGTCTCGGTTTTTCATGTGACCCTAGGGATTTGATTTTCTAAACTAAAGTTTCTTGATTTTGTTGACTTTGATGACTTCCCTTGATGAAAACTTCTGGTCTACGATGTGTTTGCCTGAATTGGTAGAATTCTATTATTATTATTATTTTTTTTTTTAAATCGTTCTTATATAGCGCTTTTCCACCTCAAGAGCTGCTCAAGGCGCTGGCCGATACAGGATCTAACTCAAGGCGCCCGAGACGCCCACCCGCAGCCTTTGGGCGCATGGTCTGACGCCCGGACAACTGAGCACAATCCTGGGCAGCCAGGGATGGGGGAGAAGGACCTAGGTGCATGCTGGGTGTTTTCTTGTCACCGGCACTCACCCGTCTAGGACATGAGCGTCAGGATCTTTAAAGTCCGTTATGATGGAATGTATGCGATACAGACTAGACCTCGGTTTATACTCTCATCCGAAGGAGTAGGAAAACAGGAGTAAAGTGTCTTTCCCAGGGACACAACACAATGGCCCGGCCAGGGCTCGAACCCGGGACCTTCCGATCCGCAAGCCGAAGCACTACCATTAGACCACAGTGCCTCCATTATTATTATTATTATTATTATTAATATTATTATTATTATTATTATTATTATTATTATTATTATTATTAATATTATTATTATTATTATTATTATTATTATTATTGTTGTTGTTGTTGTTGTTGTTGTTGTTGTTGTTGTTGTTGTTTTAATTCTTTTTTTTAACTTTTACTACAGGCCGTCAATTAGGTTTGAACCATTGCCTGTAGAGTCTGCAATGCTATCGCCTGACATTTGAGTAAAAACTGCGCTCACGACTGAGCCATATTTCCAACACTTTTGTGTATATTTTAATTTTTTTAAAATTATTATTTCCCTTATATAAAATGTCAATGTAGGTATTGAGGAATCCATTGACATTTTATTGCAAAATCCTGCAATAATAGATACAAGCACGTATAATTTACAGGTCCGCAGTAAAAGTCATGACTCCAATAGTTGCTTTCTAACGGTTTACCCATTTTGTAAATAAGCTTACATAATAATAATAATAATAATAATAATAATAATAATAATAATAATAATAATAATAATAATAATAATAATAATAATATAACGGATTTTTATATAGCGGGTACTCCAGCCTATGACCAGACTCACCACGCTTTACATAGTCATTACATATAAATACATGCACTCGATAAAACATCGCTTTTGCTACAATACACCAAAAGGCGGAACAGTAAAGGTACAAACAATTTACAACTATGTACACAAATTACAAAAAAAGACAGAAATAGACTATTTACAACTATGTACACAAATGACAAAAAAGATAGAAATAGAATAGCAAAAACCTATTCACAGTTATTTATATGCCCGGTTAGGCCCAGGAGGAAAAACAGTATAAATATTTACAGCCGTGTATATTAAAGTGCGTGAAGGGGAGTAGACAAGACAGTAGATCAGCAAGGTAGGAAGGACAAGAATCTGTGAAGAAGTTGTGACAGAGAACAGATAGTTTGTACTCTATGCGTGCTTGCACAGTAAGCCAGTACCCCTTGGGGTCATGAGCAATCTTGCCACTGTAGATTGTTCTAACCTATAAAGGGAAAAGTGAAAGCCCCAGTTGAAAACCTGTCTTGACTTTGTAGGCATGACCAATTCACTGCGGCAACAGTACCCCAGTTGGGGTGCCGGGGGTTTCAGTATAAATAGTATCCCCACTTTCTGGAAATTTAGTGCTTTAAATTCCCACTGTCGCTGTCTTCCTCATTTACTCTTTCCCATTCCTGCTCTGTCCTATCACTCTGCTATACTATCTTCTTCTTCGCTAGATCAATGACCTACCTTTTTTCTTGAAAACTCTTCCTGGACAAGACTCCTTGTTTGTGTATGAGGTCTGTTGGATCAGCTTGGGAGTGTTGGACGCTTTCTGCCGGGTGGTCACTAGGGCTTCCTATGATGTTATTATTTAGCAATATAGGCATTTTATATGTATATGTTTTGTTGATAATGTATAATTATGTTTGTATTCTATTTTGTTTTTGTAACCGGGGGTTCGAGTAGTTGGGGTAAAGCCTCAGCCGTCCCCTGCGTGGGATGTCTTTATTGTAAAGTGACTGGCCGGTGGAGGGCATTCAATTTTCCCACTAGGGTTGTTTCATCAGATCTTTTATGCGGATCGGGGGTTGTCCGGTCCTGATTTGGCTCGGAAGAGTCCGCTGGACCTAAAGCAACAATCAATCAATCAATCAAACAGTAAGCCAGTGAAGGGAATGTAGTAGAGGTGTGATGTGATCGCGTTTCTTAGCTCGGAATACTAGTCTAGCTGCTGAGTTCTGAACCTTTTGTAGTTTGTCAATGATGTGTTTCACTTGGCGACACTCCCACTAGGGTTGTTTCGGCAGATCTTTTATGCGGATTGGGGGTTGTCCGGTCCTGATTTGGCTCGGAAGAGTCCTCTGGACCTAAAGCAACAATTATGTAATGTTATGTAACTTGGCGACACAAAGTCGGTTATCTGTTGTTTAGGTATTTGCCTTGAGATTGTACTTGTCGGAAGGGTTGGGGGAGTAGAGGTGGGGTGGTGAGGGTGGGGTTGAAGTTCAGGTCGCTTTCCTAGCGAAACAAGAAGCCGCAGGGCATGGTCGTCCAAGGCTATGGCGAATACCTCGGACCTTCCAACTCCACGTGATTTGAGTTGGTTTTCCTCCTACCCCTCCTTGGTCGTATGAGGAGATAGATAGGGACGCCCTTTATTTTAGGGCGTGTATGGTGAGAGAGCAGGGTCAGTAATATTTTTGGATAACCGGCATCGAACCCGCGACCTGTGCGGTGCCATCCCAATTTACTCCTCGACTGAGCCATTTTACATACCGTCCTGGTTATTAACATCTTGCAAAAACAATACAGCGTTTACACCTGTACGGCTTCGGTAATTATCCGTTGACCGAAAAATATCCCCACGAAATTACGACAGTGCCATTAGTATGAATTGTGATGACGAGGAGAAAGAACAGCACAGCCGTTATGAAGCTGGTTCTGAGATAAGTGAAAGCCCTAACGCCTCTCCCCCCGATGAAAGAAAGGTTACTGGAACACTTTACCATTGATGTTGATGAGGAGGAAGAGGAGGAGGAGGAGTAGACGAAGGAAAACAAGGTGATTTCCAGTAGTACAATACAATCCAGTATAATCATGACGAACTCTTGAGAGTGGTTATGATGATGATGAGGGATCCGACGATAATGAGGAGGGGGAAAAGGCGAGTTAAAAACGTGATGATGACGATGATATTGATGGCGTCGACGAAGTATTTCCACCTAAGTCTGGAAATTAAAAAAAAACAACAAACAAACAAATACACAGACGGACACTAGGGCGGGTGCCCTTATTGCTGTCTATTGACAAGACTTTCAGATCCGATTAAAGAATTAATTTGCACTACGAATCTGACGTTGACATTTTAAAAGCTTCTTTCACCTTTCTACAATCTGAGAGAGCGAGAGGAGGGGAGGGAGGTGGGATGGAGGCAGGCAGGCTGGCAGGCAAAGAGAGAGAGAGGGAGAGAGAGAGAGAGAGAGAGAGAGAGAGAGAGATACACAAAAAGATTTCACATTAAAGTGTCGATGGTGGGGAGATTATGTATGCGAGAGCTAATATGCTGTTATTGTTATTTACAACATTTCATTGCCGGTAGATTCCAAAACCTAAACTTCTGTCGATACTAGTAAGCTTAATATAATGCGAGAATTTATGCTTTAAATTAATTACTAAAAACTTTTGTTTTTCTGCAGACTCCAGACCAATATAAAATTTCGGTTGATTTTCGTGAGATTACGCAAAACTTGATGTGTCCCAATGGATTTATTCGGATTCAAAAATGGAATTTTTTTAACTTTTTTACAAAAGATTCTTCTGATATTGTAGCTCAAATACGTGATTAACAACTTTACACACAAACTCTATACCACAGAAGTTTCAAAATATTCTCGTGAGGTTACACCAGAATCCATCACTGCACTGGTGTTTACCTTCGAGATATGGCCCAGGCGCGATATTTTTTTCCCACATCAAGTCTGAGGAATACCGTAAATGGAACGACTTCAGACCTAAACCGTACAGAATGTTCAGTGCTCTTCAGTGTCTTTCACACGCTAAAGTTTGCTAAAACAAGCTTAGAAAATAGTTTTTTCCAAGCTTAGATAATATTTTTTTTCTGTTAAATTTGTTTGTACATTTGTATCGTTGTTTGTGTACAAATATTAAGCTTATGTATATATATATATATAATTAATAATTTGTAATATATGCATTATGAATTGCTTTTTGTTATAAGTATTGTGAATTGTGTAGTTTTTTTTCTTATTTTTCATATGAAGAAGAGTAGTTCTCTGAATCTATACATCTATTCTGCAACATATAATGTAAAGTATCTAGCCCAAAGTTGAACATGCACATTCATAATTATAATCATAATACTAAGTTTATTATACTAATATTAGTAGGCTTAGGCGAAGGTAAAGTACTTTTATTATTAATTTATTAGCATTAATTTATTATTTTTTGTTTCTTCAGTACTGTAATAGTGTAAGTACTATACTAGAGTAGTATAGTAGGTTTATTCAATACTTATACAGTGATAGTCTATTATTCTATTGATAGTACTAGTATTTGTAGGTTTACTCAATACTGATACAGTAATAGTCTATTATTCTATTGATAGTACTGGTATTGGTTGTCAGCATGATGTCATTGTGTTGATTAATATAAGTACTAAAGTAGAATAATATTAGTAGGCCTACTTAATACTGATAGTTTATTATTCTATTCCTAGGACTAGTATTTGTTGTCAGCCAGACATGGTCATTGTTACCCCCGTGGGGATCCCGGGGGTTTCAGTATAAATAGTATCCCCACTGTCTGGAAATTTAGTGCTTTAAATTCCCACTGTCGCTGTCTTTATCATTTGTTCTTTCTCATTCCTACTCTGTTATATCAATCTACTATACTGTTTTCTTCTTCACTAGACCAGTCACCTAGCTTTTTTCTTAAAACTCTTCCGGAACAAAACTCCTCATTTGTTTGCGAGGTCTGTTTTATCAGCTTGGGAATATTGGACGCTTTCTGCCAAATGGTCATTGCGGCTTCCTATGATGTTATTATTTGGCAATGTGGGCATTTTATATGTATATGTTTAATATTATTGATATTTTATAATGATATTTGTATTCTATTTAGTTTTTGTAAACGGGGTTGCGATAAATAAGTATATAGCTTCAGCGTCCCCTGCATGGGATGTCGTTATTGTAAAGGGACCGGCTGGTGGAGTGCCTTCAGTGTTACCGCTAGGGTTATTTTAGCAGATCTTTTATGCGGATCAGGGGTGAGTCCTCTTTCAGCGAAGTTGTGGTCTTGATTTTGTGGTCCTGATTCGGCTCTTTGCAGTCCGCTGGACCTTGTAAGCAATGAGTAACTAACTAATTGTCATTGTGTTGTTAGTTAGGCCTGTGTTTGAATATTTGATGTGTCTGTATTGCTAGGGTTGTTTTAGCAGATCTTTTATGCGGATCAGGGTTGAGTCCTCTTTCAGCGAAGTTGTGGTCTGGTTTTTATGGTCTTGATTCGGCTCTTTGCAGTCCGCTGGACCTTGTGTTACGTTGAAACGCGAAGGATGTCTGAAACGCGCACGATAGATCTAATCGTTTCGCTTTGCAAAGTATTCATTTAATAATAGAGTGTATTTACCTTTGATTTGAGTTTGCGTTGTTGTTAGAAGAAGCTTTGTATAACGTTGATAATTTTTGTTAGTCCATATTATTGGAGAATTCTCTAGATCTGCTTGTTTACTATCGATCGAAGTTTCGCGATATTTGAGAACATTCTTGGACAGAAAGAATGTTGTATGACGTAAGTCAGTGATGACGAAGTTTCATTTGATTGGTTGTAGTGCGTCATTCTGCCGTGTTCTAAATTATTCTGGAGTATGATGAGACTATATAAGTGCCGCACTGTTTCAAAAGAGGTGACAGTGGGGCCGGGTAGCTCAGTTGGTAAGAGCGTCTTGCTAGTAACCGAAAGGTCGCTGGTTCGAATCCCGGATTGGTCAACGTGTGATCATATTATTTTCCCCTTTACCAACAACTGGCCCGCTGGTGTCAGTTTAAATCGGTCCAGTAGTCACCTATATGCGAAAGTGTCGTGTGACTATAATCTACAAACAACAAAAGAGGTGTGGGGCCGGGTAGCTCAGTTGGTAAGAGCGTCTTGCTAGTAACCGAAAGGTCGCTGGTTCGAATCCCGGATTGGTCAACGTGTGATCATATTATTTTCCCCTTTACCAACAACTGGCCCGCTGGTGTCAGTATAAATCGGTCCAGTAGTCACCTATATGCGAAAGTGTCGTGTGACTATAATCTACAAACAACAACAACAAAGAGGTGTTGATAGTGTGTTGATAGTTGAGAGTTGAAAGTGGAAAGGAGGAGAGTGAAAAGGCGATTGTATGCAGTTGTTGATGTGTGCTGAATAAAAGTGGAAAACTACATACGAAGACTTTGCCTTGTTGCTGAGTGAGCAGGCTGCGTGGATAAACGAACCTGAGTTACACTTTATCAGTACTTTAAGCATCGGGGCTGAATCAACTACTGATAGAAAAACACCAAAATCGAACGAGTGTAACACCTTGTAAGCAATGTGTAACTAATTGTCATTGTGTTGTTAGTTAGGCCTGTGTTTGAATCTTTGATGTTAGGTAGGTTTGATTGTTGTCAGCTGGTTCTTTATTAATTTGTTTATTTATTTAACTCTTAAGGTTAATTTGTAAGTGGTACTATATTTCAATCGCATGCCACTTGTCAGTGCTTTATTACATTGTATTGTGTGAATTTGTTATCGCCACGAGCCTCTATGATATCTTGGCATATTCATTTGAACTGATGCTTAAAAAAATCGATTGCTAGTTCTACTATTTTGTTGTCAGCAAAACATTGTCATTGTGTTATTAGTTAGCACTGTGTTTGATGTTACTTAGTTAGTTTTTAACCTATTGTTAGTACTACTAAGTATTTGTTGTCAGCAAGTTTTAATGTTACAGCCACGGATGATTATGCCGAGAAAAGAGAGAGGTTGTTGAGTTTGGTTGCTTTAGGAAAATCGAAATTATATTTCAGGGATGTTGCTAGGAAATTTTTTCTTCGGCGATTTGGCCGAAACAGCCGTGAAACTTTCGGCTTTTTACAGAAAGTTTCGGCTCTCTCTTCCAAAGCAGTCTCATAAGTTTTTTTTGACTAGATTCACTAAGCTAACGTCCACCTCCATATATTAAAGATGTTCTGTGGATGCTTATCTTTGTAATAAAACATGATTTTAAGAGAAGAATAAGAACATTCAAAAGAAATTTTATTTTCTGAAATGTTAGACACACAAAAACAATAAAAAGTTTAGACTGTCCCTTGACAGACCACAATACTGTTAACTGGGTTTTAACCTTTGTAATTATCGAATCCTCACCTAAACTGCAAGCGTACAGCACAGGAATATCGCAAAAATGGACAAAACCGAGCCGATTCAACCGTGAAAACTTCGGCCCGGCGAGCCACATGACGGACAGTTTATCGGCTTTTTATATAAAAATTTCGGCTAAAAGCCGAAGATCCGACCCAAACGACATCCCTGTATTTAGGTGTTGACACTTAAGAATTGAAATGCTTTTATTTAAGGAAAAGATTGCGGAGTAAAGGGGTAGGAAGGAGTAATTGGTAAAATTAGATGTATGGGGGCTTAATTGCAAACAGGATTTAAGACCCTTTACAATAGCATATATTTTAAAAGAAATAGGGTAAGTCAGGGGAGAGATCGGATGTGACGACACGAGTTTTCAGATAGCAGGGAGAATTATACTTTTCACGAAGTTACACTTCTCCGTATATGTTGTACATAGAATAGCGTGACCGATTTACTTTTTGCGTATGAAAGTGCAGTTTCGTAAAGTCCGTGCGTTTCGTAGAAGACAGGGAGTAGGCCAATTTCCGAATAGGGATACGCGTAATAAAGAATGTGCATACTGACGAGAGCTCGACTATTTTGCTTGTGGCCGGCGCGGTTTTGGAGGGCAGAGTGGTTTGAGATGCTTTTGCGAGAGGATCGAATCTAACGAGGCAGCAGCCCTGTGACAGAGGTCATTGTAGCGTAGGGTACTGTTGGAAGGGTGTGTTTATTGTTTATATAGCCACCCAAGGTCTTATGCCCTCGTCGGGATAAGGATGTTTAGAATTCGAAAGGAAGATGTTAACTGCCATTCGTCAACGAATGTAGAGTTACATGCTTAAGGTGTGTGTAGTTCTCGATTGAACACCCACCAAGACTTAGTGTCTGTGATAGAGCTAAGGTGACCTCATCCTCAGTATAAGTGTTATTTGGAAAGTGAAATAACGTGCAATAGCAAGAGAAAGTGACTCTCAAAAAGACTAACCAATTGTATTGTGACAGTGTTGTGTCGTGTTGTGGTGTTGGGGGAAAGGGTGTCACAAGTCGAGGCCTATAAGGTGAGCAAATCCTGTCATTCAATTCTTTAGTGGCGCGCTCCGAGAACTGCGTACGTGTATGAGTGGTAATGAGTGTGGGGAAGGGGATGTATTTTAGGATGTATAATGAATTTTGTTGATTTTATATGATTTTCTTATGATTTTCTTGTTGTATATGTGATGGGGGAAATGTCGTTGCTGTTGTTGTTATAAAAGTGGGTCAAGGCGACGATGGGGAATGTAGAGAGGGAGAGAGAGAGTGGGGGTGTATGTATGGGGAGAGCGATAGAATGTAATATACTGAAGAAAGATGAAGTGATGATTATGAAGGAAGCATGTTTACAGTATAGTATGGCAAGGTAGTATGGATAAAGGGAGGTAATCGTGATGTGCTATAATTGTTGGGGGTGACGGTGGTGATGAAGGGGGGCGGAATGAATCAGGACTGTGTGATTGAAGTGAGGTCGCAATGATTATGTACATTTATATAAAGGTTTGTGTTTATAGAAGATGCGAATTGTTTAGCATCAAAGGTTGGTTTATATTATTGAAATGTGTGTATAGCATCTTGTATTATTATCATGGTATTCATATACAGGTCAAGATGGTGGACGGAGGACGGCATGTTATATTATATTATATAGTGTTTATTGTTTTGTAGGCAGGTTGTTAAGACTGTGTATATGCTTACAGGTGTGGGCTGTTACTTCTACGTATTACTTCTACGTATTACTTCTACCTGTTTATTTCTACGCATTATTTCAACGCTGTTGCTTCTGATGTTGCCTGTTATGCTGTACTGATGTTGCTGTTGTTGACGCTGATTGGGTTCTAACCAGCCTGGTGGGGTGCCTTTGCCTCTACGACAGAGTAGTGTTGTGGTGATCTCTGCCACTGCTGCAGGTTTTGCCTATGTATCGAGGCAACACCATTACAGGAGGTTTTCATACCTAATTCATGCACACACAGACTCACATTGCACCACACCTAAAAACATATTCATTTAGTTAGAAGAATCATCCGCTTATTGTGAAAGAGACTGTTTAGCTCTCTGAGCTACTTGACAAGAACATTGAGACATTACTTCTGTGCCACAGCTTCGCCTAGATAATAGTTTATGATTCAACGCCATTGCTTATTATTTGAAGATTTACATTTTGAATTGATTTGTTGATTTTGATTTTGTTGTACACACTTGTAAAGAAACTGTTGTTGTTTAGTTCTGTTTGGGGTTGTTACAAGGGGAGGTAATTGTTAGTTAGTATTGGGACGGGGGTCTATTTAGGGGTTGGGGGAAGGTTAGTTCCCATTTGTCCTGTGTTTGTATGTTGATTGTAGAATAAAAGAGTGTGATTGTATTCTGGCATTTTGTGTTAGTTTATTTTGTTTGAGTTTTATTCCCATTCACTCGTTGCATGTGCTGACGTCACTGAACCCGCTCGGGGGACGTGACATTTCGGTGTCAGAAGTGGGATTAACTCATTTATTTTGTTAGGGTAGTGCCAGATGTGTATGTTGTGTGTTTGAGTTGTTGTGTGAAAGGGTACGCAGCGGGCGGTTGGCGGGAGTGTGGGTGTATTGCACTAGGGATCACACTCGGAGTGCAGCATTAACGGGGAATTGGGTTGCAGGGTTCACTTGCTCGCCTTTAGGGGTACGACGGTGAACGATTCCTCGGCTCCTGTGACGGTTGTGTTGCGTATTCATTCTGTTAGGTGTTTGTATCAGTTAAGTGTTATTTGTTTTGTGTATACTAACATTTGTTCTTCCCTTCTTTTCTGACATGGCTACGCGGGATGCTCGAGCCGCGATGCGCCGCGACGCTAGGACCCGTAAGGAGGAGGCTGAGCAGGAGGATCGGGACTTCGGTGATGACGGCTCGGTGACAGGGTTGTTGGAGGAACCTTACGCAGTAAGTACTCAAACGACTATGCCTAAGATGTATGCCAAATCGCCCGGTGCACAGAGCAAAGTCGAGGTCGCGCTCAGCGATAGTGAGAGGTTCAGGCAGGTTGGGGAAAGTCTGGGTTTCCGAGACGGAGCGTTAGCGCACTACGTGGTTAGTGAGATGAGAAGGGAGGATGAGAAGAAGCTTCTGGAGGCTAGATTGGAAGCCGACCGGGTAGCCAGGGAAGAAGAACGGAGAGAGAAGGAGGAAGAGAAGAGGGAGAGGATGAGGAAGGAGGCAGCAGAGAGGTTAGTTAGGGAGGAAGAAAAGAAGGAAAGAGAAGATGAGCGTCGACGTCTAGAAGCTAGATTGGAAGCTAGATTAGAGGCTGAGAGGGAAGACCGACGTCGGTTGGAGCAGCGGATAGAAGATGAGAAAAGGGAAGAGAGAGCGGCTAAGGAAGAGGAAAGGCGGATGTTTGAGATGAGGCTGGAGGAGGAACGTAGAATCAGAGATGAAGACCGAGCTGATCAGAGGGAGAATAGGGCTAGAGAAAGAGGGGCAGCATACTCAGTCAAACTGAAACCCTTGGAGGAGAGGGAGGATGTGGAGGCCTACCTCCAGATGTTCGAACGGGTGGCGGAGATTCAGGGTTGGAGGAGGGAGGTATGGGCGGTTAGGCTAGCGCCTTTGTTGCAAGGGGAAGCCCGGGATACTTACCTTCGACTAACGCCTGAGCAAGCCCAGGATTTCGACACCGTGAGAAACGCGCTGTTGAAACGCTTCAGGAAGGACGCCGACTACTATCGTAGGCAGTTTCGAGAGGCCAAGAAGGAAGCCGCAGAAACGTTTCCTCGGCTGGTAGTGAGATTAGGGTCGTTGGTGAAGAAGTGGTTTTCGCTCGCCGACAAAGACATCACCGACGTAGAGCAGGTACTGGACACCTTCATTGGAGAGCAGCTTTTCTCCATCATGACTACCGAGTTAGAGATCTACGTGAGGGAGAATCTGCCTGAGACTAGCCATGCCGCAGCAGAGTTAGCACAGCGCGTGGTAGATGCCAAGCGGGCAGCATCAGCACCGGCACCCGTATTGCCCAGTCAGAGACGCAGTTTTCCCAGACGACCGGAGGCTCCTCAGCAACCTAGCAACCGGGGGAGTCAGAGTCAGAAGGTAGGGAGGACGGAAGGGGGTAGTGGGGTACGTCGTTGCTACCGATGTGGGTCGGAGAAGCACGTGGTCAAGGACTGCAAGGTCAAACCTCAGACAGTAGGCCAGGTTACAGTGGGACGGACTATTTCCACGGAGACCGCACCTCGGGCTAGCGTGTGTGCAATCAAACCTTATGATCCATGGGGCCAAGGTAGGGCGAACGGGCAGGACGTTCGAGTATTGAGAGATACGGGGGCGGAGATAGGGGCAGTCGCGAGCAGGTTAGTCAAACCAGCTGATTTGACGGGTCGGACTGTCGAGATTTGCTTGGCGAATCGATCGAACGTGGGTCTGCTACCTACAGCTTGGGTGGAGTTGGATTGTGCGCTGGTCAGGGGGAGAGTGGAGCTGGTGGTTTTCGAGGACGGGCCCGATATCATCCTGGGTAACTGGGTAACGTTTGATAGCGGGGAAAAGAGTCCTGTTTCCTTGTTCGGAGGTGAATGCGCGATGGCTGCAGCAGTGCAGACTCGGGCGCAGGTGAAGGCCGAGAAGAAGAGGGAGGTACCCTTAGCAGTAGTCGAACCATCCCAGATCTCTGTTAGCACCCCAGAGTTGATCAGGATGCAAGAGACCGACGAGACGCTCGCGAAGGCGAGAACGTTGGCACAGAGTGGTGGGGCGATAGCGTCAGGTAGGGCGTCAGCTGAGTTTCGCAAGAAGAAGGGGGTGTTGTACCGGGTACACACGAAGAGAGGTAGCCAGGTCACGCAACTGGTAGTCCCGAAACAGTTGAGAGGGGGGATCCTTCAGTTGGCTCATGATCCACCCATGGCTGGGCATTTGGAGGGAAACGTACCAGGGAGCGGATCTGGGGAACATTCTATTGGCCGGGAATGTGTGCCGAAGTACGGAGGTATTGCGCCAGTTGTCCAGAATGTCAGAAGGTAGTACCGAGGGGACGGGTGAGGAAGGTACCACTACAGCAACTTCCGCTGGTGGACGAGCCATTTCAGAGGGTGGCTGTAGACATTGTGGGACCCATCAAACCCAAGTCAGATCGGGGTAACATGTACATCCTAGTGGTAGTAGACTATGCCACACGCTATCCCGAGGCTGTACCGCTCAAGGGCATAGAGGCAGAGAGGGTGGCAGAAGCGCTGTGGGAGATTTGGTCGAGGGTGGGCGTTCCTAGGGAAGTTTTGACAGATCAAGGGACGCAATTCATGTCTGAAGTCATGCGGGAGATGAACAGACTACTGTCGATCCATGGGAAAGCTACCACACCGTATCATCCACAGTGCAACGGACTGGTTGAGCGATTCAACGGGACGTTAGTGTCCATGCTCAAGAAGTTAGCCACAGAACAACCTACAGCGTGGGACCGCTACATTCCAGCGCTACTATTTGCATACCGAGAAGTAGCACAAGAGTCTACAGGGTTCTCCCCCTTCGAGCTTCTATATGGAAAGACCGTGCGGGGACCGATGGCTGTGTTGCGAGACCTCTGGACCAAGGAGATACAAGAGGAGGAGGTGAAACTGAGTAGCCAGTACGTGGTAAACTTGCGTAATCGCATCGAGGAGACGTGTAAGTTGGCACAAGGAAACCTCAGAACCGCGTCAGCCAAGCAGAAGCGGCACTTTGATAAGAAAGCGAAACGGCGTTTGTTCAACGCGGGGGATCAAGTGTTGCTACTGTTGCCAGAGAAGCACAATAAGTTGCAGTTAGCATGGCGAGGACCGTACGAGGTGATCGAACGCGTGGGAGAGTGCGACTACCGGATCAGGATGCGTGGGAAAAGCAAACTATACCACGCCAATCTCCTGAAGAAGTTCCATACCAGAGCGACGGTGGCCACGATCGTCGTAGACGACGAGGGGGTAGAGGAGGAGGAAACTATGCCGGTGTTTGGGGATATTCCCGTAATCACCTTGACAGCATCAGAGACGCCCCGCGACGTGAAGATGGACGACAATTGCCCAGAAATACGGGGAGAATTGCAGGAGCTGGTATGGCAGTTCGAAGATGTCCTAACCGACTTGCCACTACGCACTACACTGGACGTGTGCGAAATACGGGTGGACAGCGACATTCCAGTGAGGACGCGGCAGTACCCACTTCCCCATTCGCATCACGAGACCATCAAGAAGGAAGTGGAAGCGATGCTAGCGATGGGCGTCATTGAGAGGGCCAGTTCGCCATACAGCTCCCCATCGTGTTGGTAAAGAAGAAGGAGGGCACGATGCGTTTCTGCGTAGATTTCCGAAAGTTAAACAAGCACGTCGTATTCGACGGGGAACCATTGCCGAACATCGACTACCTGTTTTCCAAACTGTCAGGGGCCAAGTATCTCACCAAGGTCGACTTGACCAAAGGTTACTGGCAAGTGCCTATGAACAAGGGAGATAAAGCAAAGACGGCGTTTACAACGCCAGAGGGACAATTTCAGTGGACCGTAATGCCATTTGGGCTGAAGACGGCGGGAGCAGTCTTTTCTCGCATGATGCGGAAGCTACTAGCACCCCTGGGAATGTCGGAGATCGACAATTTTGTCGACGACTTGTTGGTAGCCACCATTACCAAGCAGAGACACCTGGAATGCTTGGCACGTCTTTTCCTTAGGTTGCGTGAGGTGCAGCTATCCGCCAAACCATCAAAGTGTTACTTGGGTTTCCGAAGAGTAGAGTATCTCGGGCACGTGGTTGGACAGGGAGAAATTCGTCCTGAGGAGTCAAAGATGGAGAGAATCCGAGATGCACCGCGACCAACGACCAAGCGGCAAGTGCGCTCATTTTTGGGTTTAGCCGGATACTACAGGCGGTTCGTACCCAACTTTTCAGCGATTGCTTCACCACTACACGACCTGACCAAGGAAGGCAAGCCAGGGGCGGTACAATGGACCGAAGCATGCGAAGCTGCATTTTGCACACTGAAGGAGAAGCTGTGCTCTGACCCTGTGTGCTGTCTACCGGACTTCACCCTACCATTTGTGCTACAGACAGATGCGTCGGAGGATGGAGTAGGGGCCATTTTGAGCCAGGACAGGGGACAGGGACTACAGCCTATTGCGTGTGCAAGCAAGAAACTGTCGAAACCCGAGAGAAACTATTCGACCATTGAGAGGGAGTGTCTAGCGTTGGTGTGGGGTGTGCAGAAGTTCAGTCAATACCTGTACGGACGTACTTTCGTAGTGCAGACTGACCATATGCCACTGCAGTACCTACAGCAGGTGAAGAACACCAACAGCCGACTGATGAGATGGGCACTTCAGCTGCAACCTTTCTCAATGTCTGTGGAGCACATTTCTGGGAAGGACAACGTTCCAGCAGATTTCCTCAGCAGAAACGCTCAGTAGAGTAGGGGTAGGGAATTCGCGTCGTAGTTAAGGTTCTTCAAGGTGTTAAGAACTGGGGGGGGGGTTGTGTGACGACACGAGTTTTCAGATAGCAGGGAGAATTATACTTTTCACGAAGTTACACTTCTCCGTATATGTTGTACGTAGAATAGCGTGACCGATTTACTTTTTGCGTATGAAAGTGCAGTTTCGTAAAGTCCGTGCGTTTCGTAGAAGACAGGGAGTAGGCCAATTTCCGAATAGGGATACGCGTAATAAAGAATGTGCATACTGACGAGAGCTCGACTATTTTGCTTGTGGCCGGCGCGGTTTTGGAGGGCAGAGTGGTTTGAGATGCTTTTGCGAGAGGATCGAATCTAACGAGGCAGCAGCCCTGTGACAGAGGTCATTGTAGCGTAGGGTACTGTTGGAAGGGTGTGTTTATTGTTTATATAGCCACCCAAGGTCTTATGCCCTCGTCGGGATAAGGATGTTTAGAATTCGAAAGGAAGATGTTAACTGCCATTCGTCAACGAATGTAGAATTACATGCTTAAGGTGTGTGTAGTTCTCGATTGAACACCCACCAAGACTTAGTGTCTGTGATAGAGCTAAGGTGACCTCATCCTCAGTATAAGTGTTATTTGGAAAGTGAAATAACGTGCAATAGCAAGAGAAAGTGACTCTCAAAAAGACTAACCAATTGTATTGTGACAGTGTTGTGTCGTGTTGTGGTGTTGGGGGAAAGGGTGTCACAAGTCGAGGCCTATAAGGTGAGCAAATCCTGTCATTCAATTCTTTAGTGGCGCGCTCCGAGAACTGCGTACGTGTATGAGTGGTAATGAGTGTGGGGAAGGGGATGTATTTTAGGATGTATAATGAATTTTGTTGATTTTATATGATTTTCTTATGATTTTCTTGTTGTATATGTGATGGGGGAAATGTCGTTGCTGTTGTTGTTATAAAAGTGGGTCAAGGCGACGATGGGGAATGTAGAGAGGGAGAGAGAGAGTGGGGGTGTATGTATGGGGAGAGCGATAGAATGTAATATACTGAAGAAAGATGAAGTGATGATTATGAAGGAAGCATGTTTACAGTATAGTATGGCAAGGTAGTATGGATGAAGGGAGGTAATCGTGATGTGCTATAATTGTTGGGGGTGACGGTGGTGATGAAGGGGGGCGGAATGAATCAGGACTGTGTGATTGAAGTGAGGTCGCAATGATTATGTACATTTATATAAAGGTTTGTGTTTATAGAAGATGCGAATTGTTTAGCATCAAAGGTTGGTTTATATTATTGAAATGTGTGTATAGCATCTTGTATTATTATCATGGTATTCATATACAGGTCAAGATGGTGGACGGAGGACGGCGTGTTATATTATATTATATAGTGTTTATTGTTTTGTAGGCAGGTTGTTAAGACTGTGTATATGCTTACAGGTGTGGGCTGTTACTTCTACGTATTACTTCTACGTATTACTTCTACCTGTTTATTTCTACGCATTATTTCAACGCTGTTGCTTCTGATGTTGCCTGTTATGCTGTACTGATGTTGCTGTTGTTGACGCTGATTGGGTTCTAACCAGCCTGGTGGGGTGCCTTTGCCTCTACGACAGAGTAGTGTTGTGGTGATCTCTGCCACTGCTGCAGGTTTTGCCTATGTATCGAGGCAACACCATTACAGGAGGTTTTCATACCTAATTCATGCACACACAGACTCACATTGCACCACACCTAAAAACATATTCATTTAGTTAGAAGAATCATCCGCTTATTGTGAAAGAGACTGTTTAGCTCTCTGAGCTACTTGACAAGAACATTGAGACATTACTTCTGTGCCACAGCTTCGCCTAGATAATAGTTTATGATTCAACGCCATTGCTTATTATTTGAAGATTTACATTTTGAATTGATTTGTTGATTTTGATTTTGTTGTACACACTTGTAAAGAAACTGTTGTTGTTTAGTTCTGTTTGGGGTTGTTACAAGGGGAGGTAATTGTTAGTTAGTATTGGGACGGGGGTCTATTTAGGGGTTGGGGGAAGGTTAGTTCCCATTTGTCCTGTGTTTGTATGTTGATTGTAGAATAAAAGAGTGTGATTGTATTCTGGCATTTTGTGTTAGTTTATTTTGTTTGAGTTTTATTCCCATTCACTCGTTGTATGTGCTGACGTCACTGAACCCGCTCGGGGGACGTGACATCGGATATTGGGATAAGATACTCAAAAATACCCGTATTTTATGAGAAAAGAAGTGGATGAAGATGGTAAGCCATTCAAGTCCATTTCTTGTATCTCTCTGCTCTGACCTTTAAAACCAAACACAACACGAAGTGTCACATCAGTTCTAGCATGACTCCTTAACAGAGAAGAAGAAGAAATCCTCCCAATTCTCCGAGAAGAAGTTGAGGCAGAAGTGCAATCGCTGAAGAAGGGGAAGCCAGCGGAAGTTGACAACATACCCGCAGAATTACTTCAAACAGGAGGGGAAGCGAAGATTTACGCCCTCCTTATTATCTGTAACAATACCTGGCAGAGTGGGGAGGGGCCTATACCATGGACCCAGTCGCTTGTCATCACACTTCCCAAAAAGGGTAACCTTAAGGAGTGTGAACATTACCGCACCATCAGCCTCATCAGCCATTTCCTACTAAAAAGAATACTCAACAGCTTGAAACCCCAAACTGAACAAATCATATCTGAAGAACAATCAGATTTTCAACCTCAGAGTAATCTGCGAGAAATACCTAGGGCACCAACAACATCTATATCATGTGTCTATAGACTTCAAGAAAGCGTTTGACCGAGTCATCAAAAGCCTGTATGACAAGTCTACCGGTGTGTACAGTTCTCCACAACAGCGCCATCGGGAACTGGTTCAGAACAACAATCGGCGTGCGTCAAGGATGCCTACTCTCTCCAACACTCTTCAACATCTTCCTGGAGCGCATTATGTCCCATGCCCTTGCAGATCACGAGCCCATCGTGTCAGATGCCCTTGCAGATCACGAAAGCACAGTCAGCTTAGGGGGGTTAGCAATCTCCATCCTCCGTTTTGCGGATGACACTGATGGATTGGCTATATAGAAGAACAAGAACTTGAACATCTGGTACAGAGGCTTGACACCACCTCCAGAGCTTTTGGAATTGAAATAAGTGCAGAGAAGGCCAAAATGATGACCAGCAATATCAGTGGCATCAACGCTGACATCAAAGTCCAAGGTCAAACGAAGAATATAAAGCATGGAGATGAGGTGCTACAGAAGACTTCTGGACATTTCCTATATCCATCATATCACCAACGACGAAGTCCGACAGGCCATCACAAAAGCCATCTGACAACACGATGACATGCTTACAGTGGTTAAAATAGGGAAAACTCCAATGGTATGGCCATGTCACAGGAGCATTAGGCCATGCAAAGACTATCCTGCAAGGCACGGTGCAAGTAGGCAGAAAAAGAGGGAAACAAAAAGAGGTGGGAGGACAACATTCGAGAATGGACTGGCTTAACACTGAGCGAAGCCATGAGGGTTGTTGAGGACATAGAAAGATGGAGTACGCTGGTTAAACGATCATCTGTGGTGCCCCAACGACTTTCGAGTTACGGGATAGATAGGAAGACATGAACAATACAGCAAGCTTAATAATAATAATAATGTTATCGATGATTGCGACTACGAAGATTATGATGTGTACAATGAACGTTACAATTACTGCTAAAAATAAAAAGCTCGAAGACAAACCTAAAAGACCATTACATTAAACAAAACATGTTCTTTTACATAATATGTTTTCATGTCTAAGGAAATATCCCAAAATCTTGGTAAAAGACGGTCAGCTATATAACTAAACTTGTCTCCTTGTTTGAAGAATATCGTAAAGAAGGGCAAGAAGAGCTGAGCCTGCGGCACTGCGATCCACCAATTCGGCGGATGGGGAACATTGATCTGCCAACAGCATCCAAAGGGGTCCCTCGATCGGTATACTGTGTGGAGATGACCCACTACTAAATCTACCAAGACAAACCCGCCTTGAGCATGCTGTGGTAGCGTGGATATTGGGGTTGCATAATGGCGCAGTGGATTAGTCGCCGGTTTCCTATGCCGAAGGTCAAGGGTTCGATTCCCGCAAGTGGCGAACGTATGTGACTTAGGCATGAGTCTATTGAGGTCCCCGAGGTTTTTCTCCGGGCACTCCGGTTTCCTCTCTCTCTTCAATAATGATATTGGATGCACTCAATATAAAAATTTCAAAAATATAAATTTAATTCATTTCCGTCTTCTAATAGCGATCTCCCCGCCTTTACACCGCATGTTTGAGTAATAGATGTGAGTTTGTTGTGTGTGGGTGTATGTGTGTGAGAGAGAAAGTGGGTGTAGCATGTGAGCATGTGCGTTGTTACAGATCGCCGCGCTTTGAGCCTGATTGGTGAATTGGGGAAAAGCGCGCATATAGTATCCATTATTATAATTATATTATTTTATTCACGCTATATAAGATCTCGGTCATGATCATTGAGCATGAAGAAATGACGATGTAAAATAAAACGCTCTGAGAATGTACCTTAGTGTCAATGTTAGTGGGAACAAAGCAAGGGAGGGTACGAATTATAATCTTTACCGCCCCAACAAAACAGCAAGGAACATTTTAATGCGTGTATACTTACAATAATCATTTGATAATAATACCATCCATACTCACAACACTGTCAGAATAATTATAGTAAAACATCCATTCATTGTTCAATGTTTATTTTATTTTGTTTTATCGGCTGGCAGACCTGGTAAGTTGATTGAGCGGATTACTTGTGGTTTAAAGGTTGTGGTTTCAACTCTGGTTGTTCTTAACATGAATGATAATGACCACATAAGTGGAAGCACTCGATGTAGCAATTTTCCTGCATCAGTCCGTGGAATTTTATATCTGGGATGGGTGGATCTCATTGCTTCCAGTCTTGGATGGCGGCGCTACGCTGCGGCTGTCATGATTTTCCTGTGAAAACGACACGACACGCTCCCACGTTGATGACACATGTGTCCAACCCAAACCAACATTTTCAGTTTGGACGGTTGAAAAGCATAACACAGTCTTGGTAACTTTCCCTCCCCTACTTCAATAGCCCCTTTCCGCTTCCCCCACTCCCCCCCCCTCTCTCTCTCTCTCTCTCTCTCTCTCTTTCTTCTTCTTTTATCATCAACATCATCATCATCGTCATTGTTATCGTCATCATCATTATTCCCCCTTCACACCGCATACCCCTCCCTTCCCCCATACCCCATCTGTCCCCGCATCTTCCCGGCCCCCTTCTATTTCTTTAGGAGGAACGGACGAGAGAAGTCTGCGAGGAGAGGATTTTTTTCTTTGCATTCTCCCCATCTCTGTCTCCACCATCCCTACCCACACTCCCACGTCTTTACCTCCCCCCCTCCCTCCTCCCCCCCTCCCCCCTCCCCCATTATTCAATTCTTCTCCTGCGAAAGGCGCAAGAGAAATCTGGGAGTGGAAATCTCTCTTCGCCTGGTGGCTGTCCGCGCTACTGCTGCTAAAGGCTCAGAATTTCCGAAGAAAAGCGCACTGTGGGCGAAATTGGAGTTGATATGCTTAAGTGGGGATAACGCGAGATTTCACCAAGGCAGCCAATGGGAACAGAAGGTATTTTTGAGCACGCAAAAACAGGACAGACCTGGACTCGCTGGATTGTAGACATCTTTATTTGGAGTTGTGAGCTCCTTGCTATCCAGGACTGCTTTAGTTTGTACTGTTGTGGACAAAACTATTATGTGAAAAACAAAAAAAATCATTAAAATCTTCGCTTGGAGCTGTCAAACTCAGTATAACAAAACTGAGCGATTGTATTGGTTTTTTTTAGACGGTACAATAAAAAGTTTAGCGATTGTAGCGAGCTTTAAAACGGTGAGATGAAACGTTAGCGGTTGTATTGGGTTTAAGAGCCAGTGCGATGAAACGTTGACGATTAATTTGAGTTTTTGAGACTGTATATGACCGTACTTGAAACGTGAACGATTGTATTGAGTTTTGAGACGGTGCAATGCGTAGATAGTTCTTGTTGGAGGTGTCCATCGAACGCTATAGACTCTTTCAACAAGTCTGGAAGTTTGATTCCTTGTGTGTAAAATGGCTATGAAGGAATGTACGAAAGCGATAAAAGAATTCGCATGTTGTTGCACGGAGATACTGGAAGATTTATAATTATAAGCATGATCTGTGAACGAAAAATTAATCTTTTATTTAAAGTCTTTTTCACATCGCAATGATTTTCGACAAGCATGAACTTTGGAACATGCAAGAAATGTGGGGAGAGCGATTGGAGGGGGGGGGGATATTGTGTGTGTTTATTTTGCAATGGATAGACTAAATCTTTCTTTATGAAGTGATACGAAATTCTGTCCTATTCTATCCTATCCCGTAACTTAAAGGTCGTCGTGTTGTCCAATAGCTTGTGTGATGGTCTGTCGGACTTCGTTGTTGGTGATGTGCTGGGTATAGGAAATGCCCAGAAGTCTTCTATAGCACTCATCTCCATGCTTTGTATTCTTCGTTATAGATCTGCTGTGATGGTCCATGTTTCGCAAGAGTATAGGAAGATGGAGATGACAAGGGAGCGCAGCAGCCTTACCTTGGAATGTAGACTGATGGTCCCGTCTTTACAAAATTAATGGGCTTCAACCTTGTCAGGGTAGCAGTTGTTTGTGCGACACTGAAGAGGACTTCCTGTCGAGACCCATTGTCTGATACAATGGCTCCTAAATATTTGAAGCTATGCACTGTGTTGAGGGATTGGCCTTTGACTTTGATGTCCATGTTGATGCCTTTGGTATTGTTGGTCAACATTTTGGTCTTCTCTGCATTTATTTCCATTACATAGGCTCTGGAGGTGGTGTCAAGCCTTTGTATCAGTTGTTCAAGTTCTTATTCCTCTCCAGCCAATCCTTCAATGTCATCCGCAAAACGAAGATTGGAGATTGCTCTACACTCATGCTGACTGTGCCTTTGTGATCTGCAAGGGCATCTGTCATGATGCGCTCTAGGAAGATGTTGAAGAGTGTTGGAGAGAGTAGGCATCCTCGACGCACACCGATTGTTGTTCTGAATCAATTCCCTATGGGCCGTTGTGGAGGATTGTACTGGTACCCTTGCCATACAGGCTTTTGATGACTTCAATAATGCTAGGGCTGATGTTGTACACTCTCATGGTTGCCCACAGGGCTGCATGCCAGACCAGCTTTCTTGAATTCTACAAACACATGATATAGATGTTGGTGCTCTAGGTATTTCTCGCAGATTATTCTGAGGTTGAAAATCCGTTCATTGGTGCTTCGCCCTGCCATGAATCCTGCTTGTTCTTCAGCTATGATTTGTTCAGCTTGGGGTTCCAACCTGTTGAGTATTATTTTCAGGAGGACTTTGCTGGGATGGCTGATGAGGCTGATGGTGCGGTAATTTTCACACTCCTGAAGGTTACCCTTTTTGGGAAGATTGATGGCAAGCGACTGGGTCCATGATGTAGGCCACTCCCCACTCTGCCAGATCTTTTTACAGATAATGCTGAGGGCGTCAATCATCGCTTCCCCTCCGGCTTACAGCAATTCCGCGGATATATTGTCCACTCCCGCTGACTTCCCCTTCTTCAGCGATTGCAATGCTGCCTCAAGGTCTTCTCGGAGAATTGGGAGGGCTTCTTCCTCTTCTCTGTTCTGGGGACATGCTAGAACTGATGGTCTCCGTTTGTTCTTGTTCTTCTGTAAGCGTATGCCAGACTTGCTTTGGATTGTGGAGACCTTTTTTTACGTAGGCGCCCATAATCATTCTTGTTGATTACACTGGGCTGTTTAGCACTTGTCAGCCGCTTCACAGTCTGGTTAGTTAGTTATTCATTGCTTACAGGGTCCAGCGGACTGCAAAGAGCCGAAACAAGACCACAAAATCAAGACCACAACTTGACTGGAAGAGGACTCACCCCTGATCCGCATAAAAATCTGCCGAAACAACCATAATGGTAACACTGAAGGCACTCCACCAGCCGGTCACTTTAAAAAAAAGGTAAAGGTAGTCCCATAGCCTTGTGTCCGTAGGGGAGCGTGATGTTGGAGATCACACTTATCTTGGGCCAGCGTAATGAGGGTGATGCACATCTCTCTCCCTCGCTGCTTTACCTTCCCCACCCTTAAGAGAGTATGTACTCAGTCACAGTTGGATCAATTGGGGGCGTTGTTATTTGTCAATTCACGTTTTGCGGTCACCCATCCAAGTGCTAACCGCACTGGACGGTGCTTAACTTGCGACACAGTAGCGAGTGCTCCAACCACTGCGCTGTCCGACACCCCAACATAGGTAAACAAATCATTATTTATAACTATTTTTAAATAATACATTATTTAACACAATCTGCTAAATTGTAAAGGTAAATAATTCTTGCCTTATTTACTTATATATGAAAATTTTAAAAAAAAAACGTAAACAATGTATTGTTTAGGTAAATAATAAGTTATTTACAGAGAAACACAAAAGCCATTGGACAACACGATGACCTGCTCACAGTGGTGAAGAAACGGAAACTCCGATGGTACGGCCACGTCACCAGATCATCAGGCCTTGCAAAGACCATCCTGCAAGGCACAGTGCAAGGAGGTAGAAGAAGAGGTAGACCGAAAAAAAAGTGGGAAGACAACATTCGAGAATGGACTGGCTTGACACTGAGCGAAGCCATGAGGGTTGCTGAGGACTAGAGCTTGGTACCGTGGGTCAAAGTCATACCGGTATTACCGCGGTATTTTTAAGTCGTATCGGTATTTCGTACCGGTATACCGCGATTTTAAATGTTACAATCAAATGGGATATGGCACTGACAGTAGTGACAGACGCAAAAAAAGATTGTCATACACTTCAAAACAGTTTCAAAGAACCACATTTCCATGGAAACTGAAGCTTTATTTTTGCTTGAACGCCTTCAAAACAAATTATAATAAATCACTGTTTAGAATATCAGCAAACGTTAAACCACAAACTCAAAATAAAACAAAAACATTGAACGGGAAAGGTCTTTAAGAACTTTAAGAGTTCAGAAGGATTGGCGACTGGTACCATGCTCAAACACGTGGATAATCTGCTGTTCTTATAAATTCTTCTTCAAGAACAGTTGCCTATTCACGTGTTTGGGCTTTAGGCTCGCTCTCTGGGTGGACAAGATGTTGCCCACTATCGCGTTATGTGTTGTCGAGATTTCCCGGTAAACCGGACCTTGGACACCCGCACCGGTAAACCGTACCGTCGCGTTTCCGAACCTGAAAACAGTTACGTATCGGTATGTGTGTGTGTGATTTGGTGTATGTGAGGGTAGATGAGACAGGTGAGCGTGTATGTTGGTATAGATCGCCGCGCTTTGAGCCTGATTGATTTGGGGAAAGGCGCGCGTATATAGCATCCTGTATTATTATTAAAACCATCCAGCCCTACTGAGTACAGAGAAAGATGGAGTACGCTGGTTAAACGATCATCTGTGGTTCCCCAACGACTTCCGAGTTACGGGATTGGATAGGATAAATAGGATAGGATACAGAGAAAAAGAAATATTTAGAGAAATCGTACATTGTTTGCAAATAAATGAATATTTATAAAATATGCTTCTATGTAAAGATTATTTAGCTGAAAGTGGTAAACAAACACCGACAAAAATCGCAAATAAATATTTTACGAAGGGAATTCCCTAGTAGTGGTTTGGGCAGACGCTAGCAATTGTTCACGATAAGCAACGTCGGGACGGGTTAGTACTTGGATGGGTGACCATACCTGGAAGGCCACCACCAAACGACACCACACAAAAGATTGAAACAAGGGCACGACACACACCAGTCCATCCAGTTTTTGAATGGATACCTCCATCCCTTTACAACAGGGGAAGGTTAAGCAGCGAGTGAGAGGAAATAGGCACCGCCCTCATTATTAAGCTGGCTTAGAGAAAAGGGAGGTCCGAAACGCCTCTCTCCTCAACGACAGAAAGGTATGGGAACACCTTTACCTTCCTACCTTTGCACCTCTGCGCGTAACGATTCTGTCAGTTTCCAGAGTGTATTAATTTCAAACGGAGAGAGCGACAATGCTACATAATTAATTTGCAGTCATGCATTGCTTGTAATTATTTTTTCACGCGATGTGTGTGTGTGTGTGTGTTCGTGGGTGGGTTTGTGTGTGTGTTAAGGACAATCGATATCTTAATGGAAAAGCACGTGAGGTTCAAGATAGACTTGAATTTTATGGGGCATATTTTGCTCACTATTTCAACTCGTCAGCAGTGGTTTTAGCTCGCGCCCGCGTGTCCACCATTCTCTCGCCTGTGTTTTAGTTTTAGGGTGTTACGCAAACTTTTTCTAGACATTTGCTAATTTAAACGATCCTTCTACATCCATTCTATACCTATCCAAACTATTGCATTCATGGATGCAATGTGTGTTAAACGTCCAGTTGCTGCATACGTGTGCACGTGCATAACAGTTACTGCAACAGGTTACAAGCATACTGTGACTCAACATCACATGTAGATCTACATCTCTTTGTCGGGCTAATAATTCTCTAATATCTGGCAAACTATTCGACCAGATGGCTTTCAAATAAACCTTCATCAGTCGGATGAGCACCAAACTAAACTCATGCTTTGTTCAGTTGAGCGATGACTTGAAACAAGTCTGTCACAAAATTATGATGAAAAGGAATCAACATGGCTTAATGATATACTATAGAATGTAGGCTATTTTTTTATATCTAAGATAGAGCCTGATTGATGGACGGGTTTATGCGAAATGTATAATGAAGCGATTGGTTCTGATTCAGATCTTATAATATAGTGTAATCGTTAATGATATGTCAACATTTATTGATATTTGTATCATATCCTATCCTACCTTATCCTATCCTATCCTATCCCATAAGTCGAAGGTCGTTGGGGCACCACAGATGATCGTTTAATCAGCGTACTCCATCTTTCCCTGTCCTCAGCAACACTCATGGCTTCGCTTAGTGTCAAGCCAGTCCATTCTCATTCTCGAATGTTGTCTTCCCACCTCTTTTTCTGTCTACCTATTCTTCTGTCTCTTTGCACAATGCCTTGCAGGATGGTCTTTGCAAGGCCTTGTATGCACATTTTTACTATAAACCCTCTCCCCTCCCCCCTCCCACACACAACGAAGGTTCTAGAGGTAACGCAAGGCATCTGCTATAAATTGCTCTGTCTTGGTTAAATGTGTGGTTTCTTCTGTGATCACAGAGTGCAATGGTAAGAGTCTATGGAGTTCTTAGACTATGACATGCATCTCTAGGAAAACAGGAACAGCCTGCAAATGTTGGAGTGGTAAGATCTGCGTTAGATTGCTAGCTAAAGTGAGTTTTAGACAGCCACATACCACTTGGAGTTTATGGGGACGGCGCACCTCGATGTTGATAAAAGATTTGTCTGGAAATGGTCGACGATGGTTCATTTTTCCATTGAATAGCCCTACGGCACGTTACACACACAAACACACACACACACGCGCACACACACAAGTGCACAAACACGCACACGCACACACACACAAACACACACACACACACACACAACACAACACACAAACTCGGTAATTGTGTTAACAAGGCACGTGACTGGCTCGGATAAGCGCATCATGTAAATCGGTCAAGGTGGCTCAGTTGCCCGGGGCCGTTGACAGTGAGATTGATGCTGCAAGTTGACGTCTTAGGCGTCTGTTCTATATCCTGGTTTCATCCAGCGCCTTAAGCAGCCCTCTGAGCTGGTTTGGGCGCTATATAAAAACAGTTAGTTTCCTTACTCTGCTTTGCTTTGCTTAGCCATATCCTTGCGCTGACAGTTGCAAATAGCCACGAGATGTGAGATTCCTTTAACATCTATACAACTTCGATCAAGCCTGACTCCTCCAGCCTGGAGACTGTGAAAAGCAACAGCGAATCTATTGGCTATTCAGCCTTGGTTTTGTGTGCAGGCAATATCTGAGCAATGAGGTGCAGTATTGGAACATGTTACTGATCTTAGGCCTGGCTTCTCGGGACATTAACCTTCAGGTCTTCGAGACAAATGCCATTCTAACAAGAGCTTTTTTTGCAAGAGTGAAAGTCTTTGGACTAGATTTCCGGGGATGAAAAGGGTGAACTTGCTGCCATCTGCGATTTTGAGTATAAAATGGATGACGAGTCGCTTTTCTTGGTTTAACAACCTATACATTTTGGGGGGAACAACATTTCTTGATACGGCATATACTTCTTGGAACAAGATTCTCGCTTAGTTTTGAAACCACAGTGAAAGGAAAGACAGTTTGAAAAGAACAAGAAGTGTAGGCTTACTGTTCCCAAAAACGACACAGCGGAGAAACTAATATATTCTCTATTCTAGTTCGGAAATGTAACAGAATCTGGAGTGGAAAAAGGAAGCGTGTTTCAATTCACACATTAAACATCTGCTTCCACATCTTGAATAAGAACTCTAGTCTAGTTGTGATTTGGACAAGAATCTGGAGGATAAAAATAAAAATATGTGCTCTGTATTCCCATTCAGGTGTCTTACTACTACTACTACTACTACTACTACTACTACTACTACTACTACTACTACTACTACTACTACTACTACTACTACTACTACTACTACTACTACTGCTGCTGCTGCATTTTATAAACAGCAAAATCAGACGAAATAGCGCTTTTACAACTATTATTTTCTGTGAACAACCTATACTAAATCTTGGAGAAATATTATTGGCATAGGGGTTGTTTTAAGCCTAGACAACCAACCACACTACGGAGCAAGACTTTGGGGAAGAGGAAAACCGAATCTCATCCCATACATTCCTAGGTTAGGTGAGGGCTTGTGCTGACAGAGTGAAAGTAAGGGTTGCGATGGCAGAGGTTTCATGGAGCTATCTATGACGACCATCACATCTTTGGGCGAGATGGACAGAGGTGAGAGAGGAGAAACGGGCTTTAAGGAGAACGGTCATAGACTATAGCAACAAAAAAAAGTATAGTGACATTCTGTTGATTTTTATGCGGTCTTGGACGGTCATAGTGAAATGGTTATATATGATGCACCTTTTGCATGATGCATTGACGACTTCGAACACCAGTCAGTCTAGGAACAAGTGACTTGAAGTCACACTGTTTAGTAGGAAATGTAAATCTGGAAAGGTACATGAAAGAAAAGAGATATAATTTCTTACATTGTAGCTTTTATTTGGTTGCTGTCTTGTAAGTTGATATTGTGTGAAATGGATGTGGAAGCAGTCGGAATAAAAACATTTATACACACCAACAACCTACATCTCGTATCGAAACTGCTCCATAAGGAAACTAGAATAGTGTAACTCTTCTATACTTGCTTTGGTGTGGTTGTAGTCCTGTGAGCTAACATTGTGAAATAATGTAAGATGCAAAACACCATTTGTACCTCAGTCTATTAAACAACATTTACATTTGGCGAAAGACTTGGAGAAGGGGATCAAGATAGAACGAATTCAAGTTATAGTGAAAAATTGTTGTATCAGAGGAAAGAAACATCTCTTCTTTTTATTTTTTTTTTAAATTCTCCTCAGTCTTCTTGCCTTGGTGTGGCTGCCGTCTTGTGAGCAGACTATGTGAAATGACTCTAAAACTCAGTTATACTTATTAAACCATTTGTACGTTTACGGAACAACATTTGCAACTTGGACAAAGCTTAAAATGAAGGGTACAACAATGCAGTGAAAGAACTGTATTAGGGGGAGAAGGAACGTCGAACCTCGTCTGATTCTCTACTGTCTTGGTGTGGTTTTCCGTCTGGTAAAATGGCTGTGATGGCAGTTTCGGGGTGGACCGCCTCGATATTGATTATCGGCGTTCCAGCATCGTGCCTCCACCTCTCCATCCCCATCACGGACTGCACCGCCGAAATCTTCACTGTCCCTGTATTGGCAGAGGTGAGCGAACGTGCGAGAGGCAACAGTTTGTGATATTAATCGAGCGCTGAGACAGCTTCTTTTTTTTCTTGTTTATCTTTTTTTAATGTTGTGTTTTGCTCTTTTTTGTGTGTGCTTCTGCCTTTCTGTCTGTTTTTCTTTCTTCTCCTCATCCTTGTCCCTTCTAATTCATTATCTTATTTTCTTCACTTTTCTAGCCGCCGCCGTCGTCGTCGTTGTTGTTGTTGTTGTTGTTGTTGTTGTTGTTGTTGTTGCTCTTCTTCTTCTTCTTCTTCTTCTTCTTCTTCTTCTTCTTCTTCTTCTTCTTCTTCGTCTTCTTCTTCTTCTCCTCATTTCTTTCTTTCTTTCTTTCCTTTTTTCCTTCCTATCTTTTCTTTTTCTTTTTTTTTCTTTTTTTTTCTTTTCTTATTTTTCTCTCCTTCTCTCTTTCTATCTTTTTTATTCCTTTCCTTAATGAAAACAAAAGTCTTTGTTTGTTTATTGATTTTTAAATTATTACCTTCACTTCCCGACCCCAACCCCAAACCCCTCCAATTCAAGTATTCATCCGTGTACAGAATTCGCCATGCATCCAATGAATAAAGATTCTGAATTTAGATTAATGTCTCTTAAGTCGGGTCTTGACTACCTGCTTTTTCATCCCACTCCCTCTTTCCCCCTCCCTCTTACCCCCTCCATCCTACCCTACCTTCCCTCCTCCCCCTCCCCTCCCTTACCACTACCCGCTCCCCCTTCCTCCCCCCTCACCAGATCGCATCTACGGATTTATGCAGCGTAACCCTAGAGAATGGATATGTTGCCAATAATGGTAAAATATCAGTGACGCAGTCATTAAATGTTACCTCCATAAATTAGACCCTAACTTTCCCCACAAACTAAAGACGCACTCTTGAAGCCGCGTGCTTCCTTCGGAAATAGGGTCAAAGGTCACACGGCTGTGGTTTTTGCGGACCGTTCAAAAAGAGGGGGTGATTACACCCTGTCAGAACGGAATTGGAAAATTCAAAATTGACCGGTTGGTTTGAGCAACGAAAGCCCACTTTAGCGAAGTTTAAGGGTAAGCACATTTTCGCCACAGGTAAACTAAAGCCCAATTCGAATTGAGGCTCTTTAAACTTAATAGAGGGTGGTGCGCCAAGAGTAAGGTTAGCAGCGCCAGGGATGATGTCATTTAAAAGTTGTCCTCAAAAACGTTAGCGCATTATATGTGGAGTTGAATCGGAAAGGTCGATTTCCATGGATTGGAGGATATTTCGACCCACAGCCTTAGCTCAGTGGTAGAGCGTTCGTTTCCCTGGCCCACCGATGACCCGGGTTCGAGTCCGGGCCCGTGGTTGGCGAGTTAAAATGTGGCCCTTTTTTCACGGTCCATCTGAGCAGCATGATTACTCTGGTGGTTTAATATTTATTGAAGTCTCTACTTCTTCGGGGTGTCGGATAGCGCAGTGGTTGGAGCACTCGCTACTGTGTCGCAAGTTAAGCACCGTCCAGTGCGGTTAGCACTTGGATGGGTGTGTTACGTTAAAACGCGAACGAAAGTACGTCGGAAGCGCGCACGATAGATCTAATCGTTTCGTTTTGCAAAGTATTCAATAATGGAGTTTATTTACCTTTGATTTGAGTTTGCATTGTTGTTAGGAGTGGTTTTGTATAACGTTGATAATTTTCGTTGGTCGATATTATTGAAGAATTTTCGTGATCTGTCGATAGAAATTTCCCGATGGATATCGAAGGTCGTGAATGTTCCCGGAAGTAGAGGAAATGTGTATGACGTAAGCCAGTGATGACGATCTTTAGTTCGATTGGTGGCAGTGCGTCATTTCTACCGTGTACCAAATTGTTCGAGAAAAGAGAGAGGTTATTTAATCGTGTGCCGAGTTGCTGTTGAGAGATAGTAAAGTTGTTGATATTGATTTAAAGAGTTGCTGTGAAAGTTGTTGAGTTGAGTTGAGACTTGTATGCAGTTGTTGATGTGTGCTGAATAAAAGTGGAAAACTTCATACGTCGACTTTGTGACTTGTATGCTGTTTTGTCGGGCTGCGTGAATAAACGAATCTGAGTTACACAACTATCAGGAATTCAAGCATCGGGGCTGAATCAGATACTGATAGAAAACATCATCATCAAACAGAGTGTAACATTTTGGGGGTCAAGCCGCGATTCACGCCATAGCCAAGGGTTCAACTGCTACAACAAGCGAGTCAACGTTACGAGAGGCAGTCATCGAGGGTAGCCGCCAACGTTGCGTCGAGAGGGGCCAACATACTGGGACTACATCACCGATAGGTTCGGGTTGACTGCAAGGGCGTGTAGTCGCTGAAGAGTTGCTTCGTGAGCGAACAACAGATCGGGACTACGTAGCTGCCGTAAGACTACGTCGAGGGACAGTCTCGGAGCTACATCGCCAGTATTAGAGAGAGCGGCGAGCGGACGTCGCGTCTACTTCAGCACAGGAGCGTATACATCAACACCAGCGTGGTGCAGCGTCGCATACGACGAGGACAGCGGGGCCTGCGTCAACGAAGCATCAGCGCTACTGCAGAAAGCGTGCTGTTCTAGAACAGTCTAGAAAGGTACAGCACAGTCAAGAACTTTCCAGAAAAAAAGAACTCTACAGTCAAGAACTTTCTAGAAAAAGAACCTTCTAGAAAAGAACTTTCTTGAAAAGAACTTTCCAGAAGCATCAAGATGGCTGACTTCTGGCAGAAAGGGGTTGAACTGAATCTAAAAGGCAAGCAGCTGACGGAGTACGTCAAGTCTCAGGAGAGAATACGAGAAAGAGAATTGGAAGAGAAGCGTCTAGAAAAAGAAATAGAACTAGAACAGAAGCGTCTAGAAGTAGAAGAGCAGCGTCGCCGTGAAGAACGAGAATTAGAAGAGCAGCGTCGCCGTGAAGAAAGAGAATTAGAACAGAAGCGTCTAGAAATTGAACAGCAGCGGCAAGAAAAAGACAGAGAATTCGAGCTGAAGCGTCTTGAGTTCCAGCTAGAAATGGCGCGTATCCAGCAACAGCAGAATGCGCCACAAGTTATCAGCGACTTCAAAGCTCCAAAATTGCCAGCATTCGTCGACGAAAAGGACCAGATCGACAGCTATCTAGCGAGGTTTGAAAGGTTCGCCGAAAGCGCTAAATGGCAACGTCAAAACAGGGCGATCATACTCAGCGCACTACTGACGGGGAAGGCGCTCGATGCTGTAGACTGTCGAATAATGACGCCAAAGACTACGACGTTTTGAAAGCGGCCCTATTGCAGTGCTACAACTTTACAGAAAAGGGCTACCGTCAACGCTTTCGTGAATGCCGGCCTTTGTCAGACGAGACACCAAAGCAATTTGTGGAGCGCCTGTCGTCATATCTACACAAGTGGGTGGAGTTATCAGGCGAAAGCAAGTCTTACGACAGTCTCCATGACCTGATCGTGAAAGAACAATTTCTCAATGCCTGTCACAAGGACCTAGCGACCCACTTAGAAGAACAAAAGCTGCAGACGCTTAAAGATGTGACTGAGGCTGCTGAAAGATATCTCATCGCTCATGGGAAAACCCTGGGGCCACCCAGCGCGACGAAACATTTTCAGAAGACTGGAAACCATGGGAACCAGATCCAGGGGAGCCAGACGAACCAGAGACAGACGGACTCCACGCCTCCTCCCAGGGAAGGGCATTCAAGAGGCTGTTTCACTTGCAACGCTACAGACCACAGAGCGGCTAACTGTCCTCAAAACAAAAGTAGCGGACAGCGGAGCAGTACGGACAATGCAGCGGCGGGCAACCGACAGAGACGTTTCTCCAATCTACGGCAAACCAGTAGATCTGACCATCAAGTGTGCGGCGGGAGCGTCATTCTTCCGAGTGAGACCGAGCGCGCAGCTACTCCCGCGGACGTGCAAAAGTGCATAACCGATGGCCAACTTCTCCTTGCCAACGGGAAATCCATCCCCGTCGTCGCCAGTGCAGCGATGACCGTCCAGAACATGCCTGTTTCCAAGGGACGCGTCGGAAATCATGAAGTGACTGTCCTAAGAGACTCTGGTTGCAGTGGGGTCATTGTCAGAGAAGATCTAATCGCTAAAGAACAGTTCACTGGCGATTCAAAATGGACACTTATGGCCGACAGCAAATGTGTGAGAGCGCCAGTTGCGAAGATTCATGTCAACACCCCTTTCTACATAGGCGAAGTCGAAGCGGTTTGCCTGAAGAAGCCGCTGTACGATTTGATGATCGGGAATATCGACGGCGCGAGACGACCCGACGACCCCGATCCAGAGTGGAGTCCTGCCTCAACCCAACACGTCGAAGTTGTGGAGGAGGATCCATTGCCGTTTCCCGATGGAGACCTTACAGAGCTGCTACGGGACAATGTGGTTACTCCGGCTCAGCCCTGCCGACCAGAGATCGTCGGTGCTGTTACTACCAGGGCCCAGGCCAAGAGAGACAAGACGTCTACGCCACTGAAGGTCGCCGACAACTCTAAAGCTGCCATCGTGGACAGAGATAAGCTGATCCAGCTCCAGGAAGCTGATAGTACTTTAAACAAGTACAGGAACCGCCAAGACCACGTGACCAAAGGCAGTGGTACGGTCTATTTCGAGGTGAAGGCCAAGATCCTGTACAGAATCTTCCAGCACCCGAGGGTCAACGGAGGTAAACCACTGCGTCAAGTCTTAGTACCGTTACCCCTAAGGCGCCAGGTGATGGAAGTAGCGCATGACTCAATCATGGGAGGTCACCTGGGTATCAAGAAGACGTCGGATAGAATCCA
Source organism: Oncomelania hupensis (assembly GCA_036898135.1). NCBI lineage: Eukaryota > Metazoa > Mollusca > Gastropoda > Littorinimorpha > Pomatiopsidae > Oncomelania > Oncomelania hupensis. Next base: position 21,410,865 of record CM072518.1, read on the forward strand.
GGCGGTGTTCTACTGGCCAGGGCTTCATGCGGACGTCAGCCGTTTCTGCCGATCATGTGACATTTGCCAGAAGACCATACCTCGAGGAAGGGTCCCGAAAGTACCTATGCAGAGGATGCCTTTGATCGACCGACCTTTCAAGAGGGTGGCCTTAGACTTAATCGGCGAAATAAGACCTCCGAGTGAAGAAGGTCATCGGTGGGTACTGACTTTAGTGGACTATGCGACTCGGTACCCAGAAGCAGTGCCTCTGAAGAAGATTGACACTGAAACTGTTGCAGAGGCGCTGGTGGACATGTTTAGCAGACTTGGAGTGCCTGAAGAGATCCTGACAGACCTCGGGACGCAGTTCGTCTCTGACTGCATGAAGGAGGTCAACAGACTGCTGAGCATCCGACATTTAACTACGACACCCTACCATCCGATGTGCAACGGGCTTGTCGAGAAGTTCAATGCTACGCTGAAGTCCACCTTGAAGAAACTGTGCAGCGAGCAGCCCAGACAATGGCATCGCTACATCAACGCCTTACTTTTCGCCTACAGAGAAGTGCCGCAGGAGTCCACCTGCTTTTCTCCGTTCGAGCTGCTGTACGGAAGAACCATCCGAGGGCCGATGCACATCCTGAAAGAACTGTGGACGAAAGAAGTAGACACCCCAGAGGTGAAGAACAGCTACCAGTACGTGTTTGAGCTACGAGATAAGCTGGAGCAGACATTCGAGATAGCCAGAGAAAACCTGAAGAAGTCCCAGGACTGTGGAAAGCACTACTATGATCGTAGGGCTGTGAACAGGAAGTTCAAACCTGGCAACAAAGTGCTGGTGCTGCTACCTACCGACCACAATAAGTTGCTGATGCAGTGGAAAGGCCCGTACGAAGTGGAGACCGTGGTGGGGATCAACGACTACAAGGTGAAGGTCGGCCAGCATTCCAAGATATACCACGCCAACCTCCTTAAGCTGTACGTGGAAAGGCCATCAGAGACTGTGCATGTGGCAACAGCAGCTGAGATCGACAACAGCTTTGACAGCGAAGAACTGTTGGAACTGGGAGACTTCCACAGCAAAGAAGGCATTGATGATGTTAAGCTAGGACCAAGCTTGACGGAAGGTCAAAAGATGGAGCTCAAGGACCTTATGGGCGAGTTTCCCCACAACTTCAGCGATGTCCCTGGCTCTACAACTTTGGTCGAACATGAAGTCCACACCCAGACCTGGAAGGAGCATCTGCAGACCATGAGGGAGCTGTTCCACCGTCCCGCAGAAGCTAACCTGACCGTGAGACCCAGCAAAGGCATCCTGGGAGCTTACAACGTCGACTGCGTCGGACATCCGATGGAAGAAGGAGACAACGGAGGACGCACTGATTCCAGGGAAGCCCACGTGATCATCGTCTTTGACCCTGGGCCGATGACGACCGCAACTGACGAGGGCGTCGATTCCTTGCGAACGAAAGAACATTGACTGTGTGGATGAACTAAGAATATTGGTAATGACAGACTTGAAAATGAAAAACATTGACCGTGTAGATAAACTGTGAACATTGATAGTACCCAGAAAGACTTGCAGATGAGAAACATTGACTCTGTGTGAATGAACTGAGAACGTTGATAGTGTTCAGACAGGCTGAAATAAGTCTTAATTCTGTACATTGTTTGTGAATTACGTTTCAACGTTGTTGAAAGAAATTGGGTAAATTTCTTCTTGAGTGGGGGGTTATGTTACGTTGAAACGCGAACGAAAGTACGTCGGAAGCGCGCACGATAGATCTAATCGTTTCGTTTTGCAAAGTATTCAATAATGGAGTTTATTTACCTTTGATTTGAGTTTGCATTGTTGTTAGGAGTGGTTTTGTATAACGTTGATAATTTTCGTTGGTCGATATTATTGAAGAATTTTCGTGATCTGTCGATAGAAATTTCCCGATGGATATCGAAGGTCGTGAATGTTCCCGGAAGTAGAGGAAATGTGTATGACGTAAGCCAGTGATGACGATCTTTAGTTCGATTGGTGGCAGTGCGTCATTTCTACCGTGTACCAAATTGTTCGAGAAAAGAGAGAGGTTATTTAATCGTGTGCCGAGTTGCTGTTGAGAGATAGTAAAGTTGTTGATATTGATTTAAAGAGTTGCTGTGAAAGTTGTTGAGTTGAGTTGAGAATTGTATGCAGTTGTTGATGTGTGCTGAATAAAAGTGGAAAACTTCATACGTCGACTTTGTGACTTGTATGCTGTTTGGACGGGCTGCGTGAATAAACGAATCTGAGTTACACAACTATCAGGAATTCAAGCATCGGGGCTGAATCAGATACTGATAGAAAACATCATCATCAAACAGAGTGTAACAGGGTGACCGCAAACCGTGAAGCGACAAATAACAACGCTCCCAGTTGTCTCAACTGTGACTGGGTACCTACTCTCTTAAGGGTGGGGAAGGTAAAGCAGCGAGGGAGAGAGATGGGCATCACCCTCATTACGCTGGCCCAAGATAAGTGTGATCTCCAACATCACGCTCCCCCTACGGCCACAAGGCTATGGGACCACCTTTACCTTTACCTACTTCTTCCTCTCTCTCTCTTGCCCATCCCTCCTCCTCCCCTCCGTGGGCACACTCCCCCATCTTCTTCATGGTACCTCTGCCGTTTCGCCATTGATGTGGGTGTGAATGTTAAACATTTATGTTCTTTCATTGGAGGACATTGGACTTGTGGGGATCTCATAAAGACACAATAAAACTATTGACTATATAAAAGTAAAAGACTGTATAATTATTATATTCGTACCTATTATTAAATATAGTCGCTTTGACAGATACGTGGTACTGGGTACTGAAAAAGACTCTCCTATTCCGATTGCCTTCAAGCAAGGCGAATTTCTTTCTGTCTCCTCTGCATATTTCTTAACTAAGATTCAAAACCTACGCGACAAACTTGAGGCGGCCCTGTATTCCTGACCCACCATTCTCGGGCTCTTTCCTCTTTCCGTTCTGTTTCCCAAGACTTTGTTGTTAAAACCATCAAGTCTCTTAAGATCTGTGAACTTGACCCTCTTCCTGCGACTCACCTTTCTGACTGCTTTGAACCTTTGCTTCCCTTCATCGCTGATATTATCAACACTTCTCTGTCCTCTGGCACTGTAAAGAACATCTTCAAGAATGCCATTGTCAATCCGCTCCTGAAGAAACACAACCTTGACCCCGATGATCTCAAAAACTTCCGCCCTGTTTACAATCTACCTTTCCTCTCAAAACTTCGTGAACAGATTGTGCTGCATCAATCTCTCTTCTCTCTCTCTCCCTCTCTCCCCTCTCTCCCTCTCGCCCTCTCTCTTAATTTCTACTTCTTGCCGAGGGGGGGGGGGGGGGTGAAGAAAGGGGAGAGGGAGAAAGATAGAGGGAGAGAGAGAGAGAGAGAGAGAGTAACACATTGTCCTGAACTCACGACCTTTTTAATGCAGGAGCACGTGACTCAATCTTCTATACAAAATGTCATCAAGATGGCTGTGATTAAACAGAAGTTTACCTGTAGAAATTACTAGGTATCCAAAACAGGGTTTCATTTAAATACAAACTTAAAAGAAACAACGTTAATCGGGCCATTTCCATGTTTCCAAATATTCTGAAATGAATAGATAGAGAGAGAAATAAAGAATGCGCCATGAATGAATAAATAAATGCGCCATAAATAATTACGTAAATCATTGAATTAATACATAAATAAACATATACGTCAATGAATACATAAATACTTTAATATGTAACACACTCGCTATTATGCGCAAATCATTAACCTGGTCTGGTTTGTGGACACCTAGTGTGTTTATGTGTATGTGGGTGTGTGTGTCTGTGTGCGTGTGTGTGTGTTTAACCTAAAACACTTTACCTATCCCTTCTTAGTCTGGTTATACGCGAAACCTGTTATTGCCCTATATTATTAATTTCCCCCTGGTCAGCAATGTCAATCTCCTCTCCCGCAGAGAGTATCGGGGATCTATCATCCGTCTTATGTGGGGCATGGTACTGACTGCTCAAGCAGCACAGTTGACCCTACACGTTCGGATCAGAGTATAAACTGAGGTCTCATTTTGTGCATTGCTTGCATATATTCCCGTCTGACTTACTTCAAAGTTCCTGACGCTCATGTCCTGACTGATTAAAAAAAACACCCAGCAAAGCACTAGGTCGTATCCCTTTCGCTGCGGAGGCCAGCCCCCATGGATGACAAATAGTATCCAAGAACCACTCTTGAAACAACGGGGCATCGGCTAAACCTCAACAGTTATAGGTATACAAGTCTTTTGACATCAAACTCATTCAGCACAGTTCGATCATTATTGGCTTCGTGACAGTGTTCCGTACATCAAATATAATGTTTCTGATAAGCGGTTTACGCTGTGCGTGATGCCGCGTATCAGTAATTCTAGCTTGCTTTATGTCTCTCTCTCTCTCTCTCTCTCTCTCTCTCTCTCTCTCTCTCTCTCTCTCTCTCTCTCTCTCTCTCTCTCTCTCTCTCTCTCTCTCTCTGTTTTTCTCTCTCTCCCTCCCTTTCTGTGCTCTTTCTCTCTTTCTCTGTGCTCTCTCTCCCTCTCTCTCTTTCTCTCTCTCTCTCTCTCTCTCTCTCTCGCTCTCTCTCTCTCTTGGGAACTTCCATTTCACACACTTTTTTATGCTTTATTTATTCATAGTTTAGCCAATCAAAACTAACAGTATTTTAAAGTTTGCGAATCCAACAAATTAGAAACAACCATTTATAGAAATTGTATATATATCCTTTTAATCAATGAAGAAAACCAACATTTTCACAAATGTTCTAGCTGTAGGTATAACCAGTCAGGCACACGCTCTTGTAACAGTCATATAGTCCTGATTAAGAGAGACAAATGTCACTTCCTCTTGGTTTTGGAACAATTGGGAAATCAAGTGATTTGTTTGGGATGCATAGTGTTACGGACCAAGTATAAGGAATCGACTTAGTTATTTATTGCTTACAGGGTCCAGCGGACTACAAAGAGCCGAATCAGACCACAAAATCAAGACCACAACTTGGCTGAAAGGGGACTCGCCCCTGATCCGCATAAAAGATCTGCTGAAACAACCCTAGTGGTATCTCTTAAGGTATTCCACCAGCCATTCACTTTACAATAGAGGCATTCCACGCAGGGGACGCTGATGCTATACTCTAGTTTATCGAAACCCCGTTTACAAAAGCAAAATAGAATAAAAATTTCATTCTAAAAAATCGAATGATTCCTCGTGCAAACTAATTGAATATGACACTGACAATACATTGATTAGCGAGGTGAAAATAACTGGAAACTTGTTCATGTTGGCAGAGGGGTTAGTGACGTTAGAATTATTAAAGTCCTATCATCGTTTTGACTATACACTCAGATTGCGGGGCGAACGGGACTGGGTACCTTTACAGCTGACATCTTTAGCACGAAATTTAGTAAACTGCAAAAAAGAAAGTATAACTCGATGTTCCCAACGAAGATTTTCCCGTCCAAGTCATTCTGTATAGCAGTTGACAGGAAACCTTCATTGGGGAACAACACTGCGTTATAGATTTCCTGTTCGACATGACCATCTGGTTGTTCGGAAACGTAACACGTTTCTACAGTTGTAACCCGGTCTCCTACAAACCCTTTGCATGGTTTTAACTGCACCCTTAGATGTGAAGAGTGGCGGCGTTGCAGTGAGATATCCGCTTTGGCACGAGAACACGGCAGAGACGGAAAAATAAAAAAGCGCAGCCTGCAGAGATCAATACATTCCAATGAATGTCAACACAACTGTGGACTCCTCACGCCCATCAACAGCTGCCATTGCATATATGATGTGTTTATGTCTTGTTGTTGTTGTTGTTGTTGTTGTTGTTGTTGTTGTTGTTGTTGTTGTCGTCGTCGTCTTCTTCTTCTTCTTCTTCTTCTTCTTCTTCTTCTTCCTTTTCCTCCTCCTCATCCTCTTCTCCTTATTCTCTTCCACATTGGGACGGCCTGATAGCTCAGTTCATAGGGTGCTGGTTTCCTAAGCCGAAGGTCGCGAGTTTGGAACCAGTCGCTTTTCATAACTCTTCGCAAAAAGGGTAACCTTCAGGAGTGTGAAAATTAAGGCACCATCAGCCTCATCAGCCATCCCAGCAAAATCCTCCGAAAAATAATACTCAACAGGTTGAAACCCCAAGCTGAACAAACTACAGCTGAAGAACGAGCAGGATTCAGGGCAGGGAGAAGTACAACTGAACAGATTTTCAACTTCAGAGTAATCTGCAGGAAATACCTACAATACCAACAACATCTATATCATGTGTTTGTAGACTTTAAGAAAGCGTTTGACCGAGTCTGGCATGCAGCTCTGTGGGCAACCATGAAGTCTTCAAAAGCTTTATTACAAGGCTACCAGTGCAGTTCTCCACAAAAGCGCCATCGGGAACTGGTTTAGAACAACAGTCGGCGTGCGTCAAGGATGCCTACTCTCTCCAACACTCTTCAACATCTTCGTAGAGCGCATCATGTCAGATGCTCTTGCAGATCACCAAGGCACTAGAGGTAGAGCAATCTCCAACCTCCGTTTTGCGGATCACATTGATGAATTGGCTGGAGAGGAACAAGAACTTAAACAGCTGGTACAGGGGCTTGACACCTCCTCCAGAGCATTTGGAATGGAAATAAGTGCAGAGAGGACCAAAATGATGACCAACAAAACCAATGGCATCAACACGGACATCAAAGTCCAAGGCCAATCCATCAACACAGTGCATAGCTTCAAATATTTAAGAGCCATTGTATCAGACAATAGGTCCCGACAGGAAGTCCTCTCCAGGATCGCACAAACAGCTAATACTCTGACAAGACTTATGCCCATTTGGAAAGACAGGACCATCAGTCCTCCAAGGTAAGGCTGCTGCGCTCCCTTTTCATCTACATCTTCTGTACTCTTGGGAAACATGGACCATCACAGCATTGATTTCTCTTCCGCCTTCTGTAATAGAGATCTCTTCAGATCGTCGCGCTTTGAGCTCGATTGAAAAAAAGCTCGTGATTGCATCTTGTATTAATATTAAATTATCCTCCTTCTCCTACTTCGCCTCCACCCCACCCCACCCCCCCCACCCCCTTCTCATATTAAGCGATCCAGTTTTCAGTGTTCAGTGCTCTCTCTCTCTCTTAACCCCCCCCCTCTCTCTCTCTCTCTCTCTCTCTCTCTCTCTCTCTCTCTCTCTCTAATCATAGTCTAAAACCTAAATCCCGAATAAATGTGTTTTCTCTCTCACACTCTCACTCTCTCTCTCTCCCTCCCTCCCTCATTAGCCTTTCTCTCTCTATCTCACTTTCTCCTTCTCTCCACCATTCACTCAACTCTCTCTCTCTCCCTACCCCTCCATCCCTCTCTACATCCCTACTTTCTTTTGTCTTTCCTCGTACTGCCCACGCTTGCGTTAAACTTTTCGTTTCGCTGCCTCGGAGTCCTCAAGTGATCAACACTTGTGGTTTTTACCATGTTCTTTGGCATTTATTACTTGTGTGCCAGACAAACTCCTTGCACTTACCTCTTTCGATTGCGACTCCCAACCTCCTCCTCTCTCTCCTTCTCTCTCTCTCTCTCTCTTTCTCACTCTGCTTCCAGGGTGCCAGGGGTTTCAGTATAAATAGTATCCCCACTTTCTGGAAATTTAGTGCTTTAAATTCCCTATCCTATCCTATCCTATCCCATAACCCGAAGGTCGTAGGGGCACCACAGATGATCGTTCGTTTAAATTCCCACTGTCGCTATCTTTCTCCTTTGTTCTTTCTCATTCCTACTCTGTTCTATCAATCTACTATACGATCTTCTTCTTCGACCAGTCACCTACCGTCCGCTGAACCTAAAGCAATAATCATGTAATGTAATGTAGTCACCTACCGTTTTTCTTTAACCCATTTGCACCCAAATTTTATTTGTTGATGAAAGTTATGTGAATGTGTAGCATTTAGCATACACACAACATATCTGATAGTTATTTTGAGGAATTATGTTGAAAAAGTGGTTTTATGAGAGTGTTTGTGGCGATCCCAAATATGGGATCGTGGTAGCGAGAGGGTAGGGGTTTTCACTTACGGGCACATCAAGAAGGCACGCAAACAGATGTGTTTATTTGAACTTTATTTTTATATGTTTCAAACACCACAAGTCCTCCGTCCTTTTTGCCATAATGAAAAGTTTTAAATGACAAATGACTAAATACCGAAATCTCCCAGAAATAGTGCAAAGGTAAGTCAGTGCAGTCTCAAATGAATCATTTTCAAAGAAATGTTCCTGCTTGGTTCACAAACAGCTACAACCTAGATAAATACAGATAATTTTACAAAAGAAAAAAATGCATGTGTGATACAAGTTAAAAAAAACTGTCACAAAGTGCCAACACGGTGAAGTGCCATCATCAAAGAAATCTGAAACAAATATTGAAAGTCTACTAAATGAAATCTAAAATTTTTAAAAAGGAACATAGATTATTCCAAACACGAATGATTTGAATGAGGAGACAACATGCAATAACATCAGAGCAGAATGTATTTCAGTCCTGTCATCAGCATCATTGTGTCATTTCACTGAGAATGAAACTTGGCAAAGCATATTTCATGTACACCAACATGACATTTCATGCATCTGTGCTTCGTCTTCATGCCACAACAAGCACACTTGAGCTGGTTCGGTGAGGGCTGCACCAGGTGATCAAGTCGGTCCAATCGGATGTTGTCTGGGACACGCTTGTCAAGCTTGGGGAACCCTCTGGGACCTCTTTGAGTAGAAGCAGGAGCGCTGGTTCTGGCAAGGAGTGATCGAGCAATTGAACGATGGGTGGCCAGGAGGTTGTTGGTCCTGTTCACTACATCACTCGACAGTTTCCGGAGGTGCCAGGCTTGTTGGACACACAGGTCCACACAGTATGCAAAGATTGGCCGCCACCACTTTTTTGATCTGATCGTCGTCCGATATTTGTCAACATTCTGATCCATTGGATCAATTCTACCCATGGTGCGGTTGTAGTGTCTTATGATGTTAGGCTGGCCAATGTTGACACGTCTCCCATCTTCTCTTGACCAACGCTTTGCTGACTGTATTGGGTTTACAAAAACGAAGTTGGAGACGGCATTGACAACATTGTTGTCATTCCACCTGACAACCACAGTTCCATTTTTGATGTCAGTAAAATAGTCAAATGTGCCTCTTGGGGTTTTCTCCATCTCCTTCACAGTCTTGATGGGACAATCTCCAGTGAGGTTTGAGCTAAGTATTCCAGTGCACGCAATCTTCTTCTTGGTCAGGCATTCGACAAGGGCCAGGGAGGTGAATAAGTTGTCAAATGTGAGGTGGTAGGAGTCGCTGCCTTATTCTTGAAGGTCTGAAATGAGGTCTACCACCAGAGACCCACCCCCCCCCCCCCCCATTCCATGTCCAGGATACTCGGTTTGTCATCCTCGAGCTCCTTGGTAGGGATCAAACTGGACCACATAGCCCAGTGGTTTAGCCAAGACCCACATCTTGAAGCCAAAACGAATAGGCTTGCCTCTGATGAATTGTTTAGCTCCATGTTTGCCAAAGTACGGGATCATTGACTCATCGATACTCAAGATCTGGGTCTTCATGAATGTGAAGAACATCAGGAACTTCTCGTTGAGCAAGCTGACGAGCATTCTGACTTTGCTGAACTTGTCACCAGCGTCTAGGTTGGCATTATCTCTGAGATGTAAATTTCTCATGAGCTCATCAAAGCGGTTTCTAGACATTGCAGCAGAGACATCTTCATTGTGGAAATCGGGGTCAAGATGGACAAAACTCATGTAGGTTGTACGTACTGAAAAAAAACACATAGAACAAATATTACGGTAAATTTTGGTAAAAAGACAACAGCAGAGAATGTTTTAGAATGTTGCTTATGTTCCCTAGCATTATAAGAACCTGTAAATAACTTTGGAGCTAATTTTGAGCCAAGCACTTTTGAGTACATGAGAACATATACGTAGAACATTAGAATACTACAAGTGAAAAACCCCTACCCTCTCGCTACCGCGATCCCATATTTGGGATCGAACTTTGACCTTTAGCTACTTCAAAACTAAAAGCTTTACAGAAAAACTGAGAGAAATGATTTTAGATAATAGGCCGGACTGTAACTTTGCTTCATAAGGTGTTACAGAAATCCTAACTAGTTACATGCTATTAGCTTACCTTTTCTGTGTTGCCATGCTGCTGTTGAAATCTGAGGGGGGTGTCAGTTCAAAGTGACAGGAAGTCCAGTGATGAAAGCCAGTCACTCCCTATTTACATTAGAACTTCTCTATTAGTCTCCCTTCAGCTGTCAAAACAATTGTGAACAGGAAAACCCATACATTGTGATGTCAGCACATTGGATTTACGTGATCCCATATATGGGATCGTGGTAGCAAATGGGTTAAAACTCTTCCGGGACAAAACTCCTCATTTGTGTGTGAGGTCTGTTGGATCAGCTTGGGAATATTGGACGCTTTCTGCCAAATGGTCACTGGGGCTTCCTATGATGTTGTTATTTGGCAGTGTAGGCATTTTATATATATGTATGTGTTTTGTTGATATTTTATAATGATGTTTGTATTCTAATACCCCCGTTGGGGTGCCGGGGGTTTCAGTGTAAATAGTATCCCCACTTTCTGGAAATTTAGTGCTTTAAATTCCCACTGTCGCTGTCTTTCTCATTTGCTCTTTCTCATTCCTGCTCTGTTCTATCAATCCGCTATACTATCTTCGTCTTTGCTAGACCAGTCACCTTTTTTCTTGAAAACTCTTCCGGGACAAGACTCCTTATTTGTGTATGAGGTCTGTTGGATCAGCTTGGGAATATTGGACGCTTTCTGCCAGGTAGTCACTAGGGCTTCCTATGATGTTATTATTTAGCAATGTAGGCGTTTTATATGTATGTGTTTTGTTGATAATTTATAATGATGTTTGTATTCTATTTTGTTTTGTAAACGGGGGTTCGATAAATTAAAGTACAGCCTCAGCGTCCCCTGCGTGGGACGTCTTTATTGTAAAGTGACTGGCTGGTGGAGAACTTTCAGTTTTACCACTAGGGTTGTTTCAGCAGATGTTTTATGCGGATCAGGGGTTATCAGGTCCTGATTTGGCTCGGAAGAGTCCGCTGGACCTAAACCAATAATCATGTAATGTAATGTATTCTAGTTTTGGTTTTGAAAACGGGGGTTCGATGATTTAGAATATAGCCTCAGCGTCCCCTGGGTGGAAGGTCTTTATTGTAAAGTGACCGGCTGGTGGAGTGCCTTCAGTGTTACCACTAGGGTTGTTTCGGCAGATATTTTATGCGGATCGGGGGTGAGTCCTCTTTCAGCGAAGTTGTGGTCTTGATTTTGTGGTCCTGATTCGGCTTCTTGCAGTCCGCTGGACCCTGTAAGCAATGAATAACTTACTAACTAGTTTGGCCGGCCAAAGATTTTCCTGCAGTTTCGATCACTTTCTTCGCCGCTAGTGTTTTTTTTTTTAATGACGTCTGGTATCTTGGATCCAGTTTTTATTGCAGGGTGTCGGAGAACTCGTTAAGCGATGCATGTCTGTGTTTTAGTTAAACCTGAATCACCTAGGTATCTCTCTCTTTCCCTCTCTATCTCTCTCTCCCTCTCTCTCTCTCTCTCTCTCCCTCTCTCCCTCTGTCTCTCTCCCTCTGTCTCTCTCTCTCCCTCTCTCCTCTCTCTCTCTTCCCTCATCTATTTCTTTCTCTCTCTCTCTCTCAAATGCATAATAACAAGTAGACAAGCAATGCCAGAAGATAACCTCAACATTTCGGGATTTATTGGTTAGTAATAAATTTATTGAAAAAGTGTTGGTAGCGGACATTGATAACAACCTGTCTTGGTCAAATCACAACTTTCCAAAACAGTATCCAAGAAAGTGTATCTTGTAACTAGAATCAATTAGCGTTTCCTATAGATTTTGATGCAAGGAAGTTATTCTTTTATGAACATATTTAGTCAGCCATTGATTACGCATCTACCGTATTGGGCAGCCAATGATAGTACAATTAAACCCCTTATTAGATTACACAAACATGGTCTTAAAGTAGTTATATTAAATAAAGCAACCCTTACAATTGAAACGCGCACGATAGATCCGATCATTTTGTTTTGCAAAGCATGCAATAACAGAGTGTATTTTACCTTTGATTGGATTTTGCGTTTTTGCTAGAAGAAGCTTTGTATAATATTGATCATTTTCGTCGGTCGATATTGTTGAGAATTTTCTGGAATTGTTTATTATCGACCGAAGCTTCGAGATAGATCTGGTAATAGCTAAGCGATTCTCCTAACCTAATGATGTAAGACAGTGCATAGTTCCGGTGACGAGTTTTATTTTGATTGGGTTTTATTGCGTCGTGCTGGAATGTTCGAACTTTTTTCTCGATTGCAGAGAGGCTATATAAGTAACGCTCTGTCTGTTTGAAAAGGGATTGATGATGATTTTTGATGATGATCTTTGAAATGATTTTCGGAAAGCGATCTTGTATGCAGCTGTTGATGTTTGCTGAATAAAGTTGGAAAACTTTATACGACGACTTCTGCCTTGTTGCTGCGTGAACAGGCTGCGTGGATAAACGAATTCGAGTTACACCTATCAAGATTCAAGCATCGGGGCTGAATCAGCTATTGATAAAAAAAACAACGTCAAGCAGTATTCGAAGATTGGCTATTGTCAAGTAAGCTTTGGTTCTAAACAGCTTTGATTTGACATTGCCCTATCGTTACTGCATAATTGCCTGTTCTGGCATTGCAGTAAAAGTCTGCAACGACATTTTGTTATCCGTTTTTTTTTCTCCCCATCTGTGTCTTATATAACGCAGTTTAGATTAGAAAAAAAAACCACAGGCTACATTGATTGTTTTTGTGTTTTGGGCTACATTCATGTCAGCCCTATGCTTTCGAAAAACACATCTGTTCTTTCCTGTATTGCTTATTGTTCGGGAATGAGACTTTCTTTTCTCCCCCCCCCCCCCCCCCCTGTCTGTTTCGCGAAGTGTGTGTGGATGAACAAACATCGGCTATTGACTAAACAGTAATCCTATATTATAGATTTCAAGGCTGTTTAAAATTAATCGGACTCTCTCTGTATTGTGTGACTGTTCTGGAATGCCAGACTCGTTCTTGTTTCATTTGAGTATGTGTCGTGTGACGTGTCACTGGTAGTGGTAGCTGATTCAGAAAATACGACACAGACATGACAAAGACTAAGTTAGTGTCTCTATCCTTTTACGTGCTCTACTTTGTGTTCCGTTTAGATACACACAACGAAATGAAGAAGAAGAGGAAGGAGAACAAGAATAAATAGAAAAAGAATGATGATGATGATGATGATGATGATGATGATGATGATGATGATGATGATGATGATGATGATGATGATGATGATGATGATGTTCTTTATGTTTGATGATTGATCGTGATGAAATTTACTGAATAAAACAGTGTTTTAAATAATTAAAGATATTTTGAAAAAAATTGGGTCGATGCGGAATTGTAGCAATATTTTAATACAATTTCTCCTCTATTAGCGATTGAGATGATAATTTTATTTCTATAGCCTTACATTTTTTGGTACCTAAGCTTATTATTATTATTATTATTATTATTATTATTATTATTATTATTATTATTATTATTATTATTATTATTATTATTATTATTATTATTATTATTATTATTATTATTATTAAATTTCACACGCTTAGTTAACAAATGTATTCGATGATTAATGAAAATAAAAGGATAATGTGCACAATAGTTACAATAATCGTTTCTCCTAACGAAAGTGCTTGCTACTGGTTAACATGTGTAGTAGGGTATGCCAGCGATCTAGTTTTGAGTTCTTTAAAAGCGACAAGACTTCTACCCCCCACTCCCACCCTCCACCTCATACACTCCCCCACCCTTCTTTCCTCCCCCCTCCATTTTGACAGGAATCGACTTCTGTAAATAATTTTTTTTATACGAGTTTCCCCTCTTCCTCCATATCTCGCCTCAGTGGCATGCTAATAAAAATAACAGGTTAAATATGTAGGTGGATGGATGGTTGGATGGATGGACGGCGGGTAGGTAGCCAGGCAGGCAGGCAGGCTGATTGACTGACTGACAGATAGATAGATAGATAGATAGATAGATAGATTAGATAGATAGATAGATAGATAGATAGATAGATAGATAGATAGATAGATAGATAGATAGATAGATAGATAGATAGATAGATAGATAGATAGATAGATAGATAGATAGATAGATAGATAGATAGATAGATAGATAGATAGATAGATAGATAGATAGATAGATAGATAGATAGATAGATAGATAGATAGATTGATAGATTGATAGGTACATAGATTGATAGGTACATAGATTGATAGATTTGATAGAGAGAGAGGGAGAGAGAGAGAGAGAGAGAGAGAGAGAGAGAGAGATAGATAGATAGATAGATAGATAGATAGATAGATAGATAGATAGATAGATAGATAGATAGATAGATAGATAGATAGATAGATAGATAGATAGATAGATAGATAGATAGATAGATAGATAGATAGATAGATAGATAGATAGATAGATAGATAGATAGATAGATAGATAGATAGATAGATAGATAGATAGATAGATAGATAATTAACAAACTAAGTAAACAAACAAATAAAAAACAGTTACCTATGGGTTGGTGGAAGCTGTTTAGTGGTCCATAGCGTTAGCAGTATGCAGGCTTCCGGCAATTGTGCATCTTCGATGACTTGGTTCATCCCTGTATTCACCCAGATAATTTTGTTGTTTCGAGGACAGTACAGGGAGTCATAAAGGTTCAACACTTTTGTATTATGGGAGTGTGAGAAGAAGACGGAGACAGAGCTAAACGCCAAAGGAGATCTATAGTTATATAATACACAGTAGATGAAAAGGTTCCCTGTTCAAGTATTTCGCTAACAGCTTCTTCAAGAGATGCCAGCTGAGATACAATCGAAATATTGCTAGCTTACGACTGAACGTTTTATCTCTTTCCTGTTGTCGGTTAGGAAAATATAAATATGATCGCATGATTACTAATTTTCACTGGCCCGACCTTGGCAGACCGATACTGCTAAATAATCTGGGCGTTTGCTTGCTTAGGACTTACCAGGTGCCATGCAAAGTGCAAGTTTCCGCCAGTCTGTTTGGTTCATTCTGGTACAGATCTACTGTATACAATATGTATAGCAGAGAGCAAAGGATTTTTGTTTAGGCTGTGTTCCTGTAATGTTTATGATAATTCTCCCTGGCAGTAATGTGAACTAGCTATTTTTCTCTTTTACTGAATTTTTGAATGTTCTTTTGTCTCTCTACAGTTTTGAAAGTTTCAGTCGTAGTGATACAGAACTGTACACGATATAGCTTAGAGCTAAAGACAGTGTTTAGGCTATGTTACTGTTAGTTTTATTTTCCTGTTAGTGTTAGACGATCGTGTTTATGACCATTTTCCTTGATGATCATGTGAACGGGCTATTCTTTCACTGAATCTCTGACTGTTTTCATATTTTGTGTACAGTTTTCAAGTTTTAGCCCGTTTGCCATGATGGCACGGAATTACTGTATATGTGTTTACTGTGTATAGCTAAAATAATGTCAAAGAAGAGTGTTTAGGTTGTGCTGTTGTATTTTATTTTTGTTTTAATGATTTAACGGGCTATGTTCTCTTACTGAATTACTGATTGTTCTTATTTCTTTGTACAGTTGTGAGTATGGGACTATTATACGAGGTGTGTAGCATAAAGACAGTGCTTAGGCTATGTTCATGTTAGTGTTTAGATTGTAATTTGTTTCTGATGATTATTGTTGGTACCAACGTGACCTGGTCCTTTATGTGACTTACGCTGATTGTCATTTAAAAGGCCATTTTCTTGGATTTTTCACTTTGAAGTTTGAACTTTAAAAAAAAAGTCCGGGCTTTCAAATTAATATTCTTCACTTGAACATCACTATGGGCTACTGCTCTTCCTATCGGTTTTGCGTGCTGTTTTAATTTGGATTTGTTAATGTTTTAAACATTGAGTGACTGTTTTTAATATCACATGACTGTGTGTGAACAATACAATAAATAAAATATTGAGTGCCTGTCGGCTATAATATGGTTTATTTTGAAGCATTATGTTTCTGCTATATTTGTTTAACTTTATTCTGTGGTACAGATAAGATTACTTCAATTGCTTTTCTAATTCTTCTAACATTCTCGTGGAGTTAGCTGCTTATGCTGTTAGCATTT
>CM072518.1:21432151-21483840 GCA_036898135.1 Oncomelania hupensis
AGATATCTGCAAATATCCAAACTACTGTGTAAAATGCTCAGTGCTTGACAATGGTGCCTGGATTATAACGTGCGATCTTTTGTTTTTGCTCTGAGAGCTTTGAACTCCGAAGGGTTGCACAGTCCCGTCATGAAAGAACTTGACGGCATATTCTCTCTCTCTGCTCTTGTACTGTAATTGGCTCTGTTTTGAGGCAGCCCGTGATTAATATAAATTAGATTAAGCTAAGAGACACAAATGTTCCCCATCGTATTCTATGTAACAAGGTATTTTTTATCGACTTCCACAACCAATTACTGAACTACCGTAGTCAAGACTGCTTGTATGATCATGCCTTGTGTGCCACTATACCAATCTTCATTGGAATGGTTATCCCGGTCTGCCATATCGCCAATGGCGGGTGTAAACGTTAACACTTGAATTATCATTCTTGTTTCGTCATCGATTCCTGTACTTACCAGGTACACGCAGACAGCCTTCGCCACTCGCTGTTGCGCATCAACACGTACAAAGCCCTGGCCAGTCCAGCGTGGATTTCCCTGACCAGCCCTGATCCTATCCTCAGCGCCTTTCAGCTCTCGTGGGAGCTGGAGCATCTGGCTCTGAGGGAGAATGAGTTCAAAGACTCTTACCTACAGCTGAGCAACCAGTGCAAGAAATACGCTTGCGACCTCTTGGAACAGTGCAGGTCGTCAGAGGAAGTGATCGCCGTTCTTAACAAGGTGAGTTAGGGTACTGGTATTTATAGAAGATGGCAATTTCTTAATGTATTAATGTATTTTAATACTGTTACGAGCTTACTGCCAAGCATTTAGGTAGCGGAATGACCCAATGGTATAAAGCAAAACGAATTTGCTATGTCTTGCCACGACAACCTAGGTGTGCATCTCGAAGATGATCGGGACATTTGAGGCACGATAAAGAACCCGGTCACCGTGCAGAAAAGAAGGTTCAAATACATATGCTTATACTTATACCCTCGATCATGGCGGTTTGTTTTGTCTGGGTTGCTTGACAGTGCATTTGATGTTGCAAGTTAACGTCTTGGGCTGTTTGAATTAGAGACGGTTTTTGACCAGTGCCTTGACCAGATCTTTGAGATGGTAATAGCGCAACATAAGAACAATTCTTGTTTCGGAATATGGGTAGAGTGCAGGATGGATACAACAATAGTAATTCACCAAAATGTGGTTAAATTAGACAAAATGTGCTTGCAATATTAGGATAAAGGATATTTCTTTTCTGAAAGGAAGTGATGACCCTATTCAGTGCGGCAGATCCATTAGAAAAATATTTTGTCATTATCGACAAGATAATCTCCGTTATCTTTCTTTGTTAGACAGCATTAAGATCTCATTGTCCTTTCTGCAGGCCATAAATGGTCAGAATGAAAAGGAGAAGATATGATCGATGATTATGTAAAGTTTCAATGCTAAGTAAACTTACTCTCGGTTTCTTGTAAACTAATTATGCCGTGTGATGCAAAACCAAAGTAAGTCTATTTTTTAACAAAAGTTAAAATTTATTTACATCTCGTGGAATACGATGAGACACAATCTTCAGTGGGAATTTTAAAAAGTCGGGTGTCTTTAGATAGCGAGGTTTTCGATCCGAAAGTCATCAAATCACAAACCAGGCAAAGAAAATGCCACTGGACTTGTTTCGTTTTTGTACAGCGAGATCAGACATGTCATCGAGACTTAGGAAAAGAAGGGCGTTCCTAGATTTGTTTTGTTTTTTCATCAGAACAGTAGTGCTCTTTGTGGTGTCGGAGACAAGATTGTGCAACAAGACGACAACTTCCAAATAAACACACCTGTTCGTAGACAACCGTCCTCATTCTTGCATTACCGTAAGCAATTGAAAAAACTTAAGGACCGATTTCAGACATGCACTACACTGCACCAGTTCAGTTCAATTCAACTGATTTCAACTAAATTTCATTACTATCGAACTAATTAGGTATAGCCAGTTTAATTCAACCGATCTTTGTTACCATCAAAGGAATTATACACAACCATTTTAATTCAATCCAACCAATCTTGTATTAACCTCAAAGGAAATATGTGTAGCAATATTTTTTTAATCGAAAAATAAATGATAGCTGACAAGTTTAAACATTTTAAATTGGCATCAAAAATTCATTATTTTTCAGGGGTGTATTTAATTACTTATAGTTAGATCTATATACACATCTTATATCTTTGTTCTGAATACCATCAATCCGCAATGCAAACTTCCATCACAGCAATATACTCAGACCCATAAACCTATTGAAACGATATGTACATTAAGCCGAAATCGCAGGAGCAAAACACGCGCAAAACAAAAGACGAAACATTTGTGAAAGGAATATTTTAATCAACTGTTGTGAAAGCATTAAAAAAAATATTTCGTGGTTTAGAACCTGCTTTAAAATTGCTGTCGCACCGACACTGTTGTAGGCAATCAATTGTAAACGTTTGGGGATGTGCTCCTGTTGTAGCTTATGAGATGCCTGTACACTTCCAGCGCATGCGCAAATCAAGTAGGCTTATTCCCGCGTCAAAAATAACGGCGATAATGTCGGACCCCATTCGAACCTGACAAGACAAAAATTACACATGTAGATTAAATCTGACACACTGCCATGATTCAATATGGGAAATCAGGTACTCACTAAATATTACGATCACTTCGCCTGATAATAATTGCGTCTGCAAGCCTGCAAAACGGCCACATTTGAGTGTGACTATGCCTCTGTTGAAACACAATGAATTTGGAGGTCGTTTTTGAAACATCATTGCAGAAAGAAAAAAAGTCGCTCGTCTGACTTCCCCTTTAGATTAATTAGATCTATGTTTGTTGTTGATGTTTGTGTTATCTCAGGTAAACGACAGTGATCAAGAAGAGGAAGAGTTGGATACGGACAAACTGACCCTCTCACGGCTAAAACTCGCTCTCAAGTACGAACAGAAACAGGTGAGAATGTTGTTTTAAAGCTTGTAAGTTGTAATGTTTGGAAGAGAGTGGTATAGTGAAATAGACTACACTACTGTCGCATTCATACTACATAGTCATAGAGAGGACATTTGAGTAGTATCACCAAAGAGCTTATTACGGAAAGAGGGGGAACTTCCATTATGTCCTATACAAAAATGCGAGACGCTCTCACGGATTATTTCCCTTTGCTCGGGCTGGCTATATTTCATCATCTGCTATATGAATGATCTGTGCGTGGTAACTTATTGAGCCTATGCCATTGCAACAGAACATTTTTATGGCAACGTTTGCAAAAAACAAACTTTTAACCATCATTATTATTAACATTCCGCTACTGCTGTCTTTTTTTTTGGTTTTTGTTTATGTTTACTTATTGACATTTATTAGGTGCTTTTATGCTGCTTATGTGTGTATGTCATAGGTTCGTTTTCTGCCATGGAATTTATTATTTTTTAATCAACGACAGATATTTTAAAATTAAAATATGCATGACAGACTGTTTTATTTATTTGAAACTGTGTAAATCCGTAATCGTGAGAGAGAGAGAGAGAGAGAGAGAGAGAGAGAGAGAGAGAGAGAGAGAGAGAGAGAGAGAGAGAGAGTTGGGGGAAGAGAGAGCTCTGTCATTCAATCAATTAATCACAATAAAGCACAATAACAAAATGTTTCACTAATAGTGTGAATTTAATTTATATCAGGTGTCCCCCTACCCCCCAACCCTCTCACCTCCCACATCACTGGCTTAATAACATCAGTCACTTCATGGAAAATAATTAATCAATAAGACAGAACAATCAGAACCTAGATTACAACATTACATGCAATATAGATCTAATGCGCAGAAATTCACAGATCAGAACAAGGACTGAGTATCTACATTACATTTTTTTCCCGTTTACACTCAAACGAAAAGGGATTACAACAGATCAAGACCATTTTTGTGCCTAGGTAAGGGGTTATCTTGCACAGTATTTGATCACGAGGAGAAAACAGACTTAGTCTAATTTAACATGTTAACATAAGCAGTTTGACGAAGCCAAACTGCCAATCTGACATCTACTTTTGAAATATAAGCACAAATATAGTCAAACAACCTAGCAATAACGTAAACAGTGAGCGACCTGTTGAACGTAAACTGTCAGCAAGCAAACTGTTTTGGATTTAGCACATAGGTATAACATGAATCATTCAAGCCGCTCTCCGATTGTTTTAACACTAACAACACTGCAGCGGTCTTAGTTTAGGCCTACATAAACACAAAAAATGAAGTTTTTCAATTGCAATTTACCTTTCTTTGTCTCTTAGAAATTTGAAAAAGGACTTGCCAACATAACTTTTCTTGTATCTGGCATTATGGCAATTGATGGCTGTGCAAAAGTCACCGCCCTGTTTCACTCGGTCACCTTTTGACTTTCAACGAGCCATTTTCAGCATGTCGACCATGGAGCATAACTCGTACATTTCGTCTCGCGGTTCTGTACCAAGTTCCCCCTCTTTCTATCATTAAGCTCTTTGGTATCACACATAAAGAAAGAGTACTTTCGTCTCATATACATATGTGCTTTCGCTACCCGTGGCCTATTTTTTTTTTGTAAGGACGTGGCTTAATGGGGTCTTGGTCACTCTTAATCTTGTCCTGGGAGACGCTGCATGCATTGTAGCCTTCCGTCTTAATTCCCTGGGAGAGTGTGTCTAATTCACCCCCAACAAGCGAAATGAATTTTCATCAAATCGCGGAAAAGACGGGCTGACTTTTTCGCCTTATGCATACTTATATACATTCCAAGTCAAGTAAAAAAAATCTGTATTACCCACAATGGAGAATTAAGAATTGCACGCAGGAAAACTAAGTTTAAATGATAATGACTGCTATTAAATCGCTACTGCGCACGCTGTTACTAGAGCGCGTTTGGTGCAAATAATTATATATTTTTAAAACTGTAACATTAAAGTTAGTAATACGCATCCGTATATTGCATGTGCAGTTCGTGGCGCACCCGCATTGCCAACAGCTGCTGACGTCCATTTGGTACGAGGGATTGCCTGGCTGGAGAAAAAGGAACGGAATCATGAAGTTTCTCACCTGTATCGGCCTGATCCTCCTCCTCCCTTTCATGGCCGTCTACTACCTGGTTTTTCCCCGCAGCAAGATCGGTCAGGTAAAGCATATTACACCTATTACCCTGAAAGAAATGTATGTCCCTAACAGTCTCCTAAAACCAACAATTTCAGAACTTCAATGGGTTTCGGTCTCGTGCGAAAAGCATTGATCATAAATAAACATTTATCAAAATGTGTCGTAACAACGTGTTATGGAGGGGACTATTTTAATTGGGACACGACTGTTGTAAAGGCAGAATCCAGTCAAGAGACGTTAACATGGTTGTTTTCGTGTATGTTTTTGAGATTGTAGAAGCCGAAATGTTAACATTTCTGTGCTCATTCCTGTAGCAAAACTTATGTCTTCTTGGGGTTTTTATTCGCGAATAAGCACGGTCATCCTATAAGTTTCAATTACCTTATCTTTCAACTTCTTCAATATTATTGCTTCATTTAAAGTAGTGGTTCAAAAAGGCTGTTTGATCAGGATGGCTCAAATAATCCATTGCTTGATTTGTACCTTTGTGCAATAGGAGTATGCTATGTTGTGTGAGTGTGTGTGTGTGTTGTGTTGTGGTGTGTGTAGAGTTGGATGTGAAGCTTAACATTCTTAATCATTCTCATCATTTTATTTAATGCTGTTAAATTGTTTTACTGCTGCATTTTGTTTTACTTGCAGGGTGTGTGTGACTCCATAACTTTATTTGACTGATGTATGTTTAACTAAGTTTAACACTGTTCAATGCTGTATGTGTGTTGAATGCCAATAAAGCGTATGACACGATGAATGCATGTGTGACTGTGCTAGAAAGGATGTATTTCATTGTCGCCATGCCACACCAAAATCCTTGTAACGTTTGTACTTGGTGAATAAATCTTATAAGCTGAGAGATCGTTTCAAGACCTTTTATTTCTACACTAAACGGCTGTCTTGAAATGTCATGGTTTTGTTATGCTTGTAAATTCTTTCTTGGACTTCTGTTGGGAAGTATTGTTTTGTTTTGTGTTGTGCCCACCTGACGAAGAACTCCATTCGAAAATGTGGATTTTGTTGTTTTGTCTTGTTTGTGTCCACAATTGCATTCCTTTGGCTTATGTACATATTTGTTTCTCATTATTGTACATTTTGAATGCTATTTGTCCTATGTTTTATTCCATTTGTATGCTTGTGTACCGCTACAGAAAATGATCACCTTCAACCGTCAACCTACGTTGTTCTGTCATATCGTTAAGATTCGGGATTTGCCTCAGGCTAAACGGTACTGTGACTGCAAGGTATACTATTTGGGGAGGGAAGTTAAAGGTTTCCTTAAAGCATCAGTGGTTCTCTTCTAGTTCTACAATGTGCGGTTTTGTTCACGGTTTGTTTTGTTCTGTGTCCATGCAGCTGCTGCGAAGCCCCTTCATGAAGTTCCTGTACCACAGCGCGTCGTTCGGTGTCTTCCTCTTCCTGCTGATTTGCGCCTCGACAGACATCGTGGCAGTACAACCTCAGAGGGAACAGCACAGAGGACCAGAACCTTCAGAACTCGAATGGCTCATAGTGCTCTGGGTTACTGGTAAGATATCATAGACCAGCTTCTACTAAACTAGTCGACCTTTACCTTAATAGCTTCACGTAAAGGGATCTGCGGAATGTCACAGACTGTGTGTGGACTTAGACCTATGCCTCAACAGTGTGTTCGCTACTATTTAGATGGAGTTCAGCGCTAATGGCATTCTATCGTTGATTGTATTTTGTGTTTGTGTTTGTGTGGGCAGGGTTCGTGTGGGCGGAATGTAAACAGCTGTGGGACGAGGGCCTCAAGGCTTATGTACGTCAGTGGTGGAACTGGCTGGACTTCATGATGCTGTCCCTCTATCTCGCCACCTTTGCATTGCGTATCGTTGCCTTCTTTCAGGTAGTTCTATGAGTGAAGATTATCATCCCAGAGCCACAACAGCTCCGGTTTATAACTTAAGATCAGCTGAAATCAAAGGCTTCCCCGCTAAGACTGTGCCAGGTCCATCGTCTGAATTTTGTGTGGGGACCAATTGAGTTTGCCAGTATCAGATTGTTGTATCTGGCAAACTCCAAGAGTCTCAGACCTCTGTCATTTGTCTCGTTGTTGCAGTGAGGTCCGTAAGTGTCTCCCCAATTGTAATACTCATCTTGACTAGTCTTGGCATTCCAGTCGCCTTGCACTATGACTATATTCTTTCTCGGCACTGGGTCAAGGACAACCTGCAGATGTTCATAGAAATCCCGACTTCGCTTTCGTCATAATCTGATGTTGGCCCTTGGCAAGCACCGCCCAAAGAAAAAACCGTGGATCATATCTGAACTTTTGGACATATTTGACAAACGAAGAGAGATGAAAAAGAAAAGGAACATCTCGCAGGGAGCTGATGCCTATAAAAAAAATCAACATTGACATCCAAAAAGACATGCGCACAGCAAAGGAGAACTGGATAGAAGATCAATGCCAGGAAAAAGAGTCTGAACAAGAACAACAGCAAGAAGGCCTACCAGACTGTGAAGCCGATAAGTATTAAACAACCCAATGTCTACACGATCCAATGCAAGTCTGGCATATGCCTTACAGAAGAATAAGTAGTCTTGGATAGATGGAGAGATGACCTTTACAACCACACATTAAACTGAGACCCATCAGTTCAAGCATGTCCCCAGAACAGAAAAGAAGAAGAAGAAATCCTCCCAATTCTACAAGAAGAAGTTGAGGCAGCAGTGCAATCCCTGAAGAAGGGGAAGTCAGCTGGAGTGGACAACACACCCGCAGATTTGCATCAAGCAGGTGAAGAAGCGATGATTGACGTCCTCGCCATTATTTGTAACAAGATCTGGCAGAGTGTAGAGTGGCCTACACCATTGATCCAGTCGCTTGTCATCACTCTCCCCAAAACCTTCAGGAGTGTGATAACTATCGCACCATCAGCCTCATCAGCCATCCCAGCAAAGTCATCCTGAAAATAATACTCAACAGGTTGAAACCCCAAGCTGAACAAATCATAGCTGAAGAACAAGCAGGATTCAGGGCTGGGCGAAGTACCACTGAACAGATTTTCAAACCTCAGAATAATCTGCGAGAAATGTCTACAACACCAACAACATCTATATAATGTGTTTGTAAACTTCACGAAAGTGTTTGACCGAATCTGGCATGCAGCTCTGTGGGCAACCATGAGAGTGTACAAAATCAGACCTAACATTATTGAAGTCATCAGAAGCCTGCATGACAAGACTACCAGTGCAATCCTCCACAAAATCTCCATCGGGAACTGGCTGAGAACAACAATCGGTGTTCGCCAAGGATGACTACTCTCTCCAACACTCTTCAACATCTTCTGGACGTTGATGGATTGGTTGGAGAGGAAAAAAAACCTTGAACAGCTGGTACAGAGGCTTGACATTACCTCCAGAGCCTTTGGAATGGAAATAAGTGCAGAGAAGACCAAAATGATGACCAACAACACCAATGTCATCAACACAGACATCAAAGTCCAAGGTCAAGCCTCACACAAGCCATTGCACAACATGATGAAATGCTCACAGTGGTGAAGAAACGGAAACTCCGATGGTATGGCCACGTCACCAGAGCATCAGGCCATGCAAAGACCATTCTGCAAGGCAGGGTGCAAGGAGGCAGAAGAAGAGGGAGACAGAAAAAGAGGTGGGAGGACAACATTCGAGGATGGACTGACTTGACACCGAGCGAAGCCATGAGGGTTGCTGAGGACAGAAAAAGATGGAGTACGCTGGTTAAACGATCATCTGTGTTGCCCCAACGACTTTCGAGTTAGGGGATAGAATGGATAGGATAGGATATCGAAGGCACACTACCCACCTTGTTTCCCATTTAAGGTGCTTTGGAGCGAATCAGAGAACTGAGGGGCCGGGTAGCTCAGTTGGTAGAGCGTCTTACTAATAACCGAAAGGTACCTGGTTCGAATCCCGGATTGGCCAATGTGTGACCATATTATTTTCTTCTTACCATCAACTGGTTCGCTGGTGTCAGAATAATGTGACCAGTAGTCGCCTATACGCTTCGGTTTCGTGTGACTATAATCTACAGTTACACATTTACACATTATCAGAGAACTTATTATAGTAAGTTCTTTGAGGGAATCTGCAGTCACTTGAAGCTAGGTTGTGGAAAATCTCGCTGCGCCGAAGGTACGAATTCTTCTCTTTTTTGGTGGTTATCAATGAAAGAACACTCACCGTGAGCAGCGCGCGATTTTCTGTCATACGGACGCATAACCTAATGTAGACAAAGTGTCTACAGCGGAACTCCCTAATGTACGCACGCAGTTCACCCGCAAGATGTGCATATTTTACCGATCTGTGCATCATTTTTCCCAAGTCTTAATCTAAAGTAAACTAAGCCATACACACGTCCTCTGCATACTCTATTGCTATACTTTCAGATCCAATCCGGCAAATACGGGGATCAGATGTTGATGCGAGGGAACTGGCCGGAGAATGACCCTACCCTTATCTCCGAGGGTCTGTTCGCTATCGCCAATGTCTTCAGCTTTGCCCGTATCATCTATCTTTTCCAGGTATGATCGCCTCCGTCGACGTTGTTATTGTTATTGTCTAAATTGTATTAAATACTACCCTCATCGTCATGATCACGATGATCATCATCCATCATCATCATCATCCATCATCATCATCATCATCATCATCATCATCGTCGTCATCATCATCATCATCATCATCATCATCATCATCATCATCATCATCATCATCATCATCATCATCATCATCATCATCATCATCATCGTTGTTGATGTTTTATAGTTGATTGATATGTTGAACCGTTTTTATGCCTGCTCGTTGACCAGCTTTCACCCTTCGGAGTAGTAATCAGGCTGACTGATGTTTAACATCTGAAAATAAACTCTGTGCTATCACATCTATACTATAGAGTTGGTTTTTTTAATATCTCAAATCTTGATCGATTATGTCATACCACTGCAATGCTCGCCTGATATTGATCAGAACTTCAATTAAAAATTGTATTTCCACATTTCCAATATATGGATAATTTGCATTATCTCAACGTCATTTTGTTTCAAATTTTGCCTTGAAAATATCTTGGTCTAGGTTTGAACACAGGGCAGATAAATCCTGATATTAACATCTCGACACTCTGAACAACTGTATATTGCCAAATTCGATCGATCGACATTGGCAAACACGCAGCAGCGCCGATCCGGCTACTATTTGATAAAATCGCTTTTAGACAAATTCTGATACTTCACATCCGCATGATGGACAAGTTTACGTAAAGACTAAAACTTTATGTAAAACACATGGTATAGATTGAGTTAGTCTGGTCAATATAGTCGCCGGTTTCCTATTCCGAAGGATTGCGGGTTCGATTCCCGCAATAGGCGTAGGCTACTTATGTGATATAGCTATGAAACTATGTCACAGAGGGTTTTTTCTGGGTACTCCGGTTTCCTCCCTCCTTTCCGTAATGGTATTGGATGCAGTCAATTTAAAATTTCAACAGCCACCACAAAAAAGCGATTCCCTTTCCGTCTCCTAATAGCGATCCCCCTGCCTTTACACCACATGTTTGATTGATAGATGTGTTGTGTGTGTATGATAGTGGGTGAAGCGTGTGAGTGTATCTGTCGGTACAGATCGCCGCGCTTTAATCATAATTGGTGATTTGGGAAAAAGCGCGCATGTAGCATCCAGCATACTGTATTATTATTATTATTATTATTATTATTATTATTATTATTATTATTATTATTATTATTATTATATAATAATGACAAATAATGATCATGTCATATTTTATATCTTGCAGGCCAACCAGCATCTGGGGCCTCTGCAAATTTCCCTGGGCTGCATGCTGATAGACGTTGCCAAATTCCTGTTCATATTCTTTCTCGTGCTCACGTCTTTCGCCTGTGGGTTCAACCAGCTGTATTGGTACTATAAGAAGTACAAGCCCGACGACCAAGAGGACGTGTTCTACACGTAAGAATCTAGAAGTCACACATAAGAGACCTTTTGATACCTACGAAGAAGGTACCCTCTACAAACGCCATATCAAACGTGCCACCACAAAGGGCAGTACACGCTGAAATTAGATTCTCGAAAACATAGCGATACCTAGCGTACAGCCCTATGTTCATAGATTTGGCATCATGCACGCTGAAAGTGTATCCTCGATAGCAAAACGATAGACAGCGGTGTCTGTGTATTGTAGATAGAAAGGGTGGGAACAGACTGTATCTTTGGCGAAAGGAATATTGTTTAGGGACTGCAATGTTCATAATTTAGGGGATTCTAGAATTCGCTTGAAAACTTGGTTTTTATAATTTGACTGCTTTCTATAATTAAATGCAAGGTCTTTCCAAAGATTGTGTATCCAAAATTTCTGTTAATTATTTATTTTCCAAAATAAATCACGCCACTAATTCGAAGATTAAACGTCTGTAACGTCCCGAACACAAACGAAAGGTCAAGGTCAGTTTTGTGCGGGAATGTTCAGTGTTTCAATATCTCTGTCAGAACAACAACATAAAAAAGTATGGTTTCTTTTTGCATTTATTTACTCCAAAACACAGAGACTAACTAACTAACTGACTAATTCACAACGCTTTAGGAAGTTGTGTATTTGTATGTTGTTTGTGTGTGCTTCAGAAAGGGGCTGTTCCACTGGACAGTTTCCTTGCTGGTGTTTTACTCATTAACTCACGAAGAAGAATCTTTAGTGAAATACATGAAGGCCTCAACGACAGAACTATCAAAGTCACAAATTTGATTTTTTTGAGTTATTGCCCTTTCCTTGTAGCCCTGGGTTCATACTTTGTCTACCTGAAGTGACTAATGGAAAAACGATCTGAGTCCTGAGTTATGGGACTTTAAAATAACCACACTTTGACAGAACGATCAGAGTCCTATGTTTACACCGACAAAACGATCAAGCTAGCTGTCAGCTGAGTTAATTGCTATCACATGACATGTGTGTTTTTATTATTTTCCTCCCGCGCCCCCCTCCCCTACTTGTATTCTTTGGTTTGGGTGGTACCTGCAATAAAGATGACACTCATGTAATAAATTTGATTGTAAAGCAATATTTTTAGTGTCTTTCGATTCTGTTGTGTTAGGTGTAAGTAGAAATCAATTAAGAAAACCTGTTATGACAATGAGTCTCTAGGACCTAAAATGTGGAATATTTTGGCTTGTATTGGAGCTATGCAACAGCAAAACGATCAAAGTCCGAACAGCGGTTCCCCTCTTAGAGTAGCAATATCAAATATATAAATCAGTATTTTCACATAAAATTTAGAATTGCTATATTGAGAAATAAATGTTTTCTTAAATAAAATGATTTTTGGGGTGATTTTAATTCATTGTACTACATAATGGTGTTTTAAATCTTAAAAATCGATTTTCTCAAAACAGGAAATGTGTGACTCTGATCGTTCTTCCGTTGAGGCCTTCACATGTATTGAGAACATTGTTTTAAAGAATTAACTCGTCCTTACATATCGCTTTTCCAGCTCAAGAGCTGCTCAAGAAGCTTGCTGATAAGGATCTAACTCCAGCCGCCTAGTGCAGCCTTTGGGCGCATCGTCTGACGCCCAAACATTTGAGCCCGATCCTGGGCGACCGGGTATGAAAGGGAAGTGACCTAGCGCTTGCTGGGTGTGTCGCCGGCCCTCACCGGTCTAGGACACGAGCGTCAGGATCTTTAAAGTCCGTGCGATGGAATGCGTGTGTGCACAGAATAGACCTCGGTTTATACTCTTAATCCGAAGGGGAAGAGGCGCAATGTCTCAGTGTCATGCCATTTTTTTTGAGGGGGGGGGGGGGGGGGAGGGGGGGAGTTTGGTTTGGTTGCAGTTTTAGGGTATTCTGATAAACAATGAAACTGGTACATTAAAAAGGTTGTGCTGGGGTCAAAAGGCCGGTGTATTCTGATAAATACACATACGACAACTTGTGTTCCTGCAGGCTGTTCGCGAGCTATATCACCCTGTTCTGGGCCATGTTCTCGCTGTCCCCGCCCAGCAACATCGAGATTGAGGACGGGCAGAGCTTCACGAAGACAGTGGCAGAGCTGATGTTCATGGCATACCATGGTATGGCCATCATCCTGCTGCTTAATATGCTCATCGCCATGATGTCCAACTCCTTCCAAGACATTGAGGTAATTGTGTTGGAGTAGCCTATGAATTTATTTATCAACTTATGTTAATTTGATAAATGAAAATTTATAGAAAATGTTTAAAAAATGTATTTACAATGGCTGCAAATGGCCGCGTGGACTCAGCCAGAAACATCCAATAAACACCCAGAATGCACTATAGATCTAGGTTCCTGTCACGCTTCCTTGTCCTGGGTGGAGCGGTTCTTTACCGCGCTTTCGCTGAGAATGCAGCCTAAATTTAGGGTGACGAATAGACTACAATCCCAAAATCAAATATTTGAGAAAAAAAAATCGAATCAAATTTCGATGTTAACAGCATTAGTCAAATGTTATTGTTGGACACGTTAAACGTTAAAATTAGAATATTTGCTTGAATGTCATTATTACTTTCTAAATTTGAATTATGGTAAATGTGCGTTCGTATTTGTATCGTCAGTCCCTCAAAATGGCCCAAACAAAAATAGGATAGAATTTATCTTGAATCTTGAAATATTGTTGTAATATTTGTGTGTCTGCACAGTATTCCATATTTAATTACCGAGTACATTACATTTTAATATGATCTGTGATTTTGAAAAGCGCTAACAATTTCATTTGGTTCTAAAGAAGAAACCTAAATCATCGTCGTCGTTGTCATCATCATCGCCATTGTCACCATTATTATCACTCATTGCCATCATTGTCGTCGGCGTCATCGCATCGTCAACATTATCACCTTTGTGGTCATTGCGGTCATTGGTATTTCATCATAGTTTGTTATTATTCAAAGTAGTGGTCAATTGTTATTCTTTATATTTTTTGTGTTTTGCATGGCCGGAAATAATGGGTTCCCAATGTAGTCCTTTGACGAATTAAATGTCTTACGTCTTTTTGTGTTTTATGTCCTAAAATGATAGACTATGTCCTTACAATATTAAGTTAAAATGGAAAATTTGCAGCGCAGCTTTTCCTTGGGGTCCGGAGTCTTCTGTGTTGTTAGTAACCTTGACTAGTTTTTGAACGGTTAAGCTGCAATGTCAAATACCTCTTTTGGAAAAGAAGAAAGTAGAGACTGACGAGGTATAAAGAGAGATTAAATAATCATAAACACACTTATTGAACACGGTTTTATGAATGCTATGCTGTTTGATCTTAGGGAGTGCTATTTTGCATGTCGCTTGATGAAATAAATTACGCTATTTTTAAATCCGTATTGCACACTCACTAGTTAAGAAGGTGGCACTCGGAAAGTGGTTTTGAATGCGGGTGTACATTGTTGCTGCAGAAAATCTTCCACTTTACACCACAGTTGCTCTCCCCAAAACCTTATTTAAGGTTGGGATCAATCGGGTAACTGGCTTGACACTGAAAAAAGCCATGAGGATTGCTGTGAATAGAGAAAGATGGAGTACGCTGATTAAACGATCATCTGTGGTGCACCAGGGACCTTTGATTTACGGGATAGGATAGGATAGGTTAGGATAGGATCTATTGGGTAACATTTTAAACACCAGTTGTTCTCCTCTCCTTTCACACTTAAAACTATTACGTTAGTATAAGTTTTGTTTTGTTTGTTTGTTCCAGAATCATGCAGACATGGAGTGGAAGTTTTCACGTTCCAAACTGTGGATGGGTTACTTTGATGAAGGCTCTACTCTTCCCTCCCCGTTCAACCTGATCATCAGCCCTAAATCTTTGTACTACATGGTCAAGGCGATACACAGTACTGTTACTGACCTCTGCTGTCGTAAACCCGACAAGGAACACCACAGTCGCCGGAAGTCGTCTGAAGGTCACATCCGGGTGAGGCTATTAAATTAATGTTGTTAATGTTGTGATTGGCTAAAAATATTTCCATTTTTTGTGAGGGGTGGGGGTGGAATAAACAGTCGGCGTACCGAGCGAATATTATATTTAAGTAAAAATTATGAAAAATAATTATATAACGCTTGTTTTTTAGTGCTTGGTATTATTGGTACGTTTGCACATTTTTACATCTTTAGCATGAATTGGGCGTTTGTTTTCATTGTATGACGATGTAATGATGTGCGCGATTACAGGGACATGACGCCTGGAACACATCAGTCTAGTCTATGTATTGTGCACTGAAGTCTCGTCACAACGTGTGTCATTGTTGGTCACCCCAATAACTAGAATGTCCATAGATAGTTCGAAGTTCACTTCTGTTAGAGCCAACATCTTGTAGAGGCTTTTTTTTTAACTTACATTATCTTGTAGATCTATGTCTTTGTAAGTTGTTGAATAGAAAGAATGTCACAACCTTTTCTCTGGGATTTCTAAATCCCCTACATTTCACCTGGATTTGTAAGAATGGAATATTTCGACTCCATTTTCTCTAGTCATGTTTTGTGCCACACTTGCCTAGCAGAGACTGATCGAGGCTTTCCGTCGTCGCTCCACCATGGTGGAGAAGCGACGTAAGCCTCTGCCTTCTCTGCGACGCATTGTGTTTCTGTGTATACCTAGGTCTTGTGGTTTTTATTGCTGAACATCCTATGCGAGAGTTTTGTATGTGTATGTTAGTAATGTTCATGTTGTTTCGTCATCTTCATACACCCACTTTTGAAGTTTTTACGTCGTTTTGTATATGCGTGTTGCTCGTTGTTGTTTCGTCCTTTTAAAGGGGTGTGTGTGTGGAGTGGGAGGGGGGGGAAGGGAGGTGTGCGTGTTTGCGTGCGTGTATTTTTTAATGCATGATTTTTGATGACGCTTGTTACTGTTGTAGTCTCGCCAGACTGTCGGGCCTGCAGAAATCAATGTGTTTAAGGTGAGACGTTACCAACTTTTTATTTGTTATTTTCTCCTTAGTCTATGGCTGAAAAGGGGGCTTTGCTGCAGAACACTTGTAATGATGCTTCTTAATTTCATCTGGCTAAACGGGATGCTGTTGTATATAAAACGACGTCACCGTCTTTGAAGATGCAGTAGGACAATTTTCATTCTAGGTTTTCTGGCTGAAAGGGGTGTTGCTGTATTAGACGAGACTCTAACTTAATCTGTAGCTGAAAGGTATGTTTTTGTAGAAAACTGAACACTGTCTGAGCCTTGACAATGGCTTTCTGATCAAAACTGAAAACAGAATTTTAAAAGGCAATGCTATTCTTGTTAGACTTAACTAAAAAGTAATACATCGTCTTCCCTTGGTCAGTAAATTGGTTCAGTGATTACAAGTTTGGTTTAATTTCTTTGGATTTGTTTCTTCGTCATTTTGGAATTTCGTTGATTTTATATCTATTTATTAGGGGTGAAAACTTGTAACTGTCGCATGGTTACTTTTTTCTGTTCGTTTTAGAGTTTCATCTATTTTGTACCTCATAGTTTCGTACATTATCATTATCTCAATCTGGTCTTATCAGTAATCACAGTCCAGATGTGTTGTTAGTTTAGCAATGGGAGTTATAACTTAATTCCTTGTTTAAAAGTATGGATTTCGTAGGTGTTTGATGTACTACCTTGGTTTATAGTGTTTATATGCATGTGCTGGGATCGCCCACCTTTTTCAAGTCCACTCCCACCTCCATCCCCTACCTCTAGACATCTGACATGTTCTTTCAATGTTACTTACATGCATGTGTGTGTTTTACCACTGATCCACCAACCAGACGGAAGAAAGTGAGCAGCCGTTTAGAACCATTGACGGCGAGCGCACCATTCACACAGAAGTGGAGGAGGGCGTAAGTAAACAGTATCTACCCACACGTAACCACCACACTTGTTTCGCGGGAAAAGCGTGCAGATCGTTCTCCATGTGGCTTCTGTAACTGCACACTGGCTTTTGTGACGATCTCTACGTTTTATTTGTCCGTTTTTAATTGATGTACTTTATTAAACCAATTGTACTTCTTTGTTTAATACTTATGCTCTAACATGCCTTGGGATGTATACTTTGGCTATCTTATATTATACTCGCGCTGCATATATTTTCTGCGGTTATTTACTTCTGTAGGTGAGGCCTATAATGGAGGTCCCCTAAGGATTGACAATATTATTCTCGTGATTTTGTTAGTCTTCTGTAACTATACTGTGTATATGATCTTTAGTGTGATCTGTATTTTGATGTCCATAATATATAACGTTTGTACTGTATCTTTACATTGTTGTAGGCCTATGTTTTCAATGTGCTCGGACTATTTATGACCTTTTGCTGGTTTATATTCATGATTATTATCAGTACATCACCTGCAGGGTGTGCTTCATTTCTTGATGTAATCTATTTTTATTTCTGCTCATTTATATCTGTCACTCTCCCCTCCTCCCTCCTACCTATCCTCTCCCTTCTCCCTCACCTTTCCCCCCGTTGGGGTTGCCGGGGGTTTCTGTATAAATAGTATCCCCACTTTCTGGAAATTTAGTGCTTTAAAATCCCACTGTAGCTGTCTTTCTCTTTATGTTCTTCCTCATTCCTACTCTGTTCTATCAATCTACTATACTATTTTCTTCTTCTCTAGAAAAGTCATCTACCGTTTTTCTTGAAAACTCTTCCGGGACAAAACTCCTCATTTGTGTGTGAGGTCTGTTGTATCAGCTTGTGAATATTAGACGCTTTCTGCCAAATGGTCACTATGGCTTCCTATGATATTATTATTTAGCAATGTAGGCATTTTATATGTATGTGTTTTGTTGATATTTTATAATGATGTTTGTATTCTGTTTTGTTTTTGTAAACCGGGGTTTGATAAATTAGAGTATAGTCTCAGCGTCCCCTGCGTGGGATGCCTTTATTGTACTGTACAGTGACCGGCTGGTGGAGTGCCTTCAGTGTTACCACTGGGATTGTTCATCAGATCTTTTATGCGGATCAGGGGTGAGTCCTCTTTCAGCCAAGTTGTGGTCTTGATTTTGTGGTCCTGTTTCGGCTCTTTGCAGTCCGCTGGACCCTGTAAGCAGTGAATAACTAACTAACTTGTATCTGTTGCTGTGTGATTAGCATTTAAGGCATATTTCTGAGCATTACACATCAACATCTTATCAGTGTTAAAGTTGTAGAAGAAATTCTACAGATTCGTTTTAAACAAAGCTTTCCCCTGGGAAGTTGTACTTTAAAAAAAACATTTTACAGTTCATGTTGTTGTATAAACTATAGTACAAAACCCCAACTTATTGTTCACGTACCTTTCACGTGCCATCGCTGCCTACTGGCCGCCATGATTGGTTATGAAATAGTCTCCCCTGACTACATCGTCTAGAAAATGTCAGTAACAGAGATATTTGTATACAAACTTTGGAGAATAAGGGGTTTTCCGACTTTTACGCCTTTCCAATATCGCCACCTATCCCACTCTCTTGAACCTTGAATGAACTTGGTTTACAGCACCGCTGCGCAACAACGTGAGTTTACTGTTACAATAGTTTGTGTACTTTTATAATATTAAAAATAACCATTTATAGTGATTCGTTTGAATGTGGTTAAAGGTGGTAGGTATTCTGCGTTTGTTAAAGGTGGTAGGTATTCTGCGTATTTTATATTGTATTCTTTCCTGTCCTTAACAGCATATGATATGTCTGTGTGATGTTTGCTATTATGCAGGCTTCTGTTATATCATTACGAATGTGGTAACGATCACTGTTCGTTGATGTCTATGGTTTGGTTTGTCTTTGTTTAGGGGTTTGCAATTATGTTTTATACACATACTGTGTGCAGGCTTCTGTTATCATAAACGAAATTTGTTTCAAAGAAATTCCTGAGGCTTGTCTTCGTTTAGAGGTTTGTAATTATGTTTACAATACATACTATGAATTGGACAATGTTTGTAAATGATCTGCATTCGAAACTCAACGATATTAACCTACTTTCTCAAAAACCCACTTTTATGTTTGATGCAGATGTTCTTTTGACCTATGTATATTTCCTCTTCCGAATTTCCTGTTAATGTCCTATTATTCTTTCTTGATCGTTATCTAACTTTGATGCCAGTGCACATGTGTCATTCTCGCCTGCACGTATTCACATTGTTCTGGTTTGCTTATAATCCGTGTTATTCCTTTCAACCATTCCACCCCAGCCCAACCTGTCCCACCCCTCTTTCTCCCTCGTTAATCTCTTCCACCTGCGTTTTGTTTCCAAATAGCACTCAGTCCAAGTTTAAATAAGGTTTGACAAAGCCATTATTTTGGAATCTCTCCTTCTGCCATAGATCGCGCCTACACCTATATTTTGCTACTATCTCTAACTTAATCAATGTTTGGCCAGTTTTATTTGTGAATCTCTCCTTCCACCCTTAGTATCACCGACACGTTTGTTTACATTTATTCCTTATTTAATAAATGTTTGGCCAGGTGTGGCCTAAAAATCGATTTCATTGTTAAAGGGAACAGACAGAATTGTGTGTACCTCCCTTTCACCTGCCCTCCCCTTCTCCCCCCCTCCTTCACCTCCACGTTCCGCCTCCAGATCCTCATGCTAACGTTGTTTTAAAACAATCGTTAAGTTATTGATGATAAACCTTGACAGTTGTTTCGTTGTTCAGTTCCTACATTGCATTCTGCAAACAATTGTATACTGCATTGTGGAGATCGTAAATGAGCTGTGACGGATTTCAGAAGTTGTTTAAATAAATTATTTGTTATGTGGGACACATTTGAAGATGGCACTTTTTACGACTAGCCAACGGAACGTCTTTTTTTTTTTGATCAGTACAACTTATGTTAATCTGATGATTAAAATTTGATACAACAACATTAAACGACGTAATTTTAGTCACTCGCCTTCTCTTATTATCAGCATCTGTGGCTTTGGCTTCTTGATATAACCTAGAATTGTACACTATAAAAGTGTGTGTACGTCGGATTGGATTTTATGTGATGGATTCCGGGATTGGATCAACATTCAACAGCTGTCTTTTGTGCTTAAATGAAAAATTACCCAAGAACTTCATACTTGTCAGCTGAACAGTACAAATAAAAATAGTATTTAGTTTCATGTACTGTGCATTGTGTTCGTTACGGTGTAGAGCTCGGTTTTGTTATGACTGATTTATTTGTGTTTTAACAGAGACCAACATTTAGTGGAGAGGTGAACGGAACGAGCCCTCTGCCCTTCGCAGATAGCCTACAATACCAGGTAATAAAGAAATGAATACGTGGATGGTTGGATGGATAGCTTGAGTGACGGTTAGATGGATGGGCAATTGATTCCATAGATTAATTATTGGACGAGATAATGATCGCAGGGTGAGAGAACATTTGTATCGATCTCGTATGGCATTGATAATTTCATGGTTACAAGTTCTAATATCGAACTTTCTAAGATACGGATGTCGTACTAGTGTCTTATCGGCCTGTTACTGTCTCGATTTTTTTTAAAGTGCTCTATTAATATTTCATGAAGGATTCGTATAATCTTGAACAGCAGGTGATGAGGAGACTGATCTGCCGCTACATCCATCAGACAAAGAAACAGATGCGTCAAGACGGAGTCAACGAGGATGATCTGCTGGAGATCAAACAAGACATCTCTAGTCTGAGGTCAGTATTGAATTTTCCCTTCCACTGTCGGTCTATCTGTCTAAATGCGCCTATTTGCCTGGCAGACGCGAACTCTCTGTGCTCGCTCTCTGTGCTTGTTTCTCCCTGTCTGTCTGTCTCTCTCGCTCGCTCGCTCGCTTTCTCTCGCTGGCTGGTGATCAGTATAAACTTCAGGGCAACTGTTTCTCCTCGTCAAATATTTTTTCTGTTTATTTCCGAAAAAAGAGAGACTGAAGAGTAAAATATGTTCTTTGTTTTGTATAATGCACACACATGTTCATACATAGCAGTTGACCATGACTCATGATTAATAGTACAGCTATTTAACACATCTGTGGGTGTGTTTTTTTATGTGACAGGTTCGAGCTCCGTGAGGACAGGAAACGAGAAGCGATGCGAACGACCAGCCACATGGACTCGTTGAGGCGCGACATCCGGTCGTCTTTTGGGGTTCCCCTGGGTTCTGGCACGGGTTCTCACTCCACTCAGCGACTTGGCTCGTCCTTCAGCGACCACCACCCTGGTTCGGGGATAGGCGTAGGAAACGGAGGGTGCAACGGGAACTACCTGTCTGCCTCGCCGTCCCATCATGGGGGGAACTTCCACAGCTGTTACACGGGCGGCTTGCTCAGCCGCTCCGAACTAGACCAGCTGCGGCAAGAGCTCATCACGGAGCTGAAAGACGAGATCCGAACCGCCACCAAGCACATGATGGCTGTCTGCATGTACAACTCTCCCCAACCTAACGGCGTCCTTTCTGGTAGGGGTGGTGGTGGGGGTGGAGGAGACAAGGGGATTCGAGAAGGACATCAAGGGGGCTCTCACTCCACACACTCCCACACCCACCCACACACTGGCGGGATAATGCCCGCACCCCAAGCCGTGCCGCAGCTGAACTCTGAGCTGTACCAAACCCACTTGTACACACAGTTATGACAGCAGCTGGCCAACAAGGGGGGATATTTACGCCACAATACATTTCAAGTCTGAAGGCGTGCATGCTGTCGCCATCATCACCATGCCAAAAATCTTATTGATGTTTTGTTACTTACTACGACTGCATCGCTGCTTTGACTGAACCAATGTTAGCAATGTTGATGTAACTGTTACTCGCACAATTGGTGCCCTGACTGCATACCCGAAGTGCAAAACAAAAAAATCAAGAGATCGTCGCAGTCAGAGGCTTTCAAGAGATGCTTTTTGGGGACCAAACGGATGACAAGCGACCATAATTAATACTGCTGCTTCCGCAAGACTACCAGTGACTAAGTGATTTATTTAAGTAAAATACAAACTTGATCTACGTTGCGTGAATCAACAGGATCACAGTTGATATTCAAGGCCTGATCAACTATTACAATCGATCACGTAAGAGACAAAGAGCTCGCGACTGCCCGAGTCAAGCAGATCCCGAACGACGTCGATCATGGGATTATTGCTGAGCCATCCTTATAATGCTGTAAAAAAACAAATAAATAATTGTTGGTGTTCCAGTCAACCAACACTTGATTGATGTCGATCATGGGATTATTGCTGAGCCATCCTTATAATGCTGTAAACAAACAAATAAATAATTGTTGGTGTTCCAGTCAACCAACACTTGATTTTTGTACAGTTGAATATTGAAAACCAAAATGCTTCTTCGATAACAGTAGAAATGCGCATTTATTTCCCCATGGACCAAAACCTTCAGAACTATTATCTGGAGGATGAGGAGGATGAAAAGAAAGAGACGAAGCAGAAGAAAAGAGGAGGATTTGGAGGAGGAGACGAAAGAGGAGATTTCGAAAGAGAAGTTGAATGAATAACAACTTACGAAAAAGCATTTTAAACCCAACGTTTGGAAAATGACCATAGATTCATACCGTGTGCAATAGTTTCGACAAATTGGACATTTTAACTTCAGTTTCACAAAGATAATAACCGATTCTAGAACAACCTATTAACTTACGAATGTTGACAGACTCGCTCTTGACTTTGTTCGACGGGGTGATTGAGAGCTTAAACTGGGGCGTGATGCGACACTATTTTTGATTGGGTGGTTTCTAGGCTTAATACCGCGTGAAAATATGTGCCCTGTCACCAGAGCATCAAACCTTGGGCGGACCATCCTGCAAGGCACGGTGCAAGGAGGCAGAAGAAGAGAGAGACAGAAAAAGAGGTGGGGGGACAACATTCGAGAATGGACTGGCTTGATACTGAGCGAAGCCATGAGGGTTGCTGAGGACAGAGAAGGATGGAGTACGCTAGTTAAACGCTCATATGTGGTGCCCCAAAGACCTTCGAGTTACAGGATAGGATGGGATAGGATAGGAAAATCTGTGCTCCTCGTGACATGATGCCGCCCATGGATTATGAAAAACTCGTTTTGATTGGATGGCTTTTACCACCAATGTTCCCCCGTAGCCCAAATTTTCTGGAATTTGGTGCTTTAAATTCCCACTGTCGCTGTCTTTCTCATTTGTTCTTTCTCATTCCTACTCTACTCTATCAATCTACTATACTATCTTCTTCTTCGCTAGAACAATCATCTACCTTTTTCTTGAGAACTCTTCCGGGACAAAACTCCTCAGTATGTGAGGTCTGTTGTATCAGCTTGGAAATAGTGGACGCTTTCTGCCAAATGGTCACGGGGCTTCCTATAGTATTATTATTTAGCAATGTAGGCATTTTCTACGTAGGTGTTTTGTTGATTTTTTTTAATGATGTTTGTATTCTATTTGTTTTTGTAAACGGGGGTTCGATAAATTAGAGTATAGGCTCAGTGTCCCCTGCGTGGGATGCCTTTATTGTAAAGTGACCGGCTGGTGGAGTGCCTTCAGTGTTACCACATGGATTGTTTCATCAGATCTTGTATGCGGATCAGGGGTGAATCCTCTTTCAGCAAAGTTGTGGTCTTGATTTTGTGGTCCTGATTCGGCTCTTTGCAGTCCGCTGGACCCTGTAAGCAATGAATAACTAACTAACTAACCACCAAATGTGGTTTTCTCTTGCCTCTCTACTTGTGACTCTTCCGAAATCATAATGGATATAAATTGTTTCGGTAAGACACTGTAATATATTTTATCTTGTGTTAGGATCTACACATCTATGCTTGACCTTCATGCTGACAGACCTGCATTTGAAATCACTAATCCAATATTGTTGTGAAACAAAAACTTTAAAATTAAAAGGCCCTGCTTCTCTATTAAGTCATTAGCATATATATGAAGGCCTAATTATGGACCACTCTATTTCCAAGACCAACTTTTGATTGTCTGCTTTTATTTGATTGTCTGCTTTGGTTTGCATAATCCACAATCATTGTTGTCGGATAATTAATTACACAGTGAATATCGATTTGTATAAATAGCCTAAATGTGTTGTTGCTGTACTTGGATATGCAATAGTAACACTTATGATCCAGGGTTTGCGTTTAGTTTGAAAGTGCGTGGTCACAGCTAATCCTTAGTTGAATTTTACAACGTTGAACAAACTGAAATCAAAGTTTCATTTGTTGGGAATGTGGTTATTCGTCGACTACAAGGTGGTAAAACATTATCGGCCATAAAATTACCTTAGTGAGTGTGGCCAGAATTATGTTTTTGCAAACCTTAATGGTTGACAATAAAGACTCCTTAAGATTTCCGTCATCAGCTGTGAGTTACAAGTAGATTAGTGGCTGCTACTGCGGAAGGAATGGTGGATTCTGGATGCTGATGAACTGTTTATGTGTGTGGGTGTGTGTGAGAGAGTGTGCATGAGTGCGCGTGCTTGTTTGGTTGGTTTTAAGCATTGATCAGCATGAAAACAATTGTTGATATTTTGAATACATTTTTGCTTATTTCACAGCAAAAGATAGTTTCAATCTTTTTTTAAAAAATTACTGAACCAAAATAGTAATGCTAATTTTTGTTATTTATAAATTAAATGTTAAATCTCTTATATGCTTTTTTTAACTCTTGATTTGCTTGCTACCTTCTTCGATGAAGCATACAAGTATAGGATTTCACGTGAAAAGTTGAAAGGTCAGGTTGGGAGTTTGTTTCCTTTTATGGAAGAAAATATACAGAAACAGATTGCAATGCTGTTGGTCGTGGCTGTTAGCGACGCACGTCTTTGTAGGCAGTTGCACGATAATCTCGCGGAATTCTTTGAATAGTGCAATTGAACTTGAACCGTCGGTGAAGGTAGAATCGCATGACGCGTAGAGCTACGTAGGTCATTTTCATCACTGTTTGAAATATAATTATAGGCATCTCTATTATTGAACATCAATTTATTTCATCTAAACATTTGTACTTAAAATACTTTATCATCTCTCGAACTATATATTTTTCAGGAAAATTTGTGAAAAGACATTGACATAACTTATGGAATGCATTTATTATTAAGCTTCCATAATGATTCGTCCATAATATAGGTCCTATTCGTCCCGATTTCACTTTTGAATTTAATTGTGATTGGTGTGTCTAATTAGTTATTTTTGCCCTGCTATTCCAGCCATGGTTATTTCAAATGTGTGAGATGTTTTTGGTTTTTTTTTTAACTCTGTGTATTTTTAATTTTAGCAGTCTTTTTCGAAAATTGTATCCCAGACATGTAGTAGTAGAAGTAGTAGTATATACATCATCATCATTATTATTATTAACAAACATTATTATTATTATTATTATTATTATTATTATTATTATTATTATTATTATTATTATTGTTATTATTATTATTACACCCATTGGGGTGCCGGATTTTTCTGTATAAATAGTATTCCAACTTTCTGGAAATTAAGTGCTTTAAATTACCACAGTTTCTGTCATCTCATTTGTTCTTTCTCGTTCATAATCTGTTTCATTAGTCTACTAATACTATCTTCTTCGCTAGACCAATCACCTACCTTTTTTCTTCAAAACTCTCCCAAAACTTTTGATTAGTATATGGGATCTGTTAGGTCACCTTGGGGATAGTGGACGCTTTCTGCCAAATGGTCACTTGGGTTTTCTATGGTATTATTATTTAGCAATGTAGGCATTTTATATGTATGTGTTTTGTTAATATTTTATAATAAAGTTTTATTTTATTTTGTTTTTAAAGGGGGTTCGATAAATTAGAGTATAGCCTCAGCGTCTCCTGTATGGGATGCCTTTATTGTAAAGTGACCGGCTGGTGGAGTGCCTTCAGTGTTACCATTAGGGTTGTTTCGCCAGATCTTTTATATAGACCAGGGGTGAGCCCTCTTTCAACCAAGTTGTGGTCCTGATTCGGCTCTTTGCCGTCCGCTGGACCCTATAAACAATGACTAATGGACTACATCATCATCATCATCATCATCATCATCATCATCATCATCATCACTGCTGTAACACTAGGCTACCTTCGGTGTCATATTGAAGAGACCTGATGTGAGGGTTTCTGATTTCAGTGTACGAGTAAAGTTAGTTATTCATTGCTTACAAGGTCCAGCGGACTGCAAAGAGTCGAATCAGGACCACAAAATGAAGACCACAACTTGGCTGAAAGAGGACTCGCCACTGATCCGCATAAGAGATCTGCCGAAACAACCTCAGTGGTAACACCGAAGGCACTCCACCAGCCGGTCACTTTACAATAAAGGCATCCCAAGCAGGGGACGCTGAGGCTATACTCTAATTTTTCGATCCCCCCGTTTACAAGAACAAAATAGAATACAAACATCATTATAAAATATTAACAAAACACATACGTATAAAATGCCTACATTGCCAAATAATAATATCATAGGAAGCCCCAGTGACCATCTGGCAGAAAGCGTCCAATATTCCCAAGCTGTTCCAACAGACCTCACACACAAATGAGGAATTTTGTCCCGGAAGAGTTTTCAAGAAAAAAAGTAGGTGGCTGGTCTAGCGAAGAAGATAGTATAGTAGATTGATAGAACCGAATAGGAATTAGAAAGAACAAACGAGAAAGATAGCGACAGTGGGAATTTAAAGTACTAAATTTCCAGAAAGCGGGGATACTATTTAGACAGAAACTCCCGGCACCCCCCCCCCCCCCCACGGGGGATACGAGTAAAGGCATACAACAAAGTTTGTAACATGGATTGTCAGTCAACCCTATACATAACTTACCCTATGCTTGTGTGAGTGCGCGCGCGCCTGTGTGTGTGTGTGTATGTGTGTGTTTAATTTATACTTGAGCCTAGAGATGACCGGGATTTTTGATGTGCCGTTGAGGCGACACCGAAAAAAGTGGATCACAGTCTATAAGGTCATTACAGAAATCGACTCTGGTAAGGGAAAACATTTTTGCAATATATTCTAAGTTTCTGCGGAGGAGGAAGACACAATTCCATGCGTTAAAGTCTAGGTTTTTATGTCGATCTCCACTCTTTTCTATATCCTATACCGCGGGCGGTATGATATGGTCGTTTGGCAGAACGGGGTTTTTTTTTTTCGACAGATATTTACACATAACATCGGTGTTGGTGTGTTATTTATTGTTGTTTCAATGGGTGTTCATGCTTACATTTCCATAATAACCTTGATGTGTCGCTTCTGTTCAGTGTTACGACTGCGTCCTTAAATTGCTTAGCAGGAATTTCAAACATGTCACAGGGAACGTTGTGAACTGTATAGGCTTCTAATAATTAATGTGGTATTTTTAAACATTTGGTGGTATGGCCTATTATTTTTTTATGAGTTGTGCTAGGCCTTAATTGGAAATGGGAGGTAACTAGTCTTTTTGTTTTGATTTTAGTTACCTAGAGTTATCATTACGAGCATGCCGCCTCGGAATACTATGAAAGCTACCCCGAGCTGCACGCTTTTCTTCGGGAAAGGGGGAGTGGTGGTTGCAGGGCAGTGCAAGGCCGAACTAGCGGAGCTAGCCAGGATTGCGGCTGAAATCAACCTTTCGGTTGATCCACAGGGTTTGATGGAGGACAGAGCACAAATTATTGGCGAGAAACTGTGTTCGTTCGCAAAGATGTCCGCGAAACGTGAGA
The DNA here is from genome assembly GCA_036898135.1 of Oncomelania hupensis. Lineage (NCBI taxonomy): Eukaryota > Metazoa > Mollusca > Gastropoda > Littorinimorpha > Pomatiopsidae > Oncomelania > Oncomelania hupensis. The sequence continues at coordinate 21,459,845 of CM072518.1, forward strand.
CAACTCTGGGCGCAACATCCGGGCAAGCCGGCCAAAGTTGTTTCCTTTCGTATTTCCAAGCATGGTCAATTACAATAAGGTTTATCGTGTACAATACAACAGCGTGGTCTGTGATATATTATGTAAAGGGCGTCTTTCTTCGTACTATTTTAAATAACGTTCGCATCGTTGGCAACGCTCAGTTAGCTATGCCATCGTTGCTAAATCCAGGAAAAAATGGAGAACAGGATCCACCAGCCCATACCTTCACCTAATCCCATTCACTATACACTACAATAGCCGCCAGACCAAAACGTCCTGTGCTAAGAAGGGTCAGTATGTTAGTGTCAGATGTTCGAGACGAATGGGTCGAACCCGCTTCTTTCTGAAAGACGTTTGGCAACGAAAACCCAATAAAATGATCTGAAATCAATGATAACCGCAGTGTCCCCATGGAAATTGAATTCAATGAAGGGGACAGTGCTATCGGCTCCCTTTTGTAATACAGTTATGCGGTATGGGTATTTTTAGTTCCCATTTGTAATGGCTTATTCTGTATGGGTACTATGAGTTCCCTTTTGTTATGCCGTTATTCTTTATGGGTACTATCAGTTCCAGTTTGTAATACCGTTATGCTGGATGGGTACTATCAGTTCCAGTTTGTAATACCGTTATTCTGTATGGGTACTATCAGTTCCCTTTTATAATACCGTTATTTTGTTTTTGTAACATGTTTTTCTACAATCAAATGAACCGTTTAGGTCAGATGGAATAATTTTAAAATATAAACTATGAGTTCTAGCTATTTATCTATCCAATCCCTCATCATGTCGGACCGTTGTGGAGACATGCGAGATCCTGTCTTTGATAACACAAGATCATTTTTATAAATGGCTAGCAAACAATGCAAGGATAATTACTGCGTTACGCATTGGTTTAAGGTATTGATGACGACTGCTTTATTAACACAGAAAATAACTTCCGAGCCGTAGTTGGCTATTAAGCAGAAGGTTTTGAAAACTGCTCATTTTCAATGGTTTTAAATGTATAATTGTTGTGCTGTAAACACGTTTTGTGGTATTAGAAATGTTGTTACTATTTTTAACACTTGCATACATGGGATGTATTTCTTCAAATGTATTTCTGAATATTTTTTGTTAATTATTATTATTATTTTTATTATTGGGGAGAGGAGGAAAAGGGGCAAGGGGTCTTTAGTTTTGGGTTCAAATCTTGCTCGTCAAATCAAACTTAAATTATCTTGTATGACAACAGAAAGGAGCAATAGTAGGCTAATACAAGCATTTCACAAAGTACGATTATCTTCGCTCTTAAACATACGAAAATTTTAACTATTTTGCGACAAATAAAGGTCTCAACTATCAAATTATTTGAACGAGTTAAACTTTTAAATGTTTTGGTAAGAGAAAGTAAAAGAAAGGTATCGAGAGAAACAGAGAGAGAGAGAGAGAGAGAGAGAGAGAGGGGGGGGGGGGGGGGGGGGAGAGACGCAGGTAAGCAGGACGGTATGAAAGTGTACACGACGACAAACAAAGAAACAAAAATCTATACATTGCAAATTGACTTAGTGTTTGCTTTTGACTATGTGACTGGACATCTTTACTTTCAATCTATATAAACATCTTTACAGTAACATTTTGCACATACTTTCTCAAAAAAGAATATAGAACACAATGCCCTTTCCAACTTTTTGATACAACATCTTGATGTCGAAATTGGCTTGCACATTCTCAAAATACAATGAAACACAATGCTGTTGTCAAAGATTTTTTAGGAACCTACCGTAGTCTAAAACAGGGGCCTTATCTCTAAAATTATTGAACAGTTTCTGATTTCACTTCATCGTTCATAACTAGCAACTTTTTATTCTGTGAAGAAATACGCTGGAATGTATCACGATTAAATGAAAGTTTTCAATATGAATCTGGACCCAGAAATATGTAATTCAGTGCTGCCCACTCTCTTCCTCACCTTCTTTATCCTTACCGAAATAAAATCATTTTACTCATTTAATGATTAGCCATGTTGGCTTGCCCGTGCCTGTCGCCACCGTTATCAACATTTCTATTCCGTGGGTTGCGGTTGGGAAAGAATTCCAAGCCGTTGGCGCGCCGGCTGAGATCCAGCCTCTTGTTCACGTCTCCCATGCCACCTAGGGATTAAACAAGTATCTAACTGAAGGTAAATTGCCTTAGTAATATGTTACTGCTACTATTGCTACTATTGCTGCTGCTGCTGCTGCTGCTACTACTACTACTACTACTACTACTACTACTACTACTACTACTACTACTACTACTACTACTACTACTACTACTACTACTACTACTACTACTACTACTACTACTACTACTACTGCTACTGCTATTACTGCTACTACTGCTACTACTGCTACTATTACTACTACTACTACTACTACTACTACTACTACTACTACTACTACAGTAGTGGTAGTAGTAGTAATAATGGTAGTATTGAAGTGGTGGTAGTAGTAGTTGTAGCATGCAGTAGTAGACTCGGTAATATTGATGTTTTGTTTTTGTTGTTGTTGAACATATTGTAGGCGGTGGTGGTTATAATGTAGCGAACACCAAGTAAAAAAGCATTACCACGATCATCATCAGCAGCAGCAGCAGCAGCAGCATTATCATAATCATCGTCGTTGTTGTCATCATCATCGTCGTCCGTACCATCTAACTTCACTAACATCACCTCTTCAATCACAATGCATCATCATCACCATCATCATCACCACCATCTTTCTTTCTTTCTTTTCTTTTCTCTGTCTTTTTCCTCCTCTAACTTCTTCGCCTTCTTCTAAACTCACGTGCTCTTCGGGGATACGTAGAGGGATGTTCAGTATCGGTCAGCCCGGTCCATCTCACTCGTAGCGGTTTATCGTACGGCCTCCTCGCGATCAACGTGGACAAATCCCTGCACACAATCATTCATCATCATCATCATCATCATCATCATCATCATCAGTCATGTAGCCGGTCGGGCAGTATGTAGATTGATGACGTTGAGAGTTTTTGTCACGTCGGTCTGTCTGCAGCTGTTGCTAGGAGGCCTGACGTGACCAGCGCCTTCAATGTTTTGCCATCATCAATCTGTCCAGCTCTTTGGCGTCCTCTGCGCCTTCCTCCTCCCACTGTTCTTTGCAGGAAGGGTTTTGCAAGAGTGTCGTGCCGCGTGACGTGGCCAAACTCCGTCAGCTTCCTCCTCTTCACATTTAGGCAAGGAGTGGCAGTGGCAAATAATTTGAAGCGATTCGTATGAAGTATTTCCACAGGGTGGCGAAGTTTTGCTCAGTGGTGTACTTATCTGCCGAACAACTGAAGGATTGAATGTTAAGCAATATCACAGTGGTTCGAAATCGCTTGACGGAACGGACGCTGCCACCCTACGACCCGTCATTGCAGCTTTATCTTGGAGACAGCTGAATCGAGCTGATCAGTGCATTTTGAGTGATCAGCGTTTATTCTCTGCATTTAGGCATGAAGGTAGTTCGTCAATTTTATTTGCTTGGCCACCGTACGATTCTTAGTTGGTTAGTTGGTCATTCGATCCTTTGACAGGAGGCAGTCGGTTAGTTGGCGAAATTTGTATTATTTGTTGGGCGTTGTGTATGTATGCCAATGCTTTCAAACATGGAGGCAAAGAGGCAGTCTGTCCGTCAGTGTTTAAGTTATTATTATTTAACTGTTTTGTATTTCCTTCCACCTATGTATATTAATTTTATTTTTTCTTTATTCATTTATTTGTTTGTTCGCGTGTAAAGTCTGGCTTATTGAAATAACACCAGATCTACCTGACATCATAGGCGTGCAGCTTAAACGCGAGAGGTACACGGTGGAGGATCTTGACGTCATCGCGGTTTATGCTGACGCGGGCGCTGACGTGCAGTTCTTCAGCGTAAATGACCTCAGTGATGACGTAGATTCTGTCTGTGCGATAGCGACCGGCTGCAAATGAAACGAGAAAAAAAGAACACGATTATTATTTTTTTTTTTTTAAAGAATAACCTAAAGGGATGATGTGAATTACAAAGATAATGACGATGATGATGATAATGGTCATGATGATGATGATGACGACGACGTTGACAACATCGACGTTGACGTGGATAGGATAACAGCAATGTCGCAATGTTATAAAAACGTCTTTCAAATGTTCTTACTTCAGATTCAGATTCAGATTCAGATTCAGATTCAGAAAACTTTATTATCTCCAAGGAGAAATTCTAACATGGATTTGCTGTCAGCAAAAGGTAATAAAATGTAACAATACTATAAACATGTAAACATGTAAGTGTAATCACGCTTATGTACATATTAACAAGAACAGTTCCGACACATTGTAAAACTTAAAATACATATCACACTACATGTCCTTATTGCACTTCAACATAAATAAATAAAACACCTACCCACAAACACAAACACTTCTATAGAATTTAGACAAAAAAATAGTGTCATAATAATAATTTTCTACAAAGATGGGACAGGGATAACTATGTAGCAAAGTAAAAGCGAACATGAAAATAAATAAATAGATAAATTCATGAGTACTCACAGTACCGGTAAAGATTTAGAACTAAGCTATCCGGGCGCGGTAGAGCGCGGGGGACAACTCGGTGGCAACCTGTGACGGTCACCGTCACCTGCCGACAGTAGCCTCCCTTGAGTGCCAACCCGTGGAAGCGGTGATTGGGCCAGGGCTTGTCCTTCTGCATTTTCAGAGGAGCCGCCATTTCCTGCAATATAAATAAGCAATAGAAAATTACCTGATAAAAACATGCAGAAATGATAATCATTAGACTTAATGTTTCGCTTTGTTTCACGCGCTTGTTATTGATTATAGTATAAGGTAGTTAATTGAGATCCCGCATTTTGCAATAACCCTGTCAATATCGAGCATCATCAAGCGATTTTCCTATTATCCAGAAATTTGATGTCCCGCATAGTGCAGCAGAAGTAGTTTCAATAATAATTGTAAATCAGAATAGGCAAAACTGAGATGCACATAGCTCTAAACAGGATTTCCTTCTGTTCTTTTACGATTTTTAGTGAGGCGGTTTTTATAATGCAACTGTCGTCAGCTGAATATTTGGCATGCCGTGCACAAGAGTGACAAAAGGCTTGCTGTCGATGGGGCAACTTAACGGGGATTCAAAGTAGTGGTTGCTATAGCCTTCCGGACACACCAATTTGAGTAAATGGCAAGAGAAAACTGTTGGTATATCACATTATTATTCTACGTTTTTTGCTTGGTACTGACCACAGCGGCGTCTGGGGATAGGTCGTGGTCCCAGATGAGGTCGTAAATGGAGGCCACGGCCTGGCATTTGGGTGGGAGGAATCGCCACCTCTCCTTGGGGCTCAGCCGGCTCTTGAATAGCACTGCCCCTAGCTCGTAGCGGTCCACTGCTCCCTCCACAACTGTCGGTACAGGCTCGAATCTCTCCGTTCCTGTCACGCAGGATAGGATAATGAATGAATAAAAGACGTAGAATAACGCTGAAAACAACCTTCGCCCTTTATGCTTGCATTTGATTTTCACCAATAGCATATTTTTTTTTTAAAGTCTTTAACAGCAGGTCGATCCATAGCGCTGCAAAGGCAAAGCCAACAACTCAAGAATGTTAAGTGGAGAGAGAGAGAGAGAGAGAGAGAGAGAGAGAGAGAGAGAGAGAGAGAGAGAGAGAGAGAGAGAGAGAGAGAGAGAGAGAGAGAGAGAGAGAGAGAGAGAGACAGACAGACAGACAGACAGACAGACAGACAGACAGACAGACAGACAGACAGACAGACAGACAGAGACAGACAGACAGAGAGAGAGACAGACAGAGAGAGAGACAGACAGAGAGAGAGACAGACAGAGAGAGACAGAGAGAGACAGAGAGAGACAGACATTTTTGTGAAACTTTTGTTTATTAAAGATTAAAATTTTAGACTAATTAAGAAGTCTAATCTTCCAATCTGTCCCTTAACAAGTTAACATAATAAAGAACCTTTAACATTAACTTGGAAATCATATTACAAATACACGGTACGCACCTACCATCATCATCAATGAGTCACAATGTGAGATTTGCGCGATATAAGTACCATTCATTATTATTATTATTATTATTATTATTATTATTATTATTATTATTATTATTATTATAATAATAATAATAATAATAATAATAATAATAATAACAACAACAACAATAATAATAATAAATATACGTTATTATGCATCATTTTTAAAATTAATTTCGCAGATGTCTACATATTTTACATTTGAAAGAAAACATTGTGTCGCAATGTTTACACTCGAGAGAGAGATCAATACAGCAGCTCAATTAAATTATAGGCTATTTTGTGGTATAAATCAATGCGATGGAGTGGTAGTTTATAATTTTTGTATAAATCAATGCGAGGGAGGGGTAGTTTATAATTATAAAGTCTATGTCCATCAACTGGCTTAATAAAAAAAATGTATCAAAATATGCAGGTGTTTCTCCGTGTGTGATTTTGAACACAAGGATAGCTGTATTAAATATAGGAGAGAGAGAGATGTACCAATGTCTAACAATAACATGACGCTGAGGCTGGAACTGCGCAGTGCCACTGCTCCTTCCTATGCGAGTACAGTATAAACCAAGGTCTAATTTACTGCACCACATCCTCCGGTCTGCAGGATTGTGCTCAGTTGTCTGGAGCATTAGATGATGCTCCTAAGGCAGCAAGTTTGGAGCCTCGGGCAGCTGAGTTAGATCTTGTATCCATGTATCGACCAGCGCCTTAAGCAGCTTTTGAGCTGGAAAAGCGCAATATAAAAGATTAACGTTAAAATAAATAAGTGGAAATAAACTTACAGCATTATTGAAATACTGTTATTGATTTTGTTTTGTAACATTGCAAATCTTGCTTGATCATACAGGAAGCATTCATTTACCCTCCCCGTGGAAGGCTAAGAAAAACAATCTGCAATGTTATCTGCTTTTACGAAAGTATCATCATCGTCATCATCATCACCATCATAATCATCATCAATGACCGTCAATTACCATCATCACCCTCACCACCGCCATCAGCATCTCTCCACCACAACATCGCCAAGGTATTTATTTTTGCGGAGAAGGATAATTACCCCATATCTTTCTTCCAATGTCAAATTTCAGGTGAGGCCAGACAGAAGCAATCTCATGCGTGGTTAGAGACTCAAGCAGCCTGGCAGAGATCGTGTGAACTTTGTACGTGCCTGTTTAGACATAAATGCAGTAGTGTAGTAGTAATGGCCGCATTATTGCACCGGATTTATTTTGTGGCGTCTAAAAATAAAATATTTCACATTTTTTAATTACGGCTGCGACTACTGTCAAGCTTCATGTAAGCTGCTGCAGATTCGCGACAGCTTTCCATGACATAATAAAGGCAATTCAATTCGATTTAATTCAATTCAGTATTCTCTTCACATACATGTGATTTTAGACCACTTCATCCTCCCGCGTAGACATGCAATCAAGTTTAACAATCTAACGTTATTCGTAATACAGGCTATTTAATTCAGGTTCAAGAATTCTGTCTTAATGTCTGTGAAATTCAGTCACTGGGAAATAATGGAAGCGGTGGGGGTAGAGACGTTTTGCGACAGTGCAGTCATTTACACGTGAAATTATGTCGCAGTAGCAGGTGCTTCAAGTTTAAATGTTTCACAACGTAAATGTAACCAATCAACAGCATTTCATGTGAACTTCATTTTATTGCATACTTACGATTAAATAAAACAACTTTACTTCGACAATGTAGTAATCAAGACGTCAACACTGTGACGTATGGACAGTTGGCTTAAAACGTTCTCACAAGATTATATTTATATGAGAACTATAATTTGATTATTGTGATCAAATTCTGCGTGGAAATGCCGTTTCTGACTCTGAATTTAAGAGCAATTAAATCTTATACAAAACCTGCGCCCGCCTGGTCCGCAACGGGCAAATACAGATTGCGGTCGTAGGGAATCTCATCACCGTTCTGAGCTGCTTCTACTAGAGCACACGCTTCCTGAAGAGACCTGCAATGAGAGAGAATCAAGGTAGCTATGAAGGACATTGTTATGTTGTTTGCCAATTGTTCGCGTTTTTTATAGTATTGTAAGATCTCTGAACAGAAGAAAGCTTAGATTTGCTTTGTTTTGCGCACTAACCAACTCGTCGAAAGATCTGGCCCAAGTCACGAATGAATCTGAATCTGAAAAGTTCGTCGAAAAAACAAGCAGTCTGGCGTACATGTACATTCCAAGCCGCTCACATTTGTCCCATTTGTCGCAAGTCTGCGCTTCTAACGTAAACTTGTCATAGCTTTTGATAACACGAACTGGTTAAGGTAAATAACTGTTCTTATGTGGCGCATTTACCAGTTTAAAAAAACAACTGCTCAAGGACTGTCAGGATTGAATTCAATGATACACACTTGCTGCAAGTGCAACCCTAGCATGCACACTATATAGCCCTGAATATGTGAGCCGTTGCGATAAAGCAATCGATGCTTTTGCTTCTTTCTTTCTTCTTATCCTTCTCCTCTTATTTTTCTTCTTCTTCTTCTTCTTCGTCTTCTTCTTCTTCCAGTTAACAACCAAGATCTATATTTCAGGTCATTGATGTTAACGTTGGAGAAGAAGGAAAAGAAAACGAAGAAGAAAAAAAAAGGAAGAAGAAGAAAGAAAGAAGGCCTAAAGAAGACGAATTCACCTAGAAGCTGGAGATTTTGGCACTGCAGGTTTGGACCAGGACGTGGTCGGCAGCTCTTCAGCTTCTTGCAGCTCTTCTTCGTCGTCGTCTTCTTCACCTTCCGCTGGTTTGACTGGTGAGTAATTCTGTTCAGCGTCTCCGACTCCTTCTTTGGCTGGCGGGCTGAGACTGAGAGGGCTTTTCCTCAGGCTCTTCTGCTCTTTTTCTCGGGGTGGAGATTCGGCACCGGTTGGTTGTGAACAGGGCGCTTCAGAGTCTTCTTCTGGCAGCGGTGGCAGCTGCTGATGGTCGTGCAGCGTGCTACCTGATGCCATATTAGCTCACGTGATCTTTCTTGTGTGTGTGTGTGTGTGTGTGTGTGTGTGTGTGTGTTTACGTCATTTGTGACGCGAATTTTGACGTCTTGTGACGCACAGAAGTGTTTTTTTTTCTTTCCCTGTCCCGGAAAGAGTCCATGCATAGGACAATGCCACAAGCAAAATTTGACCTATCGCTAAGAAATCTGAAATGGAAGCTTGTATTCTAATTTTTTCCCCTATGAACACCTACCAGCACAGCAACATAACCAAATCAACCTCCGTAGATACATTAACAGTACAAAACAGTTGTCTGCTAATACATGACGTCAAAATATTAAGCTTAAAATGTGATGTAAACAAGGCTTGACTGTGTCATAAGCAAATTTTGGGCTTTACATATCACCGTAAGAAGTGTATCATGTTACCGAGTACTGTTTGATTCTCAAGAACTTATGAAATAGTCTATAGTAAATATTGTGTAGTTTATTTGTATTATAGTGTACAACAATTTTATAATTTGGCTTTCATGAATTTAATTTTTCGTTTAAAATTTGGTATCGAAGTTATTGTAGACGTAGACCGGAACTTTGAATTTAGGTGGTGGAATGTGGTCAAATAGTCGAGTTTGGTTTTTTTGCTTTTCTTTTTTAAATTCAAGTTTGTGGGTTTCAAATGTATGTAGTGTCATCATGTAGTATTATCATGTCTGCATATTTGCCCATTTCTTCTTCGTTTGGTTGCAGAGCCTAGGGGCATGGAAACGTGCTTTTGCGTGTTCATCGTCATGGAAGAGAGGCCTAGATTACAAACCCTTGCAGTCTGTTAAACTCAGTATTACATGAATAAACTGAAATAGTCTCAGATCAGCTGAATCCCCTACATCCAAAGTTCGGAGCTCTGACGCGAGTGCCATGCAGCTGACAATTCTAATTTCAACGCGCAGTCTGGGCCCGGTAACATGAGAGGGCGAGAAAGGTCGCACGACTGCCAACCACGCCGTCGGAACGGCGTATGACGTCAAAACGAGTAACATGAAACATTTTGACCGTCGCCCGACGTGCTGTCGAACGACGGAATTTGGTAAGACCGCAGTCGTATGAACAGCCACGACCGTGACCGTCGGTAGGCCAGTTTTCGCGACGGTCGTTTGACGACAACAACAGTGGCTGCTATATACAGTTTACGCAGTTATAATTCCAAACAGTCACACAATGCATACGTTTACATAATATGATTTACTCTCTGAATTGTTAATATATAGCTTTACAAACACATTGTGTATTTTATTCATCTACTTTGTTAATGAAATATATCCTACGTTTCATGCTTGGTAAAAAGCCTATATAGTATAGCGTCCATTAATAAAATGCATTAATATAATCAATACTCGTAAATTACAACAACAGAAATAATAATAAGTAATTTTGTTTATTAAATAAATTAGTTTATTAAAAAATGTGGGGGTTACTGCAGTTCTATTCCGTAGCATAGCGGAACAATCCCTTCACCTGCAAAAACAATACACAATTTTATTGTCAAGTGAACGCACAAGCATTTAGTAAACGCTGCAGCACACTATTACACTAAGAACTGTTCACATAACGCTGATGACCATGTTGAAAAAACAAATGCAATAAAAATATAACAACATTTTGTATACAGGCTTATTTAGTAGCCAGTACTCTCACCCTATATCGTTAGTAGAAAGGTAAATAAAAAATAAAAAATCATATTGAAAGTTGTAAAGTTGGGAGTTTTTTACAACTTGAATTCTCTATGAACTGACACGGCAAAAAGGTCTCCTCTCTGAAAATCCTTATCGGGAAGAGAGGGGACCATAAACTAACTACATCTACATCATCACATTCGTCAGTCATGGATTCACATCCACCTGAGACAGAAGCAAAAGCATCTTCATTAATAAAGTATATACAAACAAGTTGCTTTAGCTTACACAAATAAAAAAAAATGCAATTACTATTTAAAAATAGTTAATCGTTGATTCAGAACATAAAGGCAAATTGTGCTACAATCACAATTTCAGAAATAGTAATACTTCTACTATGATTGATAACAAGTGTTCAGTAATAACTGTATACATAGAAAATGCAAGTGGACAACAGTATAATCATCATGAGATGATACTGATGTTTCTATTCCGCCTCGTATTCTTCCACGTGACTACCTGTATTAGTACTAATTAATATACCCATAAGATAAATCAACATTTAACAATGCTAGGAAGAGCTTTGTTTCTGTATACAATTTTTAAAAAATCCACATACTCACCCTTGATATTTGATAGTGTGTCAGAATCATGTCCAATAAGGTGATCTAATACAACCTCCACACACTTTGTGGGGTGGTTGACCGCCGCCTGTCTTTGGTGTAGTTTTTATCCATTTTCGAGCCACGCTCTTCATATCTCTAATTGTTTTTTGTAATTGAAATGGAGTTTCTTTTAACTCCGCCCGCACTAACGTGTGTCAAAATTTCATCCCATTGTAACCTTTTTTTGGCATCTGTTACCTTTGTGCTGTGCTTATTTTCCAACAAACTTTTGTTGGGAATATACATTGACAGTAGTTTTCTGTCATATGTGTCCACCATGTTGATTTCTTTAGAGGATAGTTGTCGGTTGTCTTTACCGGAATGCGTCACTTATGTAAAAATAATATCACAAATCAAATATATATATTGTACACAACTACACAAAAAATAGCCCCTCCCCTTGCAACAACTAATTAGGAAAAATTAAAAATGTAAGAAAATGAAAAACAATCACACTAACAAATCTCTTACAATAGACTAATAACTTTAACAATCTTGTGGGTGCGGTGGGAGGGGAAAAAATAAAATAAAAAAACTTGTAGTCGAACCCCATCCTATCAAATCGGTAAGATGAAGCGTTCACCACTGCGCCAACTCCCAATTATTTTATTGTGGAGTAAAATATCAATCATATTTGTCTTATTCTTCTTCGCTGTCACAGTCGTGTTATGCTTGTCTTCAACTAAGAGCTTGTTCAGGATGTACATAGAAAACTATTCACTGTATTATATCTTACTATAACAAAGTAGTGAGGAACTTTTTAAAAACTCGAATAGTCCGGAAGTTGTTGCGATTCTAAATATAGTATCACGATAGTGCGGTCGTGCGACAAAACAGTCGCACGGCTGAACCCGCGGCACGCCTGCTCATGTTACCCCTTCACTGACGGTCAAGCGATCGACCGACTGTCTTGTCGTTCGACTGTTTCGTCAAGCGACTGTTCGGTGGCGACAGGCGCGCTCATGTTACTGGCCATTTTTCTGTGTTTGACGTGGCGTGTAAAGTGCGTGCTGTTCACATCGTCGCACAAGATCGAAAGACTGGCGAAATCAGAGGGTCGCATTTTGCAAACACTAAAGTATCACATTGCAAAGGACAAGCTGAAAACTTTAACAGAGTAAGCGCATTTGTTATTGTAGTTGGTGTTGTTTTTAATGATGTTAGCTAGTGATAATAGTTTCGTCGTAATCCAGTCATGTTTATGAACAGTTGGCAGCATATTATATTAGCATAAACCTCGCTGCCTATTGGTTAAAAATCCCCCGTTGGGATGCCGGGGGTTTCAGTATAAATAGTATCCCCACTTTCTGGAAATTTAGTGCTTTAAATTCCCACTGTCGCTGTCTTTCTCATTTGCTCTTTCTCATTTTTGCTCTTTCTATCAATCTGCTATACTATCTTCTTCTTTACTAGACCAGTCATCTACCTTTTTTCTTGAAAACTCTTCCGGGACAAGACTCCTTATTTGTGTGTGAGGTCTGTTGGATCAGCTTGGGAATATTGGACGCTTTTCTGCCAGGTGGTCACTAGGGCTTCCTATGATGTTATTATTTAGCAATGTAGGCATTTTATATGTATGTGTTTTGTTGATAATTTATAATGATATTTGTATTCTATTTTGTTTTTGTAAACGGGGGTTCGATAAATTAGAGTATAGCCTCAGCGTCCCCTGCATGGGATGTCCTTATTGTAAAGTGACTGGCTGGTGGAGAGCTTTCAGTTTTACCACTAGGGTTGTTTCAGCAGATCTTTTATGCGAATAATGGGTTGTCCGGTCCTGATTTGGCTCGGAAGAGTCCGCTGGACCTAAAGCAATAATCATGTAATGTAATCATGTAATTGGTTAAAAACGCCTTTGAATGTGGGTTGCAAATGAGTGTTAGCATGATCGTATTCAAATTGCGTTGGTTTACTTCCTAAGCGATTTTCGAGAAAGGCCGTATTCTCAAGATGGGCCTGCGTCTGAACACCCCAACCGAGCATACTTGACCATAAAACACTTCTACGATCAATTCGGAACTTTGCTTGACAAGAACCCTCGTAAGTCCTCAAGACGAAGAGAGAGAGAGAGAGAGAGAGAGAGAGAGAGAGAGAGAGAGAGAGAGAGAGAGAGAGAGAGAGAGAGAGAGAGAGAGAGAGAGAGAGAGAGAGAGAGAGAGAGAGAGAGAGAGAGAGAGAGAGAGAGAGAGAGAGAGAGAGAGAGAGAAGATTAAAGAAGAAGGAGAAAGAAGAAGAGGTAGAGCTTCGATGGTGATGATGGTGACAATGACGATGATGATGATGACGATGATTATGATGACGATGATGATGAACAGCCACAGTAAGAAGTTACACGTTTTCAGCAAGAAGTGGGAGCATATTGTTGCATGATAAAAGTTAACATCGGCTCCTTAGTAAAAGTTTCTATATCATCATCGGCTCCTTTATAAAGGTTCCTATATCAGAATCGGCTCTTGTGTAGCTTGTGACAAATTCATCTTTGGATGTTAACATCGGCTCCTTAGTAAAAGTTTCTACATCATCATCGGCTCCTTTGTAAAAGTTTCTATATCAGAATCGGCTCTTTTGTAGCTTGTGACAAATTCATCTTTCGATGGGATGAATTATATAGTATTGTGCTAATACTGCACCTGCTCAGAAACCAAATTTGAATAAGGAGTAGGTAATCATTACCTACTACTGTCTGAATACTTGACTAATAATGTTTTGCAGTTCTAGTGATAGATACAATTCTTTGTAATAGCAGCTGATTTGCTTATAGTGTGTATAGAATACTTGACTATAAGTATGATATTTCAGGGTTGCAGCAAATACTGAAAGATAGAGTACCCATTTATGACGACGTCTACTACTCGTGGGTCGCTCTCATTCGACTACAGGTGCCAGCAACCTAGTATTTGTACATTCTTTGTTTGTTCTTGATGTTGTTGTCGGTACTCTCTCTCTCTCTCTCTCTCTCTCTCTCTCTCTCTCTCTCTCTCTCTCTCTTCTCTCTCTCTCTCTCTCTCTCTCTCTCTCTCTTTTCTGTAACTATTTTGGATACTGCTAGTGGCAACGCCATGAAGCGTTTAGTTAAAACTCACAAACGTGCAATTAAAACGTTTATTTTAAAAATCAAAATCTCTCCGAATGACTATGAACAGATCAACATACTACCTCTTGACACAAGATTAAAATGTAATAAAGGAATTTTCATCCACGAGATCCTTTCTGGTAATGTTCCTCCTTATCTTCTTTTTTTCTCTTTTTGTTTTACGAAAACTGCCAGATTTTCTACCAAACTAAATATTCCATTTCCAAGAATTGATCTGTTCTGTTTAAAACCAGTCTGTCATATTCAGGTTCTACTTTATGGAATAACATCCAGAAGTGCTTCGAAGTGCAGTCACTAAATACAAATCTTTTAGAATACATCTTTTACAACACGTTAAAAATTAATTAGCTAGCTACTTCATTAGAGTTCTACATTAATAACATTCATTAGATTGTTTTAAATAAACGTATGTGAGAGAGAGAGAGAGAGAGAGAGAGAGAGAGAGAGAGAGAGAGAGAGAGAGAGAGAGAGTTCGCGCGTATGTGCATGTGTGCACAGGTCTTGATTATATTGTTACATTATGATTTTATTGTTATAAAGATATTTTGTTATACTGATTATTATTATTGTTTAAACCCCAAGGGCAAGATGTTAAAAAGCACACCCAGTGCTTACTCTGTACAGTACCCTTGTTTAATAAAATGTGTTTTGTATTTTATCTTAGCTCTGTCCGTGCACGGGAGTATAACTATTCATATATGCTGGCTACTTATACTTTCATGTTGAGGCGCTTTAATTTTTGTTTTCTATGTGCCGTAATCCATGACGTGCTTTGCAAACTTCTGTTTTCTAACTGCCCTAAGCTATGTTGTTGTTTTTTAACTCCGTAGGAGTAAAACTGAAAGAAATTGGAAGAGTGGCGATGAGAGAGAAATGAAAGATCAGTGCACATCGTGTGTGACGCAGAGGTTAAAGCTTGTGTTTGACGCTTTAAATGACCAAGACTCAGGTATTGTAAACAAAGACATTCAAGCTCGTAGAAAAATTTTCATTAGAGTTCCATTTCTGCCTTGAATGTTATTTGCTTTACATAGGACATTTTGATTTGTGTACACTTTGTATACATCCGTTGCACGCAATATCTCTGAACACATTTTGACCAAACTTAGCAGAAATATTACCTAGGTTAGTAGCCAGCCCGCTCCCGTGCCATCAGATTTGCTCTAGGGCAAAGGTCAAGGTCTCTGGGGTCACTTTAGTGCTAAATACATTTTGCACAATATTAAAAATGTGTAAAAATCTAAGCAGAGTAGAATTATTTGGGATATATTAAATTTTTTTCTTCTTCTGTTATTGAAAGTAATTATGTTAACTGTTGAATTAATTATAGGTTGTGTATGAACTGAAAGCAGAAGACATGATGTCAGGAAACTATCTAGGAAGCATAGGCCCACCATTAGAACTAGAAGACGCTACAACGCTGGGTCGACTCGCTTTCAGCAAAGGATACCTTCAGGTATGTGCACAAAAGGATTTTATATGGCTCCATTTTTTACAATTGTTATTTATTAATTTTTTTTTTTTTGGTGTAAAGGGCTACTCAAAGCATCCTGTTCACGCGTCGATGTCTTAAATGTCAAAGGGGATTGCTCTTCGACCTTTGCAAAATCAGAAAGCTGCGCAATACAAGATACTAATGTAAGCAGCGTCAACTGAAATGCAACATCTTCGAGCAGCAGCAAAGAAGTAGGTCTAACTATTAAATGGAAGGATTCATAATGCAGAATTTTTTGCTGTTGTTGTTGCTGATGACAGTGACAGTGATGGACACACGTCGCCCAAGACTCGCACTTGCGGCAGAGTTCGGCACAGTGTAATGCCATTGACCATCGAGCAGACCCTTCTGTTCTGTTACCATTTAGGCCTAGTTTATTTCGTCAGTCCAATTCCAAATGTTACACTCGTATATGGTGATGGTGATAGTGGTGGTTATAATGATGATTATGTTGGTTATGGTGATGATGATGACGATGGTGTCGACAATTGTTGTTTATTGTTGTTGTTGTTGTTGTTGTTGATGATGATGTATTTGTCTTCTTCTTCTTCTTTTTCTTCTTCTTCTTCTGCTACTTGGTGCTGCTGATGCTGTTGTTCCTGTTGTTGTTTTTATTTCGCATGATACGGTACAGGCGTGCATTGATTGGCTGGAAGTCGCGAAGAAGCAGATGAAAGAGAGCACAGTTACGAATTCTACTAGCAACAGTTCTTTGACTATGTCTCTGGCTGAAACAGCAGCTTTTCTTGGCAGGGCCTACAACCTGGTGAGATGAGATGATAGAGAGAGACAGAGAGAGAGAGATTGATTGATTGATTGATTGATTGATTGATTGATTGATTGTTGCTTTAGGTCCAGCGGGTTCTTCCGAGCCAAATCAGGACCGGACAACCCCCGATCCGCATAAAAGATCTGCTGAAACAACCCTAGTGGGAAAACTGAATGCCCTCCACCGGCCAGTCACTTTACAATAAAGACATCCCACGCAGGGGACGGCTGAGGCTTTACCCCAACTAATCGAACCCCCGGCTACAAAAACAAAATAGAATAAAAACATCATTATAAATTATCAACAAAACACATACATATAAAATGCTTATATTGCTAAATAATAACATCATAGGAAGCCCTAGTGACCACCCGGCAGAAAGCGTCCAATACTCCCAAGCTGATCCTTATCCAGGAAGAGTTTTCAAGAAAAAAGGTAGGTCATTGATCTAGCGAAGAAGAAGATAGTATAGCAGAGTGATAGGACAGAGCAGGAATGGGAAAGAGCAAATGAGGAAGACAGCGACAGTGGGAATTTAAAGCACTAAATTTCCAGAAAGTGGGGATACTATTTGTACTGAAACCCCCGGCACTCCAACGGGGGTACTGTTGCCGCAGTGAATCGGTCATGCCTATAAAGGAAAGACAGGTTTTCAACTGGGGCTTTCACTTTTCCCTTTATAGGTTAGAACAATCTACAGTGGCAAGATTGCTCATGACCCCAAGGGGTGAGAGAGAGACAGAGACAGAGAGAGAAAGGGAGTAGAGGGAGAGAAAGAGAGTGAGATAGGGAGGGAAGGAGAGAGAGAGAGAAAAAACATGGATGCCAATAAAACTTCGACATAAAATACAATTCCGCGGAGAGAGGGTGAGAGACTTAGAGGTAATGAAGTATACATACATTGGGGAAGCAGGACGAACACATCAATAAACGAATCGTGAAATATAACTAGGTCTGTAACTGCATTAAAATTATTTTGCAGTTCTAACGATTTTTTTTTTCAAGGGAATAATTTAAATTGTTATGTTTGTCGCACGTTTTGATTATTACACGAATTAGAGTGTAAACTTTGATTTTTTTTTTTCAAAGAAAACAAACAGGTTTATGTAAGAACAAAGAGTATATTCCGTTCATCCTTATTTTCTTTTGTAAATAAGTGTTTTCTGAATTCTGTTGGAAATATTTGCTTTTCTGTTTTATTTTGGTCCGTTTATATACAGAAAGGACATAAGGAAAAGGCCCATGAACTGTTCAACTTCTCCAAATCCCTCGGTAAATAATTCCACTATAATGGTATTTTCTTCTCAAAATGACCGTTATTAATTGTTTTGGACATCGTCGTCTTCGTCTTGATGGTGGTGCTGGTGGTGGTGATGATGATGGTGAGAAGAGAGAACGCTTTTTTCAGTTTAAGTGTGCGGGGATCATAACATACACGTTCCACACTCTTAATTCATCCACATCACTCGAACGTGTGGTTTAATGGCAGGGAGATTGCTATTAGAAACACGGTAGGGAAATTAATTTTATATTTATTTTATTTATTATCGAGGATTTTTATAGCGCACATATCTCGCCGTACTTGGCGACTCAAGGCGCTGGCCGATACAGGATCTAACTCAAGCCGCCCGAAACGCCAACTTGCAGCCTTTGGGCGCATCGTACTAACGCTCCTGACAACTGAGCACAATCCTGGGCAGCCAGGGATGGGGGAGAAGGACCTAGTAGATGCAAGCTGGGTGTGTTCTTGTCACCGGCATTCACCCGTCTAGGACATGAGCGTCAGGATCTTTAAAGTCCGTTATGATGGAATGTATGCGACACAGACTTGACCTCGGTTTATACTCTCATCCGAAGGAGTAGGAAACGGGAGTAAAGTGTCTTTCCCAAGGACACAACATAATGCCCCGGCCTGGGCTCGAACCCGGGACCTTCAGATCCGCAAGCCAAAGCTACTGTTTTAACCGCATCATTAGTAATATAAGGGAGGGAGGAAACCGTAGTACCCGGAGAAGACCCTCAGTGACCTGATAGACATAATTATAAGCCTCATGAAATATTTAGTACCTGTAGGGGATTGAACATACCCACAGCTTTCAGATTTGCGCTGGAAGCTTAACCGCTGTACATCTGCGCTGAACGTTCCTTCCCCCACCCCTCACCCGCTTGAATAGGTGATCATTTGATTGCTTGACTGCAGATTCCCATTTTTCTGGTCAGTACTTGAGTTTACTGAAAGAAGAACTGGAAAGTACAGAACCACTTTTGTACGAAGAAGCGGACGTGGATAACAACATCAGTGACCTATGCCTTAGAGGGAAGTACCATCGAGTGGTAAGTACGAATAATTGTTATTCCTAACCGAGTGATGCACTTGAAGATTGATTGATTAACTTTGTGTGGGTATGTGGGAGAAGCAATGTGTGTGTTGGTGCAGACTGGGTTTGTGTATCTGGTTCTGTCTGGGTGTCTGTCTGTCTGTCTATGGTATCTAAAGGCTAACGTGCTTGTGGGTTGTCTTCGTGGCTGTCGCGTAAAACTTGTTGTAGACTTTGCGACAATGCTGATGACGATAAAACGATGACTTTTTCAGGAAAAACTTGAGCCATTCCACGTTTGCCGCTTGAAGCAGGCGTACAGACGGTCCTACGTGCCGTTCAAAGAAGAAATCCTGTCAGTTTCACCGCACGTTTCTCTTGTCTATGACGTCATCGCCGACGTGGACATCGACATCATCAAGAATTACGTTGTGGACAAGGTCTGTGTAAACGGGTGTAGCGTACGTGCATTGTTCATTTAAGTTAGATTTTAAACAGTTTTTTTTTTCTACACACTTAATGACTGAATACCTTATATGAAAAGTTTTTTGTTTCCTAGTTTATATGTATTCTTTTGATTGTATTATACTCCATGTTTATTTATTTATTTATTATTTATTTATTTATTTATTTTTAAAACAGTTAGAGCATGGGAAACTGAACTACCGGATCTCTGCTGATGCCACCACTGATTTTGATGTTCGGACTGGCGATATGTAAGCATTTTTACGATCTTTTTAATTTAATTGACTGAGTGTTTCCGCCCTAGTTGTAATTAAATAATAACGATTATTCTAGAATGTCTAGAACTGGATCAATCGGCGGAATTTAGCACCACATGGAACTCAGTGCAGAACATTCGCCTCTGGGTGTTTCATCAACTTCTTAGTAAGCTTACTGACGACGTGCGGGATAGATCTAATTTTCATTATTGACGACATTGTACAGGAGTTGGCTCCATGACGTTGACCTAGAAGCTGTTAAGCGACTGTCAGAGAGGATCAAGGTAATCACGGGACTTGAAACTGATCAACGGCTTCCGTATGGACCAGGCTCAAGTGAGGCTCTGCAGGTGAGGCACGCAGGATAGTAGAGCGTGTTGAGGCTGTAACAAGAGCTCAGTTTACACCGCACAGTCCTATAGCTTTTGCTTGTTTAGTCAGTAGTAAATACTTAGGTACTGGTAGTCTATAGCAGACGATTAAGGTATTACTGTGAGCTTGACGCGAGCCGTGTAGTGACATCATCGCAGCGTGCGTTAGATCGGGATTCTCATCCAATGAGAACACATGTAGAGTGGTTAGAACCAGTTCTGGCTGATTCAGGCAAAGCCAGGTAGAAAGTCAGTCGAGTTTGAAACGCTGAGCAGTACACAGTACTCTCTGACAGAATCTCTCCTGAGAAGATTAGACAGCAGTACTTGTTGAATATTCGAATTCAATCAAGTAGCCATGGCCTGACATTGTCAAACAGTTAAATGAACATACTTCTGTTTAATTGTGATGTATTTATATTATTGTTGAATTATGTTTGTGGAATTTGCTATGCATAGAATTGAATTGTTAGTCCGACTTTGCGTGACCACGTGGAAGAATCCGACCACGAGGCAAGCATGACTGGTCGACGCCATGTTGTATCCCTTACGGAATCCACTGTTGTTTAACCTATATGTATGCTTGCAGACCAGTGGCTGTACCCGAGAATTTTTATAATATTATTATTTCTTTATGTGTATAGTTAGCCACGATTTATATTTATATATGTATAGGAAATTAGAGTGGAGATTCCAGTGGACCACAGAATGTTCGTCGCTTAGGTATAGAGATGTGGAGCTATCACTGAGGGCTACTTTGGCCTTCAGTGAGACGCTCTGCACAGACCTATTATACAGGGTTGTGCAGAATTTCGTCTCATATGTTACAGACGAGCAGGCGGTATATCGTGAGCCCAACTCAGCAAAGGACAGAACCTAATCGACACTTAGAGTTGGCCGCCGAGGCATAGCGCAGATAGCCCACCCGTCGAACACAAGCCACGACAACACAGATTGTCCCGGAAGCGACCTCAACGCAGCGCTTCAACAACGAAGTTAAGTGCATCTTCACTAAGTGCACTAAAACTCTGTATAAACAGGACCACAGTAGTCCACCCTTCAAAAACGCTGACCCTTAAGGCAGAAAGTAGCCAGTGCCCGATGAAGAAAAAGTAGCTGCCTAGACTATCAGCGAGCGAACCATTCGCATTGACAATTGAACTTTTAAGTTAGATTCGTACTTCGAAGATCGTGTATAGAGTAGAGGAAATAAATGTGTGATTTTTACTGTTATCAAGTGGTTGGACTACATATGATTCATAGCCGTGTGAAAGCTAGTGTGACAGTGATCTTTTACCATATTTCTATCTATCTCTGTACCCCAGCCTAAACACAGACCGAGCTAAACAAATAAATGTATTAAGTGAAGTCAAAGGGAGATAACTAGCTATCCCCATCGACTAAGACGTGGAGGTAATAGCAGTCCATTGTGCAGAGCCCAGCAACAATAAAACCCCACGTCACAGAGGCATAACGCTCTTCTTCTTAGCCGGCTCAGACACTCTGCATGCAAGGTGAGGAAGTCGAACCGTTTTGCAGGGTTTTGGATCACATGACCGGTAATTTACGTGTTTTGTTGTTTTTTTTTTCGTTCTGTTTTCGCTTCAACGGCTACGTCAACGAAGCCCGTTATTTCTGCCAAAGCCCCCGCGCCATGCTCAGATAAACAAACGTTATGTCTGTGTACGCTTTCTGTGTTTAGCAGACGTGTGACCTATCTTGCCGGTAAAGAGAGATAGGCTCGTAACCGATCTTGGGTTTCAAGCTTCGCAACAGATGAATTATGTCTAGATTTGATCATCTGCTGAATTTTGAATTTTGTGTGTGATTCCTTTTATGCTGTAACGTATTAGTCTACCCAGAGAAAGCATGGAAAACAAAAGCGAAAATGTTCACATTTTACACAACTTGTTTGGTTTTATTTTCCTTGTCTTCTGATTCAGTCGAACCTATTCATATTATTATGAACGCACACGTTTTGGGGTTTCTTTCCTCAGGTTGTGAACTATGGTCTCGGAGGACACTATGTGGCTCATATGGACCCGTATTTTTCTGTAAGTCACCAGGCCTAAGTGATTGTTGACTAGAACAGTTTTCTGTACTTTTTTTTTTTTACACCCCACTCACCCACCCTCCTCTTACCCTCTCTTCTCTCTCTCCCTCCCTCCTCCTTCCCACCCCCGCCCTGATTTCTCTCTGCCGCCATTAGCGTCTTCTGAAAGGTGCCAGGCAACCAACCAGCCATTATCCTTCCACTCAACGCCATGAATATAGATCTAGTTCGCACTCGTCCAATCACTAAATACAATACCATACAATGCATCACATTTGTTAAGTGCTTAATTTCCTCTTTATATATATATAATAAAGTAGCGGAAAATTGGCTTTGACGTATGCTCAGTCTTTATTAACGATACATACATGACATGAATAATTGGATTGAGAATCCTGACATTCCGTAATCCAGTTAGATGCTTTTTTTTTTTTTTTACAGGAGGATGCTGGAATAGGTTTGCTGAAAAATGCTGGCGGTCGTATTGCAACTTTTCTCGTTTATGTAAGTGTTTTATTGGTCAACCCGATAAGTTAATATGTAGTACATAGGCCAACGTACTTTTGAGCACAAAATTCGCTTGCTACCTCCTCTTTATTAAAAAAACAACAACAACCACTATTTTTGTATTTCCAGAATTGTATGATAATAATAATAATAATAATAATAATAATAATAATAATAATAATAATAATAATAATAATAATAATAATAATAATAACGGATTTTTATATAGCGTGTACTCCAGCCTGTGACCAGACTCACCACGCTTTACATAGTCATTACATATAAATACATGCACTCGATAAAACATCACTTTTGCTACAATACACCAAAGACGGAACAGTAAAGGTACAGACTATTTACAACTATGTACATATGATCAATACTTTAAAATAGTCGAGGCGAATCAGAACGAGCCAAATGTCGGTCTGTCTGTCCGTCGGTCTGTCGGTTCTTCGATCAGTTGGATGCCATATTTCAAGAACCCCTGAGTGGATTTTGACCAAACTTCCTAGGAGCATTACCTAAGTTAGGTACCTGTCTCCCGTGCTATCATACTTCATGTTCTATCCTATAGGATCTTAACATATTTGCTCTACCGCAAAAAGTCAAGGTCATTTGAGTCATTTTGTTGCTAAACACGCTTTGCTCAATATCTCCAAAACGGTTATTATTACAGAGAGGAGAAAAAAGTGGAAACAGAAGAAAAAAGAGGTTGAAGATGCGATGAAAAATGTGTGTTGCTTCTTAATTTCAGTTGACTGATGTGGAAAAAGGTGGTAATACAGTATTTCTGCACACTAAAATCTCCGTAACGCCTATCAAGGTAACGATTGTTTCATTTTATTGACTCACATGCACCCCTTACCCCCACCACCACCAGTCCCCATCCCACAAGAAAACAAAATCCAAATCTGTCCGAGATGATTCCTAAATAGTTCAAAAATGATATAGACAAAAAAAATGTCAGTCCGTCCGTCTGTCTGTCCGCTCTCCGCCGTCTGTGCAAAACTTTAAAGTGGCTAAGTATACTCAGAACCTATTTCAACTATCACAATCAAACTTGGTAAGATTGGTGTGTACCCATGAGACCTCATAAATGATCAGTGAATGAATGACTTCACTTCAAGGTCACAGAGTCAAAAAATGTTAGTTAAAAAAATGACCATTTATTTTACAAAATTTTACTTTAAAAAAAAAAATAGTTTATTAATATTGAACTTAGGGTTTTTGATGTATGATAGACATCAATGAGACACACATACTATACAAATTTGGTCAACCTCATTTCAAGGTCAAG